>CM029483.1:13767454-14415614 GCA_017140395.1 Eucalyptus lansdowneana | reverse complement strand
GTAATTTGTCTCCCACACACAATACGTCTAAAATCTTGGCCTAATCTTCCCAAAATGCTATTGATATGAGAAACAAGCACAAAGCTCAACAAACAAACTACTAACCTGTTTATACCACATAAGTCAATAACAACACATATGGGGAAGTTTAAATATAAAGGACAGATGATCATTATGATATCAACTTGCCTGAGAACCTTTCTCAGAATTAGGATTGCAAATAGACAACATTTCCTTTGAAAATAGTAACTGAATAAAACTTAAATAAAATTTGAAAATGCAATTAATTATTTTTACTATAAATTCACTATCACCATCTTCCGAAAGACCCTATTATTCCCCGTGCATCTCGCACCCATCTAGCATTGTGAAAACATCTGGGGAATCATGTTACACCTCCAGGCATTTGGAGGAACCCAATTATCCCTCCAGGCATCCCTACTACCACCCAGGGCATCGTCATTCCAATGACCGACAACATTTCCAAATCACACACTTATCCAATGGTGCAGTAGTTCCATAATTTGATTTAAATAGGACACCCACCAAGTAAAATGCATAGGAGTAGTTCAATATCCACCATAAAATATCTTTGGTAAATCATAGAAGTGATACAAACATTTAATCAGCAATACCAATTCAAAAAATGTGTTACAAAACGAGAATTTATCCAAAATCTTTAGACAAAGGGCAGCTTGCCCATCAATAGAAATCAGGGGCATTGCCAAGTAAATCAATTCAAAAAATTACGGAACTTTAACAAGACGTGGATGATACTCTGAGGAACGTTTTTTGTGAAGAACTCAAAGTTTAGTTTAGTTTGTACAGGTCCTAATAATTTTATGTAATTTGGATCAAAATAGGGTGCAAAGCCAGATTACAACAGGTTCAGAAAATGGCATTTTGGATGCCTAATTGAACTCCAAAAATCATGAAAAAATTCTAAATATAGTTTAAGATGTGGTCTAAAACTTTTATGAAGGACACTAGTCCAAATTTTTTTAATCAAAAATCCTATAGAAAAGGGAAACTAAGCAACGGTTCAGAAACGGCTTATAATTGGACCTGCAAAGTTTTTGAATTATATTCTATAAGAACAAGGCATAATGCACAACTTTTGTGAAGAAAGTCTTATCAAATTGGTACCATAGACCTGCACAAAATTAGTAAAATTTGATCTACAATAAATTGACCCGGAAATCATCGTAACTTCGGGTTGGTCCACAACTCATGTCAATTAAGCTCAAAACAATGCACACTTCAATATCCAGCATTATCACAACATATTAATATATTAAATACACTAAAATATTAATACTACTTGCAACATATATATTCCGAAACCGTCAATGAACATGATCAAGCACAAAAACAGCCGAGGCAACAACAATTCGAGGAAATTGATCTCGACATATGGAAATCAACCTATGTAGCATGAATGGGAAGTAATTCATTTGCCTCAAGTCCAAGAAAAGCGTCGGAACGGCTCGAAGGAGTCTCAGATGTCCAAGGTCGCGGCTGGTGTGGCAAGTTGAGGCGTGGCCTGATGTCAAGTCAACAGTGTGAGGGTGACGGGGCGGCACGAGAGACTGGCGGTATGAAGGTGTGTAGCTGGCAAGTCGCGACGTCGATCCGTAAGGAAATGAGATGATCTGATGAGGGTTTGGCGAGGATGAAGTGGTGGGCTAAAGGAAAGAAGGAATATGCTGGATGAATGCAGTGAGGCCGTGAGATGAAGAGAACAGCGCTGGTTTTTCTTTATGCTCTCTTGTTCCACTCTGCCTTTGCTGAGAAGAGTCAAAGTTCTTCAATTCGTGGCAGTCCCAAAGGAGAGAGATCTAGAGGTAAACGTGGCGTTGTTTTAGTTTGAGTTAATAGTAAACTGCCACCTTATCATAATAGGTGGCAGCTTAAAGGAAGGCCACATAAGGCCTATTTGGCGGCCAAAGAAGAAGCTGGTTGTGGTTTGGATATGGTGATGTGGCGTAGCCTGACGTAATGGCTCGGTTGATGAGGTGGCACGGTCGCGTGGACTGAGGTGGCTTGGTGATGACGGGGACGGGATGAAGTAACAAGTCTTTGCGGTGGTGCAATGAGGATGTGAATGACATGGTTTAGTGACATGGTTCAGTGACCAACTTGGTGATGTAGCATTGACTATTAAGTATTTGAGGCACACTATTCAGTCAAGCAAAATTCAGATGTCACAATAAACGATTATATCGCTTTCAAAATTGAATGAACAAATCATCGTTTATGAAAATATTTAATTATAAATTGTTGTCGATAATTGCCATATTTATTGACTAATCATTCCAATCAATACAAATAATCATTTTTAGAAAAATATTTTTCAAATCATTCATTTTTTATGAAATAAATGAATATTAAAAACTCAATTTTGGTTCAAGCCCAAATAATCATAACAATTGTTAGTTTCTCTAGCAATAAGATGTAAAGCATAATAGGCAAATAAAGACTCGGACTGTGCTCTATTGTGCTCAGGCAGGCAAAATTTCAATCGATCTTGGGTGGGGAGGAACCCAACAATGAATTTAGTCAACAATAAATGCTTTATTCGTTTCATGAAAAATAACTTCTAGGAAAATATTTTCCAAATTTCCTATATTTGTTTCATGGAAAATGAATTAGTCAAGAAAAATGTTTTTCACTATTGTAAATAATACCTTCAAAAGTGAGGAAAATGTTTTTTTTTTCTTGAAAAATGAAACACATTTTTCATTAAGTCTTCCACTTCACATTCTTTCACCAAACACATTTTTCTTTTTTTCTTTTTTAAATATTTGAGTTTTTAACTTTTTTTTCTTTTTCTTCCCTTTTGTTTTTCTTCTTCCTTGACTAGTTGTCAGCCATGATGGCAGCTAGCAAGGGCTAGGCTCAAGCTTGTCGGATCACCCTCGCTAGATTTGGTGAGTTGCGAGCTCACCGGCCTCGGTGGAGCTTGGGCTCACTTGAATTGACCGAGCCTCGAGCTTGCTTGGATTGGGTGAGTTGGTCCGTCGACCAACAAGCTTGCGGCTCATGTGGATAAGCTAAGCCTCAAGCTTGTCAAATCTATCAATTTGCATCTTGGTCGGTCATTAGGCAGTCGGCCATCGTTGAGGCACACAGTGGTGGAGGAAGGAGGAGGAAGAAGGAGGAAGGAAAAGAAAAATGAAAAAAGAATAAGAAAGAAAAAAATAAAAAATAAAAAAATTCGATTTTTAAAAAATATAAAAATTAAAATTACATTTTTTGGTCAATTAAAAATATTAAAATATAATTTTTTTTGGGTAAATTTTCCTAAAAAATCAAATTAGGTAATGAATAGGGGAAATATTTTCCACTCAAATTTCAGGCTTTAGTCAAATGTCGGAAAATATATTTATTTTCTTGAAAAGTGGATTTTTGGGAAACATTTATTGAAAACGTGATATTTTTCGTGAAATGAACGAACGCGACCCAAAATAATCCCAAATTTTTGAAATTTACTTTGGTGGGTCAATAGATCTCATATAATTTGTCATTTTATTCGCTTTCAGTTTCAATGGCGTCCAATTTCCTTGGTCACACATTATGGATGACGGATAAAATTAATAAGCCCCTCCCGCCATCGTGAACGGTTGAGTAGCTGGCCATAAAACATGTCCTATCTGGCACCATAAGATATGCAAATCCTGAGAATTTCTTTACGACCCTTTCGCCATCGACTTGGCCATTTCTTCTTTGCTTTCGAAGATTTTCTCTTTAATAAGGATGTCCCCCAAGCAAACAATCAAACAATAAAAATAAAAATAAATAATAAAATAAATTGGATATTGGATTTACGTGAGGTGGTCAGTGAATCCTACCTCAAGAGGAGAACATGATAAAATCCCACCAATCAAACAACACAATAAAAATTGCAATCACATTCGAGTTACTTGAACACTCTCAGTATTTTTCAACTCCCAATTATATCCAATAACGCACAATGTTACACACTTAAAATTTCTCACAAAATCTCACGAATAAATTCACAATTCTCCCAAGATTTACCAGCTTGAACATCAAAATTCCTCATGTATGCATTAACGAAAAGACGCAACTCTTATAAAGATCCTATTTAAATTAAGGAATCACTCAAATTAGAGAACCACTCGACTGGGAAATTCACTTAAACTAATAAACTATATGGATCGAGTTTCCTTTACTAGTTGAAACGAGATATATTTTCAACAAGTCCCTTCTACATTTTGGACGTCCATTTTAAGGAAAACAATTCTCAAAAAAATTACTTTGAATAGACATTTGGTCCCACTGGACGTAAAGATATTTGCTAAAAAATCGTCAACAATCCTGAGATAACAGTTGTAAAAATTAGCAAGCAATTATCTCATCTCTACTTATAATGTATCCATAATTCTTGTTTTTCATTTTTCTCCAAATCTATGTAAAGCATAGAAGTACTAGCAGTAAATATTGGCAAGCAATCATCTCAGGCGGCCTATTTCTCTACTCCCTTGGCATCATGATCCACATCGTATCCCACTGAAAAATTAGTCCATTGTGTATGCGTAAGGAAATTGCATGCCCAAGTATCTACGAAAGCGAAAACTAAAAGTACGAAGTTAAGAAGAATTTTCGAAGAGAAAACGTGAAGATTTGAATGTATGTTGGTTGAAGGTGAGGATGTGTTCACTGAGTTTGAAAAAGAGACTAGAACATCTTGAGGAGACGGATACTTCAGGGGATACCAGTTGCTATTTAGAGCAGAACTAGAGCATACGTTTGGGAACAATGTGGAAGGAATAGATTGCAAAGTGAAAGAATCTAAGAGCAACGTCAACTAGCATGCTCTCCTGTCATTTGTGATTGCCATAGCAAAGGAAATGTAAAAGCGGTCATATAGATCGAGATTTTGTATCTTTGTTATTGATTGCCAATAAGCCATACTAAGGGCATCTGGTAGAAGCTTTCTAATCATACAAGAGACTATTTTACCAACCATCTCTAGTAATGTTTTGCCCATTTGACTTTACAACGGCTAAGACAATTCTTGAAACTGCTTTCCTTCGGAATCCGTTTTGAATTATGTGGCCGAATACATGAAATTATAAAACAAGAAACTGGTAAATTCTCTCTAGACAAAAGTACACCAATCCCTACACTCAATGGAGGATATGAAACTGCATAATACGGCAAACAACATGAAGAAATTAATAGAGAACTTTTCTAAGACAAAAAGTTGATACGAAAGACAATACCTATTGTAATGAAACGACAAAAGAAATAACATTTATACTATCATATAAAGGTATATAAACGTTCCTTAGTTAAATAATTGTTACATTTTTTGCCCCTGAAAGCCCCATGACTGTCCATTAAAAAGCCGTCACATGCTTGGACAAAAGTGTCAACAAAAGACCCGGCATCTAGTTTAAATGAACCCGTTAAAAATTAAAAAGAGAACATGTTAAAAAGTGCTCCAGAGCGAGTGTCAATGGTGACTGGTGGTGTTTTAAAAACGTACATATTTCTATTTGAAGCACGTTACATTCTAGAAATATATTCCTTTTCAACTTTCAAAAAGTATTGATTTGCATTTTGTTTACTAATTTAATAGTCTTAATTAGTATCTTGAGGCACTCGTTAACAAGATCATTTTAATTAACCTCTTATCCATTTTTTTCTATAGTGGTTAGGCTGTGTGCCTTGTTTAGCTCTCGTGCACCTCATCTAGTCCTCCTTCCCAGCAACTATAAAGGCGTGCTTCTCCACATCAAACTAGGGGAAAAGTACCAAAACAGTCATAAACATTTTGTATTGGTACCAATTCAGTCATAAACTTTTTAACTGGACAAATTTAGTCCTAAACCTTTTCATATTGATATCAATTCAGTCCATCTAGTAAATTTAAGCTGGAAATTACTGATGTGACCGCCAGCAGTCTTATGTGGCGCCACGTGGACAAATTTTATATTTTTTATATTTTTTTTCTCTTTTTCTTTTCTCCTTAGCCCTTGGCCGGGAGGTCGCCGGCTAGCCGACCATCGCCGGCCACAGGTTGGTCAGGGTGAGGGGCCCTGCGCCCTCGCCGGCCACTAGTGAGGGCACCATGCCCTTACCGGCCACAAGCAAAGGTGTCGGCCCCCACCCAGATCCAGGTGAGGGCCAAAACCCTCGCCCATTGGTCGGTGAGGGCGTGGCAACCCTTGCCTGGATTTGGGTGAGGGTCGCCGCACCCTCGTCGGCCATAGGCGAGGGTGCGACAGCCCTCACTTGTGGTGGGCGAGGGCATGGCGACCCTCGCCTTGATTTGGGTGAGGGCCACCGCACCCTCGTCAGCCATAGGCGAGGGCACGGTGGCCCTCACTTGTGGTGAGGGCGAGGGTGTCGTGCCCTCGCTTGGATCTGGTGAGGGTCGTTGCGCTCTAGCCGGCCAACGGGCAAGGATTTTGGCCCTCGCCTAGATCTGGGCGGGGGCTGACGCCCTTGCTTGTGGCCGGCGAGGGAGCGGCGGCCCTCACCAGTGGCCAACGAGGGCGCAGGGCCCCTCACCTCTACTAGCCTGTGGCTAGCAATGGTCAGCCGATCGGCGACCTCGCCGACTAAGGGCTAAGGAGAAAAAAAAAAAGAGAAAAAATAATTTAAAAAACCTAAAAATATATATATATTATAAAATTTGTTCATGTGGCACCACATAAGACCGGCGGTGGCCACATAAGCAATTTCCGACTTAAATTAACCAGATGGATTGAATTGATACCAATATGAAAAAGGTTTATAACTAAATTTCTCCAATTGAAAAGTTTATGACTGAATTGGTACCAATACAAAATGTTTAGGACTGTTTTGGTACTTTTCTTAATTAAGGTAGGTAGAATCTTTCGTTTCTAAATCAAGGCACTCTTGCCCAGTATAAGGCTGATTCTGCTTACCTTTTTTTTTTTTTTTTTTCGGGTACTTCAACAACTTAACTTGATTAATCCTTCGGATTTATTTCCACTAATTGGATAATCAAGGCAGTCTTGCAAATGTATTGACTTGCAGTTCTTACAAATTTATTAGTCTTAGCTAGTATTTTGGTGCACTTGTTAACGAGACAATTTTAATTAACCTTTGCCGTCAAGTAGTGCCCGATTTAGCTCTCGCACACCTCGACTAATCCTCCTTCCCGGCAACTTTGGGGCGTACTCCCCACGTGGGCTGGTGTCAAGCCTTTACTCTTGGAATGCTTCCAATGAGGCTTGAACCCAAAATCACAAAAATTAGAGCAAACTCTCTTCCCATCTAACATCACATTTTATTGTTAGCCTCTTTTTCCTCTTATCATAAAGCTAAACACACGTCCACCCTCTTTTTTCTGCGGAATGTTGTGAAATTTATAATACATAAAGATGTATAAAATGTGAACATTCCCCTATTTGGAGGTCCTGATTCGTTGGGGATCCCGAACTCGAACCTAGGCACATACTATCGAAAGACAAAGTCATAATAATAGATGGAGAGTTTAGTATGTGCTCATCACTGATGACAATGTGTGATTTAGTTATCGGCTTACTCCTTTTGCTTGGATGTTGTTATAGATTTGTCATTCAAGGACAAGGTGTGATTATCTTTACCAACCATCCTTTAATGATATACATTGATTTTTGGTTTTTGATTTGTTTTAGAGCTCATGGGCTTGCATTGTTATGATACTTTTGAGATTTCCTATGAATCATTTCGTGAATCATTTTTGTAATGAATGGAAATTTCTTTTGAACAAAAATAAAATAGTGGCATAGCTTTAAGTAAAGTCCTTGAGAAAAAATATGCACATATGCAAATACTTGAACATGTTATTTATCACCCAACTCAGCACAATGAGCTTTATATAAAAACTCAGAAAAGTACGCGAGCAGCTTGATTTTAAGTTTTTTGTCCCACAACTTCCACATTTCCTTTATTTCGCTCCTCTAATGGGTGTGATTCTTCGGGACATCTCGAAACTTTTAGTTGCAACCTTCCGCGCACGAATTCGCACAGGCTTCCTTGGCATCTGTGACACAAGAAAGTACAAAAAAATCCATTTTTATATTTCCAAAGATTGAAATAGAGTAGAAGCGGATGATTAAAATGATTTTTTTATTAGGTATCGCTAGTGAATAGAACAGATTTCTGACTGTAGGTGATGGCTAGTGCCTCTAAATTTAATTGAAGTGACCTCCAATAGTCAACTTTTTACTTATTAAACTTGAAATTTTTTTAATCAAATATCACCTCAAAATGGTCGATATACACTTAAATTAAGGTGCTTTGATGACAAGGAAAATAAGTTTATCACATCAATTCGCACCCTTTATTAAAAAAAGTTACAATAAAAACGAGTGAAGGGCTAATTTAAAGGGGAAGAAGTAAAGAAAATCTAATCAATACTTAAATTTCGAAAATCCAACTGATAATAATGAAGAAACTATTCAATTTGAGGCCCCAGGACCTATGTAGAAGTGGAGTTTCTTCATTGAATTTAAGGGACATAACTGTAGGTCTAGCCAACACGGAAGAAATTTCCTTGATGATTGATTTCCCCTGCATTCGTTTTCTAGAAACATCAAATCCTCTGTGACTAATGGATTTCAAAAGTAAGGATGATGAAAAAACTAGATCGTTTTAATTAAAGTACTAGACTTTTATTACATAAAATTGCTATTAGCCGAAAAAAAAAACCCTTTTCTGTGAGCTGCCTCTACAGATTATATGGGCGCATGTCTGATTTGTCATGTGAACAGATCAATTGTAGAGAGTAAATTCGTGATCGTCATCGCGATTATAAACCCTAAAAAAACCAGAAAAATCCAAAGGTGAAGGTTTCCGATCATACCAAGATGTGGGTTGAGACATTTGGAAATCAAACAACCGAGATTGCATTGGCCCTGGGCCGTCTCAACCTTACTGCCGCATTTCCTCAAGCAATCGTCAAGGCACGCAGGTGGGTTGGGCGCGCAAAGCGTCCAGCATTTAGCTTCACACAAGAAATTCGCCCTCGCGACGGACGCCTGAAATGCCATCGTCGCCACCAACATCACCACCACCAATGCAATACAGCTCTTGGCATTCATGTTGATTTGCTTTCACTTGTCGGATGCTTCTTGCTGGATTTTGGTGTTGGAGTGATGTAATGTTTAGTATTTAAAGAGACGCATGACACCAGGATTGTGTTCATTATAGGCTCATAGGCTGATTTTTTTCTTTTGGGGCAACTTCTTTGGTTACTTCCTCAATTTAGAGGAGCCTTATCATCAATAAATGAGAAAGACAAAACCTTATCTGTCTTCCTCAATCAATGGATTGGATCACCTCAACTAGTCCATTACCACGTCAATATTGGAGAAGCTTGGAATCGCAATTGATTTTTTTCCTGATTTATGCTGAGAGTAGGTGGACAAGATAGCATTGTTTGGATTTCTAATCATGATAGAATAGGGAAAATTACCAAAAAAATCATAAACCTATTACAATTGTGCCAATTCAATTATAAACATTTTTTAGTCAACTTAGTCTTAAACCTTTTATAATTATGACAGTTTAGTCCATCCGGTCAAAATTGGCCGATCGGCGTTGACGTGGACGCCGGCTGTTCGGCGAAAGCGACATGGCAATTTTTAAATATATATTATATATTTTTTGGATTTTTAAATATTTTTGAGTTATTTATTTATTTATTTATTTCCACCTTCTCCTTCCTCTGGCCCATGAGGTTAGTCTCGCTAGCCAATGGCGAGGCTCGTCCTCGCTAGCCACTGGAGAAGGCGAGCTTCATCCAGTGACGAAGAGGCCGTCGTCACCAGATCTGCGAGGGTCGACCTTGCCGGTGCCAATGAGCTCGGCCCTAGCCATGGCCGGGCGAGGCCAAGCCTCACCCGGATCTGGTGGGGCCTTGCCTAGCGACGGCGAGGCCGGCCTCCCCATTGGCCGGCGAGGTCGGCCTTGCTAGCCCTCGCGTTAGCCTTGCTAGCCCTCGCCTTTGGCCGGCACCGGCCGACTAGAGGAAGGGAAAGGTGAAAAATAAAAGAATTCAAAAATTCAAAAAAAATATTAAAAAATTGTCATGTCGGCTTTCGTCGGACCGCAAGTGTCCACTTCAGCACCGGCCGGCCAATTTTGATCGGATGAACTAAACTGGCACAATTGTAAAATATTTAGGACTAAATTGGCCCAAAAAAAAAAAGTTTTTGACTGAATTGACTCAATTGTAATAGGTTTAGGATTTTTTTGGTAATTCTCCTAGATAGAATATGAAATTTAGAGGATTTTATTATATTTTATCCATTGTTTGGCAATTGCGGTAATAAAATTGTATATTAACATCGCATCATATATATTATTTGGTTAAAACATTATATCAATATAAATTAATCATAAATTTTATAGATGGTGATGATTTTTATTTTATTTTTATTTTATTTTCCTCTCTTTTTTAATTAATTTTTTATTTGTTTCTTCCCCTTTCATTCTTTTCTAATAAAATTTTATTAATAGAAAACTGTACTAATATACCTAAATACTAAAATACCTAAAATACGTAATAAATATAAATATATATTTATACATTGAATTTATTTATTATAAGATAGAATTAAATTCGAATATTTAAATAAAAATAAGATTAAATTAAAAAATAAATTTTTTTGTTATTTTGAATTTCTTCTATTAGGATTCAAGAATTATTTATATTGAAATATGAAAAATAATTTGTTAATTTAAGAATTTTTTATTTGAGATTTTTATGTTATAGATATTAAAAATCTTATTCACATTTATCCCATCTCCCTTATGAGATAATTTTATTCGGACTACATCTCTTTTATATCCAACTTTATCTGTCTTGCATATGTACCAAACGCAAGATAGATAAATTTTATCCTATCCTAAATTTGTCCTGATTGCCAATGTAGCCTGAGAAATGGATTAAGCTCTCGTATGGTTCTTCTATAAATAAAAAAAAAAAAAAAAAAAAAAAAAAAAAAAAAAAATCATTGCAAGCACTCTTGTCCAGTGAAAGTAGGAAATAGAGTTAAAAGAGGGATAATAATGCTGCCAAATCTATTAATTCCCTGCTGTAGAGTGGGTGCATTTGCTTGGAAACTAGAAGAATAAGCTTTGGGAGATATTATTAGATGGCTAATGAATTGGGCTTTCCAAGTCAAAAATCGAGGAAGATTATTAGGGTGTGTTTGTAGAGGAAAACTTTATGATAAAAGAAAATCCTTTTCAGGAAATCCTTTTTCAGAAAAATGGTTAATTTTACTTTGTTTAGTAATATGTGACTGAAAATGCTTTTTGGTGTTTGGATCTCATTTAAAAAATGATTTTCAATTTCACGATTTTATCTCATACAAGAAAAAAAAAAATCATATTTTTAAGTATCTTTTTTTTTCTTTCCTTTTCCTCCTCAATTGGTCGTTGGGCCTCGGCGATAGCCGTGATAGGCCACTAGCTCTGTTGCTGAGGCCTAGTAGGGGTCAACTTGGTTGGCCTCGGGTGAGCTAGTGCCTCATTAGGATTTGGTGAGGTTGAGCCTCGCTAGTCTCGACCGAGGTCAAGCTCACCAAATCTTGGCAAGCTTGAGCTTGCCGTGGCAAAACTAGCGAGGCTTATTATTTTTGACAAATTAAATAAGTGAAAGTTTGGAAAACTAATTTCGTGATAACACTTTCCTAGAAACAAATGGACCCTTGATCTGCATTGTAACTCTCGTTGTGCACTACGATGGCGAAGTGTGCTAGTCATCGACAGAGAGCAATGATTCGGTTAGAGACTAAGGTCGGTTGAGGTTTGAAAAATGGCAGGAATCTTGATTTGTTGTTTATATAGATGCACGACTCCGGGAAAATCTTCATTTGCTAATATAGTGATCTGGTTTCAACCTTCATTGATGGGTTAATTTTCATTTAAATGTAAAGAGAACATCTTTTCCATCTTCATCAAACAAATAATTTGACCGCTCACTTGTGGGATTCGTAAGAATGGAAAAGAGTAATAAATGTTTTATGCGTTGATAATTATCCTTTTTTGGATTAAGGGAAATTTGTTTGAGGATACATTTTTTCTTGATAATCATCCCAAAGGAGAAAGATAAATCTTCCACTTTTAAAATAAGATTAAAATAATCATTGATAAACCTACCAACTATCGGGTGTTATTTCGAAGTTGGCTTGATCAATGGGGCCACTTGTTGGATGTAAAAAAATTGAAAATACTTAGGATATATTTGGCGATCAGGATAAAATTCAGGATACATGATAAAGTTTGCCCTATCCTGCGTTTGATGCCTTTGATGCCTACTCAGTATGAGTTAGGATATAGGTCATATAAAATTATCCCATGAGGGAGGTGAGAATGATTTCTAATATTTATTATAGGAATTTTATTTTTCTCAACCAAAAATAGTTATTTTGTCATCTCTGAATTTTATATCCTATTATATCCAATCTTGGTAATTTTATTCATTCTAGATTTCATATCATATCATAACCAGCCATATTCTAATTAGAAATACAAACGATCAAATGTAGTCTTGAGGTTTTATTTGTTGATAATTATACTTTTTTGGATGGAGGGAAAATTGTTGAAGGATTGCGCAAATAATTTGTCATGTAAACGGAGCGTAACAAGTGCGTATCAGAGTACATGATGATCCAACTGTGGATGTCCCGGGTGCTGATACATGTGGATACCCGCGGAAACGTGCATGCATTACAGGCGCACGACTTCAAATGGAATAATGCGGGAGAAGAAAACAATTTGCTAAATCAGCAGAAACTACAAATTTGCAAGGTAATCCATTTTGGAACACGTCTTTCCTCAATATGTTTCTAAAGGCACGAAACATATATACCTTAAAATGGAACTTCAAAGATTGGAGATGAAACGTAACGCACCTGGATATAATTCACATCTTCCCAAGATTATAACAATACTTTCTGATGAAATCAAACATTGAATTCCTCAAGATCCCATAAGTGATTGGAGCGTCTCCCAAGGAGATTTCATCAGTCCGCCTTTTCTCTTCTTGATCTGGACGGCTAACCACTGGCAGCACCTGTTCGCTGGTCCAGGAAGTTATACAATGGCTGATCTGAGAACCTAGACACCGCCCCTGGCTAGAACTGTCACTTTTGTATCTAATTTCTAAAGCCATTTACAATGAAAATATCGTTGTATGGTATTGTAGATATACAGGACATCACCATCTGAGCTGCTCTGCAATTAATTTCACTTTCTTATAAATGAACATGAAGGCATGGTTGAGTTCAAATAATTAAGCTATTTAATAACGGAACATGAGACGTGTTAACCTTCTCAGCGTCCCACAATAATCATTTTCTGAGAACAGCCATTGGAAATATGGGATTTTTCCAGTCGGGCAGATCATTAGTAGAGGCATAGATGCACGGTCTTCTACATGCAGTGATTCATGTTTGTTAAGCTGATCGATAAAAGGCATAGATTTGGAGCTGCTGCAGCATCCTAGCAGCCTCCTGCAATCATCCACAATGGGTTTAATTAGCAGATTGCCATCAGTTTGTGGCTCTAAGAACTGGAATGGCCGATGTAGATCAGGTTTAACGTGCAGTTTAGCCACATGCTTATCCGTGGCTAATTTTAACCATCTATTAAGGCCCTGATACTTCAGTCGTGAAGGCTTTGGTTCTTCGTATATGTCTAACACCAGCGATCCAATTTCCAGAGTGGTCTCTTGAGTTTGGCCTGACAACTTAAGCTTATCAAGTGACCCGACAATGCTTCGAGGCCTTTACTTAAGCAGTTCACCTGAAAATGAACTTAAGAGTGAGAATGGTTACTAATTTGAACTTTACAATTGAATGGGTGGAGCGACCATGATTAGATATCTAAAGATCGAGAACTAGCTACAATGTGATACTCAGGGAAGTTTTTAGTTGTTAAAAACGAGATGGGTTGAGGAAGCAATCACAGAAAATGTGGAGAAGCTCGAAGAACGAAGAAGGAGAAGCTGTCGCTGAGCCTCGGAGGGCGGTAGCTACAACAAACAATGGAAGATGAAGACAAGCTCGCCTATGCTTACCTCAGCCAGATTAAATTTTCGTTTGAAGTTTAATTTTTAATTTCGTTCGATGTTAATTTTCGTGTTTCTTTCAACATTGTACTTTGAGCGTCGCTATATCTTTAATAATTTGTAGTATTACTTACTTTCAGTTTCAATTCCAGCTTACAATTTCATTTCTCACTTTATGGACTACGGATGAGATCGATGTATGGAGAGACAGAAGGGCGATCGCGGCGGTCGGCTGATAGTTAATTGAAAGGACCGGCAGAGCTACGTCAAGGACAGTAACGAGTGGATGCCGACAAAGGATTGTAAACGGGATGACAATACATGGTGGAAGCAAGGTCAAAGTTGAGAGAGAAAAATTCTAATTGCGGAAGTCTCATCGGAATGGGACTAGCGAGTCTACCTAAGACCACACCAGGAGACGTCTAGTGTGTATCCGCTTGCCCACTCATGAATTTTATTAGGGTGAGCAATTTTAGATTCTGTACATATTCCACCTAGAATTTGAAACCTTTCCGTTAAAACAAATTGTTGGACTTGACGAGGTCCAATCCATTAATGTGGCTTATTAGGTCTATCATCTAATATTTCATATACACCCAATTTAGTAAAATATATCATGAGCAATATATTTTTGACATCCAATTTGGTATGTAGAATTCATATCTTAAATCTTGATGGAAGGTTGAGGTCTGGTAGCTCTAGGGTTGGTCCCACCACTCTCTCTATATAAGATCTCTTTTCGGTAGAGAATGAATGCATTCCATTATCACACTTTTGCTATTTCCACAAAATTGAAGAGAGAAAAATACACACCCATTGTAAGGACTATAGAGGAGAGTGTTGAAGATTCATACCTACAAGAAGAAATCTCTTGCTTATTGGATTAATAATGGCTACATTTGATTCGGGTATGCTATGTCTATTAATTTTATATCATGTTTATATGATTGAAAAATCCTTTTATTTTAATGTGTGGTATCAAAGCGTTGGTTTATTCAACATGTAAACATGGTTATAATGTTTATTTGATCTTTCACCCGTTTAAGATTGATTCATAGGATTTCATTGATGATGGAATAAATATATAATGATAATTAATTTTTTGTAATACTTTATGCAAATAATGCATTTGATTAGGATGTTTTTGAGTTTTTATTAACAAAATGTCAGAAATCGGTAAATACTGTCATGTATTTTAGCTATCGTTCTGTGATTTGACCATTGAACAGCCTAATTTTGTGTTGTTCCCTTCTCCTTTATTGCGGTTCTAAACTATTTGAGTAGTCATCAACCAAACGACAAATTATTGTTTTAGAAAGATTTATATAATAATAAAAACTGTCTTACGTTATACTCATGATTAAATTCGTAACTAGCCCAACGGAAAGTTAAGATATTTAATTTTGAGTATAATGATAATCTGATAAGCAAATAAATTGCTAACACGCAAGTAAAATCAATTCTACCCAACGGTGATTCAATTTGATTTATTATTGCCTCATGAAATTTGCTAGTAAATTATGAAAGAATCCATTTAAAGTGTTTATAGTCGGCCCGACAGAAGGCTATAGATAATTCTTAAATTTCTTTTGGTAAGGTTTTGTGTATTTTACCTTTCTATATAAATGAATTGTTTATTTTTTGAGTTTATTGTGATGATGAATCAAATTATTTTATTTATTTATGTGGATTTCCTAAAGGTACTAATGTGCATGAATTAAATTTTTCTAATCTAGCATACAGTCTTGTTCCTACAAGTTATCTTTCCTCTATTGAACAACTGAGTGGCACAAATTTGAAGAAGTGGAAAGAGAAAGTAATTCTCATTCTTGGGGTCACAATCTGGACTATGCTTTACGAGTTGACACTCCCATTGAACTCACAGTTGAAAGCTCAAATGAGCAGAAAGCTACTCATGAAAAGTATGAGTGATCCGACAGTATATCGCTAATGATTATGAAAAATTTCAAAACAACCGCTATTCTAGGAGCCATTCCTGACTCTTCCAATGCTAAGGAGTAGTTCACATTGAGGAGCAGTATGAGGGTACTTCCAAGGCATAGGCTATTGCTCTTATTTCCAAAATGATTACCCTAAAAGATAATGGAACCAATGGTGTTCATGACCATTTTATGCAGATGAATGATATGGCTACTCAATTTAAATCCTTCGATATGGAAATCTCTGAAGGTTTCCTTGTTCACTTCATCATGACATCTCTTCCTACACAATTTGGTCCTTTTAAGATTAACTATAATACACAAAAAGAGAAATAGGGAGTGAGTAAGCTAGTTTCTATGTCTATCCAAGAAGAAGAGAGGCTAAAATCCAAACGATTTGACGGTGTTCACATAATTACCTCTATTTCAAATAAAGGAAAAGGAAAAAAAAATGCGTGGCAATGGTTGCAATTATGGAAACAAGGGTGCTCCTAACCTTATGATTGACGAGGCGGGTCCTTCGGCTCGAAAGGATCAAGTGGTCCTAAATGTCATTTTTGTAGAGCCAAGGGGCATGTGAGGAAAGAATCCTTAAAATTCCGACAGTGGTTGGAGAAGACAAGTAATACTTTTATTAAGTCATGTTTGTTGTGAGTCCTATATTGTTGATGCTTCTTTAAATAGATGGTGGATTGATACTGGTGTGACTCTATACATAACTAATTAATTGTGGGGATTCCTTTCAAGGAAGAATATAAATAAAGGGGACCGTAACATTATTGTGGGAAATGGAGAAAAGGTTCCGATTGAAACTGTTGGCACTCTCCGTTTGGTGTTGGAGGATAGTCTCAATTTGGATTTAGTTGATACCATATATATTCTTAGTATTACTAGAAACTTAATTTCTGTTTCAAAACTTGATGCTTATGGTTATTTGTTTAAGTTTGAGAATAAAAGTTGTTCCATTTCTCATTATGATGAGACTGTTGGTTATGTTTTGTTAGAGGGAAACCTCTACAAACTGTGTTTAGATTCTTCATTTACCGAATCATTAGTTTCAATGAATTGGAATGATGAAGTTGCTACAATTGATAAGAAACGGAAATCAAAGAACGAAAATTTCTGAAAATTATAGCATGAACATTTGGGTCATAAAGGATGGAATTCTACATTCTCTAGATTTCTTTGACTTTGACACCTAAATTAAATGTATTAAAGGAAAATTCCCAAATGGCAATAAACATGGTGCCACAAGGAGGGGACTTTTACAAATCATCCACAATGATATTTGTAGACCTTTCCCTACTTCCAATATTAGTGGTCATAAGTATTTTATCACTTTTATCAATGACTACTCGTGTTATAGTTATTTCCATCTCATCCATGATAAATCTGAAGCGCTAAATATGTTTAAGATCTACAAAGTCGAAGTTGAAAATCAACTTGATCTAAAAACTAAAGTGTAAGGTATGCCCATGGAGGAGAATATTATGAAAGGCTCTCTAACACAAGTCATAATCTTGGTGTTTTTGCTTTATTTTTGAAGAGATGTGGAATGATTGCTTAGTATACAATGTGGGTACTCCCCAGCAAAATGGTGTTGCTGAGCGACAAAATCGTAGTCTAATGGATATGGTACAGAGTATGATAGCCATAGCACTCTTCTAGAATGTACTTGAGTTGAAGCTCTCAAAACAGCCATGCATATCCTTAATTGGGTCTTTAGTTAAAAAACCTTATGAACTATGGACACAAATGAAACCGAGTTTGGGATATTTTCATATATGGGGTTGTTGGCTAAGGAAAATATATATATCCCACAAATAAAGAAACTTGACCCAATGACCATAAGTTGTTATTTTGTTGGTTACCCTAAAGATCAAAGGGTATTAGATTGTAATGCCCTTCGCATACCACTAAATTTTTTAGGCTAGAAATGCGGTGTTCTTGGAAAAAGTTGATTATAGTACCACTAGAATATTAGACCTTGAGGAAACCCGAGATCAAGCTTCTACTTGGGATCATATTTTGGTTCCTATTTTTCAAGGATCTAGCGTACTATTACCTTCACTAGAAGGTTATGGTCCATCAGATGAGGCATCTGACAAAAAAACCTCAAATTATGGAGCTTATTCTCCCTCTCGTTGATGAACCTTCTAGGAGGTCAAGACGAGAAACGAAATAAGCTATATCTGATGATTATATAGTGTATCTAGATGAGTCAGACCATGATGTTAGCATAGGAACATATCCTATCTCTTATGATGAGGCCATTACAAGTGATCATTCAACTCAATGAAAACTATCGATGTTTGGGACCTAGTAAACATGCCTAAAGGAGCCAAAGCTGTAGGCTATAAATGGGTCTACAAAACTATGCTAGACCTTAAAGGTAATGTTGAAAGGTATAATGCTAGATTGATCACAAAAAAGTTTCGCTCAAAGAGAATGAATTGGTTACAATGATACTTTTTCCCATCTATCAAAGAAGGACTCTTTCAAAATAGTCATGGCTTTATAGCTCATTATGATTTAGAGCTACATCGAATGGATGTGAAAACAGCTTTTTTCTTAATGGAGACCTACAAGAAGATGTCTATATGGCACAACCATAAGGTTTTGTGGTTGAGGGCAAGGAACACATGAAATGCAAATTGAAATAGTCCATCTATGGTTGGAACAAGCCTCAAGACAATGGTATCTTAAGTTTCATGATGTGATTAGTAATTTTGGCTTTAAAGAAAATGCAGTGGATCAATGTATATATCTTAAGATCAATGGGAGTCAATTCATCATTCTAGCATTGTATGTAGATGATACACTATTTGCTAGTAGTGATAAGGACATGTTGTATGAAACTAAGAGTTCTCTTTCATATAAAAGACCTTGGTGAAGCCTCTTATGTAATAGGCATTGAGATTCATAGATATAAATCCCGTGGGATCTTAGGATTATCTCAGAGAGCCTATATTAAAAAGATTCTCAAGAAATTCAACATGCATTACTCTCTCAATGTTGCACCTGTTGTTAAGGGTGACAAATTCATCTTACTAAAATGCCCTTGAAATCAACTGGAGCTTGGACACATGGAGCATATTTCTTATGCATTTGCTGGAGGGAGTCTTATGTACACTCAAGTATGTACTTGCTCAAACATAGCGTATGTTGATGGAATGTTTGGCGGTTACCAAATAAACCCAAGAATGGGTCATTAGAAAGTAGCTAACAAAGTGATGTGTTACTTACATGATACAAAAGATTCATTCTTACTTACAAGAGAATAGATAGCCTTGAGGTTATTGGTTATTCTAATTCTGATTATGCTAGGTGCATTGATACCAAGAATTCCACATCAGGTTACATCTTTATGCTCGCTAGAGGACCAATCTCATGGAAGAGTGCATAGTAGTCTTTAACTGCATCTTTCACTATGAAGGCTAAGTTTGTAGCATGTTATGAGGCAAGTTCTCATGGTTTATGGTTGAGGAAATTCATTATAGGCTAAAAGTAGTTGATACTATTTTGAGACTACTAAAGATTCACTGTGACAATCGGCTGTTGTTTTCTTCTCGAAGAACAACAAGTCAAATGGTGCATCCAAACGCATAGACATTAAGTACCTAGTTGTGAGAGAAAGAGACAAAAATCAAATTGTGTCTATTCAGTATATTAGTACAAAAGCCATGTTAGTGGATCCCATGGCAAAAGGCTTACCACCCAATCTCTTTCAAGAACATATTACTAACATGGGTTTGGTTAATAGCTTTTAATTTAGACCATGGTTTTGGACGTATGAAGTCTATTTTGTGATCACCTTATCTAATGGATTTGGATCTATTGTTTATTGCTTCTTATAATATGTGCACCGTTGAAGTTTTTTTTGAAACAAAAGATTATGTATGGACCTCATGAACATTCTTATATTATGAAATGTTACGGTCCATGACAATTAACCCATTAGATGTTGTGTTTAATATTTGTGCTAGGATAGTAACTGGAGAACAATATTGGGGCATTGGAACATAGATATTGACTTCAATTCTTTTCTACATAAATTTCAAACATGACCTTACTTAAGGGATATTATATATGCTTGATTATGTTGTGTTTAGCCTCATGAATATGATCGATAATAGAACCTTTAGCCAAGTGGGAGAATGTTGGACTTGATGAGGTCCAACCCATTAATGTGCTTATTAGATCTATTATCTATTGTTTGATTTATGCCCAATTTAGTAAAATATGTCATGGGCAATATATTTTTGACATTCATTTAGGCGAATAGAATCCATATTTTAAACCTTGATGGAAGGTTAAGATTGGATAGGTTTAGGGTTGGTTCATCACTCCCTCTATGTAAGATCTCTTTTCGGTAGTAAATGCATTCCATTACTAGGCTTCCACTTTTTCCACAAAATTAAAGAGAGAAAAATACACACTCATTGTAAGGATTATAGAGGAGAGTGCTGAAGATTGATACTTATGAGAAGACATCTTCTCACTCGTTGAATTAATAATGGCACATTTGTTTCGGGTATGCTATATTTATTAATTTTAAATAATGTTCATGTGATTGGAACATCCTTTTATTCTAAACAGATTCCTTATTTTTTGAAACCTAAAAGCTACCCTGCATACCCTAAAACCTAGAATCCGAAACCTATCTTTTCATAAGTTCTAGAGTCTATCCAGATTCCACATGTATTATTAACTGAATGATTGCGGTTAAACATAAACTTGTATTATTACCACTTACTACTACGATCAACTATTCACATCTTATATTTAGATACAAGAAATATAAAACATTAGCAAACTAAAAATCTCAATCATAAAATGAAAACTCAAACTAATAGTTCCCGATTATACACTCATTATTGGGTGTCATGGATTGCTGTAGGATGGTACAAAGACACAAACCAAGAAAAATACAAAAACTTATTTTAGATTCTAGATTCCACCTACCTAGAATCTGAAACCTATCCATTAAAACAAGTTCCCAATTTTTAGAACTTGGAATATATCATGTATATCTTGGAATCTGAAATTCTGAGGTTCCAAGTTCCACCTGGGATCATGCTCACCTCTAGATGCTATGAGATGTCTAGTGTGATATCCATCATGGGTTTATATATATGTATGTATCAGATATTCTGAGATTTTGTATATTATTTTGTGACTTTGTATATTTTTGTTGATTGATCTAGATTTGTTTCTTTAAATAGTTATTATGTAAAGCTTATAAATAGACTCATATATTATTCACTTGATAATATACCGAATATTATTTTTCTTTTCATTCACAAATCGATGCAGATTAAGGACTCTTTTACTACCCCAGTTATAATAAAACTAGACTTTAGAAATTGCATTATGGAAGGAAGAGGAATGTATCGAGCAAATTGCAAAATTGGAAGAGAAGACAGATGACACGGACCATCTTTCCTATTTCGCTCAGCTAAAGATCCAAGAGTTAATAAGTACCATGGGACAAGTGATTCTAGAGTGCACCTCAGGTACTATTTGGGGATGCACCAAAAATATACCCCACACTTTCCAGGATAATTTAGCGGGCAGGGGCTCTATTGATAATGTTTAGCGGACAGGTTCTTGATACTCTTCGTTCAGAATATGAAGCATCATCTAATGGTCCATCGAAATGTAAAAGTTTGTCGTGTTCTTGCAACAAAGGTTTTCTTTTTCTTTTTTTCTTTCAAAAATTTCTTCCTATTTCCTTGTTATCTCCATCTCTATCCTTGACTTACTGCTTTCAAACTACACAGCTTGGAAGGCCCAATACTAGACCTTGTCAAAAGGCTAATTGATCGGGTCAAATATGAGAGTTCCTTCGTGTTGAAATGTCGGGCCATTGAAGATCAGGTGGGGTTGCTTAATAAGCAACTAGAAGCCTATTAGAATTACAAATCTCAGTATCTAAAACAATAAAAAGATGCTATTAGTGACAAGTTCAAGCCATATAACTAAATAATAGAGTACCTAGAGTATAAGTGGGATGTACCCACCTTATCTTTATGGCAGGTTCAATAACATATGGCCAATACTCATCAGTCAAAAAAATTTCTCTTTCTTTGTTACTTTGTCAGAGTTTAGCTGACTCTTTTATCTTGGAAGCTATTCAATAATAATCTCCTACAAACATGCACTCACTTTCCTTACGAGTCTATGGTTCTTCTGGCTTGCTGAAAGAGATAATGGAGCTATTCCTAAAAGAACTACCAAAAAGATTTTCATTTGGATGATTTGCAATATATTTCCTAAACTGGTGGTGGTGGGAGAACAAAGGTATTATTTAAGATGGGAGGATGGAGGAGGTGGGGGCTCAAATTTTCTTGTTTATCCACATTCTAGTATGATAATTTCAAGAGAAATTGGTCGACTTATAGAGGAGTAATATGGATCTGATGGCTGGAGGTAGTAAAATCGAAGAGAGAGAAAATGGGGGACACTGGGGAGAGAGAGAGCAGATGTTGGGAGGTAGTAAAATCGAACAGAGAGAAAGTGGAGGACACTGGAGAGAGAGAGCAAATGTTGGGTATTTTGCTCTTACCTAGCTTTCCTTATCCGAGAGACAGATTAGACTGTATCCACAAAGCTGTGAGAGAGAGGAATTTTCTAACTCTCTTCAAAAATTCAAGGACGAACAAGATATTCCTGGCTTTCTGGTTGGAAATTTCACTTACCTTTTGGATATTATCGTTGAAATCATTCACAAAATGGAAAAATCATTTTTAGAAGATTCATGCACTTTATGGACCATTTCCTTCTCCTCTTCACATTGATTGCCAGATGTCTCTTCTCTTCACCTTCCATAGTTCTCTTTTCTTTATCTTTCTTAACCTTATGTTCAACTACTAACATTAGGTCTAATGCAGATAAATGCATAGCGGCACATTATCATGTGATGAAGTTGGCATCTATGAATAAAATTATCAATTTACTAGTATTTTATAAAAATATGAGTAAACCTCTTTAGTCGCAGTAATTGATATGCTTTTTAACAATTGGTTAGATGATTTGAATAGAACAAACATTTTAGGGATGGCTTCCATTATTTGGAGGAGAAATTGAGAGAAAGGTCAAAGGAATATGGCTCGTGGTGAAAGAATGTGGAGAGAGGAATCTCCCCAAGTTCTATCCCCTTTTTAAAGGGGTATCGTCATGAGCAACCCTCGAAATAGGATGAAATAAGAAGGAGCAAGCGATGTTAATGGACTCCCTCGAAATAGGATGAAATAATGAAATAAGAATATGAGTGAAGGAGTAAGCGATTTAATGGACTCAAATGTCATGTGAAAGGAGAAGAATCATATGTGAAGATTGAGTGTTCATATAAATGTCAAGAATGAATTGATCGGCTTTTTATAGTGAGAGGGACAAGTAATTAACGGACGTGATTTTACCACGTGATAATCTAGATGCAAAGAGATGGAAGCCTGTGTAGACAAACCAATAATGACTTGACATGTGTCATGAGGATACTTTCCCATTAAGGGTTTGCCACGTGTTATAAGGACATAGGCCACCATCTTATGAGAGTGGATTATACAATCCTTGACGAATCTTGCTTTAGGCCCATTCAAGTCAAGATTTTCTAAAACGTATCAATCAGATAAGTATATCTTAGGAATCCGATCAAACCAATCGTCATTACCCATGGATAGAAAAATACCGACAGCAGACCCTCCATAAGGAAACAGTCAGCAATAAAATAAAAAAGAATCGTTGCTATGCCAACGTCGCGAAGCATAACATGGAATTTGAGCCTTATTGGACCTCGTTGGGCTACCCTTTTGATTGGCCGAAATGCGCGTCGCAAGCAACGAAACATCCTGAATTTCACCTCAGCGACTCTCGATCTCATTCGATTGACTTGGGAAAAAAATGGCACGACAGAAACGAGAAGCAAGAAGCGAAAGAGAGGATCTTCATGCTTTGTGCTCTGTCTAAGAGGCAAAGGGCGCTCGACCTTCTAGGACCAGGATCACATAAGTTCGGAGTACCTAATAAATTTCCGTTTATACGAGTATAGCACTCTCGGTTCGCACTCCAATCTAGAATTCAAAAATGAAAAGCAACTTTTTGATTAATCCCTCTTATAGTTAAGGCAAATACCGGCAGAGGACCAAGAGATTACCCAACCCCTTACATCTGCAACAGGTCTTATCTCTTAACACATTTTAACACATTTTTTCTTCTCATCAGAGTTATTTCACAAAAATTTGCCATGGTCAGGAAGGAGTGTTGACTCGAACCCTCTTTGAGAAGGGCCTTATGGAACCGCAAAAGCGGCATCAAGGTCCAATAAGGAACTGAGAGTTGTAGCCCACATCATGTCCTTCCATTTTCAATTATTTACGTCAAAACTATTGGAAATTCAGCACTTCGCTCCTGCGTTCCTATTTGTTTTTGTTATTAATCAGTTCGGAGAAGAGCTGGTGCAGTGTCTCTATGCATAGACAATTTCGAGACCATATGATGGACTCCCATTAGCTAAGGCTCCATTTATTCCGCGAAAAATGGATGATTTGCAAAATATTTTTTCGACAAACAATCGCTTGTATTGCTTTTGAAAATGAATAAACACAAAATATTTTCATCGTCTACGAAAATTTTTAGATATAAATTATTGGCAATAATAATAATAATAATAATAATAATAATAATAATAATAATAACTAATTATTTTAAGCAATAAAAGTAATTATTTTTTGAAAAATGTTTTTTAAATTATTCATTTTCCAAGATAACATAGAGCCAGAGTAATAATTGATTTAACTAGTCTATAAGATATGACAAGAAAAAGCAGGAAAATGGAGAATTTCCTGCGTAACCTCTTCTATGGTAACTCGCTATAATACATTTTGATCATTGTATCAAAGTTACTCGGGGATCTCCAGTAAGCAAACCTTATCTGAGGAACATATATTCAGACAACTAAATAGAAGGGAACAACGGATCTCACATGAGTTGGGAGAGGAAGGGACGACGTCCACCCACTCTTTGTCGACCAGCTCGACGTGTGCGTTTGGCTTCGGCGTGGCTTTGAACTGAAGTTTGTCCGTCTCGGTCATCAACTTCTTCAAGAAACTCATGGAAAGTATCATGTCGGGACTTTCCTCGGAGAATAGTTCATCTTCTAAGACCTGAATGCCCATGTCTGCTTCCCTCGAATGAACATACCCAAGAAGCAGTGTCCTTGTATCGAGAAATCGCCGATTGGGGCTGCAAATCTGCAGTGTTTTCACATTGAGGATCGTATAAATAATTCTCATCGTGTGAAAGGAGTGCAAGAAGCGCGTCTTGGAATTCATGATGATCCATCTGCGGATGTCCCAGCAAATGCTGATACATGTGGATTCTCGTGGAAATAAGCATGGACAATATAGGTACTCAACCTCAAATGGAATTATGCCAAAGGAGAACATAATTTGCTTAATCGGAAAAAAAAATTGCAAGGTAATCCATTTTAAAATAACATATGATGTCAAATTATTTCTAATATAATCCACACAACAAAATTCATGTTATGACAAAGGAACTTTCCAGTGCAAGACAATTCTTTTGAGCTCATATTATGCAACCTTATACAAATTGGTGACCACCATTGGGATTTGCAGATAAGATGATCAGTACTAATTGCTACCTATGCACTTTCTTTTTACTCTCTAGACTATCTCTGAACGCACGACATTGGGCAGCACATAAGTCCTCAATTCACTTCAAAAAGCAAGAGTATATAGAACATCCTTAAATGGAACTTCAAAGAATGGAGATTAAGAAATGCAACACACCTGAATATAATCCACACCAATTTCACCAAGATTATCAGCAATACCCTCTGATGAAATCACAGTTATAATTCCTCCAGATCCTATTGGTGATTGGAGCATCTCCCAAGGAGATTTCATCAGAATCTTACGACTTTTCTGTTCATCTGGACAGCTAACCACTGGCAGCATCTGTTCTTCGAAAAACCAAATCTGTCCAATAGGATCAAATATAATTGCTTAACTTCTATGTCATTTCAAATATATAAAATAATACAAAGTCATATTCAGCACTGTAGGACAGAGGAAACAGTGAAAACTTCTCCAAATCAGATGCATCAAATCAAGAGTAGTAATGATCGCGTCACATTGCTCAATCAGAAAATCCTTGTGACCTCTATGGACATTCACTAGTCCAGGAAGTCATACACTGGCTGATCTGAAAACCTAGACACCACAACTGGCTAGAACTGTCACCTTTGTGACTGATTTCTAAAGCCATTTACAGTGAAATATCGCTTTATAGTATTATAGAATTACAGGACATCACCATCTGAACTGCTCTGCAATTAATTTCACTTTCTTACTTTCTCATAAATGAACACAATGGCAAGTTTGAGTTCAAACATTTAAGCTATTTAATAATAGAACAGGATACATGCTAACCTTCTCAGAGTCAAATCCAAAATGATCATTTTCCGAGAACAGTGCTTGGAAAGATGGGATTTCACCAGCCGCGCAGATAATCAGCAGAGGCATAGATGCACGGTCTTCTACCTGCAGTGACGCATAATTGTTGAGCTAGTTTATAAATAGCTTATAGAGACTACACCCAGCCTGTCCAAATAGAAATAAGTTTTAGCCCACTGTTTGGTGTGTGAAAAATAAGCCATGAGTAGCATCCTCACTTCCCTTTGCTCTCAGAGTAATAAATTTCAGATTCTTGCAGTAACCAAAAGAATATACCAGCAAATCTCATGCATAGTTCTATACCTGTTCTCCTATTTTCGATATATTTCATAAATCTCACATGGTCCATTGCATACATCTCTAATAGATGACAAAATAGGTTGAAATCCTCAAGAACCCAAGGTCATCAACATGTGAGAAAAAATATATAATCATTTATCCATATTAAAGAGCAAATGTAACACTAACATCAGATCAGAGCGATACTATTCTTCCCTATTAGGTATAAAACTGCATAAGCCATCTCTACAAAAATGACAATGCAATAGTAACTTTAACAAAGGCAGGTGCAAGATCTAGGTCAAGTGTAAGAAATCAGTTTAGTGCTAAGAAGCCATCAACCAGACCGGCAGCTTGTTATATGAGGAGTCAACAACAGTATCAATATCTATACTGTTACAGAATAGATCTTTGGTCCGCCCACATTAACAAGGAAGGCCTGAATGAAGTAATGGAACTTAAGAGTAATGGAACTTAAGATTCAAAAACTAAGACAAGGAGAAAAGATCCAATCCCAGACCGGTCCAGTCCAACAGCTTCTGGGCAAACAAATAGCATTTGCTAGTAAGCGTTCTAGAACACAGCCCACTAAATATTAATAAAAATGATAAAGCAAGGAATGCCTACATTGTTAAGTCAAAAGATATGATAGAGTGTTAATGTGCTTAAAGAACCAAAAAAGGCCAGCAATGGACCAGTATCTGAAAACATGGCAAAAGTTGTTAGACATTTCACCTTGCTTGAATCCAATTTGACAATGGCAATCATTTAGGGGAATCTTCCCCTACATTTTACTCAATAATCTCAACCAACTGGTGGAGGCAGCAACCTTTTTCAACTTTGGTGTGATGGTTCTCATATTAACTGACCTCAATTTTTCCTATCAAACCCAATAATGCTTACACAAAAAGAAGAAGTAAGAGAAGAGTACATAGGGAAATGAAAGCATCGCTTACAATCAGAAGTCATGCTAGCAATGAAAAGAACTAATATTAGATAAATTAATTTGAAGCAGCCAATATGTAAAGAAGCTGGAAAAAGAAACCTTACCTTCACTAGCTTCTGATTAGTACACTCTAATGTCTGAATAAGAGACTCAGACAATACAGCAGGGTTAGAGGCCTCCTTAGCACTATCAGTCACAACCAAGACAGTGGCAACTTTGCCCTTCGAGATCAGATGAAGTCCCTTCTCTTCAAAAACGGAATTCACACACTGTTTATCCATCCTAGCCAAAGGAGTGAGGTAGTTTTCTGATGTTGTCAGAGCATCATAAATGCCGGTTCTTGTAGCATCATCACTCCATCTGATTCATGACATGAGACAAAACAAAATGTATTGGATAAAAATAGTTGAGACACAATTACAATGGTAAAAAATCCTTAATGTCAACATGAACAGTCGAAGCACAAAACACTGTTGCATTTGCAATTTGATACAGATAAATTTTTCAAGCAATTCTTTGCATAGGAATCACAAATATATTGAGAAAACTTGTAGATAACAAAATATCAATTGGGAAACTTGTTCAGGAAGTTTTGTCATTGCTAAATGTCCTTATTTAATCATAGAACAAAATTGACAACACAATATCTAAGCTAGAACCATTAGACACAAAGATGGCATGTCTGCAATGTTTTTATGCCTGTTGGTTTTATCACCGAATGATGAACAGTTAACTATACTTTTTCTCACAAGGGGCCAAAAAAAATAAAACAAAAGAAAAGAAGCACACTACACATCCTCTAAAAATTGACTCGCTCAAACATGCACAATAGCTTACCTTTGAGAGGATAGGTCTATACTTTGCAAAGCCTGTTGAAGCAATTTAGAGTTTACACCAATAATCTGATCTGAAAGTAAGCTTCTATGGGTTTTATCACCATATCTAAACCCATGAAACACATGTTCTTGCCCCAGTTCACAAAGCTTCTTTTTTGCTGCTATGAGGCGTTTTTGGAACTTTTTCCTCTCTTTCCATTCCTGAAATGCATCAAAGCATTCTAACTTACACTGATTACAACAAACACCATGTTACAATTAACTAAAGCCAGAAATTTTACTGTGCGGCAGCAGCCATACTCAAAGGTTGGTTAGATAATTTGATCTAAGAAATTTGATCTAAACTTGTGTGCTTACTTATGTCACGAGTTCATTTGCCATTTACTCAAAGGTTGGTTAGATAATTTCACTATAAGCAAAGTTCAAACAAGAGCATAATTCCTAGATAACAGTTTTTTTTTCTCGTATTCAATAAGCTGTACTATGAATATGATAGCTTAGCTATCCTTTTTATAGTATGCAGTCTATACATCTAATATTTCATCCATCATAGTCCTGCCTTTTAATTAAAGAAGTAGATGAATCTGTGACCTTGACCACCGATATTTGATCTTTCTTGTTAGAACTGCCTTGCTGTTCAAATATTATGACCCCTGACAGTTGATTCTTAAACTTTGTCGTCCATTTCTTTTTAATGGTTATCAAAATGACAACTAGACTCAAGTCACCTACCCGACAAGAAGACCAAACTTTTGTTTGGACACTTTAATTGCCATAATTTCAATCAAGACACAAACAAGAGAAAGCATTTGCATTCCAGAATATGGACATAAAAGAGAATGAGGACCCCAATTCCCAAACCCAAAACAGAAAGAAGAGGAAAAGCTGTAAACATCCAGAAGCATATTCATGTGCCCCAATAATATACCTGCTATGAACATGGTGAAAACAGATCTCTAATCAGTAGTTGATATATACAAATCAAATAAGTGTAAAAGAGGGTGCTCTTACGAGTTGGCGCCTCTCCTTCTTGGACTTCTCATGGGAGCGCAGATTTAACTCAAGCAGCCCTTTTGGAGGTGTAATCATCATTTCTCCTCTATCCATGTCAACATGTGGAACAATTGCTTCGACAAATGGCACCCAAACAAAGTGATTGGTGGCACCAGTTTCTGTTGGCTTTGACTTTCCCACACGGTCAGAACTACGTGTGGAACTATCAAGCATGACATACAAAAGATCATTTGCTCCACTGTTGTAGACATTAACAACTGTTCCAATAGGTTCACCAGATTCCTGAAATGGGCCAAATGAGGGCCATCCTATATATAGTCCATGGATATATACACATAAGATAAAACTGCATGCAAACCTTGAGAAGAACTCTCATGCCAACAAGATCACGAGTATAGAATTCGCCTTCTTCAAGCTCTGGTCTATCTTCTTCCCTTACAAGTAATGCTGCACCGACAAGTTTCTTAGCCTGGATGGAGTTTAAAATCCTGATTAGAAGTAAAAATTTTGGAAAGGTAATGAAGTAGTTAGTGACTCTAAACTTAAGATTCTATTCAAATTAGCAAAACAGAAAAAGCATGTTACCCTCCTGCTCATAATTAGTAAATGGGGTTCACCCATCAAAATTGAAGCAGAAAAGAGTGGGTATTCTTTGATTAATAACTGAAATAGTCAAATATGTGACACCAATAAGTAAAACACAAAAGATTTCATAAAATCACGTGATATTGCTTAGCTTTCTTGTTTAGGCTGACTATCAGGGCAATATTAGTAATGGAGTCTAATTTCTAGCTCTCATGAAACTGTGCATCAAACGCATGCCCTTGAGAAATTATAACGTTACAAGGAAAAATAAGTGGCAGTTCACATTCTCAGGATATTTTTGCCCTTTTAAAGCAACAAAAATTATTTCTAAGACTGTGGACTCAGTTCCATCCCGTATCCAGCAAACAGATATGCAGAATTAGGGGAAAATATTTAAACATCTCGACAGTGTCGTGTGCATGGAGCCTTTGCAGAGGGCTAATGCCTATCATGTTTTCAGCTATTTGAGGCTCAACCCCAATACTGCACATAGTTGCATCACTAGGACCACTGTCTAAGATGATCTCTAGTAGAACCATCCTACTTGACAACACTAATGGTTTCCAGGTCTGATTCCCTTGACAACAAAGATGAATGGAAGGAGCGTCAATGCACATATAAGAGCAAGGACTAAAATTGCTGAATTATAGTGCATGGATATAGCATATCATATGCCCCATGGTACAGGTTGTTTTGAACACCCTAAAAACTTAATCATGATCAGCGAAGTCAAGTCTTAGTCACACACAATGACATCCAAGATCCAAGCATGTCGCAAGCAAAATTCTAGACAAATAATGGAGTTTCTAAAATACAGATGGCCCGTTTGGATTGAATTTTACCTTTTGATTTTTGCTTAGTCTAAATCTTATGGCTTGCACACTTTAATTTTTTTTAACTCCTGAACGTTGACATGTAGGTTCACATATAATTTTTCACAGTTTTCTGAAGTTTAAACAATATCTTAGATTTTGGCGGGAAAGCAAAAGTTTTTTTGCTTTTGCTGAAGCGTAAACAAACAGGCCTTTGGACAAGCTCACCTGGTCAACATCGTTGATGCCTTCAAATTTGAGTATCCAACCTTTCTGCCCAGGGTGTCCTCTTCCCTCTACCAACTCCACTTCTTGAATTGTGTCCCTGCCTAAAACCTGTTGCTTCAACCATCTTTTCCCAGTCTAGTAAAAAAGGAATTAGTTTTAGCATTATATAATGACGCACACAGAGACCTATTAACTTTCTCATATAATTACAGCCACAGAGCAATATCACTGATAATAAGAATATGCTTACCCTAGAAAATCGCAGTTCAGGGAAGTCAGTGCTGGATTTGATGCAGACCTCTCCTTGCAACCCATGAACACTTGATATATACCCAATTTCAACAAGTCCTGATTCAGTTGTACTAGTTTCAACTGTCTCCTGGATAACTGCATGGTATGAGAAATCCATAAAACTTAAGGTATGCCGGAACTAATTCAGGAATGAGGATGTCAAAACTACAAACTTAAGAAGGGTGTAGAAGCACAGCCATTAAAGCTTCTCAATTCAACAAGATGTTGACATGATGGAAAATATTTTATGATGATAACAACAATGGCCTTAGGAAAACTAGTATGCAACCCACAGATCCTTTGCGATATTCATGACAGCTTACACCATTGAATTCAATGGTCTACCAACTCCATATGCACCTAATTGAGGAAATAAAACATACCTACAATTTCTAATGTAAGTATCCAAGAATATGGACCAATAAAAAAAGAAATGGGGAAAAATTAAGCAAACCCAGAAAACAGGAGTATGTACTCGACTCCTTCTCAAAGCCTACTTATCTCAAATTATCAATTGCTCCTTATGTTGATGATAAGTGGATGTCCGTGATATGCTTGGCAAACTTTTTGGGTCCATCTTCTCATAATTTAACCTTTTGATATAAACAATCGTCTATGGAAAGAAAAATCACTCCGAAAGGAATATCATTGTAAACTAAAATTAACCAGACTGCCAGCTCGACCTCAAGCGTCCCACAGCAAGTCGACAAAGTAAACTTTGCTACCAATTCACACCGAAGGCAAGCCCACAGGTTCTTATCCAAGTATGCACGTTCATCTTGGCTAGTAATCGCACGAAGCAGCGAGAAAGACGCACAAACGAGGTACCTAATTGAGAGTGGACATTTCACACAGGCATACATTTCTCCAGCATACAAAAAGCAAGGTAAAATCTACTCAGTGACTCAGTCATTGCATACAAGTGCACACGCGACATACAAAACCTATGTCCGCAACAAAGAAACAGAAACTGTTTAGGCATCCCACGAAATCAATCCCCTACTAAAGTAAGTTCCTAGCATAAACGGACTGACCGTATCCTATACGCATACGACCAAAAAAGTTCAAAGACTCAATTTTTTGACAAAAGATTCCCAAATGCTCTCGGTTCAAAGCTCCCGAATCAATTTTTTCGCCGAACAAGAATCAAATACAACCAAACGCCTTGCTCAATGGACCAGAATCAATCGACAAAACACGAGACTGGACTCGAGCTAATCAAGCAATCGCCTAACCGGTGCTCTGCAGAGGAGAGGCAACTTGCGGCGGCTGGACAAGCGAGCGCCGCGGCGACAACCGAACGCAAGAGGGTGGCGCGGCCGCTTGGTGGAGGCGGTTCCGAACATGAGCAGCGCGGCTCGGACCGAGGGAGAAGAAGGATAGCGCCGCCGCCGCCGCCGCCGTCGCCGTCGCCGTCGCCGGCGGCGGGGATACGGCGGTGGAAGAGCAAAGGAGCGAATTCGTCGCCTGCATCGTCTTCGCCGGCTAGAAAGCAGCGAGGCTCGACGGAGAGAGAGTGAAGAAGACCGATAGATTTTTTTGCCCGCGCCTTCGTTCTGTATTCCAACAGTGTCTTTTAGGAGCCAAGATATTTTTTTTTTTATATATTTGATTTTTTTCGTGGCGACGATGCACGTTTAAAGAAAAAAAAAAATAGACCACAAAAAAAAAAAAAAAAGAACAAAAGATTAAAATAAGGTAATTAATTAAGTGTCCTTCTTATGCTACTTATAAGTTATACTTGAGTTGTTCAGTATCTCGTATCTAATCACAAATTATAACACTGCTAACACTTTTCAAAAGGTTATAATTTCAACTAAGTCACTAGTTGTTATGGAATTTATGAAAAACGTGTAATTTCTTCATTTTCTAGAATCAAAAACCAGATCCAAACGCGATTATTGAAAGTGCTTGTGCTTTGGATAAGAACTTTAAACAATGGAACTTTGTTTCGTCTAAGCAAGCAAAGGGAAAGCAGAAGGAAGCAATTGCTAGCATTTGTTAGGTGCGAATGGTAATGTTTTACGTTCTTTTTTGTTTCGGGAACGAAAACAAAAAAAAGTGTTTACGTTCCTAACAATTTTTCAAAAGAACGCGTTTGGTAACGTTTGGTTCGGGAATAAAAAATGAATAAAACACGTTTGGTAAATTTTATTCTTTTTTTGTTTCTTTTAATTTTTTAAACATTTTTATTTTATTTTTCATTTTTTCCTTTCTTTTTATTTTTTTTTCTTTTTCGGCCTGTCACGGCCTGCGCGACCGACCGACGGGGTCCTGCCGGCCTCGCCATGGCTGGGCAAGCTCGGGCTCGCCCGGATCCGGCGAGGCGAGTCTCGCCGACCCCGAACGCTCGGCCTCGCCTTGGGCGGGCGAGCTCGGGCTCGCGCGGATCCGGGGCGAGGCCGAGCCTCGACAATGCCGGTCATCGGCCATGGCCGAGGTCGGCGACCGGCGAAAGAAAAAAAGAAGAAAAAAAAGAAGAAGAAAAGAAGAAGAGAAGAAGGAGAGAAGAAACGTTTCTTCATTTTGTTTTCTAAACAGCAAACAACAATTTGTTGTTTTTTTTTTTTCTTATTTTTGTTCCGAAAAAAAAAACAAAAAGCAACGCAAACGCAACCAAACGCGTTTCTTTCTTTTTTGTTCCCCGAACAAAATCCATACGAAGTGTTCCGAAACGTTTCTTAGAAACGTTTCCATGCACGCCGTTGTGACTCCTCTAGCCGTGTGGTTGTATCGGAAAAGTCCTACATCTTTTGTATTTATATTAATTTAGTTCTAAACTTTTTATTGATGTCAATTGAATTCTAAACCTTTTGATTTGTGTCAATTTAGTCTTAAACATTTTATATATGTCAATTTAGTCCTAAAATTTTTAATTGATGCCAATCTAATCATAAACATTTTAATTTAGTGCCAATTCAATCATTCCAACTAATTTTTGTAGATATTGCCAAGTGACATGACATAATCAACGCGATATTAACCACTTTTAATAATATTTTAATATTTTTATTCAAATTATTAATTAATTAATTAATTTATTTTTCTTTTTCCTTTTTTTTTTTTTTCCTCTCCTCCTTCCTTTAGCCAATTATTGGCTAGGGGACCAACTCGATCTCATCGGCCTTTGGTGAGCCTCACCACCCACTAGCGAGCCTCGAGACCTCACTAGTGGCATTGAGGGCAACCTCACGTTGGGAGAGCGAGGTAATGCGAGGCCTGACCAAGTGAGGTTGAGCTTTGCCCAACCCCTAGTGAGACTCAAGCCCTCGCCGAAGGCCACAAGATTGCTCTTGTGAGGGCTTGAGCCTTTGCCAGTGGTTGGGCAAGGATGGACCTTGCTTGATCTGGCAAGGTCAGGCCTTGCCTATGGTCAGTTAGGCTTGACCCTCACCAAATCTAGTAAGAGCCAACCTCACCCGCTCAATGCGAAGTTGCCCTAATTGCCGCTTACGAGGCATCGAGCCTTGCAAGCCCTTGCCTTTGCCCAATTGTCGACTGGGTGAGCTGCTAGAGGAAGGAGGATGGGAAGGGAAAAAGAAAAGGAAAAAGAAAAAAAGTAAATAAATAAATAATTCAAAAAAATATTAAAATATCATTAGAAGTTATCAACGTCGATGTTGGCTATGCCATGTTAGCCAATTGGCATCCAAGTCAGCCATATTCAATCAAAATTAGTTGAAATAACTAAATTTGTACTAGATTAAAAAGTTTAGAACTAAATTGACATAAAACCAAAATTTTAAAAATAAATTGACACCAATAAAATGTTTAAACTAAATTGGCGATCAAAGGTTTATGATTGAATTAACACCAAATTAAATGTTTAGAACTAAATTGACATAAATATGAAAAGTTTAGGATTTTCCCGATAGTTTTTTCGATTGGTGGATTGCTACTTGGGTGAGATCGAGGCCCTAGGGGTGAGTACTACACTTTTGTACTTGGAAGAAAGGTGTGATAAGAGAAGTAAGAATGGGACCACATGACATTGGAAACTGATGGCTTATCATTCTTCAGTTTATTGAGGGCTCTCTCCCAAGCCCATGGGAGCTACAGGCCGTGATTGAAGATTGCAAGCAAAGCCTAGCCCGGTCCGAGTTGATAGAAGCGGCTCACTATCCGAGAGAGCCTAACTAGACTGCAGATTGAAATGCCAAAACCAACGCAAAAAAGCCCTTCCATTGATTCATTGAATTGGTTGTCCAAACCGCCTCCGCTTTTATGGAAACTTTTATGTTTAGAAACTCATATGTTTTGTCTTTTTGGTGATGGTAGTTGAATGAAATGGCCTTTTCCTAACACCAAAAAAAAGAAAAAAAAAACAATGTAATAATGTAAAGCCTTCTCTAAATCTGGATATTCAAACGCTTGCTTCATCTATTTGTCTTTAACGCCTTAATCTCCTTTTATATTCCTCTGTATGCACTCTTGCCATCGGATAATTCTCAAGAGGATCGATCTTCCAAGCTGACCATTGAATGATTTTTGAGTAATCAATTAGCCTTTGGAGTGAATCAATTTGAGTTGCCATAAATTTAGTCACCCTTACGATCAAATCGTTGGTTTCTAAAAACAAGATGACTCGATTATGTAGAGTATCTTGTCTTTAGGGATGATTGTCAATCAACCAAGATATTACAAGTGATTGATTTCTTCAACGTAGATAATCTTTAAGATTGATGGTCAATCATTTTCTTCTAAATTAGAAAAGGTGGCAAATGGGTGGATCGGGCTCGGTTATGGGTTGGGTTGAAAATGGGTCAACCCATATTTGGCCCATTTAACCCATTTTGACCCATATTTTTGTAGTATAAATCTAGTGGCCATACTAAACCCGACCCATACTTGACCCGATTCGTATTGCTAAAACCTATTAATATTCTAGGAAAACCCACTTCCACTATATGTTAATTGGATTAAAATTTCAAATTAAATTAAAAATAGTAAATAAAATAAAAAAGTTAAAAAAAACCTATAAATTGAAATATTTATACAAAATTAGACTATGCACATGCTTCTCTTATTTGAAGTGAACATACCATTGAATAAATAAAAACTGTAACATAAAATTTTTTTTAACTAAACCTAAAAAAGCTCATTTTTATGATTTTTATAATAAAAAATTATTATTAACACATTTTTATGCGATACAAAATTTTCAAAATTTTTTATGCAATACAAATTTAATGGAAAATTTTTGTAATTCTTTTTAAAATATTTTTTAAAAAATCAAAATTTAAATTTTTTTAAATATAATTTTTAATAATTTTTATTTTTTAAACTATAATTTTTATTTTTAATAATTATTTTTTATTTTTCTCTTTTCTTTTTTCTTTTTCTTCAGACGACGCCAACCACGACGATGGCCGACGACCAACCACAGAGGCGAGGCTCGATCTCGCCGATCCGGCGAGGCCAAAACCCCCGCCCGACACCGGCGAGCTCGAGCCTCGCCAAATACGGTAAATTAGGAATACATATTGTATCACAAGCAATCAAAAAATAAGATGAATTATTTTGGGATGTTAATCTTGAAACATGTGACACAATTGTTATCGTGGGTAAGCAGATGCTCTGCTTAGATCAGCAACCCCAATTATATTTATTTTCTCGATGTTAGACTTTTGCTTATATTAGGCTCATGTTATATCTAGTTTCTATTGATATCAAAATTCAGATATATCGAATTTCTTAATTATGGATTCATTTGGTTCAACATTTTCAAAGCTCATTGAGAAAATGCAAAATAATTTAACTTAAAGGGCTTTGGATAAATGCAAAGATTGTTTGGTAAACTACGGTTTGAGAGAAATACTACTTGGTAGAAAACACATTTGAAAAGTCCTTTAGTGATTAATATTATTTTTAAAATTTTTATTTATTTAAAATTGAAAAAAAAACGGATGCTCTACTTAGAGAACCCAAAAAGCGTTTACAAGTTCAAATAAAATGCAATTTTAATGTATTTGAATTTTAGATATATTATTCATTTTGGACATTAGTAGACATTAATAGAAATACGAATTGCTTTTGTGGCAATGCTTAGGTAAAAATGCTCTTATTTATTTTTCTTGTTATAAGTGAAGAGCACGAGCGCCAAGATTCAGCTACCTAAATCCCATTTTTATATCTTATAAGTCTCATGAACCGATCAAGTTCTAGCCTTCGTGCTATGCAAGCTATCCTAACACCGAGCAATTTGCTGAGGATTCAACTGGGTGACCTCTAATCCCAGGCCAGTTCTCTTGCCAATACCGCCAATTCCAACGGCTTTGCTCTTGGACTCCAGCCAGCCAATACCGGTCATAAAGTTCATATTAAGGTCGCCATGATTGAACTCCAACTTTCACGACCGATCATTCAACTTTGGGCCATGTCACCGGTCGCACCGTATTCCCAGAGAATCATTGGTTGGAAAGCGAAGGAAATGGTGTAAGGTGAAGCGAAAGTTCAGTGACTTGACCGGAAAATCTCGACGGTTGCCGAAACACATCGACCGACCCGCGCGCCAATGGAGACTGGTAAATCCCGCAACTAGACAACACTGAACCTTGACGATTCGATCCGACCTGTTCTCCTCGCCGTATTCAATGTCGCATCGAGCACGTTACACAGCGTATATATTTCCATAGAAGTTCCTAGACGAATAGATAAAGTTGTATCAGAAGATCATCAGAGAATCATTAAGACTACAGTGACCGTTTTCCTGTGAAAAGCATCTTTCAACAGGCACATTCAAGTCAATGCTAGTCTGTGAAAACCAGCATAATATCCATGCTGGCAAAGACCCGTCACCTACCCTCTCCCAGTAAAGCATTCTTCTGCTGGATCTCGAGCTGCTAGCTGCTCATACAAGACTTGGCATACATTTCAGATTCAAGATCTTCGAAACCGAACAACCTCGTGTTGATTTAACGAGCTATTATGGTGGATCTAAAAAAGTACATCAGACTGACAGTGCACACTTTGGAGTTTGAAGAAAATCCACTAATAGCAGCATCATAACGAATAATAGTCCGCCCCCATCTATTCCTACTATGTCTTGCAGTATAGGATGGCAATGCTATTGCAGTATTGTGATATTCCCGATCTATCCGTACTGCGAGTTGTAACATAAGACAGCAATACTATTGCAGCATGCACAAGATGCGGCAGAAGAAGGATCCCATCTTTGCATTGCCCAGCCCATCCATGCATCGAAAGCAATTGCGCAAAAAAATAAAGGCATTATTTGGCTTCCAAAAGAAGACCGGGCTACCTTATCTTTCCATAAGGTTTCTTTGCTGACCAGGGGAATCATTACTTACCGGCACAGCTTATCCCCGGATACTTGTGCAGGGGTTCCTAATATTCTCCACAGTTCATGCCAAAAAAGGTGAACCTAAATTCGAGAGACTACACATGATGTGTTGTCTGCACTAAAGACCACTTTCTCAGGCAACTTTGTGCGTCTCGTGATGAATTGGGCATAGCAGAATGCATTGACCTCAAAAGTATAAGATTTTAAGAGATATGTCACGTCAACATGCCTGTTTCTGGTTAGAGCATCTTGTGTCTCTCTCTCTGTGTTTTAAGATCAAGGTCGATGACAAAGTAACATCTCTCGCTCTCTCTAATATAGTGGACCTGACCATTCATTCTGTTGAGAAGTTTCCGCGACAGGTTTAGACCAAGGCCCTCCTGTGCACTTGTACTCCACCGATTCTCTCCGTCAAACATATCATCGATCAGAGCAGAAGGCAGACCTTGCCCGGCATGTACCATCCTACATAAATGACAAGCTGAACAGATTAGCATGAAAAAACTAATACATAGCAGTTTGGGTCACTCAGAGGCGTTTAGGAATAAGACAGACCAAGATTATAATTCAGCAAATTCTAATGATAAAGACTGGCACGTGTCCAGGCTTCCATGCAGGCTGGATTATGATACTGCTACCTTTTAGTACAGTATTTCGTTGCTTAGAGGTCTATCACCTTCTATGAAAAAAAACTTTGAAGCTTACAATCAGGGACAGTTTATTCAGATTGAATATGCATTATTGCCATGACTTGCAAGGAAAAATGCAGCTTCATTGAGTTCAAAGAAAGACCTATGCATGAGATGCACGTTCACTTGTACCCCTTGATATAAGAAAAACCTGATCTCAGAGGCTAGTATAGTCATTATAATGTTAATGCGGCGCCAGCAGTATTTTAATTAAGTAGAAGTCCCCGATTGCAATGCTTTCAACAGATGTTTTGTGATTTGTAATCTAAGAAGTAGAAATTAGAGCAAAATTTCTAGCATCTCTTACATATAATCATCACTTGGGAAAGACAACAATTGGACCGTTCTGGGATGAACAAATCCTGATTCAATTTTGGTTTTTCTTGCCGCACATATGATACAGGGATAATAATAAGAAGTCGCCTTATGTACATCAGAAGTCACAATCCATAATTTTGGTACTATGCTATGTAAATGCAGCTAAGATGGGCAAGCACCAACAAGAGCCTTCATCATAGGCTACATTGCAGGTGGCAGTAGGATCGCTTTTAAAGTATGAGACAGAAAGCATATCTTCCTTAGTTTGGAAATGTATCAAAAACCAAGACAATCTTTTTCCCAAAAGGACCAAACAGAAAAATCTGAACCCATGACCAAGAAAAAGAAAAGAAAAAAAGGAAAATGAAGAGTGGCCATACTAAGTGGGCAGTTGTCAAAATACTCTCCTAATTAATTAATTCAGTTGTTAGTAAGACTGTTTTAACTGCTGCTTGTTATAGATCCAGAAGACCAATTTAAGAAGAAATATAGAATGTCTGAAACAGTTGTGCAGTACCTGATTTGTATCCGCATGAATTCACTGCCATCCTGTATAAGCTTTAACCCAGGCAAAATCTTTATTTCCACCCAGCCATCTGGTGAAGAGGCATGGCGCACAGCATTTAGCAAAAAGTCCGATAAGACAAGTTGAAGCCTAACTTGGTCACCAAAAAGGCTCAGATTTTTCATTTCCTCTGGAATTTCGTGAAAGAGCTGCAAATTCCTTTCTCTCAGTGGGATCATCACTTGACTAATGACAGCATCTAAAACACTTCCCAGAAGAAATTCTTCCGCATTCAGCTCCACTCTGCTGCATCGACCAGCATAATATAAAATTATAGGCATCGCTTAGCTTAGAAAGAGTAGGGAATAAAAGAAACAGCAGTAAAGCATCATGAAGTACTGACTTGCGCATAAGTAGCAATATCACGACAAGCATGTATTTCAATACATTTGATCAAAACCACAGAACAAATTGACTGAGAAAGGATGAACGACTACAGATCTGGTAAGGATTAAACCTCTTATAAATGTTGGATTTACTTAATGCTTGTTAAGTAGCAAGAAAGTGAGTTCGTCTCTTAGATTAACATGAAATGAGCATTTCGAGTCGTTGCACTACCATGACATGTCGCACTATGATATGTCAAAGTAGCCACCGGATGATAATATCACCCTGTAAAGCCAATGAATTGTCCTTGGTTGTCCTCATAAAAACCTCACAGAAAAAATGCCTGGACATGCGTATGAAACTTCTTAAAGCATATTCATATCAAACCACCCATTATCTAATAGATGGTTCCATAAAACTTCACATACTATCAAAACAGGAGGTCCTGCGCTCAAATCTTCCTAAGCCCCTATTTGTCTAACATACTATAAATTTCCATCCTTTCATCTTAGGTCAAAGTCCAAATTACAAATGATGGAGAGTGCTCGAGTATTTAATACTAATCCACACCTCATTTAAGAACTTAAACTTTTAGAGCAATTGACTATGATTCTACAAAATTTTAAAATACTTATATCGCTTGTTCAGGGGATTTCAATAGGCATTTTATTTATGTAGTCTCCATCCACCTATTAAGCTTAAGCTTTAAGTTGGACTTTCCAACATAATATCAGAGCTAAGTTCTACCACATGCCGTTTTGTGTCTGGTTTGCTCATTAGAGGGGCTGTTACAGGATACCTTATTGTTTATCTACAGGTTTCCATAGGCCATACATTTATATAGTCTCCTTCCACATATCAACTAAACCTTTTAGGTTGGACAATCAAATGAAACCCATCAGTAGAACAAGGATTTTGACATGACTTATCCTCAATTGATTAGCTCAAATCTAAAGTACAGCAGGCTTGAATTTTAATGTGTCTAAAGTGGTCATAAATAAAAGAGAATGATGAGATATATTCCAGATGCTAGCAGCTTGCAAATATAAAAACAAGCACAATAAGAATTGCCCAATATTTAAGCAAATCAGGGGCCTTCATGACAGAGATACCTACCCATCATATAAGCTTCCGAAATCCATATCCTCTATGATCGTCATGATCTGTCTTTCACAAGCATCACTTGTATCTAGAACTTGCTTCTGGTTTTCTGAAACAGCTGTAGTTTCCAGAAGTTTGTGGGTAAACCTGATGCCATTTAAAGCATTTTTCATTTCTTGACGTACATAAGCCAACTCCTTCAGTTTTAAAGCACACTCAGCATCCTCTTGGCCTTGTCCTTCAGGGATCAGCTGTGCATCAGGTGTAATAATTTGCAAGAAGCAGAAGCATCCGACAATGTTTCCACCTGTATCAGTTCTCCGGCTTGCCGTTAAGGAAACCTCCACAAATTTCATCTTCCGATTGAAAAAGCCAAAAGGGAAGTTCTCGGTATCTTGTCCACTTATTCCTTGATACAACAGAATCATAAATTTAGTGAGAGTCTCCTGACCTTTTAGTCGACAGTACCCGCCAAAGATCTCTCCAGGAAGTGTTTTACCTATGACCTCATGTCTCATCCAACCTGTCAGCTTCTCCATTGCAGCATTCCATTCAGAGCAGCAACCGTTATCATCTGAAGCGAATATAGGAGGAATTAATGGGCTAAGACTCTGTATGATAGCTTTGTAATCCCCTTCCAAACGTACAAACTTATCCATCACCATCTTCTCACATGTGACGTCTTGACCAACGAAACATACCCCAATGACATTGTTTGTGTAGTCTCTACTTGTGCAGGCATTTGCCAAGATATAAACAACTGAGTTCTGCAGATGAAGACCAAAAGCCCTGAATTTTAACTCAATATTTTTATCTTCCTCACCTGGATATCATAGAATCAAGTAAAAGTGACATTCACGCCATTAATGAGACTAAAATTATAAGTATGAAATCAAATCCCTAATTTCCATCTAAATCTCACTCACACTGTAAACAGAAATGAACGATGACAAACAAGAAAAATCACTAACATGTTGAAGGGATACAGGGTGTTGTCACAACAATAATATAGTGGATACTCTAAGGAATGATGGCTTTAGAGGCTTCTCTTTGATATGCCTCACTCATCATAATGTGTAAGAAACAATCTCTACTCCAATCACATTACACTTGCACAACCAGCATTCAAACCTGATAAAAGAGGAGACCAAGAAACCTGCCGTGAAAAAAGACAAACATCTTCATGGAACTCCAAATAATCGCTCAACTCTAAAAAATGAAAACACGGTCAAAGTGGCACGCTAGTGATAGTAATAAAGGTAAGGGTTGAATTCAAGTGAATCTCTAAGAAGATAAAAACTAACCAACAGAAAGACTGAGGCAAATCTCAGTGAACTCATTAGAACAAACCAATGAAAGGACATAATCAAAGTAATGATGTAGTAAATGCGGGTACAAGAGAAAGTAGCTTCACAAGACCGTTCTCTGCAAATGTCTAGAAAGAGAACTGAACAGAAAATACATACTAGAGAATCACAAGACAGGAAACTAGCTGATAGACCAAACTGATGAATAACTTACCGCAACTGTTGATATGGGATAAAAGGAAAAGAAACTTACCCTGCAAAGCTCTGCATAAAACATTTTCAAAAGTTCCACGTGAGTCCTCATGGATGAATTCATTAACCAGGGATTTCCCAACAGCTTCATTAGTTGGCAACCCTGTCAATTCAGCCATTTTTGCATTCCACCCATTAATAAGACCGGCAGAATCAACTCCAAATATAGGAGCTGTCGCAGTTTCAATCAATCTAACCATTTCACACGCTACTGAACTGAGTTCATCTATTTCGTGCATCTTGGTATCAGTTTGCCCTGCAGATGTCAGGACCTTAGAACCCCTGACATCCATATGCAGAAATGAGTCTCTCATTATAAGCTGCAATGAATGGATTGCATTAATCTCCGAGACTTCCCACGGCAAACTTCTGCACTTCACCACTTCAAGAAAAGCTTTAAAGGATGATCTTGGATGCATCCTTCCACCATCATCCTTATTTTGAGGATGATGCTTAGCTCCACCCCATTTGATTTCATTTGCTGTATGTGACCTGAACCAGAACAATATATCCCTTGAAGTTATTCTCGCAGTAGCCATGCCGCAAACAGCATTACCCAATGAAGCCGCCCCAGGGTAATCAGCATCGGCCAGACTATCAGTACTCAGACCTGTAGAATCCCCATGATTTGTAAGCAGCCACTCAGCAAGATCCTTCACTTGTGCCTCAGTAGGAGTCACACCCAACAACCAACAATTCCCACCATAATATAATGCAGCTCCATCACACTTGACAAGATCCATTACACTAGGTGATTGAGTGATGATACCAAGTGGGGCATCTCGAAGCAGCATGTCACATAATAATGTTTGTGTCCTCAGAATCTTCTTTTCTGCCAACCGTGATGCCAATTGAAGCTCCATATGGAGCTGCAGCCCAAATGCTTGCATGAGGAACTCACAAGCATATCGAAGCGGGAAAGGGACATATCGTGGGGAAGTATGGTGGCACACTACCAAACCCCAGAGTTTCCTCAAATCACCGCTGTTGACAATAACAGCCATCACCAATGATGCAGTGGAACCCATGTTTGCCATGTACTGTGTGTGACACTCGTGAGGTGATCGAAGAGTTGAATTAACCAAGCAAAGAGGCTGCTTTAATTCTTCGCTTTGGAAAACCTTAACTGGATCTGCATTGCAATCACAAATCATCCTAACACGATTTTGCTTGAACAAAAAACGAGCAGCTTGAGGGATATCTGTCGCAGGATAATGCAATCCCTGGTAAGGTTCTAGATCAGACCTTCTGATTTCAGAAATGACTTCACCATGATCATCATCATGGAACTTATATACCATAACCCTGTCATATCCAGTCAGCTTCTGCACATCCTCCACAACTGTATCACAAAGCACACCAATATCTCCCCCAGGAAGTGACTGCAACCTAGAAATTGCGCGGACAGCTAGCTTCTGCGACTGCACTGCCCCAGCAAGAGACATCGCAGGATCGCCAGACCTCGCAGGCTCCAAATCTATCACAATCCCCACATCAATCCTATGAAGTATAGCAAAATACGGTTTCTGGGTGCCCCTAGAATAAACCCAAACTGGGTTCAACAGCGAAATCTCCCTCGAAGCTGCTGCTTTTGCCAGCGAAGCAGCCGAAGAAGTGGTAAAAAGGGTTCTTGCATCGACCCCAACCAGACCCTTCTCTGATCTTGACTCCAAAAACTCACTCTCAAGCCTAATCCCCAGCAACTCAAAGCAATTCTCACTGTAACCGATGATCCTAAAGTCCGGTTCTTCGACGGCGAGCATACAACCAAAGGGCTGAGTGAGGCCACCCCTTTGGATTCTTGACAAATAGGCAGTGATTTTCTCCTCAGGCACAACCTGAGGAACGCCCATGACCGACTTGGTGTAATCGAAGGACTTACCAGAAACGCTGGACTGCTCAAACTCATCCATAAGCACAGCATCCGCATTGTAGTGAGCAATCGCTTTGTCCCTGTTGTTGCCCTGTCTCATCGTGTCGCTTCCAGCAGATGAAACCAGAGTTGTGACGTTCTTCTTCTTCTGGTCTCCTCGCAGTACCACCTCGAGATACTAACGAGTTGGTGGATATTTGCGAGAGATTCTTGTGGGCATGGTGTGATTTGGAGGAGCGGGAGTGGGAGTTGCAACAGTTGGCTCTTTATCATCATTGTCCTTCTAGGTTCCCCTTCTTGATTCTCGTTGCAGCTTCCATGCGTCCTTTTCATTCTTTCACGCAGGTGGGTCTGTCTCCCTCCCTTTTCTGTGTGTGTTGCTTTGAGGAACACATGAACTAGTGGCTTCTAATCGAATGTTGTCCCCAGTACGACCTGTTCTCCTTCATTTGATAGTACAAGTGAAGAGTGTGTGGGTGTGTGTGTGAATGGATTTCTCAATCGCCTGCTTTCGCTGTCTCCCTCTCCATCACACAACCAGGGCCACGTCTCTCGACATGGCCCCAAATTTGCAAATTCTGGTTGCAGCAGAACTTTGCCAAATGTGCCCACCAGTGCTTGCCTCTCGAGGAAACACAAGGGTGAGGATGACAAAATATAGTGATAATGTATTTTTTCCTTTGCTCCTTGGGAAACGTGAAGAGTTTACTTATGAAGTTAAAAGAGTGTTCGGGGAAAATATCTTCCATACAACAACGACATTGTTTTTTTTCCCAAGTGACACTTAAGCGGAGGACCCACCACCCCTAAATCACACTTAATACACCTAACGCCTCCCCTTTTGACCCTTCACCTCTTCGTTGAGGATCCCAATGCTTATCTAGTGGGCCACTGCGGCGCGTACAACAACGACATTGTTTGATACCATTTTTCTGACAGAAAAATAATGCCACAACTTGGCACAGGAGACACATAAGTGTCAAAATTTCATAAAAGTAAACTTAAATGTCAAATTGGAGAAAAAATGAATAATTAAGTGTCAACAATGAGAATTTCTAGACAAATAACTGACATGATTTTTTTTCTAAAAAGAATTTAAAATGATGTAGCATTTTTTTTTTAAAATTATTCACATAGATAGGCTAATTAATATGTTTGGTGTATTTATGTAATTATGTTTATCTCTATACCTCAATTACAATTAATTACTCTCATGAATACATACTATCCAACCCTAATTGGAATTGAACCATTGTAAACACTTTGTTATTATTATTATTATTATTATTATTATTATTATTATTATTATTATTATTATTATTATTATTATTATTATTTTGACTCTAAACATCAATGTGGTATTAGAGTAGGAAAATGTATTAAATTCTTCAATATCTCTACCATAAATCAACATTGGCTTTCCTCCAACTACCATCTCAACAATATTCAATACATCTCCAAAATTTTCTTCTCTTGCCAATCACAATTTCCCATCATCTCCCAACAATATTGCACACACTTTCACCTATTCTTCCCTATTCTTTGTTGCTCCAATCTCTACTGCTCAAATTAAGGTCATGCAATCAATATTGTTGTCTTTTACTCTTCCCAACATCACAAGTCTCATCTCCATCAAATTTGACACACATAATTATCTTCTGTGGAAATTTCAATTCGAACGTGTTTTAATCTGCAACGATTTGCTGAGCTATGTAGATGGGTCTTTTTCATGTTCACTGAAGCCAATTAATAATCAGGATGGATTGTGGTGGTCAATAGCTGATATTCCGCCTAGATCAAGACAAAAATACAATGCATTCGTAATTTGATCAACTCGAAACTCCCAATCGAAATTTTGAAGTTCACGACATTCGAATATCTTAGTAGATTTGGCTCACTTTAGGACAAGGTTATACCAATCACCATGTGGCCAAGGAAATTGGAGTAAAACTTGATTTTCAAAACACCATTAAGAAACTCGATCAGTCAATGTTTGACTATCTTAGGCATTTGAAGTCAATTGCAGACTTTCTCAATTGATCGGTCTCTAATTAGGTCTTGGTAATTCAAGCCCTCAATGGCTTCTGTCAGAGTACAATCCCTTTGTCACCATGGTCACCAACAACCTTATAATTCTTTCATTCAATGATCTGCGGTCACATCTCCTCGTCCAAGAAGAATGATTTCTCTGAAAATCGAATACCTCACCTTCATTTGATATTTATTAGGCTTTGATTAGTCATGCCACTTTATCCAATCCATCTTTTCGAGTGTCTCGAGGTGGACATAATTTCATGGGCCAAAAATATAGTAGGGTATACGGTGGATGGTTCTTGCATGATCATTCGGGTTGACCATTGTCCTATGATTAGTTCAATTGGCAATCTTTCTCAACCTCGTGGTGGTTCAAGGCCCTATGTTCCCCCATTCACCCAAGAAGACATTTTCGGATCTACGCCTCATCTTACTTGTCAGATTTGTAATGAGGCTGGGCACACTACGTTATAATGTCTATAACAATTACACCATACCTTCATTGCCGCTATTGTGTTGGACTTTTTCTCGGCTCTATCAGTTGGTGAGACAATTGATCCAACTTGGTATCTTAATAGTGGAGCGGCAATGCATATGACTAGCGACATTGGTAAAATCTTAAATCCTAAGCTCTCTTACAATTTAACAAAAATGTTAGTTGATGATAGTCATTTATTACCTATTGCTTTTTTTTTTTTTTTTTTTTTTTATCAATTGAGTTTTAAACCTTTAAATGTTTTGCCAATTGAATCAATTTGGCCAATTTTTAATATAAATCTCTAATGGGGGCACCGGTTGTATCACATAGTATAGTCGGCACTAATGTGGACAATTTTTAATATTACTTTAATAATTTTGAATTTATTTATTTATTTCCTTTTTTATTTTTATTTTTAATTTCCTTCTTCCTCTTTTAGCTAATCAATGGGCATTAGCGGCGGCTAATGACCGGCCAGAGGCGAGGCCAATGAGGTCAAACTCACCGGCCTCAAGTGAGCCTTACTTGCCCTTGGCAAGGCTCGACCTCACTGTCGTTGGGTAAGGTCTAGCCATGTGAGCCTCCCCATGGCCAACCTCACACAGCCATGGTGAGGCTTGCCATTGCTAGTGGCTAGCAAGAGTGAGCTTCATCAGAGGAGGAAGAGAAGGAAGGAAAAAAAAAGGAAAAAAATGAAAAATATATTAAAATATGATTAAAAAATTGCCACGTTAATGTCGATTATGCCACGCAAGACAACCAACATCCACATCAGCGACTTTGAGTTAAAATTGGCTGAATGGATTCAATTGACAAATCATGAAAATGTTTAACACTTAATTAGGTGAATTAAAATGTTTAAATCTGAATTAATAAAAATATAATAGATTTAAGACTTTTTGGACAAATTTCTCCTTTGATTACCAATCCCTCGCTCTTTCTCTCTCTCTCTTTGGACTTCAACTTACAACAAAAGTTTGAGGCTTGAGTTAATTGGTCATTTTGGTCTATTATTATTAGCCAATAAACTTAAGATCAAGGTTTCGATTACAAAATAATCACAGAGTTAACTATGTAGGCACCATCTTCTTGAATTCAATCAATCGATAAAGGAAAGAACTCGTTTAGTTGATTGTAGATCTCAAGTTATGGTCCTCTAATTGATATTTAGTTTATAATTCTCGCAGCTTGTCAATTGCGTGTCATTGAGCATCCTTTTTTTTCTGTATTTTATCTTGAATGTCTCGGGTAAAAAATAAAAAATATTTTGAGAATTAAAACTCAGTACCAAAATAATTATCTCATTTAAAAAAAGGAAAAATAATATTAACTTATAGAAATTATAAAGATGCTCCGCATACTATTGCGCATATTCAGCTTTCGGTCACCATACTTTATCTCAGGTAGGAATATCTCAGATAAAGTCACCGTAGTCTGAAAATGACTTTCAATTTGACCCCATCGTATCAACCATCTGTCACTTGTCACTTCCTCCTTCAAGGTTCGGTGGATATAAGGAGAATTTCCAAATATATTAATAATTCAAATTGAAAATTTCAGTCACGCTAAATTATTCATTTGATAATTTACACGAAAAATTCAAAGAATGTCGAAATCAAGTATGTAAAACCACTCGCTTAAGTTCCATAACTTTTTTTTTTCAATCAATAGAGTGCAACATTGATTAAAAATCGTTCAGTTAAATATCATTTACATTTTGTAATTAGAATTCCCAACATGATATTAACTTAACATAAACTATTTAATGTGGCTCGCTAGCAAAATGAAATCATCAAAATAATGCGTAAATGATGTGTTTGATCCATTTGTTTGTCACTAATTAACAAATTGGGTAAAAATTAGTTTAGGGAAAAATTTGGTAAAAAGTATAGTCTATGGACCAAAATTGAATAGGGAAAATAGTATACAATCCATTTTTATAATTTTCCTCTCAACTATTAATTTGTTTATGTAACTTCAAGAAGATCTCAAATAGAGTCACTACTAGAGTCGCTATCATCCAAAAATGATTTTCAATCAGACCCCATCGCATGGACCATCTGTCAATCGTCGTGTCCACCTCCGAGATTCGTTTGATATAATGAGAATTTCAAAATGTTCGATCATTCAATTGGGGATTCCGGTTACACTAAGTTATTTGTTCGATAATTTACACAAAGTATCCAAAGAATGTCAAAATCAAGTGAGTAAAACTGCTTGCTCGAGCTGTTGGTAAAGAGTACATTTTAATGACATGAGTATGAATGTTGAATGATGTTAGATATCTTTTCCAAAATGGAGTGAACATGAGGTAGATCTAAACTCAGATTTTTCTCGAACACAATACTGAGAAATCACGTGAAGAAAGAAAGAATTGGCGACGGACTTGATCTAAATTGCCAGAGAAATTTGTAGTGCAAAACGGGAACAAACAAGGAAACAACCTGCCATGAAATATCAGCCACTAATAACATGAAATGAGACACATTTTTTGACATTCTTTTCTGGCATTTTCAAAAGAAAAGCTAGAGTTGTCGTCTTCTACTTTGTAGTGCATCAAGCATGCATAAATGGTGGTCCCTCACAAAAATTCGCCACAAAAATCTTCCTCCACCAATTTTCATTACTTTTTTTTATAATAATAATAATAATAATAAAAAGGAACCCATCTGGAGGCAGATATTTCGTAAGAAATATATTTGTATTTGCCCTAAGAAAAAAACAAACTCTAGCTAAAGTAGAAGTGAGCATGATTCTAAAGTAGAGCCTGGAACTTGAGAATTGGATCGGTGGAGCTTGTCCAATTCTAAGTTTCAAGATATGCAGAGTAAGTTATAGATTCTAAAATTGATAAACCTATTTTGATGGGTAGATTCTAGGTTTTAGGTTGGTGAAACTTGGAACCTTGATCATATAATCTAGAATCTGGAATAAGTTTTATGTTTTTCGATCTATATTTTCGCATGATCCTACAGTGTTCTATGGCAAGATTTATTGAATGATGAATATATAATCTAGAACCATTAGTTCAAACTTTCATTTTATAACTAAGACTTTTACTTTGTTAATATTTCATATTCTTCGTATGTCTAGAAGATCGGAAACCTCAACACCAACAGCAATGAGGAATGCAATTGCTCGTTGAGCTTTCTCAATACTCAGAATCTCCCTCACTTTGTTGAAGGTGAAGATAGAGAGGAAATTGTGAGAAATTTTTAGACCTTGCAATGTGCCAATGCCTGAGCCCGAGTTCATTGAGGCTAGGCCTGAAGTCCTAATGCCCGTGCCCATGCCCCAGTGTCTAGGTTAAGGTCCACAAAAGGCCATGCCTGAATTTATTGAGGCTGAGCCCATGACTTGGGTCCTCGTGCTTGGGTCCATCAAGGCCGAGCATGGGACCTAGGTGCCCGTGCCCGGATCTTCGCACTTGGGTCTAGGTCCATCATGGCTAGACCCCAAACTCTAGCGCCCGTATCTGGTTTTGATTGCCCATGCGCAAGTTATTAAAAATTGAATGATGTATCTTCATTTAGAAAAGTCATATAAGATTTTATATACTAAACCTCGGAAAATATTTTCCATTTCATTTTTCAGTTTCAATTAAATACAAATATATATATATATATATATAGAAAGAAATGTCTCATTTTTCCCAAAATAAACAGAACCAAGTATTAAAGGAAAGCCGATACTACACTACAATTTTTTTTTTTTTTTTTTTGCGCAGAAACTATAACATGTTAACGCTATATGTTAATCTTTAGGGCTTAATTAGCATTTTCCTTTGAATTTGAACCCAAAAACGTGAAATATGTATAAAAATCAAGACTAAAAGTCAGTTTTAGGGAACGATTTGTAAAATGTAAAGTATATGGACCAAAATTGAACAGGGAAAATCGTCTAGGATCAATTTTTCTAATTTCGTCCTCAACTATTGATTTGTCTATAACTTCAGGAAGATCTCAAGTAAAGTCAGCATAGTCCAAAAATGGTTTTTAATCGGACCCCAACACATCAACCATCTTTCGTTGTCATATCTGCCTCTGAGGTTCGGTTAATATAATGAGAATTTCAAAATTTTTGATAATTCAATTGGAGATTTTGGTTGCACTAAATTGTTTATTCAATAATTTACATGAAGAATCTAAAGAATGTCAAAATCAAGCGTATAAAACCACTTTCTTAAGCTCCTAGCGAAGAGTATATTTTAATGACATGAGTATGAATCGAGATAGAAGGAATACACTGAAACAATTTGTTCAATATTAAATGATGTTAGAAATCCTTTCCAAAATGCAGTGACCATGAGGTAGATCTAAACTTAGATTTTTCTCGAAGACAATAACGAGAAATCACGTGAAGAAAGAATTGACGAGGGACTTGATCTAAATTGCCAGTGAGATTTGTAGTGCAAAACGGGAACATAGTAGGAAACAATCTGCCATGAAATATCAGCCAATTATAACATGAAATGAGACACATTTTTGACAATCTTTTCTAGCATTTTCAAAAGAAAAGCTAGAGGTGTCGTCTTGGACTTTGTAGGGCATCAAGCATGCATAAATGGTGGTCCCTCACACAAATTGATCACAAAATATCTTCCACCACCTATTTAGTTCTTTATAAAATAAAATAAAAAACCTATCTGGAGGCAGATATTTCATAGGAAATATATTTGTATTTGCCCTAAGAAAAAACGAACTCTATCTAAAGGAAGCTTAGGAAGTACATTGATTATTCTAATTTGATTAAAAAATGTTAATGTCATGAAAAATCCCAAACTAGCATGATTATGACAAACTTCTCCCAAATTGGTCAATTTGTGACAAATTTATCATCCATTCATTTCCGTTAAATTGAATTAGTACCTTAAAATATTACAAACTAAGTACACGTATGACAAATGAAGGTAAAACCTAAACAAGTATATCCGTCAATTGCCATGTGTCATTCAACTCAATAATTCGGTGGTAAAATTTAATAGAAGCTAACGAATGGTAAAATTGATCATATGTGTACCTGGTTTAGGTATTTGGTGGTTAAAAAATTAATTTAGATAAATATGTTATAAGTGTACTAGTTCGAGTGAGTTTTTTGTCATATTAACCTCAAATTGATAATCAATATTTCATGCTGCCTTTTGTGTATGCGTACATTAGAGAGAGAGAGAGAGAGAGAGAGAGAGAAGAGGAAAGAAGAACATCGAAAACCACAACACCAACAGTAATGAAAAAAGTGATTGTTCATTGAGCTTTCTCAGTACTCAGAATCTCCCTCACTTTCTTGAAGGGGAAGATAGAGAGGGAAAATGCAAGAAAATTCTACGACCTCGAGGCTCGTGCTTGGGCTCCTAATGCGCGTGCCTCAATCATTGAGGTCGGGCGTAAAGACCTAGTGCCTTGACACATGGGTCAAGGTCCACAAAGGCCATGCTCGGGTTTGTCGAGGCTGGGCTCGAGATTCAAGAGCCCAGGCTTGGGTCTATCAAGGTCAAGTATGGGACCAAGTGGCCGTACCCCCTTCCACAGTGCTCGAGTCAGGGTCTATTATGGCAAGACCCGAGACTCTAGTGGCCATACCTAGTTCCGACTGCCCATGGGCAAGTTACTAGAGCTTAAATAGTGTATGTTTATTTAGATAAATTAGATTTTTCATACCAAATGAAAAAATAAAATCTTTTCCATTTCATTTTCAAGTTTCAATCAAACACACAAAAAATGAATTTGTAGAAAATGTTTTTTTACAAATATTACATTTTTTTTGCGAAACAAACGAAGTTTGAAATTAAAGGAAAACTGTTCTACAGAAATTATGACATGTTGATGTTATCTGTTAATCTTTAGGGCTTAGTTACCATTCTTCCTTTCAATTTGGACCCAAAAACGTGAAATTTGTACACAAATCAAGACTAAAAATCAATTTAGGGAACAATTCGTTAAAAGTAAAGCACATGGACCAAAATTGAATAGGAAAATGGTATAGGATACATTTTTGTAATTTTCCCCTCGACTATTGATTTATTTGTGTAACTTCAAGAAGATCTCAAATAAAATCACCATAGTCCAAAAATGATTTTCAAGCAGGCCCCATCGCATCTATGTCATGTCCTCCTCTAAGATTTCGGTTGATATAATGAGAATTTCAAAATGTTGAATAGTATAACTGGAGCTTTCAATTACCCTAAATTATTTATTCAATAATTTAAACCAAAGATCCGAAGAATGTCAAAATCAAGCGTGTAAAACCGATTGCTTAAGCTATTGACAAAGAGCACATTGATGGAGAATGTCGAGGTAAGGTGGAGTAAAGAGTGCACCGAAAAAATTTGTCAAATACTAAATGATGTTAGATATCTTTATCAAAATGCAGTGAACATGAGGTAGATGTAAGTTTCGATTTTCGTCGAATACAATAACAATAAATCACGTGAAAGAAGAAAGAATTGGCGACGAACTTGATCTAAATTGCAAGAGAGATTTGTAGTGCAAAAACGGAAACAAAGTAGGAAACAATCTGCCATGGAATTTCAGCCACTAAGAACATGAAATGAGACACATTTTTGACATTCTTTTCTGGCTTTCTCGAAAGAAAAGCTAGAGTTGTCGTCTTCTACTCTGTGGGGGCATCAAGCATGCATAAATGGTGCCTCCTCACAAAAATTGGCCACAAAAAATCTCCCACCACCAATTTTAAATACTTCTTAAAAACAAAAACTATCTGGAGGCAGATATTTCATAGGAAATATCTTTGTATTTGCCCAAAGTAAAACAAATTCTAGCTAATTGAAGCTTAGGAAGTAGTCTAATATGATTATATATATAATGGGATAATTTAAATTAGTAGGGAAAAAGGAGACCATAATTGTCTTAACTTTTGGAATGACACAACCTTTTTTTTTTCCAATCACTGAAATATCACTTGGCTAAAAATCGTTCATTTGAGTATCGGTGGTAATATATAATTAGATTATTCAACACGGTATTAATTCAATATAAACAATCTAGTCGCTGGCAAAAAGAAGTTGCCAAAATTATGCTTAAATGATGTGTTTGATCCCCCTTCTCAACTCAAAATGAGATTTTCTCTCCCGATCTGATCTGGGAGTATTTTATTATTTTTATCTTGTTCTTTTTTGTTTTTTTCTTTTGCTTGTTGTTGATGCTCTTCTCTAGTCGATGGGCATATTTCCATTGCTAGGAATCAACCAGTTGCTTCAAATCCTCCAAAACAAGAAGCGTGACAGGGTCAAGGAGGAATACATTGAGTTCATATTGCATTTGAAGTGGCTATATGAGTTTTGGAAGCTCTCACTCACAATCTAGATCTAGATTTGGATGCTTTTCTCTTCTGATCTAAATTTAGATCTGGAAGTTCCTTAGAGGTGTCTCTGTGTTCATTTCAATCTCTCCCGATCTACATCTAGATTTGGAAGCCTATTTAACTTGTTTTTGTTGTCTTTATACGGTGATGATATTGAGAATGCTAAACTTAAGTGTTCGGTATCTAATGGGCAAACCGTAGCTATTGAAAAAGGAGTTTGCGATGAGTGTCGATCACTTAAAATGATTTTGGAATAAGTGTATCATAAATCCTAAGACTCATTACGAAAATATAATTAAATCCTAAAATTTTTAAAACTTGTAATGAAATCCTAGAAGTTAACAAATTGAGGCAATCAAGTCTCTCCTTTAAACTCTGTCAAATTTGACTATAATGTGGTGCCCATTAAGTGCCACATCAAAAAAAATTCTTTAAAAAAAATGAAAAAAAGAAACAAAAGTGAAATGTTACTATTCAGTATTCACCTTCTCTTTGAATGCTCAGTGCTCATCTTCTTTGAGCTTCCTGATGCGTCCCCATTTTTAGATGTCTTCGCATCTTCAAGCTTTTCAATGGAAACAGAGGTCATTACGAGAACAAGAGTTCACGAAGGGAGTGATTCAGACATCATCGACCGGTTTAAGGAGGCGTGCAGGAAGGCTGGGGCGTTCCAAACCGAGATACTGCGGCAGTTCCTCATGACAGGGTGTGGCGCATATCTGAGCTGGTGTCTGGGGACGTCGAGATAGAGGAGATGTATGCGTTGGAGGGAGTCGCATCGACGGACCTTGAGCGGCCATGGCTGCATCTTGACAAAACTCAAGCAGCCATGGCCGAGAGCTCGAGAGAAACTCGAGCTTCTTCTTCCTTTGAATGCATACTGTTCAATCAGAGCTTACTGCCACAGCCACTCGAGTTCATTGAGCTTGCAGTAATGGCTAGTCGAGCTCTGTCGATGTGTCCCCTTCTGCGATTCTTTCAACAAAAGATTTGCGTCCGTCAATGGTGGTTTCGAGCTCTTCATTGAAAGACTTGGAGATGTGAAGACTTCTGAAAATGGGGACACACGAGGACAGCTCGAAGGAGATGAACACTGAGAATTGAACAAAGAGAAGATGAACAGTAAGATTTTACCCTTCTTTTTTTTTTTTTTTTTTTCCATTTAATTTTCTTTTTTGTGATGTAAGCTCACATCCGCGCTGCTTCTAAAAATAATAATAAAAAAATTCATGTTAGCATTTTCGTTAATCAAATTAAATATAGTTTATGATACTTTAGAGCTAATACCACGAAAAACCTCAAATATGTATATTTGTGATAAATTTACTCAAAATTAACTTTTTGAACAATATATATATATATATATATATATATATATGTGACAAATTTATCTTAAACAAATTTTTTGACCACCAAAAGCCTCAAACTGATATATTTGTGACAAATTTACCTTACATTAGTTTTCATAAAATTGAATTAATACCACAAAAAACTGCGAATGAGTTTAAGACAAATGGAGGTAAAACCCCAAACTAGCATACTTGTCAACTGCCACACATTATCCAACTCAACAATTTAACAATAAATTTTAACGAAAATTAACATTTGATAAATTTATCACACGCGTCGTTAGTTTGAGGTTTTTGGTACTAAAAAAATTAATTTATGGTATATTTGTCACGATTGTACTAATTTAAGATTTCTCGTGATATTAATCATTTTCTAATGAATAATAGATAGTTTGCGGTATTTGGGAGAGTACTTGCCCAAAGCGTTTGCACAAATGTAAAGGGCTTTAGACTAAATGGTTTTTACGAAATGCTGCATAACACGTCTAGAGGATTTTAGCAATTTTATTAAATAAAAAACAAAATAGCAACTGGTAACCCCCGACAGCTCTGGCAAAACACGCTGAAATCGTGCAACCCTACGGAGGTAACGCCATTGTCTCCCAACCTTAGACAATCCAAAGCTGGCCCTTCGAATTTCGGCCACGGCCCTAATTGAGGGCTGCCGAGGTCGCGCGACGCAAGCATGATGAGGCAATACCGTTGTTGTACGACCCTGATCAACCCCACATTGTCGTGCCTCCAGCTCCGCTACAAGCCAAAGTAACGAACGGTACATGTGAGGAATTACGAAATATCAATGATGGTAAGAATAGAAGAAGAACATTTCATTAAACCATAGAAGTAGTATTTTCGGAATTCTGAAAATCAATGTTGGTCTCAACTTTTATTGGGCTTTCAGCGTTTATATAACTAACTTTGGCTGAAAGGTCTTTGGGATTTGGTTACCAAATGCCTTAATTTTGGCACAAAACATTTGAAAAACTGAACGAAATGTCTCTCAAAGTAAGATGCAATTGATGAGCTGCGAGAATTGGAAATTGAATATCAATTAGAGGCCCTCAATGTGAGATCCACGGTCAAATAAACGAATACTGATTGAGTCTAAGAAGCCCTATATGATTAACTCTGTAACTATATTTAATCGAAACCTTTGTATTTTTGGTTAGAACTTGAAGTCAAAAGAAAGAAGGGGAGGGGTTGAGAATCCAAAAAATTGTTAAAGTTGCGTTTGGCTTTGAGGCATTAACTCATTTTATTTATTTATTTATTTTCATTATTTTTTTCCGGTAAACTTCAAGAATCATTTAGTTCTAGGAATATTTCAAATAAAGTCTCCATCGTTTCAAAATGATTTATAATCGGACCCCGTTGCACCCACCACTTGCCACTTGTCACAATTGCATCCACCACTCGTCACTTGTCAATTGTCACGTCTGCCTCCATCTATTGCCAACTTAGCTCTTATAATATCCACATAGGAAAGGAAGAAGAGTATTAAGAGTGCAAAAAATTTCTTACATCGCTCACTTAAGTGTCATGTTGAAATAAAATTGATCACTTAGTGTTACTTTTTGGCTAAATGTCCTATGCGAAATTTTTGAATTTTTTTTTTATTTTGCCTTTATTTTGGGTTTTTTTTTTTTTTTTATTTTTATCCTTGTTGGTCGCAAAACCCTCATCTAGATTGGGCAGAGACCTTCTTGCCCTTGGTCGTGAAGGCACTAGACGAGGCCACCAAGGCCTCACTAGACACTAGTGAGGGCCCTCACGGCCTCACCCACAGCCGGTGAGGTCAAGATGCCCTTGCAAGCTTTGGGTGGTATTAACAGCGGCTAGTGAGGCTGCAATGCCCTCAATCGAGGCCTTCACATCGAGGGTGAGGCGAAGGCCTCAACGGCCCTTGCCCAGATCTAGCCACAAAGGCCATGGGTTAAGGCATTGCGATCTTGCTAGCCCTGGGTGAAGTGACGTCGCATGTAGTAGCCCAAAGCTGGTGAGGGTCCTTGTGGCCTCACCAACGGCCGGCGAGGCCCTAGTGACCTCGCCTAGGGCCTTTGTGGCTGAGGGCGAGGCAGCCCTTGCCTAATCTTGAGGAGGGTTTCGTGGTTGACGAAGGTCACCAGTGACCCTCATCGACCCTAAAGAAAAAGCCAAAATATTAAAAATTTTAAAAAATAAAAATATTTAAAATATTAAACTAATATTAAAAAAATTGTCCATGTCACGCCAAAGCAAAGCCACATCAAATGACTGGAATCCACATTGGATTTTTCCAGAGAGACAAATCAAAATTAATACTCAAATAAGTGATTTTATAAATTTGTGATATTCAAGTGAGCAAAAGAAAAAGTTTTGACACCACCCGCTAGGTGGCTCTGCTAGCAGGGCGCTCCCTCTCCCGAAAGAGAGGTCGAGCGTTCGACTCCCCTGGGCTCCCGAAGGTTGAGTGATGCAGGGGAGGCTGGCAGAGACATCTAGGTGACTTACCCGGTGCATGCGTGCGGTGGCTAGCACGTGTACCCCCAAGGTTTACTCTCCGGCTGCCGGCCGTGCGTGAGTTCCTTGGGAAAAAAAAAAAAAGTTTTGACACTCCTAGTGTTTTTCTCTCAATTTTGGTTGATATGATGAAAGTATTTGATTATTCAATAATACAATTGGAAATATTAGTTACTTATTTATTTGATAATTTATGCAAAGAATAATTAAAAAAAAAAAGTCAAAATCAAGTGCGTAGTTGTTTGCTTAGGGCACGTTTGATAACGATTTTGTTCCCCATAAATCAGAAATGATTTTTTTATTTATTCTGTTCCTAGGAACAATTTCTGAGCATTTTAAGCTGTTTGGTAACTATCCAAAATTTCTATTCTGGAATGGAATTGCGTTTGGTACCGTGCTAATTAATTATGTTCAAAATCAATTTATTTTATTTTTTTACCTTTTTCCTTTTTCTTCTATTCTTCTATTCTTCTTCTTCTTCTTCTTCTTCTTCTTCTTCTTCTTGTGGCCGGTTACCGGACCGGAGCATCGCTAGCTCTCGGTAAGGCCAAGCCTCGCCAATGGCCAGGCCAGCCTCATCGGAGCTGGGTGAGGCATGCTTGGCCACTAGCGAGGCAAGGCGTCACGAGGCTTGCCCAGCCCTGGTGAGGCTTGCCCAGCCTCGGTGAGGCTTGGCCTCACCAGTGGCTAGGTGAGCTTCGTCGGGGCTAGGGAGCCTTGCCAAGGCTAGGCAAGGCTCGCCCAGCCCCACCTGGCCACTGGTGGGGCTGCGTGTCACAAGGCTTGCCCAGCCCCAGGAGGCTCGATCACGCCAGATCTAGCAAGACTTGCCTAGCCCCACGGTGGCCAAGCGAGCCTTGCCCTGCCTTGCCGGTAGCTAAGCGTGCCTCGCCAGGCTAGGTGAGCTTCGTCGGGGCTGGGGAGCCTTGCCGAGGCTAGGCAAGGCTCGCCCAGCCCCGCCTGGCCACTGGTGGGGCTTCGTGTTGCAAGGCTTGCCCAGCCCCGGTGAGGCTCGGTCACGCCAGATCTAGCAAGGCTTGCCTAGCCCTGCCGGTGGCCAAGCAAGCCTTGCCCTGCCTTGTCGGTAGCTAAGCGTGCCTCGCCGATGGCTAGGCGAGCCTCGCCAGGTCTGGGCGAGGCTTGCTTGGCCACTGGCGGCGCTGGGCGAGCCTTGTCGGTGGTTGGGCCTACCTCCGGTGAGCTTGCCAAACCTTGCCCTAGCTTGGCAAGCCTCCAGCGAGCTCATTGGACCGGTTGCTAGTGACTGGCGGATGGCGGCAGCGGCGGACGGTGGTGGCGGACAACAATTGCGAGATGGCGGTAGATGAAGAAGAAAAAAGAAGAAGAAAATGGAAGAAGACTTGATTCTCAGATTTATTCCTAGATCAAGAGTCAACTTTTCTTTTTATTTTAAATTCTTGATTCTACGCCAAATTTGTTCTCGGGAGTAAAAATTTTATCAAACACAATTTTATTTTCAATCTGCTCCCCGGAACAAAAAATCAAAATCAATCATTGTTGGGATGATTACCAAATAACAACTTAATTTATTGACGAAGATTAAGCTATTAATGACGAGCGCACTACAATGACATGAATATGCATCGAGATGAAAGGTATTGGGCTGACATTGGGTAAATTTCTTGTCTCGAAAAAAGTTTGTGGGCATAAAATAATGTAAGATGACTCTGCCAAAATGCAGTGGACGTGATATAGATCTAGACTCAGATTTTTTCTCGTACACAATGGCAAGAAATCACGTGAAGAAATAAAAAAAAAATAGGCGGACGGGCATCCAGCATGCATAATTTGTCAGAGAAATTTGTACTGCAAAATGGGAATAAAGTAGAGAACAATCTTCCATGGAATTTCAGCCACTGCTAAACATGAGATGGGACATGAGATGGGACACATTTTTGACATTCTTTTGGCATTTTCAAAAGAAAAGCTAAAATTGTCGTTTTCTACTTCGTAGGGCTAGGGCATCAAGCATGCATAATTGGTGGTCCCTCACGAAAATTGGCCACGAAATATCTTCCACCACTAATTTTCAGTATTTCATGAAAGCAATGCTATGTAGAGGCAGATATTTCATGGGAAATTTATTTGATGTGCCCAAAAAAAAAAAAAACACCTAGCTAATTGAAGCTTAGGTAGTACATTGATGATTCCAATTTGATAAGAATATTTAGGAGGTCAATATAGATTAATGTGTAGACAGAGATAATATATGATATATTTATCGGTCTATATTATTAAAAAAATAATGATTTAAATGCTCCAAGTACATGCTGTAATTAAGTATATATATAAGTTTGTTGAGAGTTATGTATGAGAGAAATTTGATCTTCTTCACATAGAAAAAACAATCATCGATCGTGGAATATAAGAAAAGGTATGATTGCCCTAACAACGAGATCGACAAACAAGATTACATGGTAATCAATCATTAAATTCATAAGAAATAAACAATGTCACAAGATAATATTTTCTGTTTGTCCCTCCCAAACTCATTGAAACATCTATCATAATTAAACATCGATCTCAAAAGCAATATAAGGCATTAGTGCTCGTGCTCCTAAGTCAATAAAGAAATATATATATCATTTCTTGAGTTGGTGCCATTGATTGGAGTATTAGAGGATTTCCAACTCATTAATTAAAAATCGACTATTCAAATCTCATCAACTACATGCAAATTGCTCATGGCTACCTAACAAGCCAAAAGGTATGAACTTTATCAGTTTACAAAGCTTGCAGGGTACTTTTAGGAGCCTCAAAGTAGTCGGATTCATTCGCTTGTGTGTCAGGGTTATAAAAGAAAATTTTGAAAGCAATACATAATTTTAAAGGATGATCATTGCTTTCTCAAAAAATAGACCGATATATATATGCTATATATTTGTTGGCATAAAACGTCCATACATTAGTTTATACTTTCCCTCAATAAATCTTTTAATCAATTAGAACCAGTCCTTGCACTTCCTAAGCTTCGACTAACCGGAGTGCTTTTTCTCTTGGGGGAAAGTCAAAGATATTTCCTCTGAAATATCTGCCTCGAGATAGTTTTGTTTTTAAGTAGTGAAAAACTAGTGGTGGGAGATTTTTCTCGGCCAATTATCGTAAGGGGACCACCATCTATGCATGCTTGATTCCTCACAAAGTAGGAGATGGCAATCTTAGCTTTTCTTTTACAAAAGCCAGAAAAGAATGTCAAAAATGTGTCTCATTTCATGTATTGGCGACTCATATTTCATTGCAGATTGTTCTCTACTTTGTACCCGTTTTGCACTACAAACTCCTCTGACAATTTGGATCAAGCCCGTCGCCAACTGTTTCTTTCTTCCCGTGATCTCTTGCTATTGTGTTTGCAAAAAATCTAAGTCTAGATCTACCTCAAGGTCACTGAATTTTGGCAAAGTTATGTGACATTATCAATACCCACAATTTTTTTCGATATGTAATTTACTCCCAATCGGTTCAATGCCTCTCATCTCAATTTATATTCATGTCATTATAATGCACTCTTCGTTAATAGCTTAAGCAAGCTACTACACAAGTGATCTTGGCATTCTTTGGATTCTTTGCATAATTTATCGAATGATAGTTTAGTGTAATTGATATTTCCAATTGAATTTATCGAGCATTTTTTTACAAGATAGTTAAACTTCAAGATGACATCATTTATGACATTTCTTTCTTAACTGTAGTTTAATTGTCCTTCAAAGGTGCGAGATGAGAAAGACTTCATCCTCATCTTTTTTCACTTTGGCCAGCACTACCTCCCTCTACTTATCTTCACCTTCAAAATTTCTATTCTCAACCACCTATAAAATAAATTAAAAAAAAAATTCCAACTCTTATTTTATTCGCAACCAAGCTCCAACGTTGACTCCAATTTGAGATGTCTAAACTTTTGTTATTACCTTATTAACTGCATTATAAGGTAAAACTTTCATGTTGTCAACTGACTAAACTAGGCACATTTTGAAAGATAAATTAATTCAAGGGCTTAAAGCTTTGATCAGTTTAAGTTCTTCGACTAGCGCTAAGTGAAAACTTTTGGGGAAAAAACTAGATCGATTTACTTGGCACTGTTGAACTTGGTTGTTTGATGCTTATTAATTAGGTTGCTTTCTGAGGTTTAAGTTTATAAGCACTTCATGGTTTGCATCTTTTCGTATTGAGGTATTGTGATCTTTTTCTTGTTATGAAAATTCTTCTTCGTGTCTGTAAAATGTTTGAATGATTGCTAAAAAGATTTCATTGCGCTTAGGTAAGAAAAATAAATAAATAGAGATGGTATAAGCAGACCTAAAAATAGCATTTCAGAAATTTCTTGACATGTCTAGGGGCAATTTTGTAAAATTAACAAAGTAAGATGGCTCTCTGGACATCCTCATCGTATGTTTTAATGTGCAATTAGTGGGTTATTAAGTTTAGATCAATTAAAGGAAATAAAATCGATTAAAGATAACTGGTTTAGAAACTCTACGGGAAAATTAAAAATTTCATAACGGAAGGGGGATAATATGCTATATCTGCAAATTATGGGCCTGCTTACACGATGAGAGACCTTCTGATGATATATGATCGAGTCAATTCTCCGATTATTTATTATTAGTATTTTTTAGCAAGATGTAATGCAAACCACTAAGACATCCCGGAACACTCAGGCCCAAAGTCTAAATGAGAGTCGAATTTGAAGGCCATTGCAGCTTCATTTTGCACAACATGGTTTACTCGGCCACCTATTCCTATTTTTGCATGATGAAGGACATGAAGGTCGACGAGGAAATGATGATAAACTGAGACTGTTACCCGCATCGAGCACAATGGAAAAGGCGCTGATACCAGATTCGGTCTCCGGAAAAGAGACAAATTGCAAACGCGACGTACATGGTAAGACTTGAAAGCAATATCTTCATAATCTAACAAAGCACATTGTCGGCAATAGCCCTTGCCTGCCACAGAATGTTTGAAGAAACGGTAGATGAGAAACAGGGCAGCAGAAGCAACAGAAATACGAGGTAAAGACCTTAAATGAAAACGTGGGAGAAAACCAAGTGAGATGTACGGAAGCTTTTGCAAGTTCACTCTATAATTGAACAAAAGAACTACCATATCGGTAAGCGAAAGCGTTCAACCAACACGAAGTTGTCCTGCCATCCACATCTAATGATTACGCGTTTCATAATCAATTGCCAATTTACATTGCATATGTTACTTCCCCCTTGTATGCCCCCTACGCCATGATTAGCCGGGCAGCAACTCTGCAAGGTCCCCGCCTGTGCAGTGGCGGCAGTTACACCAAAACGCCAGCATATACACTGTCTGAAATGCAGCTGCCTCGCATTACACGAGATCCAGTATCAACACACCGGTCATCTGACTCTGCAGAACATCTATAGTCAGTTGGTCAAGGTTTCATCCTCGAAACAAAAGATTCTCCTTTCTATAAGCAATTCTCGTTTGGAAGTTTCTTTGCCCCCAAAATGATTGCATGGAAGCTTCAGATGGATATTGCTAACAAAACAAAATCTAAAAGGCAGATGAATAATAAAGCAATTTTTTCGTTCTTTCACAAAATGCATGACATGCATTCACTTCTGAATACGTTCTGTAGGATCCCGTTCCAGTAAGACACTGATGTACGCATTGAGCTTTACCTGGTCAAACATTCCGGCTGAAAACTATCTAAATACCGGAGTACAATTAGACTATTGTAATGTGATTCTACTTTCAATGAACACCCATTGACAGGTTAACTTTAACCTGAACCCTCTGAACAATAACCACCAATAAGCAATTTGAACAACATTTCATTGTTACCTATCTAATTCTCTGATGCAGAATCCACTGCCTCATGTACTCTTGTCTCTTTTCTCTTCTTCAACTTCCGCTCCTTGCTGTATCTTCTGTTGCTGTACCCATGGCATCTCTGACTCCTGATTTTGATGTTCCGCTTGCTGTTCATCCAGTGTGTCGGGTTTCTGAGGGAATGGTTGTTGCAATGGCAATGGCTGCTCTTGCTGCTGAAGTGGTTGGCTGTCATTTGACTGCTGATGCGGAAGTAGCTGTTGGACCTGCAGCTGCTGGTATTGTTGATTTAGTTGCAGCTGCTGTTGCCACTGCTGCTGTGGATTATAAAATACCTGTTGCTGTTGATATGGTTGCTGTGAAAGTTGTTGATGTTGGGGCTGTTGCTGCTGAGGTTGCTGTTGCTGTTGCATAAATTGTTGTTGCTGGTAGCAATAATATTGCCACATCTGATTATACGCTACAGTATTCTGCATTTGCCCATATTGCTCAGTATTTTGAGGGGGGCACTGAAGCATCTGAGCTTGGGGGTATATTGCAGATTGTACAGGCAACTGAGATAGAGGTCCGTGAGCGAAACTCTGTGGCTGCACATTTGGCATAGGCCATGCATGAGGTGCCATTAGATTACCCTGAGTTGCAGCGTGAAATGGGTTCTTTGCCACGATTCCTTGCTGATTTAATTGACCTCCCATTTTACCTCGTCCATGACTTGACTGAGAAGACTCGTGTTGATATTGTGATTTCTTCCGCAAATGCCCACGGGATCCAAATCTGGAATCCCTGCGAACTCTGTCATGATGCCAGCTTTGACCCCTATTGGTAGGCTCATGCTGGTTTGGAAGTGACCCTGATGAATAATGATCTTGATGGCTTCCTGTATACGACGCATTGTTTGTTTGCCTTTGTGTATCAGCACCATCACAACCTTGACTGCCAAGTGGACTGAACCTCTTTGGATCCTGGTAACTCCTGTAACCACTCCCTGGCAAACTCTCATTTGACAGGCTAGTTTCTTGAGAACCACCAACCAGCAAGATTTCTTTTGTCACCTGGGGCTCATCAGAAGTTTCACCACTACGAGAGAAATTAGAGATTGATCCAGAAACTCTATCTTCTTGAGGATGCAAAGAAAGTGTTTCAAGCAAAGGTGGCATCGACTCGTTATTGGTTGTGTCACGCCCTGATTGGTCATTGTCCTTGGAGCATGTTGAATCAGATTGAACTGACTCAGCTTCCTTAGTAGCTTCATCACCAACTATATCCACATCTGATCCTTCGGGAGAATTATCTCTGGATTGCTGTAAAGCATTTTGAGCTCTCTGACTTTCACCATCATTAGATGCTCCAGAGTCTGGCTGATGTAATGCAACACTGTCATAATGAACCTCATGACTTGGCATTGGTAAACAATCGGATCTTTCCCCTGGGTTAACCTGCTCAGGCGATGGATCACCATCTCCTCGCACTGAAGATCCGTCCTCCTGAACAGAATGCTTTAATGGGATTTTACAGCAGTTATCTCCCAACAGTTCATCGGGCTCAATCACACATGATCTTTGCTTCTCTTCCGTGACAATCTTGAAAGATTTTATAGTGGTACAAGTAGTCACTTTGGAAAATACACTTGTCCTCAGAGAACGAGGAAACTTTCTTACATGCCAATTCCATGCCCTCATTACATCATAAATGCTTCCACACTGATCAACATACTGCCACCGAAAAATCATCTCAAGCAAGTTACTAATAAGCCTGTCCGATTGTTCAATACAAGGTCATATGAGGTAATATTGGGTTTCTAAAAGAGTATCAGAAGAATTGACCAAACCAAAGGAACAAGACAAATAAATTCAAGACAATATACCTGCACTGTGATTGTAAAATACATTATTGACCAAACAAAAAGACAATACTATGAAAAGAACACATGCAAATGCCCTTCAACCAAATCAAAACCCATAAAAGTCCTATTTGGGTCTTCCATGAATGCTAAGCATGACTCAGATAGAGTTTCACCTTTAGGTATAGGTTTGATATATCCTCCCCGTCATTTGAGTCCAAAACTTGAGATTCGCTAGATTGCAAGTTCAATGCATTAGCTATAACAGTCTCAACGACATTTATAAGTTCCATCCCTTCATGGCTCATTGCAAATCTTATCAATTCCTGGAATCAGAGTAATCAACAACAATCAGCAATTACATGTGATTAAGGTGAGTTCATCAAAAGTGATCATATAGTAATGGCAATACCAATCTTTATGCATGGGAAAATTCCAGTAACCATTTACAGCAATACAGTTTTGCTATATTTTATGTGACAGCACCAAAAGAAAACTTTGCCAACTGGTGGCTTCACCATCACAGCTAAGAGCTGAGATATGACAGCAGAAACCAAGTTCAAACTTCGAATTTGGAACTCCTGAATCTTTTTTTGCCACAAATCCCGATTTCTACCAGTGGTTGTTGCCATTAAGGGCCACAAAATGATGTTCTTGACAGCCAGGGCAAACAATGGCCACGCCAAATTTGACTGATAGCTGCTTACCAATCAATATGCCAAGTCTTTCATCAAGTGTTTATGCTTCCCATCTTCCTCTTTACTTTCTTCCGTTTCTGCTGAGTATACTATCTGGGAGGGCCTACATTTCTTTTCTTCAGAATGCATTACCCCCCCCCCCCCCCCCCCAAAAAAAAAAAAAAAAAAAAGAAAAAAAAAAAAAAAAAAATAGAAAAGGTGCAGTGACCAGTTCCTCCCAGTTTCCAGTAAAAATAAATCACAATATTCATAATACTGATAGTAATAATCCACTTATAATCCTCTCTTAGTTGGGTTAATGGATTATTCAATTGCAAATGATAAGAGAATGTATGTGTCTTTAAAGAAGCTGCAAATCACATATGCAGAGTGTACCAAATTACTTACAGTGGTACTGCTAAAGAACGCAATGCTATGGTAGCATGACCCCCGCATTAAACCATTGGGTAATGGTTCAGTGGATCTCTAGGTTCATGTTAAGCCAGTAATGTTGAAAGGAAAACAAGACCTATGATTGGCATCACACAGAGCATTCGCCAATAAGTTGCCACCTTGGGGTTTTGAGCACATTATAAAGCCTTCTTTGCACTCATTCATTCCATCATATGTGAAAGCTCACAAGAGAAAATCTAAATAAAGGCAAAAAAAGGTACCACCCAACTGAAAAACATATAGTTAAAAAGAGCAATAAGGAATGTCATTGAACCTTCCAAACTATTTTCAAACATAATACAATCCATAGATGTGACTAAAGTACATATATTTGAGGATACAGGGTAAGTGAGGAGGGAACTTGATTAGGATGATGAGGGATGAAATACCTCATAAAGCAATTTGCAATGCGGCATGTGTTTAATAGCATCTACCAGGACATCTATGGCTGCATGTGCACTGCCGGTTGTCTGTAAATATGAGGAAACAAAAAAGACAAGCATTTGTCAAAAACAATATACTGATATTGAACTTGCAGAGAATTCATAACATTGTGAAATGGCACATGCAAGTGTCCAGCATTATATAAGCACTATAAAGTGGTGTGAATAGAGCAGCAATATTATTCATCGGAACTTCAAGTTTATTGCGATCATACCAAATACATATGTTGTGAATAATGCACATATAAAGTGGGTAGAGAACAAAATTCTCTGTTTGATATGGCCTTTTCTAGTGCTTCTTTGTATATCTTTGATGCAGTCACAAGGTTTCCCTGTTAATGAAGAAAAAGGATTAGGAGTGAGACAACTATTATCCATGAAATAACAAATTCGGTTGTGCCAATTGATTTGGTGACCTACCCATCGTTTCTCCATGTTTGCTTTCATGATGACGTCTTCCACAAAGTCAGTATCCAGCTCTGCACGAATATGGACAAGAGCAGCACGTGCGCCTGACACATCACCTATTTTCTCCTTAAATCTGGCATTGTATGCATGGATCACCGGAATCCTCTGTGAGGACATATGACAGGGCAAATAAGCTCTCTCTCCAGAATGAATAAATCATTGTCTCAGCTAATCTCATTAAGACAAAGAAATAAAATCACAACCATGAGGAAGTAGTTTCCATAAAGTCCTGTTACTCATGTCAAAAGAATAACTGGTGAAGATCAGTGCACTGCATACCATGCACGGGCCCTCTTTCTTAATGTACCATACTGTCTATGTAGTATTAAAAGGGGTCCATACATATTGCAATTAATATGTACCTTTGGAGATGGTGAAAAATATTAGATTAGCTTGAGCAATTGATCAAGTGAATGAATCCACCCATTTGAATTGAGGACCCCCAACCTTCTTGAGTAGCCACTCAATTGAAGGGTTGTATAGGGTCTTTGTTATTCTATGTTGTTTCTTCATTGATGTGTCTGTGGGCAAGGAAAAGATTCCAGTGAGCTTGTTTAATAAAGTATGTACACTTGCAAACAGGGTTGTGGTCATCCAGTCTGACTTTCCATCAGTCAATCCCTAGATGGTGCTCTTAACACGATTAACCAAGATCTAAATGTATAGAGTTACCCTGATCGCTTTAAAAAATGCAGGAAATTGTAGAGTAAAAACTGCATATATTGCAAACACTGTACTGGAGTGGGCGCTGACTTCATGACAATATTGAAAATCACCAATTTTCAGTGAAACACGATGAAAAAGCAATCAGCATAAGAGTGATAAATCTGGGTATCAGTCAATCCTAGAGTGGCCTCTACATTCTTCTAGAAAAGTCAGACATATGTATTTAGAAGCAAGTGGGATGTGTTATTGCTGTCACTATTCTAATATAACACATTCCTCTAGCAACTATAAAAACTAGCCACTGGAGTTTGAAAATCTTATCCCATTCAGAGTTTTGTGTTGATTCATCTTGAGTACCAAGATAACTAAGCATACAATAATCCAATGTAGTGTAGTTAAGCATCATGACTAACACAAAGGGGCAGAGAAGGGGGGGGTGGTTTATTTAGGCGCTCCCTTCGAACCCATTCCTCCTACCTTATATTCAGGATTATCTTAACAGTCAAAGGAATTTACTCTCCTGCTTTAATTACTTGACTCAATTGACTAAACCTTAGTTATACCAAGGTTGAGAACACATGTCACTTCTTTTCGTCTATTGCATGATGCATTATAAATTCATGCTATCACCAAATTCCTTTTTACATAGAAAAGTAAGACATCACATCAACTAAACTTTCCTACAGAACCATCAGAAAAAATTTCACTACTTGGAAAACTCTATTGACTACGGGAACGGTCACCACTGCCACCTCACTCAAGCTTTATCACACCAACTAAGCCAGTTACATGATTATATCCTATGCCACCGCTCTTTTTTTTTTTTTTTTTTATCTAATCAAGTCTTTAAAAAGCTCCAAATATTTGGGATCGCTTTTTCCAGTCTCTTGCAACATCCTTTCAATCTCCCCTTGTCCCCATTTACTTGCATTTCCATCAAAGTTCCATCTTGACAGTAGAGCATAGGAGACCACTCTTCAGCAAGCCACCTCAACCAAGTCTCCTTCATCTTTTTCTCAATGGAGACCGATGCCACCTGATCCTTGAACACCATTATTCCTAATCCTATCTTCTTTATTTGCCTACTGATGAAGGAAGCATCTTCTCCCCACCACTATTTTTTTCACACATTAATGCTCCATCACCCGATTTTGCATGCCATAAAACAGCGCCACCTTGTTGTCTTCTAACAGAACTTTAGGTGATGTTGTGGGAAAGAGTGAAAATTGGGGATTGAAAATGAGTGGAGAAAGGGGAAATTATGAAACTACCATAAGAAGGGAGAGGCGATGCAACTTAAAATTCTAGATATTTACTAATCAAATTGTCCTTCCTGACTCCTCCCAAGTATAGGATAAGCAGCCAAATTACACATAATCATTCATTATCGAAACTGATAGCCCAAAATAAGTGCATCCTTATTTCATCCCAAATCCACTTCCCATTTAAAATTCCCCACCACTCTCTTTTCATGTCATTCTATTTGCCATGTTGCAGCAAGAAAACATCCACTCATCCACTAGCCATAAATTAATGGTTATGGCAATACATTCTTGCAATTCCAAACTACATCTTAATAGCCTGATCAGTTAATTAAATTTACCATTCTCCAGAATAAAGAAGCTCTCGTGCAAAACCAAATAATTAATCCTGCTAAATGAAGTCATCAATTTTAGGGTTAACTGCACTTTTCTCCCCAAAATTATGTGTTTGTCTCAATCTGCACCATATTGCTTCTGATTTTTCTAGTTAGCACTTTGGTCTCTTCAGACAACCCCAAATTTCCATTGCTAACAGGAATCTGCCAAGCATTTGTCACCAGATCCCAAGTCATTCCCCTCTGTTTCACTGATCTGTAAATTGATATTCTCATTGCCTCCACTAGATTAGGCAATTGACTGGAATTCATGCACAAAAATGTTGTCAGAATCAAACTAAACAACAAACTAGCTATTCGAGTCCAAAAAGCATAAAAAGTGACATTTTGAAGTTGGTGAGATTGAGTTATGCATTACCATATAACAAAAGTATGAACAAATTGGCCATCATCAGTAACAATTTCATAGTGACTGAAAAGATTCCCTTACATTTCGAAAGTATGGTGGAATAAAATAAATAATGGGGAGGAGGGGGGGGGAATCTAAGACAAACACCAAATCAACAAAAATTGCAGTTTTAAGCATCTCCATGCATGCTATAAACCTCAAATCTTGGGCACATATCATTAATGGTTAACAATAGTCAACCAAAATAGCATTTTGAAGCATCTTCATGCATGCTTTTCTAAGATTAGAGTTTGTCATGTTTGTCTCTTTTTCCAGTTCTTGTATGCTCCTGATGTACTTGAACAATTTCCCTTCCTTTTTATCTTATCCAAAAAAAAAAAAAAAAAAAAAAAAAGAAAAATGTGAAAAGATAACACTATGTCTCTAACCCTTCTGAGAAAATAGGACAGCAAAGAAATTAATAATAAACGATTCATAAGACAATGTCATTGCAGCATTTATTGAAAATCTAAATGTAAGTAATGGACAAGCTTACCTTGAGAAAAATGCCCACTGCCCTGTCCAATGCAGAGTTAGCCAACTCTCTTCCTCCTTTGGTTTCCATGAAATGCACATAACGCATCCAAAATTCAGGATAGTTTGCAGCAGGAATCAGACACCTCTCATAAAGTTTAACAACCTACAAATTATCAATCTATGCCAACATAAGAAATAATGGGGACCAAAAGTTCACAGTTGGCACAGGAAGAAAGCACTTGAATGCCAGAATTACCCAATCAAAATCCTCTTGCTTCTCAACAAAATCCAAATATTTATGCCAATTTTCCACTTGATTGTCATCAAGTGGCTTCATATGGAAATAAGATCTCCGAATGCATGACTCAAAGCCACGAATCTTTTCATCCATTTGGTGTGACTCCTTGTAAAGCTTTTCTCCTATTTTCATGTACTTGTGAAGTGCCCTCGACCTATCCAGGCCATTGGATGAACCCAACAAATTTCCAACCACATTGGCAATTTCCTCATCTTTATAAAATATTTGCACTTCACTCTGGATCTCACTTTCGTGGTTGAATTCCAAGTCAGGCTCACTTGTGCTTACCATCTCCTTTTTCCAAATGGTAACTAACTTCTTAAAGCTGAAAAGGTAAAAAAAGAAAGACAGATAAAGGAAGTTAACAACATAGAACAAAATAAATATCCAAAAGCATAGCAGGTACATGTGAAAAGTATTCTCTTTTCTTTTCTATTTTTCCTGAGATCAACATAGAGACAATGCCATAACACAGTAAATGGAACATAAAATCGACTATGAATTGCATCCATTGGAATTGGGGTGTCTTGTTCATCTCTAAGGAACAGGTGTAGCTGTACAATATTAAAAGACAGAACATGCAGATCCTTATTTAGATGTAGCCATCGAGATAATTGAAGTACAAGTCATAACTTTCCATAGCATCATGCCATGTTCTTACCAAACACAGAATTGACAGTATCGTACATGAATATGCAGATCAAATTTTTCAATATTTTTCAGTCACTCAATTATCCTTCAGTTATTATTAATGAACATAATAAGGCAGGCAAATAATGATTCAGTGTCCTCTTATAATTCATCCAAAAGAGGTGCTATTTTTCTCCCCGAGAAAAGGTCAATGATCATTTTAGAGTTCTCAATCACGTGTTTATGGTTTATATGAAGGTTTGTTAGGTGCTAAGAAAAATGGCAGGAAATTCACATGCTCAGACATAGCTTTGTGCTCATATCAATTACATTCATCGTCTCGACTTGAGTTATTACACGTTGCAGCAGGATGTGACTTCCACTAAGCAAAGCATTAGCTAGGATCCAAACCTCCCATTGAAACATATATTACAATCTGAAAGAAGTTGCTACAACTTACTATCTATGGCCAAATCTACAAATTATGGTCATAAATACAACTTATCTATGCTCTGACTTGGCTGTTATGTAATCAAACTTAGTGTACATATCAATTACATTCCTTATGGTGAAGTGTGTCCCCAAAAGATGCAGCACGTCATTTGCACCAAGGAAAGCATGAAGAGCTAGGATTCAAACCCCCTAATCAATCATGTACATAGGAATCTGAATGAAATTGCTGCAAATTGTGATCTATGGCCAAATAAATGAACATTGGCCATATGAACAACATAAAGGGTTCCAGCTAAGCATTATCACTTATTACAAGTTCGACACTTTCCCATTACTATGCAGAATAGGTGCTTTACCTAGACTTCACAGTTCAAACTCTCACAAAATAGGCTTCTTTCACCAAAAATTAAGAAATAAGGTACCAATATGCTGTGTTTGCTGTCAGACCATGGAGTAGAATTAAAAGTACATTACTAGCAAATGTTTCTCCAACAAAGACTTCAAATCAAGAAGGGTTAGAGACAATACAACTTGACATGAAATGGAAAAGATAATAGATCAACAGAAAAAGGCCTAAAATTAACATCATATCACTCCTTTTGTATAAAATCTATTTGCAAGGCTGAAGCTCAGAGAAATACCTGTCATAGTAATGTTGTAACTTTTTGGTAGGAAATCTCAGAGTCTGCACATAAATCTGAGTGAGATAGCTCCAATGTTGCTGGGATAGTTCAAATTCAATGTACTTATCCCACATGGAATGGCACAAGTAATCCTTGCCAACAAATGATAATCCCCTTCTGAACAATCTGTTAGTTGATGGTCCGTCAAAGGTGTTAATCAATTGAAGATTGATGTTGCTTTCTTTTGTTAGCAAAAAAAAATCTCAGAATATTATGATGAGGATGACAATGACGATGCAAGAAGTAAAATTAATTGTTGAATCACGCTATAAGTAATATAGCCGGAATAGTCTTATCTCACTGCTAAGGTCGCTAACCAACCACTCATCATTCAAAGGTGAGGAAGGCTAAGAAGATGAAAATGAGAACTAGGCCTCAACAACTGACAAAAAGAGGCTTGCCCCTCCACACTCACAGCACTGGCATGTTCTCAAGATGAGCACAAATAAGCACATGCAAACAAGCAAACACACACAGAGACAAGCAAGCACACAAACTCACACAAGCACAAGCATGAACAGAGAGAGACAGAGAACAGCCCCAAACACTCACTTTGAATGGACTAGGAGATAAACCTTGTATGAGTTCAGCGGGCAGTAATCTAGAGAGATCAGATCACTAAATTAATAATTGGGTAACATATAGAGTACTCTACAATTGAAAACCAAATATTCCAATTTAAAATAGAGCATACAAAGTATTAGCAGAGTAAGTTGAGGATAATTTTGTTATTTTGTTTCTTGTTTTCGAAACACTTCCGAGAAACAATTTTTCTCTCTCCTATTTTGCTAGAAAACATTGCAGCATACACTCAAGAACTTAAACAATAAATCCATCTCTAGTAATGGTTCCACATAGTACAGAACACAAGAAACTGATCAGCAGTTCAAAAAAGTTTGAGCATATGAGATTATGTGCAACAATATCACGTAGCTAACTATATAATGTCAAAAGATTTATAAAAATTTTAAAAAGGTCTTGTTTCGCTAAAGGAATATATCTCAATATACGAAGTGGCATAAATGCAATGTAGTTTACATGTGTCATAAATGGAACTTCAGAGAAGCACATCTTCAAAATGATGACCATTAGAACACAATTTGATTTTTGTTGAAAATTTGAGAGATGCAATGAGAGTCCACAACTCGATCTAAACAAAAAGTGTTGTACCAACAAATCACCTACGGATGGCACACCCACAAGGTATACACATATCTAGTAATCTTTTCTTTCCCTTTCTTTTTCAATGTTTGGAATGGGAAAATTTAAGTTATTTCAGTAATAAGAGATACTTCTCATCAAAAATTCATTAAGGATTCCTTGTCAAAGATCAACTAAGAACCTAAAAGTAAAAATTCAAGTCTAATCCTCAAGTAGCACTAACAATCATTCATTTTTGTATTAAAGATAACTGTAAACATCAATAATATGGATGCCTGGAAGACATGATGGCTGCAGGGCTATTGATCAAGTTCTTAAGCATGTAGAACTGCCATTACCTACGAACATCATCTGGATCCTCGAAAGCCAACATGCTGAAGTGACAGTACTCCACCCACACATCAACTGAATAAGTTGCTGACAGTACAGCTTGTTCAAACACATCAACAACCTTTTCAATACTGCACAAGCGCATAGTGTGATCTGCATACTTCCTCCAGTATCCATGGCACAATGGGAACTCACACAAGAAAGAGTCATACACCAGGCGTAATTTCTCTATGTCATCCTGCGCAATATTTCAAATAAATGCTATTGACATAAGCAAATAATTCCATAATTTCTCGTAATGATTAAGAAGTTTCAATGGTGCTTGCTGATTCACATGGTGTTCCTTTTCCTTTATTGGAGAAAAAGAAAAACAAAGGACCTTTGTGTTTAGCCGCCACCATTGAGTTTTACGTCAGATTGATGCATTCCCATTAAAAGGCATAATGGCCATTGGCGAGCTATTGAACTCTAAATCATAAAAACAAGGCAAATGTAGTTTCATCAATAAATTTAATCTATTGATCATAGACTGCATGACAGTACTTAATGCACATCTAATATAAATCCTGATGCAGTTAAATTGAGAATTTGCAAATAGAACTGCTAAATCAACAGATAAGAACATATTTTCTTAGGAAATAAGAGATCTTGAATTAAACATGGACATTTATTGACCACCAAAACTCATGGCTTCTAAGTGTTTTTCAGGACCATAAGTAAGTGAGGTAGTTAAAATTGCTTTTCCACTTTAAGGATGGTGGCTTACCCTTGAAACATGAAATTAGATCATAGATGACAATCTCATAGAACCAAAATAACGTGACTTAAGAAAGCCATGATACCGTAGAATAGACATATGAGTAAGTATGAGGAGTGGAAGTAGTTATTCAAATGATCAACTCAATAATGCAGAATGCACATCCATACAAGTAATGACAGAAGCACTCAAGCTATTTTTGGAGTCATTACATCTATCTAGTTACCGAAAAGAAAAACATATGAGAAGCATGGACATATTTTGGACCAAGTTATGAATGTTCTTCACAGGAACCGACTTTTTAATCTAATCTTTCTATGAAACTCTGATCAGAGAAGGAAACAGCTATAAGGGAGTAATCCTTGTACCTCAAGCCATGGGTGACGCTTGTAGCTTTTGATGTATTGGCCTCATTTTGCAGGAGATTCTTTCAAAATTTCAACACTATCACTAGTCTATAAAAGAATGCCTGAAAAGATTTGAATTTGAGTGATCACTGGATGTGCACAATACCTTTTATCAAATTGGACAGCAAATCATTAAGGTGTTGTTTTGGTACTGCCAGAATCTTAGCAAGTTTACAAGGTGAAATGATGTTATAGCAATTTGTTTTTTAACTCTATGGAATAGACTTTAAAATTTATCATCAGCGATATCATCTAGCATTGAAGAATCCTTCTTGTTTACTCAGAGCATGGCTCATATAATTTAAGCTTTCAAGGTCCAGCTTAACAACTGCCATTTATCGGAAGTCTAATTTTTCCATGAAAAAATTCTATGGAGACACAAAGTAGTAAACGCACTAAGTAAATTGACCATGTTATCATTAGATATCAGCATGCAATTCACATGGTTTAAAGAGTTAGAGAAAAGAGGGGTACGCGATTGCCATTCAAGATGCATAAAGGCTTTTTGGTTCAAAGAAATTAGAATGCACATAAATAATTCTTCTCGCAGAGAAATTATCATAAATCTCCATTAAAACGCTTGAGGAATTAGTAATGATTAATGATGGTGGAAGACAGCTATAATTGGCTCAAGATGTATAATGATGATTAATGATAATGTTGAGATTCCCATAACCAATCTAGGAACATGAACAAGTGCTGTGGATCAACACTGCAACATAGCAAGGGTAATTATCTATTCCAGAATGTCCACTTCTTTCATGCTGCTAAGATTTCTTTGAGTAGTAAGACAAGATTTGTTTGGAGTTGCCCCGATATTTGCACTTCAATGATTTTCAACTGCTGGGTCATTCACTATTTCAAAGGAACAGATTCGGATGGAGTTGCTAGTGCTAACTTCCTATATGAGATTATGCTGATTGCCAACATCAAAGAAATCCTAAAATAATTATTAGTGAATCGACTGCGTATCCCAGCTACCAACAATTAGTAAAAGAAGCTGGGGCTAACATCTTTGAAGATGTATCCCTAGAATCACCAAAGCTTCCTTATTTCATTAAATGGTTGCCAATGCAAGGAGATTGACATGAGAAACTGTGAAAACTCTAAGAGTGACACTATTCTTTCATGGTTAATATAATTTAAGGCCTACGCCATCTTACTATACTTTCCCTAAAGTATACCTGTCTTCTTTATCTACATTGAAAAACGGAATCTCTTGCACGTGAGGTCATGTAACTAACATGGAATTTCAGTGGATTGTACCGGGGAAATCCTGTACAAGAAAATCTGGGCCTAGGCTCATCTTAAGCCTTTTAGATCATTTTGATTATACAAGGATATCTAGACACCAGCCAATCATAGGTGAGGCAAATATCACCTGATTTTTACTCAAGCGAAACTAACAAGTGGTTAGAAGGCAAGATACTTAATGCTTTGAAATTCAGACCTTCTTAAACACAACGGCAGATAAACATTCGGAGCATATTCTCGCATCAACCCAACAGTCCAAACTTTTGGAATTCGAAAACTATCAAATTAGTAAAGCTGATGTCCTCAAACAAAAGTTCCAGGCCTAGGATCAACCAAATCCAAAGGGAAACACGCTCTACTCTGCGAGATTAATGTCAATCACACGCAGGCAGTGTTCAGTTCAAACATGTCAAAATGCAACGTCCACAGAAGTTTCGGCGGTGAACTGTGGACTCACAGGATACGCATTCTCCACGGCCGAGATCAGCGAAGTCCAATCGTCGAAGCCCAACGAGCCGCCCGCCACGAGACCGCGAAGCTGGACCTCATCAAAACCATCTGAAGAGGGGAAAACAAGAAAAAAAAAAAAAACAAAACAAAACAAAAAAACAAAAGAGCAGCAGCAGCAGCATAAGCCTAACGCTCGAACCGACCGAGAAAGTAGTCAAACATCACGAACTCGCCACAACCGCGACCGCAACCGCAACCGCGTCGCGCGCGATTTGCTTCAGGAGAAATCGTCGGATTGCGTCTCGGATTGCGTCGCGACGGCGAGCACGACGCGATCGATCGCGCTCGAAGAGCTCGCGGAAGAGAGAGAGAGAGAGAGAGAGAGTACCGTCGAATGTGTGGGACGCCATGGGAGGAGCAGGAGCTTGGGGAGCCTCCACCTCCATCGGACGAGAAGAGCACGCGCCGCCGTCTGCAGCCGCTAGCCGGAGTAGAGACTGAGAACAAGCCCCACCGGAGTGGCGGACTGTAAAAAGCTGCTTCCTTTTATTTTTCCTCTTTTTTTTTTTTTTTTCCTTTTTTGGGATATAAAAACAATTTAATTCGTCTCTCTTCTTTTTTCTCACTTTTTTTGTAAAAGAAAAATGTGAAGTTCTTGATATAATACAATTATTGCAAGCAACAAGGAGCTATAGAAGTCGTCCATTCAGCAAGTATCACTAAAATTGTGAAATTAGATGCTAGAGATCATGATGACCGGCAAACATTTATCTCCTTTAGTTAAAATATTGAAAGGAATATACCTCAGGAAGAGATCCAAGATGCAACTAAGATTCACACGGTTGGAGTTCAATTGTTTAGACGGGAATTTGAAAATGCTATGGTGAAAGCTTAGGGAGACGGTCCAACAATATTGTGGAAGATTAAAAGAAGTTGTGGCAACAAGCAACCCATGTAGACGGGACACGCGACACGCGACACGACACGCGATACGTTATTTTTTAAAAAGTAGAGAATTCCGACACATTCCGACACGTTATATATTAAATAAATATTTTTATTTTTAATTAATTTGATTTAAATTCACAAATAAATAAATAAGAACTTATAATAAATTTACACTACTTATTCATAAAAAAATTTAAAAAACATATTCATATGTGTGCATATTTAAAAATATATTTTTTATTTTAACAAAAATTATTCCCCCTCAAATCCTCTCAAATCCTCTCTCCTCGTTTCTCTCTCCCCCTCTTTTCCCACGCCACCACCCCTAAAATCCTCCCCTTCGATTTCTGCGATCTGCCCCCACTCCCTCTCTCCCCCTCACCTTCCCCCTACGCCCACTTGCTCCCTGCGCCCCCCATCAATCACCCCTAGCTCCCTCAGTCTCTTCCCCTTCTCTCTCTCTCTCTCTCTCTCTCTCTCTCTCTCTCCCTACGCTACCACCTGCTCCCTGCGTCCCCCATCACCTGCGCCCCCATCAATCGCCCCCATCCCCCTCGGTTTCTTCCCCTTCTCTCCTCTCTCCTCTCCCCCTCCCCCTCCCTTTCCCCCACGCCACCACCTGCTCGCTGCGAGGCTGTGCCCCCCATCACAATCCCCTCCATCCCCGTTCTTCCCATACTCTCTCTCCCCCCCTCCCCCACGCCACCACCTTCTCCCCGCCACCTCAATTTCTTCCTCACGATCTTCTCAACTCTTTCGGTCGCCACATCGCCGTCGCCTCCGCCCTTCCTCCTTCGGAGCAGCTGCAAGCCGTAGCCTCGCGGCGAGGCCCTCGCCGCCGGCCCTCCATCGCTCGCTTGTGCTCTTCCTCTCGCCGTCGCGGCCTTAGCTCCGCTTCCTCGGCCTCTTCCTCGACCTCACCTCTCTACCCACCATCGTCTTCTTCAACAATCTCTCTCGGACACGCGTGTCGAAGCGTGTCGAGAAAAGTTGACCACGTGTCGGATTTCTCGACACGCGTTGACCGCGTGTCCGAGCGTGTCTGAGCGTGTCGGACACGTCGACACGTGTCGGACACGACTCGGAAGGCTCGGCAACGTGTCCGTGCTTCATAGGTGGCAACGAGCTCACTAGTTAAAAGGTTGTAGAGAATATATTGATGACACTTGCAATAAAATACCATTTGGAGAAAATGCACTTATCAAATAAGGGGTTATGGAAAAAAAAAATAAGGGGTTATGGAGATGACTGTATCAACCGGTAAGGGTCACCAATATTTCTTGTACTATTCTTTGTTCAATGGTATCTTCTCAACAAGCCCTCATTTTATTTTACTTGCTCTTTTACCCCACCACGATATAATTGAACGGTCTCATAATTTTCATCTTAGCAATTTCAAATTGCCTTATAAGGGTTTGAAGTCTACTGATGCATACATTTATTGTGCCCGGGGACTCCTCTTATAGTAGTATATCACATGCCCCTTTTGTAGCCTTTGCTTCAATGATCCTTAGAAATATCATTTCCGAAAGTGCTTGCTGGATAACACATTGAGCCTTTCCATCCTTTTATAATTGCACTAATTGAACACTTGTATCTTCTTTACAAGCCACACATCTTTTCTCAACAATGTCTCGCAAATTGTCTATCAAAAAAGTAATCATTTTAATGCTCTAGTGGTTATACTTATTTCCATCTAATGTAAGAAGGGAAGTAAGTGTGAGGTAAAGTTAGCTATATTTATTAGGGATGAGTCCATTAAAAAGTATAAATTTGTCAAGAAAGTAAAATTGAGTCTTAAAACTTTCAACTTGTTTTTAACTTCCCTCCAAATCCTCATGCCATAAACCGATTGTTTGTTATCCAAATACTGATGAGAGAATGGTAACAACCCAAACAATATTTGATTAATGCAACAGAATGAAATAATCTATCATATTGTATAAACCTAATAATAACTGTATAGTAGAGCAAAAAAATATCAAGCATATAAACACAAGGTGATTTTTTATGTAAAAAACCTCATCGATGTGAGGAAATAAAAATTCATGGGACCAGAGTCCACCAAAATCTCACTATCAACAAAATTAGGTGAACAAAGTTTTTCTCTAGTAAATACCATAGATACATAGTAGCAAAGACCTAACGAATATCATTATTAATAATACGCATAAATTTTACACAAAATCAAGGATAAATATGACAAAAAATGTAAGTTTTGATCAACCTACAAAAAATCTAATATAGGTAGCTTCAAATGAAAATCAAATTGTTTATATTTGAAAAGAGTGTGCCACAAACAAGCTAACAAAATTTTAGCTCAATCGGATCACGTGTTAGGCCTCCGATACCAACTTAATATAAATCAGATTGAACCCTAGACCTTAGATCTTCTGCTTTCTTTTTTTCTCTTGTTATTGCGTTCCGTTAACTTCTTTGCGACTATTACTTAAAAGTTAGTGAGAAATCCTACTTCTTCATATGACTTATCATATGGGCTTAAACCTTTGGGGCTTGCAATTCACTGGGCTTTCTCTTCATAAGAGTGAATCCAGCTAACAAATCTCCCTCTCACAACGATATGGAAGAATTTATGATCTCGGTTATCAATTGACAATGTTCAAGCTTCTCCCTTTGTAGAATTTTCGTCATTATATTAGAGTCATTATTGTCCGTATGAATTTTCTTAAGTTCTAATAGCTTCTCATCTAGAATATTTCTTATCCAATGATATTTAACATCAATGTGTTTCGATCTAGAATGAAATGATGATTTTCTATCTAGATGAATTGCACTTTAATTGTCACAAAATAACGCATGACTCTTTTGCTTGAACCCAAGTTCTTTCAAGAACTTCATCAACTATAGCATCTCTTTGCTAACGTTAGTTGTTGCAATAAATTCAATTTCTATTGTAGAAAGTACAACATACTTCTGCAATCTTAACTTTCATGACACAACCCCATCAGCAAAATTTTAAATAACTATAAGTAGATTTACGAGTATCAATATCTCATATTAAGTCAAAATTTTTGTGTCCAACTAATTCAAGTTCCTCAATCCTGAAATTGAGTTTCAAACTGGAAGTTCCCTAAGATACCTCATGATTCACTTTATTGCATTCTAGTGCTTTCTACTTGGATTTGACAAATAACGATTAACAACGCTAATTGCATGTGCTAAGTCTAAACGTGTACATACCATTGCATACATCAAGCTTTCTATAGCTGAAGCATATATAACACTTTCTATGTCTTTATTCTCTTTACCGGTTGTAGGACTTTACTTCGTGTTTAACTTAAATAGAGTAGCAAGAAGAGTACTAACTACTTTAGCTTAGGTCAAGTAAAATTTTTGAAGAATCTTCTTGTTATACTTCTCTTGCAACAAAAACAACTTCTTAACAGCTTTGTCTTAGGTTATTCCAATGCTGAGAATCTGCTTCATTGGGCCCAAGTCTTTAATAGCAAAAGACTTACTCAACTGTTTCTTCAACAATTCAATCCGTAAATCATTCTTGTCAACAATCAACATATCATCAACATGAAGCAAGAGAATAATGAAGTCATCATAGAAAATATTTTGACAAATACACAATTATCCTATGAAGTCTTCTTATAACCATGTTTTATTATAACAGACATAAACTTTTCATACCCACTGTCTTGATGGTTACTTTAAGCCATAGAGACTCTTCTTCAGCTTACACATAGTTCTTTATCCCTTTCACTTTGAAACCTTCTAGTTATTCCATATATATCTCTTCTTTGAAATCACCATGTGAGAAAGCTATCTTGACATTTATCTGCTCAATCTCTAAGTCTAGGCTAGCTACCAAGCCTAGTACCACATAGATGGAAGACATTTTCACTACTAGAGAAAATATATCATCAAAATTAATATTCTTTATTTGACCAAATTCCTTAACAATCAATCTAGCTTTGTATCATGGTTATGAAGTCTATTTATCACATTTCAACATATACACCCGCTTTTTCTCTAAAGCTCTTTTGCCTTTAAATAATTTCACCAATTCAAAAGTATAATTATCATAAAGTGATTGTATTTCATCCTATACATAGCATCAAATCATTTGCTTTTGTACTCACATTCTATTGCTTCTGTATAGCACTCGTTCACCTATATCAATTAATATACATACTCATTTTCAGAATATCTAGTAAAAGGTTGTTGGTCTCTAATGGATCTTTGGATTGAAATATACAGTAAAACATCTAATAGAGCTTTTGGTTCAGAAACAATATCATATGTTTCAATATGTTCAGGGACATGTGCATTATTTGGAACACTCACTTCCTGCTACTTCTCATCAACCGATGCAGTAAAAGATTTGTATTATCCTAATATTTGGAAAATATTCGTATTATCCTTCCAATATTCAGTAAATCTTTTACATATTCACGTGATATATACATCGAGTGATATATTTTGCAGCACATTATAATATTTCATATGAAATATCAAAAGGGAATATTACATGTGGGGCATGTATTGACTGATATATTCTTTGTCTCAAAACAAGAAAGATGTCATGGTCAAGGAAAATTTCGTGTGTGAGTTGAAAAGGAAAGGACAAAATATTTTAAGAGTATGATGGTTTAGGCCATTTCTGTAACGATTCGGGCCCCACTGTGTAATTTGTCTGTTTTGGACAATAAATCCTCATGACTTTAAAATGCATCACACAGATTAGAGGGACCTAAGCTTTATAAACTAACCCTAGGACTCCCCCTAAGCGTTATGGGACAGGAGACGTGCCCCCACGTTTAGGCCGTCACGCTCTTCCCCCTTGGGAGCATAGGGTCCTCGCTATGGCCTCACACACGGTCAGGAATCGGCTCTGATACCATTTGTAACAATCTGAGCCTCACTGTGTAATATTGTCCGCTTTAAACACTGAGTTCTCACGATTTTAAAACACGTCACATAGATTACAGAGACCTAAGTCTTATAAACTAACCTCAGGACTCCTCCCTAAGCGATGTGGGACAGGAGACGTGCCCTCGCGCTTAGGCCGTCACACTATCTCTATAAGAGTGAGTCATTACACAACAAAGGGGGGGCATGCATATCAATATACACGGCCACAAAAGAGCACAAACGTGAGAAGAGAGAGAGAGAGAGAGATTCATGGCCACAGGGCAACACTTCATTGAAGAGAGAGCATAGCCATGACTTAACGCCCATATTCAGCCAACCACAATATACATATTGCAGGGAGACATTCACGAAGAAAAGAGAGGAAGTGGTGGCTGTGATTTAAAATAAAAAATAAAAAATCAAGTGACGACAAGAGGGGAAGTCCATAGAAGCACGAAGAGGAAAAGTCTCACAACTCATTGAAAGCCGACTCTCACCGCTCCCGTTTCACCAACCACAACGATCCAACGGGCTCTTAGTCAAATAAAGCGCATCTTCAATATTTCTAGCAAGTCTTTGAGCGTCCAATAGTGATTCTACCACAACAATTCATTGTTCGCTACTCTGTTTTTCCACTTTGTTTTGTAGGCTAATATGTGCGCTGGTGATGCGATGATGAAGCTATAAAGCACCTTGTTACTGGTATCGACGCCTCCTACTTTGCTTCTCTGAGATGATGCCAGCCTGAGCTACTCCATATCGAGAAACCAAGCCGTGACCAACGTCTTGCTGAGACCTCAAATAGCCACAAGGGAACTCCTACCGTTGAGCAAGCCATCATCAAGAATGTCTTACCATAAGACTATCGGTCCCAGACGATTGATATATGTGCCACCGTGACTCGAGCTGCCACCTGCAACCATCACCATCGCGATCTGTGTTGGGGCGCCTATCGTTGCCAATGGCATAGACCGTGAACCATTGTTGAACATCACCATGAGCCATCGCTAGCGCCACCATCCAACGAGTCCAAATACGGGAATGATATTTGCGAAATAGGTAAAGATATTATTCGACTTTAATTTGGTAATTTCCTTACTTAATTCGTCGATATTGTGATTAAATTCAAATCTTCAAATGATGCATCTTATCCAAAGTTTCCTGAAAAGCATTTCAAATTAGGGATTATTCTCTAATTTCACAACATGCATGCGATTGATAGTTCGATTTTTATGCCTGAAATATGACTCGCAATTGCACAGAAAAATCGCCAATCCGATCTCATGCCCGTGATATGATTCGTCAATCTATTTCCAAAATTAAGAAGATATGGATGATATCTTGCCTGATTTGTTCCTGTGTTGCTCTTGATACCTAGATTGCATGTTTAGATTATGTAATTTATTTATTCCGAATTAAAAAACAAAAAACAAAAACATTGCTTTAGGATGTTAGATTTCACTTTCCTTAATTAAAATTGCATGTTTAATTATTGGGTAATTTTAATTTCTAAATTTAAACAAAAAATAAAAGAAAACATAAAAATTATCATGCACATGTCATGTAGAATTAGTTCATCCATTGCACATCATCTAGTCATTGCATGATTAGGATCATTTAAATGTGTAACATATTAGGATATGTTCATTTAATAGTTACCCGTTATTTGATTAGGTCATTTAGTTAATGTTAGGTGACAGAAAGTTTACATATTAAGTTTATTTAATTGTATGTCGCATGTCATATTAGTATAAACATATTTTTGTACATCATTACATTGCATTGCACATATATCAAGTTTCATTAAATAAGAAAAAATCCTAACAAAAGGTCGAGTAACTACGTGTTAATTAGAAATTATATCTAGGATTATTGATATAAATTCTAAGCTAACATTGCAGATGATTTCATTGCCATGAGGTAAGTATTGCAATTTATTTATTGTTTTATTGGGTGTTAAATTGATGAATTGCACACTCGCATAGTCACCTCACATGTTGGGGAGTAATAAAATGAATTCAAGCTATTTGATAAACATTTTTCATAAAAAAAATGGTATCGAAAGGGTATTAGAAAAATCTAGTGTAATGAAATCCCCGTACCCAAACTCTCTGGTATATAGGAGTAAAATAATTCTCCCATTGTTTTACTCAGCTTATCATAAATTGTTTAGTGGCGACTCTTAGATATAATTCATTTGCACGATAAAAACTTGAACTTAAGTTGCAAATTGGTATGGGATCGGGAGAACTCAAGCTAAATTTAGACTTCGTAATTCATTAGTCAAACTTTAGGTGGTTCACCTAAGATTAGGTCTCAATAGCTTGGCGACTTCGCTGGAGACTTGAGTTAAAACTCTTTATGGACTTAGGCCAATTTTCTCTTTTCAAGAGTGATTTTGTTTGGTAGAGGGGATATGAGGTACGTCCTTAATATCAAATGTTAAATGTTTTTGCAAATGAGAAATATAAAGGGAGTAGTCTTTGCTAACCATTGTCTTGCAGAGAAGTGTTGGAATGAATGATTTATATTCCTTAATTAGAAGTGTTATTTGCATTTAAATTGTTGTGCATGTTTTATTACTTTCACACTACACTATTGTACACACAATTTACCACCGACTTAGGTCGCATAGGATCATCTGGAATGGTATGGAGATGGATACCACTTCGACCACATGCCCACAGTACGATTCATCCATCTCATTCAAGAAAGTGCCCATAAGGGATTGTTTTAATAATATGTGTCCTTGGATTGCCTCTATCTAAAGAGAACAGACAAGTAAATTGATTAATTGAGACTGAAAATCCGACCTTCAATTTGATAAATACTCCATTCTTGCTTTTGCCCCTGCACAAGAGACCAGGCATGAATAGGGTACTATGCAACGTTAAAGTAAATGCAAATTGAACATCCATTTTGGCTCGAATTGAGATTTTATCTCAATCAGGTTACTACTAGAATCTATCATCTCCCTAATCTGTCATTTGGAAGGGAAAGAATAGAGTATCATTTCCAAAATTAATCGTATTCAGGAACGAAATGTATTTGTTTCATCCAAGATATATGATCATCTTTTTGACTTGCCCCTCATTTTCTTCATTTGGCTCTTCAAGATAGATGTCTCAAGTAGTATTGAGATGTGCTCCACATTAACTCTTTGGAAGTGTGTTCTCAAACTTGTTAAGTAACAATTGAGCCAATGCATCTATCACTACAACTTTTTAATATGCTTTCTCATCAAGCTAAGAAAATTAATGCTCTAAGACATGGCTTCAAAATTATTTTTTTATTTTTTATTCTCTTTTTTTTGAAATTTTTTTGGGTGACGAAGCATGAAGAAGCCCAACCCTCAAAATTCTCCTGGGTTGATATTTTCTTTTCATTGGTGTATATCATCACTAGGTTAGTTTGGTGTACTTTAACACGTCCTCAAAATTAGAAATAAAATTATAATATCATTGCATAGATTCAAATGACTTACATTATTGGAATGAAAGTTGTGAATAATCAAACCCGAAAACCATAATTGAAATTTCAAAAAGCAAGAAATCCTAGAAAACACTTGAAATCCTAGAAAGCATAAAAGACTCCTCTGTAGAAGAGTGTGAAAATGAGAATTTGTTCTTCTTGACATTCGGCTGACTATCACCAAAAGAGAACACCTTTGCATCCAACAAGTTTTAGATCTTATGTTTCAAGACAAAGCAATCACCAGTAGAAGCATTCAAGGTTTGGATGCTTTGGATCATTGGAAATCGATCCTTACTTTTGGAGGACTAGCAAAACTATAAATAAAGGCCTAGGGAGAGGCGTGAACTATTTGCGTTGCCGACTTGAGAATTTGAGACTTCCACTTTGCTGATTTCTGAGGACAAGAACAATTGGAGGCCTACTAGGGGTCGATTGCGCATATGCAACATCAACTTTAGTGGTTGCTTTACCTTTCTTTGTAGTGAACCTTTTGCCCACATGGGTTGATTCATCGAACCATTTATCCCTCAGCCTTGTCATGATTTGTTCAGCCATTGGAATGAGTTGATTAAAGTTCTTAATTTATGTGCTCTATCCAATTGTGGAACTCAAATGGGAGGGTCTTGACAAATAACTTTATCAACTCTTTATTCGTAGGCTTGGGAGTGATTTGAGCCACTAGATTTCACCATCTTATAACATACTCCTTAAATGACTCACTTTTCTTGTTTTCCATTCGGTCAAGATCTTCCCGTGAATGTGCGATGTCCATATTAAATTTGTACTACTTCAGAATTGTATTGGTCACCTCATTTTAGGTGTCGAGTAGATTTATGTTCTTCATAATGTATCTATTTAGTGTGAGTCTAGTCAAACTCATATGGAATGAATGGATCATGAGGGACTCATTTTTGATATGTTGGACGATCTAGATGTGGTATATCTACAAGTGAGCTTTCAGGCAAGAAGTACTATTATAATTCTCAAACTTCGGCATTTTGAATTTGTTTGGCATGTTAACCTTCTCATACACAAACAAATCAATGGGGAGTGAATTTTGTGATTCCTGCAATTATTTCACTTTCTCCTTAAGCTTTGTAAAGCATTCGTCGTGCTTTATCTTAGGAGCACTGTTAGACTTGGCCTCTTCAATAGTGATTGGAGGTGGGTCATCTTCCAGATCAAGCATATCATCACCAATTATTTGAACCCTGTTCACTTGCTTCGGGATTACTATCTTAGGGAGAACAGGTGCAGGAATCGAATTTGCCCAGAGGGATTGGACCATCATATGTTGCATTGAGGTGAGCAACTATTTGAGTTGATCTTCCATGTTGGCAACACGATCTTGCATCTTGATTTGGTCGACCATCTTTGTCTTAGACTGCGTATGGATGAGCGAGTGTTGTCAATCCATAATCACCTATTTTGAAAAAATGAACGCACATATAAGCACATGGTGGAAATAGGGAACTGGTCCTTGATAACGGTCTAATTTTTTCATTTTTAAATCACAACAAAGTCCGTACATTAAGGGAATTTCCTAAAAACGGACTAGGAAAATAAAGACATAGGATGCCTTTGCATGGACTAGAAAATAAGAATATCAAATTCTTGAACATAAACTACAAAAAAAACAAAAGTTCGAGATTTTCCCTAATGAGAACAACAAAAACAGAAATTGAATAAATTCTCCAAAGTTTTTTGCTATTTTTTTAAAAATGAAAACAATGACAAATTTCTCGGGAAAGAATGACCTATCGCATGGCTATGAAAATAAAAGGTCTAAATTAAAAGTAAATTTTCTAAAAGTTATTAAAAAAAAAAAAAAAAAAAAAGATGTTCAGCGAAGTCCTAAAACTCGTTAACAAAGTGCAATTGAGTCATAAAACTTACAAAAAGTGCAATCACGTCCTAAAACTTGTCAAGTTGGTTCAATTGAGTCCTTCCGTTAACACCGTTAGTTTATATTAACAGAAATTGCTGACTTGGCTTATTTTAATACTCTCTCTCCTACGTGGAAATTAGGGCAAGAAAAATTGTGCACGTCAGCAAAACGACGTAGTTTTGTGGATATTACCCATTATCAAAATGATGACGTTTCCCCCTCTATTTTTATTACGACATCTCCCCCTCTGTTTTTTTTTTACGACATCTCCCCTTGCGTTTTTCGTCCATCCATTCTTCCCCTTTCAAATCAACGCAACTCTAAGCCTTAAATCTTGACGTAGATCACTGGTGCCTCGCGAGTTGCAGTTCTTCGTCAAACGCTAGAACGAGTACGTGCGACACTTGTCCCACAAGAGCCTTAGTAGTGGATCAAGCGGCGCCGACGATGGAGGCACTCACTATGACCGATTTTCCTCATAAGAAACAGGATTCATGCTCGAGTTCTAGACAATTCCTGGACGGTTATCCTCTTCCATCGCCTTCTAATGTCCTCGCCACTGCCAATCAACACCAATGGCCACTCCTCCACTTGCTTTGTCGAACAATACAGCAGAAACTTTAGCAGCAACTTGTAAATGAAGCCCATGTTCGTGAAATTGAAGTAAGTTCATCAGTTCTTGTTTTCGAGACATAGAAATTCGTGAAACAAATATCTTTTTCTCTTAAACTAAATTTGATGCTTCTTTTAATTCACCTGCCATAAAATAGCCCTTTAGTAAAGCACAATGAGAAGAAAGTGACAAAGAAGAATTATGTCTCGGCACAGCCTCGTTAGCTATAGTTGCTTCTGTAAACCTTCTTGCTTTGCAAAGAAGAGGAATTAAAAAAACTGAAGCATCCAAATGAGGGAATAGTCCCTTTGCTTGCATGGTATCAAATATACTTAAGGCTTTTAAGTATTTCTTTTTTCCCACAAAATCTCCTTATAAGGTGACTATATGCCCTATCCTTTATTAAGCAACCCCTCTTATGCATTTTTTTTGCAAGTGCATATGTAATGGTACTTAAACCTGCATCACAGAGTTTCTCAAAGAAGACATCAATAACATTAGAGACGGGGAAGGCCATAAGAGTGCTTTCAAAAAGCTCTAGTGCTTCACTGATCAATGCATTTTGGATAAGACAAATGACAAGAGCTTCAAGTTCTTCTCAGTCCTAGAATCCACTTAGATTCTCTAACTAGATCCAAGCAACCACTTAGTTCTCCTAGAAATCCTTGCTTAGAAAGACTTGTCATAAAGATGTTATAAGTCTTGTTCTCAATCATAAAGATGTTATAAGCCTGCATGTGTAAGATTATCCCTTCGCAACCTATCAAGTAGGAAACATCTACCTAACAACAAGTTGAATTTATATGCATGATGATTGTTCAGTGACCTGAAATAGGGAGGCTGCTCTAATTAATATAAAATCGGAAAGCAGCATATGTAAAATGAAAATGTACCTTTTTTGTGGCCGGGAGATGAAATCTGTTATACATGTTTCTACTGAGTTGCATTTTAGTCTATCTTTTTAAGTAAAAAAATTGAAAATTGTCAATTGACATCACGAATTAATGGCAGAATAATAGCCTGAGAGCCATCTAGTATAAAAAGCTAAAATAAAGGAAATCTCTTGGCAATGCTTACATCACAAGAGTAAAGTGATTCAGTTTGTGCTAAACCAATCTGTGAGATGTGTACATCAAGATTTGATGACTTCCTTTCTTCTAAATTAGTTCAGTTTATTGTTAATTTTAGCTCCTTTTTCTTTGATGCTGGTTTGCGATGCTTGTATTTGGAAAGAGTTTATTGGAGGATTGACTACTCTCAAGGTCATCCATAAACATGGGTATGTTTACCCTACCCATTTCTCTTTACAAGTAAAGTCATTAATAGTTTTTAGTTGAAATTTTACGATTGAAAGTACTATTTGTTTTTATTCCTTTGTAGGACTAACGGGCAACAACAAAGTTTATGTCACTGTTTTCTTTGGAGGTAAATTTCAAGTTGAACCGCCTTTAAAATACGTAGATGGAAGGGTTGATGTTATTGAAATAGACTTAAGTAAAGGTTCATTATCCAACATAATTGAAGCTGTTGAGGTTCTCGTGTTGGCGTAAAATAGAAAAACTCTTTTATAGAGTTCCTAGAAATAATGTTCTTGAAGATGGAGTAACTCTTAAGTACTTATGGGATAACTCCGATGTGATAGATCAATTTTATTATTATCTTCACTCTGAAAATATTGAATTGTATATTGAGCACGTCAATGATGAAGAAACGCTTACTAAGATAGAGGGAGCTGAGATGGAAATTGGAGGTTTGTTTGATGTGAATATGGAAAGTGTTAACAATGTGGCTAATAATGTGTTTGAAAATATAATTGGAAATGTCGATGGTGACGGGAATCAGGTTGAGGGTGAAAGTAGGGATTCGGATGATGAGAATAATGATGCATGTAATTTGGTGGATGCTAAACAATCGAGTGACGATGATGATTTTGAATTGGTTAATGCAAGAAGAAATTTAAAGGAATTTTCAGCGAGACATAGACTCACAATTGGAACCAACATTGAAGAAACTTTTCAATTAGACATTGACTCTCAAACTCCATTATCAATTGATCGTCTAATGGTGGATGCTTCTGGGTATGAAACAGAGTACTATGATTCAGATGAAGAAGAAAGTCTTCATTCAGATTTAGATTATGAGAATGAAAAAGAAGAAAATGATGTTATTTCAAGAATGAGGAGTACGTTTCCATCATATGATCGAAATGGTAAGAATCTAGTATTTGTTATTGGCATGACCTTTGAAGATTCAAGTGAGTTCTTTGTGAAAAAGAAGAAAATTATGTTATTTTAAGAAGGAGGAGTAGGTTTCCATCATATGATTGAAATAGTAAGAATTCAGTATTTGTTGTTGGCATGACTTTTGAAGATTCAAGTGAGTTCAAAGATGCAATTTTGAGGTACTCGGTTGTTGAATAAAGAGTAATTAAATACACCAAGAACACCATTGAATTTGTAAGAGCTAGGTGTGCCTAAGCTAATTGTAACTAGATGATTTATGGTACTCTCGATAGCAAAACTGGATCATTTCATTTGAAAAAGTACATTGATGAGCATATATGTGCTATCACTTTTAAGAATAAGAGAGCTTCCAATTCTTTCTTAGCTAAACACTTTATAATTCTCATTTCTGCAATGCCTAAAATTAATGCACCTCAGTTGAAGATATTAGTTAGAGAACAGTTGGGGGTGAATGTCACTGTGAGTCAATGCAGGAGAACAAAGCTAAAAGTGTTCAAGGAATTACAAGGCCATTATAAGAAGGAGTATGCATTGATGTATGATTACTTGGAAGAGCTTTACATTGCAAGCCGGACGAATACATTTAAAATGAAAGTTGAAAAACCACTACCATATTTCTTACCATTATTTGATAGGGCTTACATTTGCTGGGATACATATATGAAAGAATTTTTGGCAAGGTGTCAGAAGATCATTGGATTAGATAGATGTTTTCTTAGGGGATTGATCAAAGGTGAGTTGTTGTGTGCTATGGGGACGGATGCTAACAATCAAATGTATCCAGTGGCATGGGTAGTTGTAAGAATTGAGAATAAGGACACATGGAACTGGTTTATCAACTTGTTGAAGGAATATCTTGACATGGGTAATGGTAATGATTGGGCCTTAATAAGTGACCAACAAAAGGTATGTAATACTACTATAATTCATCTTGAATTTGTTTGCAACAATGTATATAATGATTTCCAATATTAATGTTTTCTTTATATATATATTAGGGCATCATCCCTTCGTAGTTGAATTTTTGCCAAATGCAGAACATAGAATGTGTGCGGGCATATATATTCTAATTGGGGTAAAAAATATAAAGGAAAATGGTTGATGAGACAATTTTGGAAATGTGCTAAGAGTACTAATATGTTAGATTTTGAGGTGCATAGATAGAGATTAAAGTAAATGACTCCACAAGGTCATGATGATCTATTTCAGATTGAGCTAAAGCATTGATCTAAAGCCTTTTTTAACACCAACATAAAATGTAATGTTGTTGATAATAATCTCAGTAAAGCTTTTAATGGTAGGTGTGTGGAAGCTAGGTGCAAGGCCATTGTGAGTATACTTGAAGATATTAGAATCATGATTATGAATAAAATGCATAGTCAAAAGGATGCATGTGCTAAGTGGACAAGGAATTATGGTCCAAGGATTGTACATAAGTTACATTAGAATACAGTGGCTAGTAGATATTGCCATTTGATATGGAATGGAGATCAAAGATACGAGATTATGGAAGATGGTGACAAATATGTTGTAGACTTGAATTTGAAGACTTGTTCTTGTAGAGCTTGGGAAGTTAGTGGAATTCTATGTTGCCATGCTATATGTGCAATATACCACAAGAAAAATGATCTAGGTGACTACCTAGCCGAGTGCCTCAACAAGAACAAATACTTAATTGGTTATCAATTCATGATGCTTACTATGAGATGATAGAAATTTTGGGGCAAAACTAATAAAGAAGCCCCTCAGCCCCCACCGATCAAAAAGATGCCTAGTAGGCCAAAAAAGAGTAGAAGAAAGCAACCACTTGAGCTTGTAAGACAGAACATAATGACTAAATAGGGTAAGCGAATGACTTGTTCTACCTACCATGTGGTTGGACATAATTGCAAAGGATGTTCTCTGAAAAAGGTATTTCTTAACTAATTGATTTTGTTGATTCTAAGCTTATTGTCTTGTCATGAATGCTTACTATGTGCTTTTTAGGGCCATGCAAATGCACTTGAAATTCAATCTCAAGCCAATTCCAGTGGATCGAGGCCCAAAAAAAGACAAGTACTTTGTGATAGATTTATGCATTATAAGTTATAAATGTGAAGGTTTCGATTTACTAATGATGGATATATATGCAGGCTAAAGTTATAGCAACGACAAGTACAACTCAAGGAAGATCCAAAGGCCGTGTTATTACTTCTACAGAAGCTAGTGCGCTTGTATAAGATAATAGTGGGCAGACGAATTCTTTAGTCAATACTTTTGCAGAAGCTAGTGCACAAGTAGAAGATACTTTTGCCAATGCTTTTGTAGAAGCTTGTGCACTAATTGAAGATACTTCAGCCAATGCTTTTGCAAAAGTCAGTGTACAATTACAAGATACTTCAGATAATGCTTTTACTCAAGTCGATGTGCCAACACAAGATACTTTAGTCAATGCTTATATAGAACTTAGTGGACTAGTGCAAGATACTTCAGCCAATGCTTTTGCTCAGTCTAGTGTAAATGAAAGAGGATGTTGGGACCACCGGCCGCAATGGCTCCGCTGATAGGCTCCAAGACTTCCACGCAGGAGGTCTGGAGTTCGAAGCCCCTGCAACGCAAGTTGCAGGGAGGTAGGTGGGCCACTTGGTGACTTACTCGGTGGCATGGGGTGGTGGTTTCCTCATGTTGCCCCTAGGTTCTACCCACCGGCTATCGGCTTTTAGGGTTTCCTGGGTCACCAAAAAAAAAAAAAAAAAGAGGATGTTGGGCTATTGCTAATGTAAGTGGATGTAGTGGACAGGCCAATTCTTTTGCTAAAGCTAGTGTTAATCAACGACAATGATTTTTTCATGCTCAAGCCAATGCAATAGTTAGCAACATACCTCAAAAAATCATAGTGAGTAATACCTCACCACCCATGCATTAATGTGTTGTAATTACATTCTCACATTCGATTTTTTTTCTTTTTCAATTTAAAAGACCTGCCATTGAAATGGAAATGATACAAAGGCAGTCACAACCGAAAAAGAGAAAATGGTAGGGTTGGGTGTTTACACAAATCCTAAAAACAACCTTCAAATTCTCAATGTGAGTATGTTTTAACACTTTACAATGGGAACTGATTGTCGCCTTAAACTAAAAACATACCAATTCTTTTATAGCTTGGATCAATTGATACAAGATTATTGAAACAACCGGACAAATGAGTAGTTTTAGGAGCTTCAATGGAAAAGGCACATCCCCAAGTTAGTGCACGGCCTCAATCATCTCAAAGTGCTCTTCGAAAGCATGTTGTTGTGAAGTCAAAGCTACCATTGCAACTTTAGGACAGTTTGCAGCTTCAAGCATTAAGAACTTATCCTCGAAAGCACATGGGTGTAAAGCCAAAGCCACCATCGCACCCCCAGGCAAGTTCTCAACCTCAGTCCCGAAAACATGTTGCCATAAAGCCAAAACTAAAGCCACCATCACAACTGCTTCACAGCCTTAGTCATCTCATACTTCAATTGCTCCCCCAAAGCCTATTTGGAAGAGAGTCATAGGAGGCACACCATATACAATGAAAAGCTCACAACTTATGAATCAAGCGCACGTTGAACCTGCCGGACCACTCGAGACAATTCGACCACCCAAGATGGTAGACTTGGATTGATGTGCTTGCTAAATGTGTCAGGTCTCATGAAAGTTGCAACAAGAAATTCTCCTTTAACATTATCTTGGGTGCTGGTTTTGCTGGCCAATTTCTTATATGGTTTGTGGTTTGTAGTGTTTTGTAGCAATCAATTTCAGTGATTTCGTAATTATTAGAGAACGTGTTGGGACTATGTTTAATGACTCGCCCCTTTTGCTGTATACATTTGAGAATATCCTATTCGTGTCTCTGCCTCTTTGCTACAATAGTGCAATGTGCAAATTTATCTACCTAAGAAAAGAGCAACTTTGTTTTGCATCCGTGTATACGAGGCGCATGCCGTGGTACGTGCATGTTCCTTTTCAGTTTCTTTGTTTGAATAGCAGTTTTATTTCTATTGAGCACCTATGTTTCACAAGGCTACCGGTACTTATGGAATAAGTATCTTTCATTTATCTTTGTATAAACTTCAAGTTAAGTGGTCATGCTTATTACTCAAGCAGTCTATTTTCAAAACATTTTTATCGTTTCAAAATGTCTATAGATTATTATTGTGCTAATTCTGATGAATGTGACTAAATTTATGCACTACCCGTCTGGCCTTTTCATCGGCTTCATTTTGACTGCTTGAAAATTGCAGATTCCTTGAAACTCAATAATGACATATTGTACATGACGAATCACAAATTAGATCTAGCTATCATGGGTTGCTTCAAGTTCCCAACTTCTGACCTAAGATCTTTGCTGGAGTTGTAATAACTTGTAAATCTCTCTCGCTTTTAACAACGGTACCATATGTTTTTTTACTTCTCCCATCTTTGGAGAATGTAAGAAAGTTTGTACCGTAGATATCACCTCGAAGGACATTAATAAGTTGCTGCATTATTAACGTAGAATCCTGGAATATGTGGCTCCTATCTAATTCCATCTCCTCTCTATTTTTCAAAGTAAGTATGCCACATTCAACTGTATGTAGTCATAAAACGCCTGGTTTGCTTTCAACTTCTTGTGTCCTCTGTCTTTTGTCTACTACATTGCTGCTTCCCAGACTTCATTTCCATAAATACACGAGAGTGCTCTGTCTTTTTTCCTTTGATGGAACATTTAAAAATTCATAATTCAAATAGCATTCACTAAAAGAGCACACGGAATGAATTAAGCTTGTTTACATTTCCACGCAACATGAGTTTCCTAATTTTACAGGGCAAAAGAGAATTGGGATAGAGTAATTAAATACAAACTTAGAAACAAGATACTATGGAAGACTTAGAAACTTCTCACTAGCTTTCACATTAAATATAATCCCCATAATGATATAACATATGCATAGAAAAAATCCCAATTGATTGAACATCTTCCCTTTCTTCACTCGTGCAAGCTCTTCCTTTAAAAGTCCATTTTTCGCCTTTTGCGCCTTCATTTTAGCTATCAGTGAGCTCACATAATCGCCGTTGCATCTGGATTGGCTTGACTCCGATAGTGCTTGATTTCTTTCAAGCAGTTCGACTATCATGTCCCTCACTTGATCTGGTATTTTTGGGTCAACCCACATGAAGAAATTATAACAACCTAGACCATCAAACTTAGCACATCCATAAAACCTTATTCCTGTGTTTTTCTTTGTTTTTGCAATAAGAAGTGGTGATCGAAGACCACAATAGCAAGTTAACTCTGATTCGACCTCATTAGGAGTTACATCACTTGATTTAGAAGTTGTAGCAGTCGTTCTTCTTGTCGCCATATTAAAAAAGCATATGACAGTTGCAAACTAGCAAAACCTACACCATAGGAGAATAAGGGCAAGTTAATTCATTAAAAAGTATCTTGAGTAATGAGAGAAATTGTTTGAATACATTAAGCACCAACAACATTCAAGTTATTCAGAATCTATTGCAGTACAACTCATTTAGGAAGTTTGTAGGAAGACCAACTTCACATTAGAATCCTCAGCAGTATATCCAGATCGATAAGAACTTATTGAGTCAACCAAATTTGGAGCTGTCTCACGAAGAATCTCTTGCCTATTAGTCCATTGTTCTTTGACTTGATGATAAATTCTTACGACAGCCTTAAATGCTGGATTAGATAAGGCCACAAAAGTGCTAATAGATAATGCTTATTTGATGTAACTTACATATAGGACAAAACGAGTTCACAGAGTTTACGTGATGTACAAAAAACTATACATCTTAGTCCATGCTAAACCATTTCCGCAAACAGACGAGACACTTCCCAAATCAGACTGCAAGAGTGAATTAAGCAAATAAGGATACAATATGATGATCTATGTACAATGTAATTTGGATTAGATTTGTTCAACAGAACCAACGCTATCACACCATCCTTCATGCACTTGCAAACAGAACTAACTAAAGCACTTGGTAAGGGACATTACAACAGGAACACATCTCACAAATTGGTTTAGCACAAAATTGCATCACTTTACTCTTGTAATGTAAACATTGCCAAGAGATTTCCTTCATTTTAGCTTTTTATACTAGATGGCTCTCAGGCTATTATTTTGCCATTAATTCGTGATGTCAATCAACAATTTTCAATTTTTTTTACTCAAAAAGATAGACTAAAATACAACTCAGCATAAACATGTATAACAGATTTCATCTCCCGGTCACAAAAAATGTACATTTTCATTTTATATATGCTGTTTTCCAATTTTATATTAATCGGAGCAGCCTCCCTATTTCAGGTCACTGAACAATCATCATACATATACACTCAGCCTGTTGTCAAGTAGCTGTTTCCTACTTGATATGCAGAGATGATCTTTCACATGTAGGCTTATAACATCTTTATGATTGAGAACAAGACTTATAAAATCTTTATGACAAGTCTTTTTTAGCAAGGATTTCTGGGAGAACTAAGTGATTGCTTGGATCTGGTTAGAGAATCTAAGTGGGTTCCAGGACTGAGAGAACTTTAAGCTCTTGTCAGTTGTCTTATCCAAAATGCATTGATCGGTGAAGAACTAGAGCTTTTTGAAAGCATTCTTATGGCCTTCCCTGTCTCTAATGTTATTGATGTCTTCTTTGAGAAACTCTGTGATGTAGGTTTAAGTACCATTGCATATGCACTTGCAAAAGAAATGCATAAGAGGGGTTGCTTAATAGAGGATAGGGCATATAGTCACCTTATAAGGGGATTTTGTGGGAAAAAGAAGTACTTAGAAGCCTTAAGTAAATTTGATACCATGCAAGCGAAGGGACTATTCCCTCATCTGGATGCTTCAGTTTTTTTTTATTCCTCTTCTTTGCAAAGCAAGAAGATTTACTTTGAAGCAACTGCAGTTAATGAGGCTGTGCTGAGAGATAATTCTTCTTTGTCACTTTCTTCTCATTGTGCTTTACTAAAGGGCTATTTTATGGCAGGTGAATTAAAAGAAGCATCAAATTTATTTTAAGAGAAAAATATATTTGTTTCGTGAATTGCTATGTCTCGAAAACAAGAACTTATGAACTTACTACAATTTCACGAACACGGGCCTCATTTACAAGTTGCTGTCGAAGTTTCTGTTGTACTGTTCGATAGAGCAAGCGAAGGAGTGGCCATTGGTGTTGATCGGCAGTGGCGAGGACATTAGAAGGTGATGGAAGAGGATAACCATCCAGGAATTGTCCAGAACTCGAGCATGAATCCCATTTCTTATGAGGGAAATTGGTTGCGAAGCTCGGTCATAGTGAATGCCTCCATTGTCGGTGCTGCTCGATCCATCACCAAGGCTCTTGTAGGACGAGTGTCGCATGTACTCGCACCAGCATTTGATGAAGAATTGCAACTCACGAGGCACCGGTGATCTACGTCAAGATTTAGGGCTTAGGGTTGCGTTGATTCAAAAGGGGAAGAAGGGATGGACAAAAATCGCAAGGGGAGATGTCGTAAAAAAAATGGAGGGGGAGATGTCGTAAAAAAAATGGAGGGGAGACATCGTCGTTTTGATAATCGGCAATATCCACAAAACTACGTCGTTTTTCTAACGTGCACAATTTTCCTTGCCCTAATTGCCACGTAGGAGAGAGAAAGTATTAAAATAAGCCAAGTTAGCAATTTCCATTAATATAAACTAACGGTGTTAATGGAATGACTCAGTTGAACCAACTTAACAAGTTTTAGGACTCAATTGCACTTTGTTGACAAGTTTTAGGACTTCTACTAAACATATCCCCCCCTTTTTTTAAAAATAACTTTTATAAAATTTACTTTTAATTTAGGCCTTTTATTTTCATAGACATGTCATTGGTCATTCTTTCTTGAGAAATTTGTTGTTGTTTTCATTTTTTAAAAATGGCAAAAAACTTTGGAGAATTTATTCTCAATTCATGTTTTTGTTGTTCTCATTAGGGAAAATCTCGAACTTTTGTTTTTTTTTTAGTTTATGTTTATGAATTTGATATTCTTATTTTCTAGTCCATGCTAAGGCATCCTATATCTTTATTTTCCTAGTCTGTTTTTAGGAAATTCCCTTAATGTACAGACTTTTTGTGATTTAAAAATGAAAAAATTAGACCGTTGTCAAGGACCGGTTCCCTATTTCCACCATGTGCTTATATGTGCGTTCATTTTTTCAAAATAGGTGATTATGGATTGACAACACTCGCTCATCCATGCGCAGTCTAAGACAAAGATGGTCGACCAAATCAAGATGCAAGATTGTGTTGCCAACATGGAAGATCAACTCAAATAGTTGCTCACCTCAATGCAACATATGATGGTCCAATCCCTCTGGGCAAATTCGATTCCTGCACCTATTCTCCCTAAGATAGTAATCCCAAAGCAAGTGAACAGGGTTCAAATAATTGGTGATGATATGCTTGATTTGGAAGATGACCCACCTCCAATCACTATTGAAGAGGCCAAGTCTAACAGTGCTCCTAAGATAAGGCACGACGAATGCTTTACAAAGCTTAAGGAGAAAGTGAAATAATTGCAGGAATCACAAAATTCACTCCCCATTGATATGTTTGTGTATGAGAAGGTTAACATGCCAAACAAATTCAAAATGCCGAAGTTTGAGAATTATAATAGTACTTCTTGCCGGAAAGCTCACTTGTAGATATACCACATCTAGATGGTCCAACATATCAAAAATGAGTCCCTCATGATCCATTCATTCCATATGAGTTTGACTAGACTCACACTAAACAAATACATTATGAAGAACATAAATCTACTCAACACCTAAAATGAGGTGACCGATACAATTCTCAAGTAGTACAAATATAATATGGACATCACACATTCACAAGAAGATCTCGAGCAAATGGAAAACAAGAAAAGTGAGTCATTTAAGGAGTATGTCATAAGATGGTGAAATCTAGTGGCTCAAATTATTCCCGAGCTTACTGATAAAGAGTTGATAAAGTTGTTCGTCAAGAACCTCCTATTTGAGTTCTACAATCAGATAGCTAGCGCATACATTAAGAACTTTAATCAACTCATTCCAATGGGTGAACAAATCATGACAAGGCTGGGGGATAAATGGTTCAATGAATCAACCCATATGGGCAAAAGGTTCACTACAAAGAAAGATAAAGTAACAACTAAAGTTGATGTTGCATATGCGCAATCGACCCCTAGTAGGCCTTCGATTGTTCTTGTCCTCGAAAATCAGCAAAGTGAAATTCTCAAATTCTCAAGTCGGCAACGCAAATAGTTCACACCTCTCCCTAGGCCTTTATTTATAGTTTTGCTAGTCCTCCAAAAGTAAGGATCGATTTCCAATGATCCAAAGCATCCAAACCTTGAATGCTTCTACTGATGATTGCTTTGTCTTCAAACATAAGATCTAAAACTTGTTGGATGCAAAGGTGTTCTCTTTTGGTGATAGTCAGCTGAATGTCGAGAAGAACCTCTTTGCCCAACCATGACGGAAGTGCAAATGCTATCATTGAATGAACAAATTCTCATTTTCACACTCCTCTACAGAGGAGTCTTTTATGCTTTCTAGGATTTCAAGTGTTTTCTAGGATTTCTTGTTTTTTGAAGTTTCAATTATGGTTTTCGGGTTTAATCATTCACAACTTTCATTCCAATAATGTAAGTCATTTGAATCTATGCAATGATATTATAATTCTATTTCTAATTTTGAGGACGTGTTGAAGTACACCAAACTAACCTAGTGATGATATCCAGCCATGAAAAGAAAATATCATCCCAAGAGAATTTTGAGGGTTGGGCTTCTTCATGCTTCGTCACCCAAAAAAAAATTCAAAAAAAGAGAATAAAAGAATGAAAAAATAATTTTGAAGCCATGTCTTAGAGCATTAATTTTCTTAGCTTGATGAGAAAGCATATGAAAAAGTTGTAGTGATAGATCCATTGGCTCAATTGTTACTCAACAGGTTTGAGCACATACTTCCAAAGAGTTAATGTGGAGCACATCTCGATACTATTTGAGACATCTATCCTGAAGAGCCAAACGAAGAAAATGAGGGGCAAGTCAAAAAGATGATCATCCATCTTGGATGAAACAAATACATTTCGTTCCTGTTTTTGGAAATGATACTCTATTCTTTCCCTTGTAGATGATAGATTAGGGAGATGATAGATTCTAGTCGTAACCTGATTGAGATAAAAATCTCAATCTGAGCCAAAATGGATGTTCAATTTGCATTTACTTTAACAATGCATAGTACCCTATTGATGCACGGTCTCTTGTGCAAGGGCGAAAATAAGAATGGAGTATTTACCAAATTGAAGGTCGGATTTCCAGTCTTGATTAATCAATTCATGTGTCCATTCTCTTTAGATAGAGGCAATCCAAGGACACCCATTATTAAGACAATCCCTTAAGGGCACTTCCTTGAATGAATGCTCAAAACCATGTATTTCATGCTTATGGAAATATTTTTGAGTATAGTAAATTGGTTGTACTAAAGTCACTAAGTTTTTCATGCTTAAAGGTGTTAAGCTCCTTTGAAAGGAGAATTTGCAGGGTGATTTTACTTGCTTAACTCATCAATTTCATGTAGAAATTTGTTAAGATGGATAATTTAATGAATGATGTGGAATGGATTGAGCACGCTAAATGAAATGCGTCGGGATGATGAAAGGCAAATCATATCCTGTGCATATTCCCTTACTTATACACTTGTGAGATGAGCATAGGGAGGTTCATATCCGTAAAGTAAAGAGTTTTCTTGCAAAAGATACGACGACCGAAATGATGAAGGGTAGTTCATTTTTCTATTTTAAATACTACAAGTGATCCATTGCTTAACCATTTTTTAGCCCCATACACTTGTAGAGAATTCTTTCACATTATCCCCTATTAAGAACCACCCCACATTGGAGCTAAATCAAAGTATAGTTGGCATCAGGTGAATAAAATAGATAAAAAATTTCTTACTTTCACTTGCATCAATCTTTGAGTATTGTTATTGTAGTTGAACTCACGAAATTGAAGTGCCTTAAGATGACGAAAAACATTTTTTTCTTTATCCTACACACTTATATCCATTGCATAGCCCACTTGAGCTTGCAAATTTCATTTTTTTAAACCTAGTTGGTGATCATCCCTCACACTAAGGCAAGGCAAAAGACAATCATTCAAGCAGCATGGTCCAGTATGCCAATAGAAGATGAAGAACACCAAGAGTCCAAATGTTGAATCATTCCTTAAAAATAAACCAATGCATGGTTGTTCAAGGTATGCGTTGTAGACAGTTTGTTGAAAGTCAAAAAAATAGAACTAGGGTCATACAAAAAAAAAAATAGTGTGCCTAATAAAAGCAAGGCTGATACCCATGGACATAAGAGAAAAAAAAATGAAAATTAGGGGCTTGAAGAAGTAGCATGCCTTGTAAAAGTAAGGTTAATGCCCATAAATGACTATTAGTTGTAAAAATTATATCCCAAATGGAACAATACTCAGAGAGTCAAGAACAATATCTATGAAGCTAATCCCTGATGGTGAAGAAGAAGACTGATGGTAATACCAAGATGATCACTAATTCTCACCCATCTACACACGTTTTGAGCTTGATGATCATTTCATTTCTCAACGCGTGAACCTAGCCTACATTACATCTCTTGCAAAGTCTCTTCAGATTAGGGTACTTAAATTAACATAGTTCATATTTATAATCATTGCTCGAAGAAGTGTAAGCAAGATTATTTTTTCCTCATTTTGCAAAGTTCTTGACTTGTAAAACCAGAAATGATTACATAATTATTTTCTTTATACCCAAGAAATCCCGTACAGCCGGCAGCCAGTAGGTAAACCCTGGAGTGACGCTAGCGGAGGACCCATCACCCCGACATCACACTTAAGACCCCAAGCGACCATGAGGGGATTCGAACTCCTCCCCTTCATGAAGGGGAGAGAGCCTAAACCATTGTGGCCACCAAGGCGGGGGTATGATTACATAATTGTTCTTTCAATAATCTTGACTCAAAGAGTCCCCTTATTAAGCCTTTGATCAAGCCCACATTATGTTCTCCATTAAAGACCTCTCAGATCAGTAAGGTCATATCGCTTGTGAGAATACTTGGACTCTTGTCGATATGATGATGGTGAGACAAAGTGGTTCTCATAAAATAGGCATTCTAAATGAGAGTAAGTGAAAGTTCTTTCTAATTGAAAGTCTCTAATTTAGTATTCTTAAGATATTCATGTCATGAGTAAAAATTGTCTTGAACAACAATTCTCTTCCGTGGAAATTTTGGTGATGCAAATATGGTAAAATCATTATACATAAATCTTGATAATTGATAAAAATTTCAATAAAATTTGAAGCGTGGAGCTCATAAATAGCCGTAATTGCTTATTTCTTTGGTGAATGCATGCATCTTTGCTCTAATCATGTTTGATGGGTAATGTTTTCTCAAAGACCCAAGAGCTCTTGACATTCAAGTTACTTTCAGAAGCCTCAAGATACATCCAAAATACTAGGAGGTGAGAAAACTTCACGAACATTCAAGGTGCATTCTTGATGTTCCAAAACTTCTTTTTACCAAGAGGTGAGATACATTCATTAATATCTAAGATACGTCCTAGATATTCCAAAATTTCTTTTTACTAGAAGGTGAGAGATCTTAATGAACATTTAAGGTACATCCTTGATGTTTCAATTTTTTTTTTCTACCAAGAGATGAGAGAACTCACGAATGTCTGAGGTACTTCCTAAAAATTCCAATTTCTTTCCACTAGGAAGTGAAAGACCTTCATGGATATCTAAAGTGCGTCCCCAATATTCCAATTCCTTTTTACCAGGATGTGAGAAACTTTCACGAATATCTAAGATACATCCTCAATATTCCAAAATCTCTTCTTACTAGGAGATGAGAGACTTTCATGAATATTCAAGATATGTCCTTGATATTTCAAAATTCTTTTACCATAAGGTAAGAAACCTTCATGAATATCTCAGGTTAATCCTAGGTATTCTTAAATTCTTTTTACTAGAAGGTAAGAGACCTTCCTGATTATCTAATTTACCCAATTTCCATATATTCAAGTTATTGTGCCTTTTAAAGATCTAGAGTGAAATCCAAATGCTTGTAGGTGTCCCATATCTCAAGCTTACCTCATTGCATCCACAGGTAAGTAACTAAAGGTACGATTATATTTTCTATGTTAGCATTTGCATCATATTTTATTGCATTGGATTTGAAAATGGGAATGGGTTCATCAAAACACATGTCTCTACAAAAAGATTCATCACATTGCACGTGTATGGTCAAAATTTAGGTCTCAATTTGTCTTTGAATGCAACATCTACGAGCTCACCTTAAAAAATGGACAGCTGTTAACACCTAAACTTTTGCAACCTAATCATTTATTTATTGCATAGAAAATTAAGGATTAATTGTTATCCCCTAAACAAAAATAATTGAAATTATTTTGCATAGCATATAGTTTTAGGAGAATTCTTTATTATTTACATCAAACCGTAACTCGATGGGTTTGAATTGATAGTTCTTACTTTTAATTTGACAAGTTGGACTTAGCCTACGAGAGAGAGGAAATTGGCCCAACCTCGTTATTCTCTGATGATCGAAAATTGACTTATCAAGAATGAAAATTTGATATTTTCCGAAAAGATTTGTATTGTTCTTCCAATATTCGGTAAATCTTTTATATATTCACGCGATATATGCATTGAGTGATATTAAATTTCACTGCAGAGTGGAAGATTTCGGATGAAATATCAAAAGGGAATATTGCACATGGGGCAAATATTGAGTGATTTATTCTGTCTTAAAACAATAAATATTTCATGGTCGAGGGAGATTTCATGTGTGAGCCAAAAAGGAAAGAAAAAAATATTTTAAGAGTCTGATAGTTCGAGCCCTTTCTTTATAAAAGAGAGTCATTACAGGACAAAGAGGGGGCCACACACAAAAGAACACACACGTGAGAAAAGAGAGAGAGATAGAATCATGGCCGCAAAGCAAAGCTTCATCGAAGAGAGAGCATGGCTATGACTTCAATGCACATATCCAACCAACCACAATATACAGGTTGAGGGGAGATAATCACGAAGAAAAGAGAGCAAGTGATGGTTGTGATTTAAAAAAATCAAGTGATGACAAGAGAGGAAGTCCATAGAAGCATGAAGAGGAAGAGTCTCACAGCTCATTGAAAGCCAACTCTCATGGCTCCCATTTCACCAACCATAGCGATCCAGCAAGCTCTTAGTCAAATAAAGCGCATCCATGATATTTCCAGCGAGTCTTTGAGCGTCCAATAGTGATTCCACCTCAACAATTTGGTGTTTGCCACTCTTATTTTTGCACTCTGTTTTGCAGGCTAATATGCGCGTTGGTGAAGCAGTGATGAAGCTACAAGGCATCTTGATACTTGTATGGACGCCTCCTACTTTGCTTCTCTAAGATGACGCCAGCTTGAGCTATAAAAAATTATTCACATAAATAATTAATTAATCGAGAACAATTGAATCCATATATGACTGTAAAATACCAAAATCAATAAACACAGTGGAATCAAAACGTACCTATTTGAGTCATTGCTTCACTTGAGGAAAAATAAATCACTGTGATAATCAGAGATCTATTGAAATGCCAAATTTTCCTCTCTATTACCTATTTTAGTATAGTAGCTTTCAATAGGATTAAGCAATTGATAGGTTAACCTATCCTTTTATAAGCTAAAAAGAGGACCTAGCAAATCCTAATCAATAGCGTGTCTCTTAGGCTCCTCCTATTACAAGCTTCAGTTAAACACAATTGCCCACACCTTGCAGCTCAACTAAGCCCGTTATTAATAAATGCCAAAACCCAATTCAATAAGATCACTAAAGGGTTTAACAAATATTGGAATATCCATTAATCCGATTATTTAAAATAGAAAATCAATTAATTAGTGTAAGCCCATATTATAGGAAATTTCCAATATTCTCCCACTTGGGCTACATTAATTAACTTATTTTATTTTGAAAATTATTTTATAATGAAAACCATACTATCGGGTTAATAACTAAAAATTTTGTTTTATGTGGCCACAACTTTAAAAAATAATATTCCAATAACGACATCTCAAAACCAATCAAATCTTATATAACCTCGGTATAGGACCATGGAGATCAATGTGTTAAGAAAATACCACAACACATGACCTTCCATAATCACATATAATAAGCATTATATTTTCATGGATCATTGGTCTAATAGTGTGGTAAGAAATAATGCCAACATGTAATCAAAATATACACTATTTCTTATCAATCCTCATTACAATTTCTCAACGACATGAAACCGCATTAGCGCAATTTCTAAACAACATGAAATTACATGACTATGTCACACTCCAACATGAAATCTCATAATCAATGACATCCATCGTCTTTAAATTAAAATTTATTTAAAGATACTATTTTATACTTCCATTTCTTAGTCAATAAGAGAAGAGATAACAATAGAATTAACAATAATAATCATTGAGAATAAATGCTTTAATAGACATCATGAAAGTATTATCAGTTCGCATAAAACTATAATATCTAGAAATACAAATTATATAACTCCCACTAACAAAAGAAATCAAAAGAATCTAAAACACCCATATTCTTCACATGTTCTTTAAACAAAATAGGTCGTAAGCTTTTGTTAAAGGATCACCAACATGAACTCAATTCTAATATTCTCAATCACAATGTCTCCCTTTTTGATCAAGTCCTTAATAGTATAATATTTGATCCAATTAACATTTCAACCGTGGCATTATTGTTGTTTACAGCAAAGTAACTGTTATTACACATAATGCAATAACATCAATTATGAGCAATAAGTATTTTAGCAAAAATAATTAGTACATTATAAACTCCTATTTGGGCAGAGTGTATAATGCACTATGATTTTCAACAACATGAAGTTTGTAAAACAACAATAAGGAGAATTACATGTAATTGTTAATGATCCATCCCATTTGGGTAGAAAAATCATTAAAATTATACATCTCCATTATCACAACATAGAGGAGAATTACATTTAATTTTCCAAAATTTATCCCATTTGGGCAAATAAATATTTTTCAATTATACATCCACATCTATTAAATTGGGAATTAATCTTCATGCAATTTTTCAAATTAATATACATAATAACCCTCTTTGGGCGATTTATTGTATATACTAATTTTTATCAATAGAGAACTCCAAAAATTTATACTCAAAATTCATCTAACAATTTGAAGCACTTTATAACATGTGCTTCCCAAGATTATATTACATTTATCAAGCAACAATTTTTGCCACAATTTTTTTTTAAATTCTGTTTTTTAAATTATTTTTTTATTATTTTATTATTTCGGACCCTCCTACCGGCCCTGACCTTCGCCTGGCCTGCAGACCCGTAGGAGCCGAAGCCCAGCTCTCTCTGTGGAAAGGATTGGGCTCATGCCCATGAATAGAAAATAAAAAAATAAAACTGGGCTAAGCCCATTTATTTGGTTTTGGGCTCACGCCCAGAACCTTTCTCATCTTAGGTTCTCATCTTTGGTTCATGGGCGTAAGACCAGAACCCTTCTTTTTCTTTTTTAATTTTTAATGGGCGTGAGCCCAATTTGATGGCCCAGCTCGGCTGGAGGTCTTCTTCAACCTCCAGTCAAGTTCCGAAAAAGCTGTAAACTGGTCACATTATCCGGTTTCGACTTGAAACTCCAAAAAAGCATAGAATAATTGATTTTTGATGAAATCTCTTCATGGTTCTTACTTCTAACATTTATATAATTTACTAAAATGAATTAAATGAAGAATAAACGAGTAAAGCTTCCACATACAAACTTCAAAATTTCGGATCTAAGCCTCCCATGACCAAGATGCTAAAACACAAACACACACACACACACACACACACACATATATATATATGTAACAGTACCCATGCAACAATTTATAACGAACATCAATCAATTGCAAATAATTTGAAAATTCTAGAACTTTTTCAATGTATAAACCCTAGAATTTTAAATTCAAAATTCTCACTCAATTCTCAACGAAATTATACAAATTATATATGGTTAAAAAGATCTCGATATATAGAACAATTGCCCTAAGATTTCAAAATCAATCAAGCAAAAATCCACACGAAAAAATAACGCCCATATTAAGCTCAAAGAGGAAAATTTTGAATTTTGTTCATAAAAAAAAATTGGGTTCTACAATCATATATAACTTGCTCTGATACCACATGTAGAAAATTATTTACATAAATAATTAATTAATCAAGAACAATTGGATCTATATATGACTGTAAACTACCGAAATTGATAAACACAACGGAATCAAAACGTACCTATTTGAGTTATTGCTTCACTTTAAAAAAAAATCACTCGATAATTAGAGATCTATTGGAATGCCATCTTCCTCCCCATGACCTATTTCAAAGATATAGTAGCTTTCAATGGGATTAAACAACTAATAGGTATAACCTACTATTTTATAGGCTAGAGAGAGGACTTAGTAAATCATAATCAATAACGTGTCAATTGGGTCCCTCCCATTACGGACTTTAGTTAAACACAATTGCCCAAATTCGAGAACGATATCTGTCAAATAAGTAAAGATATTATTCGACTTTAATTTGGTAATTTCCTTACTTAATTTGTTGATATTGCAGTTAAATTCAAATATTTGAATGATGCATCTTATCCAAAGTTTCCCAAAAAGCCTTCTAAATTAGGGATTATTCCCTAATTTCACAACGCATACGATTGACAATATGATTTCATACGATAAATATGACTTGCAATCACATGTAAAAATTGCCAATCCGGTCTCATGCCGGAAATATAATTCACGATTTCGTGAAAAATTGGTCAATCCGATCTCATGCCCAAGATACAATTCGTCAATCTATTTCCAAAATTAAGTAGACATGGATGATATCTTGCTTGATTTGTTTCTATGCTGCTCTTGATACCTAGATTGCATATTTAGATGAGGTAATTTATTTATTCCAAATTTTAAAAATAAAAAATACCAAAAACATTGCTTTTGGATGTTAGATTTCTTTTTCCTTAATTAAAATTGCATGTTTAATTATTGGGTAATTTTAATTTCGAAATTTTATTAAAAATAAAAGAAAACATAAAAATTATCTTGCACGTGTCATGTAGAATTAGGTCATCCATTGCACGTTATCTAGTCATTGCATGATTAGGATAGGATAGTTTCATTTAATATTTACCCGTCATCAGATAAGGTCATTTAATTAATGTCGCATGACATATAGTTTGCATATTAGCTTTATTTAATTGTATGTCGCATGCCATGTTAGCATAAACATATTTTTGTACATCATTTCATTGCATTGCATTGCATGTATATTAGGTTTGATTAAATAAGAGAAAATCCTAAAAAATATTGAGTAAGTGCATGTTAATCAGAAATTATACCAAAGACTGTTTATATGAATCCTGAGCCAACATTACAGATGCTTTCGTTGATATGAGGTAAGTCTTGCAATTTATTTATTGTTTTATTTGGTGTTAAATTGATGGATTACGTACTGCATATTCATCTCACATGTTAGGGGGCAATAAAATGAATTCAAGTTGCTTGATAAATATCTTTTCATTAAAAGAACGGTACCAAAAAGACATTTGAGAAATATAGTATAACGAAGTCCCCATAAATTAGGTGCTTAATCGACTTATCATAAGTTAATTAGTGGTGACTTCTAAATAAAATTCATTTGCATGCTAAAAATTTAAACCTAAGTCGTGAATTGGTATGAGTTTGGGAAAGCCCAAGCTAAGTTTAAATTTAGTAATCCATTAGCCAGACCCTAGGTGGTTTACTTGAGATTAGGTGGCGACAACTTGTATCTTATCATCAAACTTAATTCCCATCATAGCCAACTAATTTATAATTCCTTAAAAAGAATTTAAATGATCAATCAAATGAGTACCATATTGATATCTTAAAACCATCATCTATTTTATCAAAAATAACTTATTATTGCTAGTTTTTCGAGCATATAACAGTTTGAGCTTATTTCATAAGCTGCATATGTGTGTTTCCTTAATGATATGGTTCAAAAAATTATCACCTACGCATTGTCTAATATAACCACATACTTGATATTGAAATATAGACCATTCAACATCAGTTTTATTCTCCGTTTTCTCTTAAGTAGATACGGACAGATAATAATCTTTCACATATAAAAGATCTTCTATCTTTCCTTTTTAAATATGATAATTTGAGCCATTCAATGTAACCATTTTACTCGTATTCATTTCCACTGTTTAACACAAGACAAAAAAATCTAGCAATAATAAGAGCTCTGATATCACTTTGATGAGAAAATAGTAACAACCCAAACAATATAATATTAACGCAATGGAATAAAATAATCTATTATCATGTGTAAATCTCATAGGAACTGATGTAGTAGAGCCAAATAAATATCAAGCATGTAAACACAAGATATGAAGAGATAAAAAAATAAAATAAAAATAAAATCACGGACTAGAGTTCACCCAAAATCTTCACTATCAATAGAGTCAGGCAAATAAAGTTATTCTCTAGTAAATAGTAGAGATATATAGCAGCAAAAATTTCAAGAATATCATTATTGGCAATACACATAAATTTCACAAAAGATTATGGATAAATCTAAGAAAAAACGTAAGTTTAATCAACTCACGAAAAACTGGGTGTAGGAAGCTTCAAATGAAAATTAAACCTTTTAGATTTGAGAAGAGTGTACCATGAATACACTAACAAAATTTCAGCTCAATCGGACCACGCATCAACCTTTGATGCCAGCTTGATGTAAATTAGACTAATCCCAAAATCCAAAATTTTATGCTTTCTCTTTTTTTTTGTTATTGCATCTTTGCTAACTTCTTTATAGCCACTTCCTAAGAATAATGAGAAATCTTATTTCTCCATATAACTTATCATATAAACTCAAGCCCTTTGGTGTTTCCAATTCATTAGGCTTTCTCTATATAAGAGTGAATCCAATTAACAAATACCTGTCCGAAATTTGTTCCAATGGGATCGTACATCGTGAAGTTTCAATGGAAAATGACCGGGTGGATCTTCCCCGAGACCTAATCGAACTGTTGGTCGATAGTCTTCCGATTGAGGACCCTGTCATGCTTTGTTTGATGTGTTCCTCGTAGTGCTCCACAGCGCTTGAAGCCCCAATTATTAGTTAGAATCCTGGCAAACAAGCTGATAAGCCTTGTTTGCATCATAGTCTTATAAGACGACGATTGTAGGGCAACAAGGACCTTCGAAATTATCCCTTAAGCTTCAATGGCTGCTTGAATTCATATGAAAACGACCCAATTGGCCACCAGTTGCAGATCGAATAACCATTGATGTTCACTGCGCGAATTGCTTTTATCTCCTCCGACATAAAGCATCCATTGGTCCATTTGGTGATTGGCATCTATATCAAGTGTCATGAGCTTGAATATATGGGTGGAAGGGAGCATTCTAGTGGGTTCACATCATTATAAAGCTCCCACTAGGTCTATGCATTAATCAGAAAAAAAAAAAAAAAAAGACATCTTAATTATGCCACCTTTTTTCTTAATTGTTATCCTTTTTCCTCCATCCTACTTTTTCTTTATTTTTTATTTTAATATTTTCTTTTGTTTTCTTTTTAGTTATATTTTTCTAAAGAGACGCTTACTGCCACTTGTTTTAAGAAAGTAATAATAATAATAATAATAATAATATTTTCCCTTAGTCAAATAAGTTAGAGTTGACAAAAAATTGACTGCACCAATTTAACAAGTTTTATGATTAGAATGCATTTTCGCATTAAATTTTAGTAATTTTCTGGTGAATGAAAGATATCATGTAGTAATAAAATGAATAAAAGTAAAACTAGCATCTAGATATGACAAATGCTGACATGACAGTAATTTTTAAATTTTTTTTTTTTCAAATTTTTTATCAATTTTTTTCTTTTCTTTACTTTTTCCTTTTCTTTTCGCCAACCATGGTCAAAGAAGAAGGCTAAGAGGAAGAAGAGGGAAAAAAATTAGGAAAAAATGAAAAATAATAATTTAAAAATTACCACGTCAACGTTAAAAACTAGCCGATGTCCATGTCAACACCAACTGGCCAAATTTGGCTAGATAGACTGGATTGGTATTAATGTGACAATATTTATAACTGAATTAGTTCATTTAAAAAGTTTAAGACTGAATTGGTATCAATATTATAGGTTTATAACTTTTTTTGGTAGTTTTCCCCACAAAAATGTCAAGATTTCAATGTGAAATTGCGTCTTCTCCATCCTGAATAATTTTAAATTTATTCTTCTGAAATAATCTAAATCCCTCTTTATCTTCTTTCACAGTTTTTTCCTAATTTCATCATGCATAAGCACGTGCTTCTCTACAAGTAATAAAATAATAATTTTCAAGACCAATTGACGTTCGACTAGTATGTGTATTTGAGCCATAAAACGAAAACAAAGAAAATATTTTAAGGATGAAAAAGGAAACATTGCACTATTATAGATATGCTCCAAAAAGGAAGAAGCTGATCCTCACCTAAACTTTATTCTTTGTTTCCCAACTTGGATTCTCTATTAAAGTCCAGCACCTGCGCGCAGATTGTTTTTAAAGCCGGTGTACGAAAAGTTAATTCTATATCCGCCTTTTCCAGACTTTTTTCTCGATAGGTTTGCGAAACTCATGCCTAAATTTAATTTTAAAGTTTTTAAGTGCCCCAGACGAGCACCTTCTAGCTCTCAAAGACCATATGTAACCATCCTTTGTCACATTATGGGGTTTCTCATCCAATTGGGATCCTTACTTGTTATCCAAATACCTATCCGAAATTTGTTCCAATCAATTCCTTCATAGCCAAGTTTATACTAAGAAAGACGCTCCGAATTTTCCCTCGAACTGTTCGTCAAATCTCTTCGACCGAGGACTCCGTCGTGCTCTGTTCAGTGTGTTCCTCGTGGCGCTCCGCAACGCTCGAAGTCCCGACCATGATTAGTTAGAATCATGGCAAACAAGCTAGTAAGGCTTGTTTGCTTCACGGTCTTATGATGCGATGTAGGGCAACAAGGAGCTTCGAAATCATCCCTTGAGCTTCAACGGCTGCTTGAATTGAGATGAAAACCACCCAATTGGCCACCAGTTGCGGATCGAATAACCATTGATGTTCACTGCTCAAATAGCTTCATCTCATCCGATAGAAAGCATCAATTTGGTAATTGGCATCTAGCTCAAGTTTCATGAACTTAAAAATGTAGGGGGATGGAGCTTTCTAGTGGATTCAAATCATTACAATTTTGTTTTTTACCCCAAGCGTGAGAGACTACTATACTTATCTATCCCGTGATAGCCTTTTCCAAAGAGAAGAAGGGAGTCTAGTAGCTCCCCAATTCTTGGGTGAATCTTTGTCTTTCCCCGCCCAGCAAAATTTTACATTTGAGAATTTAAGCGAAGCCTTTTAAAAATATGCTTAGGTCCAACCCACTACTTGAATTTAGATGAAAGCCACCTAATTGGCCACTAGTTGCATATTGATTAACCATCAATGTTCACTGCTCGAAGAGCTTTACCTCCTCCGACAAAAAGCATCCATTTGGTCCATTTGCATTAATGCAACTTGGACAATATGCTAATATTGTTTCGTGGATAACTTTCTGATCATGAAATATTTTTCATTTGTTGATCTATCGACTTGTAGTCGGTCGCATTATAATATGTGTTTGGTATGACTTTTACCCAGTTTTTTTCCCTCTTTTATTGTGAAATTTGAAGTTTCACTTTTCTTTGATGCCAAACACATGAAATTTATTTTCCAAACATATATATATATCAACAAATAATTCAAAAAAGTACCAAATTTTTTCTATTTCAAAAATTTGGAAGGAAAATAGAAAGTGATTCAATTGGGGAAAAAATCTAGAATTGTTAAGTTTTTTCTTTGAGTTGAACCTAACAGGCAATTGGCTCGTTTGATTTGCATATATAGCACCAAGTTCTTTGGTGCCATTATTGATACTTCAACAAATCTCAATAGTTACTACGCCACTTGTAAATTTCATAACCATCATCTTTTACATGTAGGAAAAAGTACAAAAAAAAAAAATCTATTACATTAGTACAAATTCAATCCTAAACTTTTTAATTAAATCAATTTAATTCTAAATATTTTAACATTGATACCAATTTAGTCAATCAAGCCAATTTTGGCCAATTAGCACTAACATGAACGTCAATCGGTAGCTGAACACTATATGACAATAATGATTTTTTATTTTTATTTTTGAATTTTTTATTAATTTTTTCTTTTTACTTTTGTTTTTCTTCTTCTTCCTCCTTGGACTTTCTCGTAGTGGCCGAGGCTTGCCAACCACTGGGTGAGGGCCGCAAAGCCCTTGCTAGCAATTGGTGAGGGTCACGGTCTTGGGCGAAACCACCTTGCTCGCAGCCTTAGGCGAGGCCAAGTGAGGACTGCAACCCTCACTAGAGGCTCACCGATCACCATGAGAAAGTTCAAGGAGGAAGACAAGGAAAATAAAAGGAAAAAGAAAAGAAAAATCAATAAAAATTATTTTAAAAATTGCCACATTAACCTCCAGTCACCGGCTGGCATCCACATTAGCATCAACCGACCAAAATTGATTGGATGGACTAAATTGGTACAAATGTAAAAAAGATTTGGAATTAAATTGGTCCAATTGAAAGGTTTATAATTAAATTAATATCGATGTGAAAAATTTCAGAACTAATTGGTCCAATTGAAAGGTTTATATGACTAAATTAGTACAAATATAATAGACTTATGACTTTTTGGTACTTTTCCCTTAGCATGAAAATTTTTTTTAATGCTTGACTGTCGAGTTAGTGTTGGTCACTAGAGGGAAAACTGTCCAAAAAATCTTCAATTTATTGCACTTTTGCTAATTCAATTCTAGGCATTTTAATTCTATCAATTGAGTTGTAAACATTTTCACATTTTATCAATTAAATCTATCCAATCAATTTTGATCAGAAATTACTAATGTGAACAGTTAGCCGTTCTACGTGGCACAATCGTTACTAATGTTGACAATTTTTAATAATATCTTAATAAATTTATTTTTTTTAATTAATTACCCTTTCTTCTTCATTTTGCCACCCATCAACCATTGCTAGACGGGTTGGTGTAGCCTAGGTAAGGGTTGCCCTTGCCCGCCATAGGTAAGGCGTGGTCGAGCAAGGGCGAGCCTCGGCGAGGGTTAGCCTTGCCCATGCTAGATCTAGTAAGGCTAGCCCTCACTTAAACAAGTGCGACCTTGTTTGGTGAGGGCAAGGGGAGTACTCATTGGTCATCTTGCCCAAGCCAGGTTTGGCAAGGCCAACCCTCCCTTGTGGCGAGTGAGAGCGACCCTCACACAAGGGAGGCTAGCTCGCCCAACTATGGCTGAAGGCTATTTGCTAGCAAAAGGAAGAAGAAAGAGGAAAAAAGAGAGAAAAAATAATAAAAAATGTTATAATATTATTAGAAATTATTAACATTAACGTCGGTTATGTTATGTAGAACGACTAGTATTCACGTCAGCAAATCATAGTCAAAATTAGCTAAATATACTCAATTAGCAAAACGTAAAAGTATTTAGAATTCAATTAGCAAAATTGCAAGTTTAAAAATTGAATTGGTAAAAGTACAATAAGTTAAAGACTTTTTGGACAAATTTCCCATCACTAGATCATTGACAATTGGTCACTGATCCGTCAAGCCAATTTTTTGGCGCCTCATGTTGATCCATATGGACCGAACGATCGCATGCGACTGGGATCCTCTTGGGCCGGGTCATTAAGGCCCATGGACCCAACCCGATCAAGGCCCAGGAGCGGGCCCATGCGCGACCGGCGGCCCGCCTCCAAAATCCAGAACCATGCGGGAAGCTTCTCGTGAAAAGACAAAAGCAAAGAAAATTCCACGGAATGCCACGCACCTCTCCCGTAAAACGCCCACAACGGGTAAAAAAAGCTAACGAACGCCTTCCTGTCCTGTAGCGGAATCTGGACTCTAGAGAGAGAGAGGACGACACTGACACCGTCACTGTCACTGTCACTGTCACTGTTCGATCCACATCCGCCCACCGGCATTTACATACCCGCTAAACGTCGGCCGTCCACGAAGCTCTCCTTCCTTATCTTTTGAAGGAAACGCCTTTCACCAGGACTACAGTGCGGATTCTCTTTGCGGTCGTTTTTCTCCTGGGTCATCGAATAAAGCGGTCGGTGGTTTTCGAACTTTACCCAGTTGGTGTTGTCTTCTCGGGGCAACAGGGTCGACGTCTTTTTTAGCTTCGAAGCTACCAATGTCGGGTGCCCGAGATGACGGCGTTCCCACCTTTACTGGGTCGTTGATCTTGGCTTAGTTAAGTGGTCGTGTCGTGAATTAGCTTCGACATTGGTTCGTGAATGTTCGTGATCGATCCCGCCGGAGTTGGCATCGTTGTTGGCGTCGATGGAGCGGAGGAGCGGCGGTGATTCGGCCGATGACCAGTCGGGTTCTCGCGGGGATAACGTGAAGAGACCCGACAGCCGCGGAGGGTTTGCGGGTAGGGACACTGTCCCTGGGAGTGATCTCTGGAAGGATGGGCTCATTTGTGCTTTTGAATTTGTTAGAGGGCGTAAAAGATCGGGTCATTATTCGAAGTCGGGCTCGAAATCACTGAGCAGAGCGTCGACCAAAGCCGATCATTCGAAGCCGCCGGATGGTGCGAATGGTGGTGCGGTTGAGGCATTTCCTCAAGCGGTGAACAGAAGATGTGACAGTGAGGTTGCTGCTGGTGATGATAATGGCGATAGCCCAGTTCATGAGCAAGGCCAGCTTCGTGGTGTTGATAGGTTGGAGGGTAGTCACTGGGTACCAATTGGGTGGGAAAGGATCTCGGCTCTCGCCCAAACCGTGCAAGTAGATGCTGGTTGGGGGATGCAGCTAGATTCAATAGATGACGATGAGGACCTGACTGTTGCGGATATGGCGGCTCCTTACTGGGAGAGGCCCGCGGGGCCAATATGGTGGTGTCATTTCTCGGCAGGTCATCCTGCTGTGGAAGCATGGCTCAGTAATGCTCAGTGGTTGCATCCGGCTGTCAGTTTGGCTCTGAGGGATGAAGGTCGGCTCATAAGCGAGCGGATGAAACATCTTCTTTATGAGGTGAATTTGTTGTTGGGGCCTAGTTTGGGTGTTTACTGGTACTGGTAGAAGCAAGTTGTGAGGTTTTCTTCTGTTTGTTGGTTGGATATAGCTTTATAAAATCTGAATTTCCTTGTTCTTGTTTGCTCACATATACTGCTTAGGTGTTGAAGGACCAAATTGAATTTGCGTTAGGGTCACAGCAAGGTCCCATGGAGATGACTTCATCTAATTATTTATTTATTTATTTATTTGTCGATCCTACTTTATTCCTATTCTAACTCTCATTCTCAGACTTCATCTATTAGAATGCCATAGAAATAAGACTTTCCAGGAAGCATTTCCTTCTTTAACAACCATGAATTCTTTGTTATTCATACCACTGCATGCAAGAATTAATAATTACTTTATTTTCTCCCTCCAATTTGAGGGAAAAACTTCAGGGCATTATACAAGCTACTGTAGTTGATAACAATTCCAGCATATGATAAGCTCATCAAAATTAAATCAGATGCGATGAATATGACTGATTTTGAGATGGAGTTCTATTCACTTGTGCTCTCCTGCATCAAGACCCTCTGAGTATGCATAATGTTTCTAGGGAATTTTTCTCTTTGTGAATTCTAATTTTACATGGATCGCAAAATCAGAGTGATTTATGTGGTTACAGCCAAGCCAGCATCGTTGATCTTTCTGCAACGCAATAGTTCCACTTTTTACCCATTAAACTCTTAAGCAACGGAATGGTTTCAGCTTTTTTGCACAAAAATGTCTGCGGCCCAAGTGTTCATGCGTGTGCTCCATATGCTTTGTTGTCACATTGGTCTGAGGATAAGAATTGCCACTAATCCTATTTTGGTATGTTTCTTGGAGTGTGAGGGGGTTGAATTTCTTTCTCTGTGCTCTCTTTTTCCAGGTCCCAGTTAGAGTAGCTGGAGGGCTGTTATTTGAGCTCCTTGGACAATCAGTTGGAGATCCATTTGTCAATGAGGATGACACCCCAATTGTGCTACGGTCTTGGCAAGCACAGAACTTCCTGATAACTGTACTTCACATAAAGGGGCCCGTGAAAACCCTGAATGTGCTGGGCATAACTGAGGTTCAGGTAGTTTATATTTAACAAAACACTTCCCTGAGACCTATTATATGGCATTTCATGTTGATTTTTTGCTCTTATTTTGCCGCGGTTTCAGGAGCTTCTTCTTGCTGGTGGTTTTAATGTCCCAAGAACAGTGCATGAAGTCATAGCACATTTAAGTTGCCGCCTTTCCCGATGGGATGACAGGTAACAGCACTGTCAATACACAAATCCGATGCACAGAGTTCTTTTGTGTGGTTGCTACACCATCTACTGGTTAATAGGACATATTATTGTCTTGGATTTTGAATGCACACATCAGAGGAACAAGTTTCATCTCAAGCAAACAAACCTTACTGTTGGTTGTCCAAATCCGTCCTCTCCACCTCCAGAGTTTTATTAGTTGTATTGATAATGCTTTTGGCCAAGGCAATTGTGCTTCATTTAATCCAGGTCCATGCTTAATTATCAGCATTAGATGTTTGTGTTTGAAAGTCAATTTTGGTATGTTATGTAGACAGCAATTGATGTACTTACCTGGGGAATGTCTATATGGTGCTCTGCGTGCTCAAGGCCAGATGCTCTTGACCATTGGCATTAGCTTGCTTTTTCCTAAAGCAAGTTACTTGATTTATGCAAATTCTGCAATGACAATGGTAAACAGTGCACGTGAAAAGTCTTATAAATGATGCGACAGCAGGTATTGTTACAGTTGACCTCAGTTGAAGTCTTATTGTGACCATTGCTGGATGCCTTAGAATGTTGACACTCTTTTTTGTTCTGATCCTTCTACCTAAACTTAAAAATGAACTCTTGAGCTAAGTGGGCCTTGACCAATGCACTACTACTGCATGATCCATACAAAATTCATAGAAAGTTCTCTATTTGACTATTAGTTTTCTATCTATTGGTCAGCAATCTGTAGATTTCCTTCCTTGGGCACATCCTCTGCATGCTGTTGTGTATTTCTGAATAGGAACTGTAATCTAGATGGGTTTTCTCATCTGTCTTTGTAGTGCATTTCCATGGTAATATTTCAGTCAAATGCATTCTTCGAGGAACTTCATTTAATTTCACTGATGAAACTTGACTTTACAGACTACTGCCATCTCTTCCACTTCATTGCCTTTACTTAATTTCAAGAGGACTAAAGCCAGTAATTCTGTCAAACTTGTCTGAACAGAGGCTGCTTGCTTCTCCTGGGCAATTTGTCTTGCCTAAAATCGTTTATCCTCTGTGTACACTGTCAAATGTAGTTTTCCTTTACATCTTTTTGTTGGCTTTATTACCTTATTTTCCTTTGTTACTATTCTTACCTCTAACTTCTGCTAGGTTATTCCGTAAGTCAATTTTTGGAGCAGCTGATGAGATTGAACTTATGTTCGTGAACAGGTTAAGACGATCATAGATTTCCTTTGTGGAATGTTGTACCTTCATCCAATTTACCTGAATGACTGATAATTTTCATGATATATAGGAGAAATCAGGAAGACTTGAATCTTTATACGATAATTCTAAACCAAGAAATCAGAAGGTTGTCCAGACAGGTAAGTTGTCCTTTCTTGTTTTGCATTTTTTACCTTTTCAACAGGAACGAGATAATTCTCTCCGCTGAAACATGTCATAACATCATCACTGGTTAGCTCCCAGTGACTTTTGAAAATTGCCAGTCTTATTTAGTGTCAGTAATGCCATGCTTGTCAGACTCACCTCATCTGTTCTGTGCATATTTTGTGGAAGTCGCTGAATTAAGGATGCAAGACTTCTTTTTGGCCAAAAGAATGCAAGACCTTATAGTTCTATGTTTAGAATGATAATATCAATTTAACCATATTGCTATAGCTGTAATTGGTTGTTCCAGGAGTCAAGGCCACAACTTTTGTATGAGTGGGCATTGTGAGAGTTGGACCATCTGTTGCAGGTCATAAGAGTGAAATGGTCACTTCATGCAAGAGAAGAGATTGTGTTTGAGCTGCTCCAACATTTAAAGGGTAATGCGACTAGAATTTTGTTGGAGGGAATTAACAAGAGCACCCGGCAAATGATCGACGAGCAAGAAGCTGTCCGTGGTCGCTTGTTCACCATTCAAGATGTGATGCAGAGCACTGTCCGTGCATGGTTGCAGGTGAGAATTGCTATTGTCATGGTATGGTATAATCTTCTTTTCATTCTTCTGGTTTGAAAGTTTCTCACTCAATCTGGTGACTCTCATTCAGGATAGAAGCCTTAAAATAACTCATAATTTGGCTGTTTTTGGAGGCTGTGGGGTTGTTCTTACGATCGTAACTGGCCTTTTTGGTATTAATGTTGATGGGATCCCTGGAGGAAGCAACACACCATATGCATTCGGTCTGTTTTCAGCTATTCTTGTCATTTTGGGGATGGTTTTGATTGCAGTTGGCTTGCTTTACCTTGGGTTGAAAGCACCAGTGACCAATGAGCAAGTTGAAGTTAGGAAGTTGGAGTTGCAAGAGTTGGTAAAGATGTTCCAGCATGAGGCAGAAACACATGCTCAGGTTCGTAAACCGCTTTCTCGAAGTAACTTGACACCCACAGCTGGAGACATCTTGCCTGGGGATGCTAATTATTTACTCATCCAGTAAACTTAGCAAATACAGGTATCTGGAAATCAAGTTCTCAAATTGGAATCACTCAATAATAGTTTTCTTTTTCTTCTTTTTTCCTAATACAATGCCTCTCAAAGGTGATCTTGTCTGTTAACTTTATACAAGTACAGAGACTAAGTTTCTGCAAAGTTTATATGTCTTGTGCGGAATTTCAGCTGAAACTTCAGTATCTTTGCCATTCGTTCTTCTTTCTGTCCGGTTTCATAGCTAGACAACAGATCACTTATTCTGGCTTTTGATTTTCTGATGTTTAGCAACAGCACCTGAACCTTTTTTCGCTTTTCATTTTAGTTCCATTGCCAGTATGCCTGGAGAATTCAGGAAGGCTTAAGATAATTCAAACATGAGTATTGAGAGCCGTATTCCGAAGTTAGACAGAAGTAACGAGGGGAGTGTAGCAGTAAGTTGGCAAAGATGGAAACCCCAGATGAAGGCACAAACTTGAGAGGAGAATGTCTGAACTCATCCTTCCTCTTGCTTGCATAAACACACAGTAAATGAATGACGCCATTTAAAGTCGGCTAGGCATAGCGGAAGAAGAGGGCGGAACTTAAGTCGAGCATTTAGGTTATGACTACCTTGGGAGGCTATTGCTAGAATTCATGTTCTTGAAAACGCAGCGAGAGTAGTTCATTTCATTGTCCTAATTTGGTGAGACATGATTTGTGAGGGCGTGCATAATAACCATTATGTTAATAAATAGTTTTTGGAATATAAAAAATTTAGAAGAGTTTAAGCGAAAATAACCGTTTGATAACGAAACAAAATTTCTTCCTTTCGAACGAAAAGCGACGACCGACGACCTTTACTATAAAACAAAAAATAAAAATGATTTAGTAACAAAAAAATAATGAATAAAATAAAATAAAATAAATCATAATAAATAAAATAAAAATTCCTTAAAAATAAATTTATTTTATTCATTCTATTTTATTTTATTTTACGAATAAATTTATTTTAAAATGAATAAAAATAAAAAATAAAAAAATTTATTTGGCAAAACACTCGAGGCAAATAAAAACAAATTTAATAAATTTATTTTTATTTATAATAAATAAATTATTTTTAATAAATTTATTTTTAATAAACTAAAAATAAAATGATAAATAAAAATAATTTATTTATTTTAATAAATTTATTTTTATTTTTAAATGAATAAAATGAATTTATTTATTTTTATTTTTAATAAAATGAGGAGAGGCAGAGGAGGAGGAGGAGGCAAAGACGTAGAGAAGATGAGGGAGGACTTACCGAAATTAGGGTTTAGTGAGAGAAATTATTTCGATTTCTCTTCCGAAAATTAAGTAGAAAATTTTAGGCTTCTAATTTCTCTTCCAAACCTATTTACGGAATGAAATCTATTAAGTTTATCAAACGGATTTCTCTTCCAGAAACAGGTCTGGAATAGAAAAACTATTCCTGGAATAGAAATTTTGGGTTGTCATGCACCCCATAATTGTCTTGATTATCAGTACAATTGTGAGGACTAGGGATACATGACATTAGGTAGAAACGTTGTATTAGTTTGAGACCTCGAACTGAAGAATGTCCGTCAAAAGACTATAACATTGCCTTGATACCATGTTGAATGAGAGTTGGTGATTTCATATAGAAGTTAGTGACTATTTTCTTTTCTCCTTTTTTTTATTGGTAAGTTGTCATAAATGTCAGTAAAGTATTTTGAAGAGTTTGTAGTTTTAGAACAATCAAATAAAAGTCGGTGATTAATTCAGATATCAGTTGGCGGTATGATGTAAGAGTTGGTAACTTCAACTCTAACAAATGCTGAGAGATTTTTGGAATGGTTGGTAATTTTGGATATAGTTGGTAATTTTGTACGAGAGTTAGTAACTTTAACAGATAAATGTAGGTAAAAATATAGGAATAGTTGATGATTTCTAAAATAATCTAATGGTAAGTGGATTCATTTACAATTGGTAATTTCCTAAAAAAGTTAGTAACTTGAACAAGTTAGTAGGCTGTGCTAATAAATTTGGATAAATTAGTGGAACAGTTGGGAAATTCAAAAAATTAAAGAAAAAACATTGGTGGTGATTCAAATAAAAGTTGATAATTTCCTATAAGGTTAAATAAATTTAACATTTAGGTAACTTTAGTATATAAATGTTCATTATAGTATTTGAATGGTTGGTAATTTCAGTTGGTAATTTCAAACAATCAAATAACCGTTGGGGACTCAAATGAGAATTGGTAATTTCGTATAAGAGTTGGCAAATGCAAGACGTCAGTAAGCTCCTCAAATAAATGTCAGTGAATAGTGTCTTAAAACCATTGGCAATTTCGAAACAGTCAAGTTAACTTAGATAAGAGTTGATAAGGCTAAGCATTTAGTAACTTACCCCAAGAGGTTGGTCTATCACCCAAATCAATGCTGGTAATTTCTCATTAGAGTTGATAATTTTTCAGCATTGGTAACTTTAACAAACAAATGTTGAAAAGTTACTAGAATACTTGGTAACACCGATGTAATCAAATAAATGTTACTAAGTGAACTTGAATATTAGTTGGTAATGATACGCATTGGTAAGCGAGTCAGTAAATGTTGGAAAATTATGGAAATACTGTGAAATTTCAAACAATCTAAAAAAAGCTATTGATTCTTTTGCAAAAGTACTAGTAACTTACCATTGTTTTACTAACTAAAACAAATTGACGGTTTAAAAAGTGCCAGACATTTTAAATGCCAAAACTTGGTATTGGTAGATACTTAAAAGTGTCAAAATTTCCAAAAGATACACTTAAGTGTCAAAATTGGAGAAGAAATGAACATTGAAGTTCTAATGATGAGAATTTCTGGTCAAATTGCTAGTGAGGCTTTTTCCGACAAGATTTTTTACCAATGTGGCAATTCTTTAAAAAAAAAAAAATTATCCACATTGCATTGACATGGCTAGATAAGTCCAAAACGATGTCGTTTTGCCTTCAAATTTGATTTTTAATATAAATTAGATTAGTTAAATTAAAAAAAATTAAAAAAAGGAGGTAGCATTTAGCGAGAGCCTCCACAGCCCTCGCCATCATTGCTCCACTATCACCGAAAAGGGCTAACGACAACAAGGCAAGGGTCAATTAGGGTTGGCGGCCCTCGGCTAGTGGCCGACGACCTTAGCTAACCGTCGACAAGGGCTTGTAGGCCCTCATTGCGCCGCCCTACCATCATAGGAAAGGGCTAGCAACAATGGGATGAGTGTCAATCGGGGTTGCCGGGGCTCAGCCAGTGGCTGACAACCTTAGCCAACCGCCAACGAGGGCCTATAGGCCCTCACTACCACCGCCCCACCATCATCAAGAAGGGCCGGTGACAATGGGGCAAAGGTCGGCTAGGGAGAGAACTTGGCAAACCACCAACGAAGGCCAACGATGGTGGGGCGATAGCGACGAGGGCTATGGAGGCTCTCGCTGGATGTTGCATCCCCCCATTTTAAATTTATTTTTTAATTTAATTTAATTAATATTTGTTTAAAATTTACCAAAAAAATATTTTGTATTGAAAATCAAATCTGGAGGTAAAACGATGTTGTTTTACATATTAATTGCTGAGTAAACAACGGCGAGCCACGTATACCACATTTATTCTTAAAATAATGCAACGTTGGATTTTCTATTATCTTCGTTGAAATTTGCACTTAAGTGTCCAATTTTCAATAATAAAAAAATGACACTTAAGTGTACCTTTTGGAAGTTTTGGGATTTAAGTATCCATCTATGCTAAGTTTTGCCACTCATGGTGTACTTTTGCCACGATTAAAACTATGCTACTAATCAGAGGATTTTCTTACTCTTGCTCAAATAGAAATCCAGAAATCCAGAAATCTTTGACTCAAGGAGGATGACAACAATAGCAAGGTTTTATCTACTTCCATGATGTGAAGAAGTGTCCAAAACAAGATAAATCATCTCCAACTCGAGGATGGCTCCATTATTACCTAGGTGGGTGATCTTAAGAATGCAATCATATCATATTACCACCACCTTCTTGGTAATTTCCAGGCATCCACGTGTTTCTTATGAGAGGTATGCTTCTTTACTTCATGAAGATGTCAATACTTTAGTTACATTTTCAACACTTCAGAGATCAAATATTCTCAGAATTTTAAAGGGTTTCAACAACTTCAAAGCTCCGAGTCCATATGGTTTTAATAGTCAATTCTACAAAAGTGCGTGGACCATCATCAGACAAGATATTGAGGAAGCTATCATGGAATTTTTCTTGTCGAAAAGAATGCTAAAATCTATAAACTTCACTTTGATTTCCCTTGTCCTGAAGGTTCCAAATCCATCTTGCCTCAAGGATTTCAGACCCATTTCGTGCTACAATATCTTATACAAAATTATATCTAAACCCCATGCAGAACGAACAAGGTGTATGCTTCCTCCGATCGTCGACCTTAACCAAACTGTTTTTCATCACTAGATGATGGATCTTAGAGAATATCTTGCTCCATTTTCATAAGGGAGACAAAGGTAAAAGTGTGGCCATAAAGATTGGCCTACAACATGATCAAATGGGATGCGGATATTGAGGTCTTTAAAGCCCTAAATACACCCCCAGTATTTGGTTGATTGGATAATCGAGTGCATCAATAGCACTAGTGGATTTGGTTGATTGGATAATCGAGTGCATCAATAGCACTAGTGGGTTGTGGCAACGTGACCCTCTTTCTCCATACCTCTTTATCTTGGTTATGGAAATTTTCAATAAAATTGTCAATACAAAAGTTGCTACATCTTTTTTCAAATACCACTGACGCTGCAAAACACAAAGGATTACTCACTTATGCTTCGCGGATGACTTGTTCTTACTTGCTCATAGAGATGTAGGTTCTGTTCTTTGCCTAGTAGATGCCCTTGAAGAATTCGTTGCTCTCATAAGATTGCGACTACATCTTGACAAATGTCAAATTTTTGTTTGGGTTCAACGAGGATGAGAAGCTCCTTATACTAGACCAACAACGTTTACCATAGGTACCCTAACTATCAAATACTCGGGTGTTCCCCTTGTTCCTAGAAGACTCACTCATATAGATTTCAAGAGTCTTATTGACAAGATCTTTAAGAAAGTTGAAAGTTGGGGCATGAAGCATATAAGTTATGCAAGGCGTCTACAGCTAACTAAATTGGTCCTTATCTCCATTTGCTCTAATTGGATGCAAATGTTATTACTTCCAAAGCAAACTATATATGAGATTGAGAAAGGGATTTGATATTTCTTATGGGTTGGTTCTCCAACAAATCAAGGATCGCACAAGGTTGCATGGCAAGTAACTTGTTCACCTAAAAGGGAAGGAGGATTAGGATTGCCCAATTTGCACATATGGAATAAATTTGGTTAGGCTATACCCTATGGAACCTTATTAATCACCCATTTTCTTCCCTTTAGAGCATTTAGGGTCACAACACAAAATGCAAAGGTAATCCAATTATGCATCTTGACATTAGGGGTAGTGTGCTTGGAGTTGGCGATGTCTTCTCAAATTATGACATGCTTTAACCTCAGTTTTTTCTAGTTTAGGGTACTATTGTCATGATATATATTACGAACTCAGACATAGGGATCTAATTGTGGAGTGTTACAACCTAATTTGGAGAAGTGGCATTAGCAAATACAATTTCATTGGTTGGCTAGTTTGTAGAGATAAACTACTGATAGTAGATATTATAGCACAATGGATGACTATAATTGATACCCAATGTAACCTATACAAGGCCGATATAGAAAATAGATTCATTTATTCTTTCGGTGAGAATGGATAGGCAGTATTTGGCATAGTATCCTTGTGCAACATGGAATTGGGCGGTCTTTAGGAGGATGGAATGAGGAATTTTAATGAATGATTAGGGCAACAAAGGGCAAAGATTTGGTGTCACACTATCTTTTTTAGCAACCATATATTGCATTTGAATGGAGCGCAACCATAGATTGTTTCGAAACAAATCAACTAACATCCATATTATTTTGGTCAATGTGCGTAAAAATTTAAGAGGTGGAGCTTCACTTTACCAAAAACTTAAACCTTTCCAATCAAATGTTGTATTGACTAGTATGTGGAGACTTCCTACCTCCATTTTTTTTGAATTATTAGCTCTATTTGTAATGCTAGGGGATGCCCCTAAACTATTGTACTCCATTTGCTCTACAATACTTACATATTAAACAAGAAAAAAAAATTGTGCTACCAATGGATTTCTACAATATGTCTCACATTTTACCAGCACATAATGGTGTTTCAATCTTTGCCTTGCGATCATGGAAGGCTTTTTTTTCCCATGGCAAATGTATATTTTCCCTCTTTCTTCTTTATGCTGAAATTGATATTTCACCTAATATGGGGAGCGATAAAAATCAGCCTCTTTGTTTAGGGTGAGTTTCTTAATTTGGTTCTCAATAGAAGTTACTAGTGGCTACTTTGTACTGGTAACAATCATTGAAGATATGAAAGTGATTATGGGGTTTAGGAGTGTGCAACGAGAACTACTCGAATTGGGAACCGCTCCAATTGGATCTGGTGGTCGGTTGATCCGATTCCTAGTTCTAGGGTAGAAATCAAACCGATTGGATTGGACCGATTATATATTTTACTTCTTACAAAACTCCAATCTTTCCTAGTTTCCCTCGGTCCTCTCATAGATTCCATCATCATGCTTATTCCAAAGAATCTATTAAACTTTGCATGACTAAATTTCACACTAGAAGACAAACGGGGACGTCAAAGTTGTCATTCACAAGACAATCCACCACCGAATGCCAAAGTCCAAACTGTTGGACTTTCAATCACAGTGACATTTCCCGCTCAATGTATAATTCAAGTCCCATACACAAAAGTTTCTACATTTTACGGACCAATAAAATTAGTAAGTTCCATTGGAACTAGACCAGTTGGTCCAATCTGGTTCCTAGTCCAAGGATCAGTGAGTCCTCCCAATTTGATTCTCGGCTCCTTAGTGGGACTAGACCAAACCAAGAACTGATCACCTCTATCGGGGTTCACATATCTTATCATGGTAGAAATGATCATACCTTGAGGGGAACCGTAAGCAATGTTAATGGCATTTTCAAAATTTCCATGACCTTCTTCAAGTAAAAGTAACCTAAAGAAAAAGGGAAGGGAAATTTCAAATAAGGATATGAGTGGAGTCATTTTTGCCAAAAATGGTTCAAAGTCAACATTATTTTAAATAAGGGTTTGAGATGCCAAAGTCTATCTCAATTAAGGCACGAGCCACCAGCCAATTGGCATGTGACTTTCCCAACAGATGAAATAGGAGCATTGTTGTCCAAAAAAAATCAAATAAAAAGAAAATCAAATTCCTAAAAGTAAAAATCCCAAAATTGGTTCTTCTCTTCTCCCAACCCACGTCATGAGGACCAAGGTAAGAAATGTGAACCCGAGAATCACTTTCCTCACATCTCCTATTAACGTTACCAGTACCAAGTAATGTTGCCAGCACCAAGCACCCCCGGTAACATCTATTGAGAACCAAACTAAGAAATTCACCCTAAACATAAAGACTGATTCTCCCGGCCCCCATACCAAGTGAAATATTATGACCCAAAAAAAAAAAATCAAGTGAAATATCAGTTTGAGCAGGAAGAAAAAAGAGTGAAAAATATCCATTTGCCATGGAAAAAAAAAAATTTCCGTGAATCATTATTGTTGTCCAAAAAAAAATTCGAATAAAAAGAAAAATCAAATTTCTAAAACTAAAAATCCCAAAATTGGTCCTTCTCTTCCCCAACCCACTTTACGAATGAAGGACGAGGTTCTGAACGGAGTGTTTGCCTTTGCAAGGAGTCAGAATCACGAATTGGAAATGAACCGACCCGGGAAAACATTAATATGCGCGGTTTGGGCGGCCTCATTTAATCAAAGACGTATCGACCAAAAAAAGAAAAATTCACTTTAAGACGTGCACAAACCGAATTTTATGCTTGAAAGCTACCACTCCAACACAAGAAAATTTATCTATTAAAATAAAAAAAAAAAAAAGGCCCAGCCCATTTCTACCGTCTTATTATCTCCTGATATCCCTCTTATAACTGGCCCAAAGAAAAAAAAAAAGGCATCCCCTTACCATACTAAATTGACTATGTTATCATTTACGGATCATATTCTTAATTTAAGATCATCTCTTATATATTTTGTTCTTATTTCAATTATTAGTGGAAACAAAATTACCCACTCTCCTCTTCTATAACATTTATTAAGGTTAAATGTGGAGACTACTCTTGATTTCAGATTTCTTACCTTCTTTTCTTCTTTTCTAGACTTTTCCTTTTCTTGGAACATAATTGGTGTCCCCTTTTTCGAGAAGTAGTTTATTTAGCATAGAGCTAATTAATTATTATGTTTATGAGTTGTATGTTCTCCTTTTTTGTACTGGGAAACTATTATTTGAAAAGTAACCCTAGCACGAACAAGAGGAAAAAGAACCATATACCAAGTTTTAATACGCATTTCGTTTACGTTGTAGTCTTTGTATTCTACTACTTCAATTTTTAATTATTTTTCATGCCATCATTGCATGATGTTTTAAAACGTATTTTCAAAAAAATGTGACAAACTTAAGTATATAAAAAATTCTAAACATCCATTATTATCATGCAAATTAAAAAAGAAAATGCTCCTTCTAAATGGTTATATATAAATAAGACCTCCTTGGTTCTATAGCTTCATTGCGACACGAAGCATTATCGATCGATCTTGACATTCTTTTGCAGAGTCCTCGTTTTGCATCATCTACACATTTTTTCGTGACAACCCATGTTTTCTTCCTTGGGCTCGCGGCTCTAGTAATTACTGTCGCCACAACGGACATGAATCCCCTTCAAGATTTTTATGTCGCGTACCCTTCCCATGGAGGTAAACATCTTAAGTAATGTTTAAATGATATACATTGTGAAAATACTTGAAGGCATGCAAGTTGTAACGATAAATATGTTGTCTCCCGTGTTTTTGTGAATGGGTTCGCACGCATAGACCCCGAAACGGTCCAAACCATAGACTTCTACTCTGGGGGGCTTCACTTGGCTAGTGACTCCAGTGACCGTGCCTCAGTTGCTGGGGCTCAACACGCTCGCCTCGACCATGCACCGTGCGGCCTCAACCCGCCTCACGCATATAACCATGCCGATGAAATCTCGACGGTTGTTGCAAGCACTCTCGAGGTTGGGTTCGTCATCTCTGACCCCAACACCCGTCTCATCACAAAGGTCCTCTCTAAGAGCGACATGTTCGTTTTCCCCGTGGGACTCATCCATTACCAGAGGAACGTCGGATACGGCAATGCCGTGGCCATCGCAGCTCTTGGCGGCCAGAATCCCGGCGTCATCACGGTCGCAAATGCGGTTTTCGGATCCAGTCCAGATATCGCCACTAACATTCTTGCCAAGACATTCCAAGTCGATGAGAGCATCGCTGATCAGATCCAGTCCAAGTTCTAGAAACTGAAACTCGAGATTCAATGGCCTACTAAGGATTTCCTTGTGTGTTTGGACATACAGAACCAGTTATTTGTTCATTATTTTTGTCCAGTGTTTATTCAATCTTGCGTCATTATTCTTTCTGTAGAATCACGACAATTAAAAGCATTGTTCCTGTTCCTATAGCAAAATTTTTCTCCGCCTGTGCAAGCTCCAGCATTACAAATCGACGTAATTGTAAAAAATTTACGATTTTTTTGATAATTTTTCCAGAAAGTGCCTCTTGTCACTCAAATTTCCACCAGCATGTCCTGTCACCTTTCACCATTCTTTCACCATTCTTCAGTTATAATTTTTTTTCTTTTTTTCTTTTTTTTGGGGCTAACGCCTAGTGGATACAAACGGGGTCTTCATTTCGTCCACGGTGTAGAATCAAATGTTACCCCTTTCTCGGATTTCGGAGCCTATTGTATATTTACGTAAAATTTCCTTCTTTTTTTCCAGGTCACTTATGAAAAATGAGTTTATTTAAATCTTACATCACCCAGACTTAACTTGTATCTTATTTAATCAGTACTCATGCAAACGTCATCACAATTAAATAATAGATCTAGACAGGACCATGCATGGCTCTATAGCTTCACGGCAACATCAAGCATTGACCAATCTTCCCACTTTTTTATTCTGCATACGAGCTTCCACTTTTTACTGAACCCTTTTCTTTATGTCCTCAGAACAATTTCATTCGATGGGGCTCTTGCTCTCTTCCTCGATCTCGCAACTCTTGTAATTACTGTAATTATAACTTATCAATATAATTCTTCCAATTAATTATCGTTGCGAATCACTAATATGACAATCCACAAGTTATCCATATCGGCATGCCAAACCAAGGAGCTAGCAAAGATTGGACATCATGTCAGTAATTTCTGATAATAATTCGCTGAAAAAACCTAAATTAAAATTTTACGGAAAATTTGTAACTCAATGTCCAATCAAATTCTCTACTTGATTCTATATACTCATGGATTAGTGAACTTAATTGAGTAAAGCAAGACACAGAGATTAAACGTGGGATCATAAGTCTAAAAATTTGTAACCCCCCAGTCCAATCAAATTTTAAAACCTTAAAAATTTATAACTATAAATTTTAAAACTTTAAAAAATATAATAAAATAATAAAATACATAAAAGTAATAAGTAAATGCAAAAGACTACATATCCTATTGACCTAAAACCCCAAAACTTTTTGCTCAAAAAAAAAAAAAACCCAAAACTTTTAGTATCTTCTAGAAGTTACAACACAACTCTACCGGAAACGATCATCAAAAAGAGGCAGGAGGACGGGGAGAATTATAGCTGAATAAAAAGAACAAGAATTTTCAAGGTACCACTTGAGATGGGGATGACACTTGCACCCAAGCAAATTCTTCCTTGTAACTCGCAGCCCCTTCGCAAGACGCTTCACAGGAATAAACGGCTATAGTAGCCCAGTCGAACGAATCTGCATCGTTCTTCACGCCGAAAAAGTAAAGTAGCTGAGGCAAGACCTGAAAAATAGAGGGTAGTAATCAAAAAGGTCATCCACTGCGTGATGTTACACAAATAAGAGCTCTAATAGAGATGCATATCATGGTATAATGACAGAGGGGTTTTGGCGACTGCACGTTGACATTAAATCTTTAAAATATCAAGATCTTTCAAAAGAAAAGGATGCAAAAAGATAACCTGAAATTCGAAACATCGGAGCTTTCCACAATAGCTGCATTTGGGAATATCAGCTGTTGATGGCTGACCACTTGACATCGGCCACAAGGGCCTTGAGCATACATTTCGACAGTACCTGTTCATTACAAGTAGAATAAACAAATAAGCTTTGCGATTTTCTGATTTTCCAAACAAATTAAAACCATTCTTGTTTCAGACTGAGGGAGAGGAAAGAGAAACAACAGATATGGTTCTACAACTCGTGTCCTAGTAGGACATCTACAGTAAGGTTCTAAATGTTGCCAAGACATCGTGACTCTGAAAACCTGGTCAGGCTCTTTTTGGATATTGCAGAAAGCATGCTCCATCCAATAAAAATACCCAATAAGCATACTAGATATGCACATCCTCATTGAAGAATTCATGGATCTCAAAACCATACATTGCAATTTAAATTAGATAACCTTAAAACTTGCTCAGGCGCCTTGGCAATACATTCTTGGAAGTTGCCCCAACTCCTCCTGTCACTGTCACCCTACTCACAGAAAAAGGCAAAGGATAAACCATGTGAAATATTTAGCAGAACTAATTCTCAATAACTACGGTGCATTTATACCTGGAAACTATCAATAAGTGAATTTATTGAGTCATCCATCTGGTTTTTGGATACCAGACAATTGGCATTATCCAAATCAGTGGACACATCGACATCATACTCAGCCTCATCCTCATTAACAATCTCGTGTTCAGGCCATGGACTCCTGCTTGCAGCTGTTTGCAGAATTACAACATAGAGAACTTAACATTCCAAAAGTACAGAAATAAATACCGGAAGTTAAAACATGATGCTGAGTTCAGTTTCAACTTCAAGCATAAGACTACAGACCAAAATCGTCACAGCTAAATGACTACATAAGTCTCTGGCAGTCTGCATACTAAGGCGTGTTAAAATTACTCCAATAGGATCTCTACTCCGCAAACATGACAGAAAGAACAGAGCTGCAACTTCAAGCATAAGACTACAGACCGAAATCATCACAACTAAATGACTACATCTATCTCTGGCAGTCTACGTACTAAGGTATGTTCAAAATACTCCAATAGGACCTCTACTATGCCAACATGACAGAACAGAGCTGTGCATGTGAAGATGGAAAATTCATGAGACCTAAGAGGCACATATACCTGCGCCTCCCCTGCAATACTGGTATAATTTATCCAAATAAGTCTAAAATAATTGCTCACGTTTCTGGTCTTCTGCTGATGAATTTCCTGCATTTCTACTACTATTTTGGCACATAACTTTATGACCTGAGCGCCAATGCATGGCCTGCAGGTGAAAAACAAAAGTCTTATGGAAAAGATCAGATGGACAGTGAATGTGCATAAGGAGCTGAATAATCTAGAACCTGATGTTTTTCAGAGCAGTATCGTGCTTCTCTGCAACTACCACAAAATTTATCTCCTTTCCATGTTCCACACCAGTTACAAAGTGGAGCTGCTCAACAACAATACATTTTGGCCAAAAAGAGAAGGATTAGTACCATAATTACTCAGAGGCTAACACAATAAAAGTAGTCAAAAGCCCATATATGAGTTCAGTCTTTGAAATTAGGCCCATGGAGACAACAACAGAACCAAGTGATAGAAATCTCCAATTAAACAAAGACAGCATAAACTGATAAACAAACAGAGGATAGCATATTCATCTGCTCGTATGTGTGTGCACTGTCATAAAGTATTCCATTCACTTCCAAAGACAAAAATCAGAACATGACTGACTGGGAAAAGACATAAAAAGCTACCTCCACTCCCTAAAGGTTTGTCACCCCCATCATGTCGTGGGGGTTCACTTGAGTAGAAGGGATTGTCGTGAGGCAATTGGCAACGAAAAACTTTCACACTTGAATACCACCAGAGGACCCAAAGAATGAGATAAATTAGATTAAGACAAGTGCACAAATAATAAACTGAAACAGGACTTGCTGGATTAAGAAAATTGATAGTACCTTCGAGAGGCATTTACTGCAGGTTGCTTCCATTGTTCATGTTGATCGCTAAGTAGACAAGACATCGATGGACACATGAACAAAAATAATGTGCGATGAAACGTTGATTCTCGATCAGAGGTCGGTGCATATACCTAAGGATGTCATAAACAATGACAAAAAGTACAAACAACTACTAAACAACATTAAAAGGGTTTTCAAAAAAAAAAAAATTAAAAAAAGGGACACGTGGACTAAGACAACAACCAATCAAATAAATACCCTCTTATTGAGAGCTCATGGATGCGGCAAATGATAGAAATGAAGCCACTTTCATTGCTTACGTGATCACAAAGGAAATAGACAAAAAGAAAATAGGACAATTTATTAAGAGGACACATGGTCACTACACTGCCAAGAGAATAACAAAACCCTCCATCTAGTACATGCATATTCTCCACACACATGCAAATGATTAAAGCATGAAAAAATGCACTGTCTGGGAAAGAATATGCAAGTCAAGAACATATATAGTCTCGTATCTTATAACAATGAACAGTAATAAAATTCCAATCAACAATATACAAAATTGAAAAAGATTCCCACTCCAGTTAAGAGTAATAGGAAATTCCACGCTGGACACATGCCACACAGAAACTCATTTAAGGCAAAAGAATAATATACCTGAAGCAAAAATTGCAAGGGTCGTTCACATATATCACAAAGGCGAGACCTACCAGATGGTAGATTAATTGGATCCAACCAAGCCTGCATTTGGGCAAAAATACCATAAAACACAGTGATGTCAAGCAAAATTCAACATTTTGACTTTTCTAATTACTTTTACTGAATATAACTACTTGTCCATTATAATACGGCCTTTAATTTCATATCTTACTCTTGGAAAAATCATAAAAGGCAAATTGGAAGCTGGTGCAAGAATGCAAAAAGTATTCAGGCAAAAAGAAAAGAAAACTGAAAAGGGGAGAATTTCACGAAAATAAAACGCACCGGCACCCCCCCAGCTTTGCTAGGGAAGAGTTGACGAAGCAGGGACCATTTATTTTTTGGCTTCTCAACAAAACCTAAAGTTACCGGTTTTTGCACTTCATCATCGTCCTCATCATCATCATCATCATCATCATTCATCAGATCCTCCACTTCTTCTGGATCTGCATCATCATCCCTTTTGTCATTGTAGGTAGAGATATGAATATTCTTCAGCATCTCCACTGAATCATCGTTCTCACTAATCTCCACTGGCATTTTGAAAACTGCACCAAATCAGAAAAAGACAAAAGCACAACACCATATTTAATGTCAATAGGAAAATTTGTGTGGGATAAACACCTTTGAGTAATGCAAATACTTAAATCGGCTGTCCCATGTAAGTAAATAGACACTCATACACACATATCAGTACAAACATGGAGTCTTGAAGGTTAAAACATCTCAAAACATTATGTTGCTATAAGTATATCATGGCTAAAAATCCCATGTATTATCACAATCTCAAAGATAAAGATACATTGTGAAACCACATGAGAAAGCCTCGTCAAAATCACATGTCACAACTAAGGGTGATCGGCTCCGGGTTGGGTAGGTTCCAGACCTGGACCCTGGATCCAACCCTGAATTAGGAGTGATCTAGAGCAGAGAACAAATGTCCTGTGAACAAGGAAGAGTTTTAGTTTTTCACTAGCAAACATCATGGGACAGATTGAATCCATTTTTTATAAACCATGCCTTATATGAACTACAGTTTTAGCTAGCAGCTTCAGATGAAAGTTGCTAAACTGAGAACCAATAACTCTGGAACCATAAATAAGTGTGACTGCAACAGTCATTCTAGTAGCCTATGATTTGGACAGATTAGAAATTTTTCCCATATAATCTACAAAACCAGGGAATGAACAAAAAATTCAAAATAGCTTTCACTATTTAATTGGTTAAACGGTTGATGGCAAAAGTCTTCTTCCTACTAAGCGAATATAAGAGGCAACAACAAGCAGTCTGTGATCCAGCCAACAAGACCATGCCGTAGGGTACATAACGAGAAAACTCAGATGAAAAATGTCCAACAAGCAGTCCGATGTTCAAAAATGAAAAATCCAATAAGAAATGCTCATCTCATTCAACAATAACAGAGTTCCAAAGGACATGTGAAGGACCATGGTAACCAATCTGGGGTTCTCTCCCCAGCCAGCTGCTCCAGCTGTTCTCTTAAAGTAGCAACATGCTACAAAGCCAACATGACAACAGCATTGTAAAAGTGAAGAGATGCATCTAGTACTTCAAAGAACAATAAGAAGTAGAACTAAGAAAGTCACTAACTAGACAAACAAACAGAGCACACTCAAATGAAACGTACATTAGACTAACTTTTCCAAACGACACCAAGACATCCTAAACTAATCATCTCCTGGGAGACACATTTCATATAGGTGAACTGCAGTACCTATCACTGAACTGGTCTTTATTTTCTAGATTTAGCACTAGTTTGGAACTTCGATAAATTTCAATTTAGTCATCCCATTTAGTTTTCCTTTTCTACTTGTTTAATATGGGAGGAACTGATTCTCTGCCATTAAGATAGTCACAGACAATAGAATGCTCATTTCTCCACTATAGACATATGCAATTCCATAAGATTAGACTAAAGGTTCACAACCCATTCTAAGTAATCAGTCAGCGCCAGAGAGGCGTGCAACGATCCCAATCTCGACTTCCTGGATACCCAACAACCCGCAAGATGCACCGAATGAAACAACATGGAACCACCAACAATATCATTCAAGAAAAAGGAACACCAAATGAAGCAAACCAGTTCAGGAATCATCACGGCACAAGAAAACACAGGAAAAGGTAAGCATCTAACCAGAATGTCAGTCACAACGAGCACAGAATGGAATTGCTCGACCTCCCCGATATCGTGGCAACCAATTACGAGTCCACCTTGGCTAGAAAGAACTCATCGTCGGGAATAATCGCCTTGGCAGCGGACGCGGGCTGAGTGGAATCGGCCGCTCTCGCGACGAACGCGAGCTCGCGAGTCGCGACACCGACTCGCCTATCGCCGGCCGAGATGGGCGGCAACGATGGGGCGCCGACGGCGCGGGCGGAGGAGAGAGGGAGCGTGGCGGCGGCCGCAGAAGCCGAACCGGCGGTCGTGAGCGCAGGCGACGGGAGCTCCGTCGGAGATCCTACCGCGAAGCGAGACCCTAGAATGTGAGGAGCAAAGAAGAGGGCGGCGGCGGAGTCGATAAGAAGGCGCAGCCGTGGACGGCGGCGGAGTCGACGAGAAGGAGAAGAAGCAGTCGTCGGGAGGAGATGGCAGAGTCGGCGAGGGTCTGACGTTTTTGACTTCGGGTAAGGCGAGAGAAAGTGTTCGTTTCATTGTATGGAGTCAAAAGTGTCTTTCGGAGTCGGAATAATGTTCCGGCCCCAACTTGATTTAATGTATGCTTAAGCCGTGCATAATAAAATTTATATTTCTCTATTTTTATATTTTTTTTTAATAGAAATTGCCTTCGGTAATGTAATTTAATTTTTTTATTTTTAAAATAAATTTTTATTCCGAAATAAATTTGAAGAAAAAATCAAAAGTTTAAAATTTTTAACTTCTCAATTTCTCAAATAGAAATTGAGAAATTAATTTCTCGGCCATAAATCAATTTATGTTACAGAAATTTTGTCACGCGTCGCTTGGGTTGCGTTTGGTCGTCCGATTCTAAACACGATAGATGGATAGTATAGGATAAGAAATCCATGGATTTTTTCATATCCTATCAATTGTTTGGTGAACTACGGATTTAAAGTCGGATATCCTCATATCCTATAATCTACTGTTTGGTAAACTACAGATTCAAAGTCGGATATGTCTAGGTAAGTAATCAATTTCTTCTCCCACTAAAGCAAATATCATCGATACTCAACACAAACACTGATGACAGAACAACAAATGCGCTATAGATTGACCTCAAAACAGCAGATGCAAAGCACAAGACCGTTCGCCCACTCACGCAACAATCCAATCCATACTTAGAAACTACGAGGCTCACCATGTTGACACTAGCTCGCGTAGACTGCATTGTTCACCACGCCATACTGATCCAATTCATAGTCACGGACCTTGAGCTCCACATCAATGAACCCATTCATCAATGAACCCACTCATTCTGCGAAGAACGACAAAAGATTGTGAACCTCATTAGTCATCATCACAAACCCAATTGATGCAAGTAATAGACTCATCATCGCAATGCCCAGACGAATGCATTTGACAAGAGCAGCGAACCTCATCAGTCATCATCACCAAAAAAAAAAAAAAAAAAAAAAAAAACCGAAAAGCTTTAATTTTTCCAAGCAATTAGCCACATTTGCCTCAATCAATCCCACCCCCCATAATTGCAAGCAGACAAAATAAAATAAAATAAAAGAACAAAAAAAAAAAGGACACCATACTACCAATCCACGAAAAAAGAAAAAAAGTCAAAAACACAATAACAAAAGAATTCACGTACTTCCCCCGCATCCCCGCTGCACCCCGCCTCGCCAAAACGGGCCGCGACCGCCCAGACCCGACGGCCCGACGGCGCGACAGGGACGATTGGGACGCCGACGGCCTCGGCGGCCAGGGCACAATTGAAGCGGGGAAAACATTGCGGTGGGGGGAATTGATTGGGAGGGCGACCGGCAGGCGATTGCCGGTAGACGAGGTCTTACCTTGGCGGAGGAAGAAGGCTTTCGTAAAATTTCGATAAGAATCGGAGAGTTATTGAGGAGAAGGCTTCAACGTCGATACTTTGGAAACAAAGAGTTGTGGGTGAACGACAGAGAAAGAAAAAAGGCGTAGGGTTTTATGTTTCGAATAAAAGAAATCCTATCCGACCTTATCCCACCTCCCCCCTCGGATTTTTTTATCCGGTCTATATCCGGCCTATATCTAACCTTATCCCATCCTGAAACTACTAAAACACGGGATATGATAAAACATATCCTATCCTAGTTTTTATCCTGGCCGTCGACGTCTTCGATAAAATTTCTAAAACATAAATTCAGATCAATTTTTAATTCAAAATTGAGAAATTAAAAATTTTAGTTTTTGGTTTCTTTTTTAAATTTATTTATTTCAAAAAATAAAAAAATTAAATTGCGTTATCAAATATATTTCTTTCCAAATCTACTTTAAAAAATGGAAAAAAAAAAAAATGGAGAAAAAAAAATTTTATTATATATGGGTCTTTATTTTCTATGCTCGATTTGTGTTCGGGTCGGATCAGGTTTTGGACACCCTCCTCATTACAAATCTTTGGGTGCAATTAAAATCCGAGCCACGCACACTAATCTTTAAGACCAATCTGACCTCATTAACAGAGTCGTTTTCGATACTCATGAGCTTGTAAAGTTTTTCTATAGATGTCTAGTAATAAATGAGTTTTGCTAACAAGTGTCACGAAAGCATTGGTGTAATGTGCTGGACCAAAAAACGTTTAATTTTCAAAACATTGATGGCGTATGGCCTCTTTTTCGGTTTTTTTTTTTTTTTTTTTTTTTTTTTTTTTTTTGTGGGTCGACATCGATTAGTAAAAGTTACGAATCATTACCGTAGGAAATGGTTACTTCGAATTATTTTGTATGACTATGACGATAGAAAATGCCGAAACGACGCACCAGTCCGGCTAAACGACACGGACGCGCCACGGAAGAAGATACAGAAGAAGAGAGGAAGGCGGCCGGCCTGCTCCCCCGCGTGATTTCAGCGTGACGAACACTCCACGCGCCCCGGCGCGTCGCGCAACGGCCCCTAACCGCCTCTCTTCTTCCTCCCTCGGAAGAGAGAGAAAGAAAAGACACAGAAGAGAGAGAAAGTGACAGAAGAGACGGAGGAGAGAGAGAGGGAGAAGAGAGATGTCACTCCCATCGCAGCGAAGACCAAAGCGAAACTCTCTCTCTCTCTCTCTCTCTCTCCATCTCTCTCTTTCTCTCTCTTGCCGTGGCTGCGTCGGGAACCGATTCCGGCGGATAGTCGCGGCGGCTCGAATCGAGTCGCGCAGGCATGGACGACGAGCCTCTCCTGCAGGGCCTCGTCCGGCCGCCGCCGCTGTTCACCCTCCCCGAGGACGACGAGATCGCCGTCCCTCCCCCTGCTCTCACCCCGTCCGAGTTCAAGGACCGCCTCATCTTCGGCCCCTCCCCGCCCCCGCGCGACGCGTCCCCGATCGCCGACGCCCTCATTTCCCCGCTCCACCCCGCCCGGCCCTCCTCCTCCTCCCCCTCGACGAGCCGCCGCAGCAGCCCTGGCTGATCGACCCTAACTTCTTCTGGAGCAAGAGCAACCTCCACCGGTCCAAGACCGCCCCCGCCATGGCCGTGATCAACGACCTCAACAGGCAGAGCGCGCCGCCCAAGCTGCAGTTCGCCTCGCCGTCGATCATACGGCAGGCCGTCGTGCTTCTGGTATTGTACCTGTCGCTCGGCGTGGTGATTTATTGGTTCAACAGGGATAATTTCTCTGCGACCGAGACTCACCCGGTTGTGGACGCGTTGTATTTTTGCATTGTGACGATGTGCACGATCGGTTATGGGGATATCACGCCCAACAGTGTGGTTACGAAGCTTTTCTCTATTATGTTTGTGCTGGTGGGATTTGGTTTGTGGATATCTTGCTCAGCGGGATGGTCAGTTACGTGCTCGATTTGCAAGAGAACTACATGTTGAGGTCAGTGAAGGGTGATGGAGAGAAGAAGGATTTAGCGGGGACATATATTTTCGATTTGAAGAAGGGGAGGATGAGGATAAGAATGAAGGTGGCATTGGCACTGGGTGTGGTTGTTATCTGTATTGGGATTGGTGCTGGGGTTATGCATTTTGTTGAGGACCTTGATTGGTTGGATTCGTTTTACCTTTCTGTGATGTCAGTGACCACTGTCGGCTACGGTGATAGGGCGTTTGAGTCGTTGCCTGGTCGTATTTTTGCTTCAATTTGGTTGCTGGTATCCACTCTTGCTGTTGCTCGAGCATTTCTGTTTCTGGCTGAAGCAAGAGTGGATAAGCGCCAGAGAAGGATGGCCAAGTGGGTGCTAGGTCAGGACATGACCATTGCCGAGTTTCTTGCAGCTGATATTGACAACAATGGATTTGTAAGGTATGCATACTTATTACCCAGTAGTATTCATTTAGGCTGGCTTCTTTAATGACCACAACTCTTGGGAAGACATTGCACGACTATGCTTCCTTTTCAGCTCTTCTTGAATTTCACCTTACCATTTGAGATGCTCTGAGCATTTCCCAACTTCTAGCTTCTTAGTAATTGAAGTAATGTGAATTGTGGGAATGGTTGCTTCTGTTTAATATGTCTTGTAACAGTTTAGTGGATAAATTATGTAGTATGAATGATATAAGAATCTTTAACTGTCTGAGTTGTGGATATGTGACCTGGACAAGTAAAATTCAGTATCGTTCACAAAAGGAAGAGTTGAAAGTCATATAAACGGTATTGAGTTATGCACAATAGTGTTATATTGCTAGCTGAAACCTTAAACACTTTTTCAGCCATTTGAAGCAGTTGAACAGACATGAAGTTTTCTGTTGTTCAGTTATGAAGAAAATACTGAAATGATGGTGTTCATTCACTGTAGAATGAAAATGCATGTTGTCTTAAGTAAATGTTGACAGCACGTCTATTGGCTTTTTTTCTTCTCTATCACTGAGTTTGTACCACTTTTTATAATTTTGGGGGTACTCAACTGATTAAGGAAAGGAGGAAGAAAAAAGAAATAGGTTTATATGGCTTTCACATGCTATTGCAGAAGGCCTCATTTATCATGTGGCAGTTCAATGTCTGACCTGATCATGCCAAAAAGATTATTACTTTGGATCAATACTATGAAAAACCTCAAACTGATACACCTATGATAGATTTACTTCAAACTAATTATGGGGTCAAAATCTCAAATTGATACACTCATAACATATTTACTCTCGTCAAATTTTACCATGAAATTGTTAAGCTACATGACACATCACAATAACTCAATTGACATGCCAAGTCTACGCAGAAAGCCATATCAATTCACCTTAAGTTTGTCTCAGGTTTACTGATTTGAGATTTTTAGTGACTTAAAAATCAATTTGGAGTAAATTTGTCACAAGTGTACCAATGTGGGGTTTTTGGTGACCTGAAAATAAGTTTGGGTTAAATTGGTTATAGGTGTACTAATTTGAGATTTTTTGTGGTATTAACCCTTACCTTTTTTGCTTAATAAGTTTAAGAGAAGAAAAAAGGGTGTAATCCAAGAATTGAAGGGTTGTGGAGAAGATACTACTTTGATCTCACCTAGCAAAACAGAGCATGCAAGTAGAATAGAACTGTATATGCTAACCGCACTGCCATCCAAAAGAATTTTGAGCACCCTTTAATAAACAAACATTGCATGACCCTCAAATCTGTTCCAGGTAATGTCCAGCTAGTCTACAGTCTCCACAGAATGAGTAATTGAGTTAATATCAAATATATCTCTTGGGAATTTTGTGACGGTGAATGGAAATTGATACTTAGGATTGGGAATCCTTTTCTGCACTCCATCATGTTTCCTTTATTTTCCAAAAAATAGTTTCGTTATCTCTACCTTCAATGCTTGGATTTTCTTTACTTTTCAGCTGTGCATTCTCAGTTCTTAGATAGAATTTTCCTGCCAGCCTATGACATGTGGAAATTTTTTATTCATTTCTTTAGAGTGGCATTATCATACAAACACTAGTCCTATGGTTCATCAGTCCACTGATGGGCTGCTGAACAGTGAGAAGAAGTTCAAAAATCTTGTTTCCATTCCTTATTACTGCCTAATAAAAGGAAAATGAAATCTATCCCTCATCAGAAGTGTGAGATTATGATTTTTCTCTTTTTTTACAACTTCTATTCTCCTTCTTTTTAGTTGAGTTCTTGACTAGAAAGTAGCAGGGAGAATGTCAAAGTCTTTGCATTTAATGCTTTCATTCCTATAGAGCATAAAACCAAGGTGTTTTTTAGTACTAAGTCATGAATCTTCTTTACTGTGAGAGGAAAACGCACCTTCAAAGTTATGATAGCAATAACATTTTTATATCATAGAATATGATTTGCTTATGTTGTTTTGGGTTTCTGCACTTTCTGGTTCTGTGACAGTCAGGAATATTAAATTAGGAATTTTCCTTATCCTATGTTGCTTCCCATATTGCGTGCATGATTTTTTGATAGATTGAAAGTATTTCTTAACTTACATAAAGGGTTTAGTGTAGATAAGTGGGGAGTATGTAGCTTTAGCAGGGAGGCACAATTTCGCTGACTAGACCACCCTAGTGGAAAAGGCTGATATGTTAAAGAGAATTATTTGTGATTGGACTCACTGTTTGACTGCTCACTCTAGCATAATTGGGGCCAAAGTCCAAACTTACCCTGAAATTCATTTGACTGTCTCTTCAATGCTTATGGAAAGATCTGTTCAGTTTGGGCTAGAGAGGGATTGGATGTTGAGTCTTATTACTGACAATTTAAATAAACAATTTCAAAAGATGGGGAGAACTTCAATTGTGATAATCAGTATAATCACTATGGATTCACTTTGCCATTCCTTAAAAGGAGTTTATAGACTGATGCATCCAAATTTGCATCATTTTTCAACTAAGTGGAGTATATAGGATGCATCCAAATTCGCATCATTTTTCTACTAAGTGGAGTATATAGGTTGCCGCATCCAAATTCCCACCAGTTTTTCTTGTTTGAAGCATGTCATACACTTGACTGCTGATCCTAGGGACAAAAATCCTCTTAGTTGGCACCCTCTTGGTGCAGCAAAAGGTTACACTCATTTGAAGCATCAGATTGAGATCCCCGTTTTTAATATATTGGCCAGTGACTGAGGTCCCAATTTAGTAAGTCGTTCTGTCAAGCCCTTTACAGTAATTTGCATTGAGAAAAAGTTCAAGTTTTTGCTGGTGTTTTCAACTGCATGAAACTGTTTGAGCAAGTTCATGGTGTGTTACGGAGTGTATTTTGGCAGCAGAGATGAGCTACGCCCACCACACAAGTTGTTAGCTTGTTTAACTTTTCACTTGGTATCTTTGTACTTTGCAAGCGCTTGCTCAGAACATTTGCCATTCAATTTGATGGGAATAGTCTTCGAGTATTGTCTGTTATGGAATTAATTAATTAAATTTGCTCTACACCTATAAGTTTGAGTGTAGGCTTATATTTATATTCAATATAGCTATCAATACCTTCTTTTGCCAATTTCTAAATGTGTATCTGTCAGACTTGGAGCTCTAATGAAATTCACTGCTGGTGTCTTTGTGCAGTAAATCTGAGTATGTCATCTACAAGTTAAAAGAGATGAGAAAAGTTTCAGAGAAAGACATAATGCAGATCTGCAATAAGTTTGATCGGTTAGACAACGGCAAATGTGGGAAGATTACTCTTGCTGATCTCATGGAAAGTCGTAACTAATCAAGATAAGCTCTTCTCTTTGCAAAATGCACCGAGAAGTGAAGAGAAAATTGCAAGATAATGCTCATCTTAAAGAAGGTAAAACAATTCCTGTGGTGTTGATATTCGGACACAGAAATGATGCTTTTGGAGATTGGTTTCCTGATTGGTCAATCCCCCTACATTCTATCCTCCTCATTGAACTGCTTCCCCATATTGTCGATATGCATTGCATATCCATATTTTGTTGGGCTCATCTGTCAATTGCACTGCCTGGTTGATGACTAGAAGCATTTTCACAAGGCAAGGTTTTGCCTTCATTCTGCCTTCTTTGAAACGTGCCTTAGGTAGAGGAGGATTCATTAGGAAAGCAAACACTATTTCAAGCAGGAATGATTCTGCACATATTCTTTCTTTTTATGAGACTTGCTTGAATTATTCTTTGCCAAAGGCCAGAAAATTAGAGGGATTTTGTCACTTATGTATAAAAAGTAGTGTATCTTCTGCTATGCACCAGCGAACCTTTTATTTGCTCTATGAAGTGTATGTATTTGAAGTAGCAATAAAAGTTCTATACGATTCTCTCTCTCTCTGTTGTACTCTCTTTCTGTGGACTATTCGAACTTCTCTGTGTTGATTACATCCATCATTTGATTAGGGCTTTTCTGGAAATAGGATCAGTTCTTGTGTAATATCTTCAAGGAAATTAAGGTATGTCTGACTTTTTGCTGTTAGCTGCTTTTGTTATATTAAGAAGTGTTTTTGGAAGCATTTCCAAGTGAAGTGGTAATAGTTCTTCAAAAAGACAATCTCTCGAGCGACTCCAAAAAGGAAATTTTTCGATTTAAAAAGAGAAAACGAAGGAGAAAACATACTCAAATTAGATTTACATGGGGAAGTGTATATCCCTTATTTGCATTACATACGTACATGTACATGATCTACTGGGGTGTCAAGGGATCAGGTCAGGCATAATTTTCATGATACCCGACCCAATCCGAAACCCTACAAGGGCGTGATTGACCCAATCCGATCTGTTCGAGACCCTAAATTTTTAAGTCGGGTCGGGTCCAATCGGGTCAAGCCAGCAGGAGCATTTTTGACAGCTTTATGATCCAAGAGGTTATTTCATTTTTGCAACTCTGCGTTTGAACAACTTACCACAAAAAGCTTTAAGAGGATATCTCCTTGTCCTTTTATGATTAGACGGCTTCTTGTGTGATGAATGGGAGGAATGGATGATCGCCCACAGGATGATTCGTCGCTTCGGAGATCGGGAAAGTAGGAGAAAAAAATTGAATTATTGCACCCTTCCTTCCAGGACCTTCCTTAACTTTTGCAATGATTTGACTTGTAAATGTAATCTTCTTTGTTCTTTTCTCCATTTCCTTTTTCTTCCTTTCTTTTCCCTTTCTCCACAATCAACCATATATATATATAAAGGAAGAGGGATTTTAAGTAATTCATGTTTGGTTGAATTTTTGGGGAATTCTTTAAAGAAAGCAAAGAATTTTAGGTTTAATGGATTTCTCAAAACACAAATTGTGTTTAGTAAAGTGTAATTTGAAAGTGCATTGAGAAGCAATTTGGCTTAAATGGTGTTTTGGAAAAAAATTACTTGTAAAGGGGGAAAAAAGAAATTATACTCTTAACCTATGCGTGAAGAAGGGCTTCGGCCTCTGGCAAGCTAGATCTAGCATTAGCGACTGACTTTTGAGGTTGCATGAGCACAGGCAACCTCCCATGACAACTGCTTGTCACACAACCCAAGGCAACCGTCACCTTAGGTCACGCAATCTTAGGTAAGACTCACCAATGGTCAAATTGGGCATCACCAACGACATTAGTTGAGGTGGTTGGTGGTCAACGTCAAAGCGTTTTCGGAAATTTTGAAAATTTAGTGATGGCAAAATTGAAAGAAAAAAATATATTAGCATTGCAAAAATGCTAAAGCCTATAAACCTGCCTTAGGGCTCGTTTGGTTTGGTTTTGAAGAAATGATTTTGGGAAAATGCAAATATCTTTGGAGTAAATGGGTTTTCAATTTGGTAAATTGTAACTTCAAATGGTATTAGAAAATAACTTTGGCATAAATGCGATTTGGTAAAACCCACATTTATAAAGGGCTTTTGGTATTTATTTTTTTTAAGTTTGAAAATTAAATCTAGTGTAGGTTGGCCATCAACCAATCGCCAAACAACTAGTGGACCACCGGGCAACACTACTTGAGGTCACGCACTCAAGCAACATCACTTGAGTCTTGGAACACGCCACTCCAAGCGATGGTTGCCAGGGATGCGTGACCCCCAAGCAACAATGGCAATTGCCGAAGAAGCTCGACTTTTAGGTGGCAATCAGAGAAGTTGAATAGTCATGATAAACAAGGAAGAAGATAAATAGTGATGGATGAATAATGGACTTGCATTTCAAAAATGCTGAAAAACCAAAGTAGGTCGCTAACTACATTAGGTTTTCAGCATTTGTAATGATAGCATTTCGTAAGGGAAATCTAGAAAACACTTGTCAAAGGCTTTGTATTTTCCCCGAGGAAGTCTGAAGGCCCAAAGTCTTTTGCAAAAGTTGAACTAAACAAAGCCTAAAACTAAGAGGCTTTAGGGGAACTTTGTAAATGCAATCATTTGCCCAAAACTCTCCAAAAAAAAATTGAGAAATGCTTTATCATTTAGCAACAACCTTTAGGAAAGTCATCCCCAAACACACTCTTAATTTCTTAAATATCTTATTTTAATATATTTTGTAAATAGGATATTTTCACCCCAATTTTTTTTGCTAAATCAAAACCATTTGGTTTAAATTATTGGACAAATTAATCTTCAGTTTTGTTGAAGCCATTTTTAACGCCTTTTTAGGCAATTTAGGTGTATTTGCTAATCATTATGTTCCTAGGAATAATTTTTACTTAGAAATGATTTTTTATTTTATTTTGTTCCTTGGAACAATTCCTAATTGAAGGCGCTTAGTAAAACCCTTAAAATTTTTATTTCATAATGAAAATGTGTTTGGTAAAATCTTTAAATTTCTAGTCCAAACCATTTTCTTTTTATCATTTAATAATTTTATTATATTTTCTTTTTTTCTTTTCTTTTTTTTCCCCTTTTCATCTTCTCCTTCCACATGGCCGACCGAGGACTGACAACCTTGTCGGAGCATCGCCGACACCTAGTGACCCGAGCCATGGGAAGGCTCATCAACCCGAGCCTCATTGTGAGCTGGGTGAGGCTCAACCTCTTTGAGCTACCTCCAAGTTGGCATCGGTCTTGCCTCAACTTCACCTAGATCTGACAAAGCCAAGCTCACCCAACCACCAACAAGGCTTGGCCTTGCTGAGCCACCACCAACTTGGCCTCACCTTGGCTGGGCGACATCGACCTAGAGGTGACTCAACAAGGTCAAGCCTCCTTGGTGGCTAGGCGAGGCTCGGTCTCACTAGATCTGGGCGAGATCGACCTCGCCTAGCCATGGCAACGCTTAGGTTGACAAGCCTTGCCGTGGCTTAATGCCAACGAGACCTTCATCTAATCGATCATCGGCAACAATGGCAACTGGCCAAAAGGAAGAAGAAGAAGAGGAAAGAGAAGAGAAAATAAGAAAAATTAGCTTGATTCTAAAATTGTTCTTAAGAACAAAAAAAAAAAAAAAAAAAAAAAAGACTTTTTTTTTCTATTTCTTGATTTTGTTCCAAATTTATTCTTAAAAAAAAAAAAAAATGTTCCTAGGAACAAAAAATTCACCAGACCGATTTTTGTCTTTTTTTTCCAATGAATAAAAGAATAGAGACGCTATTTGAAGTGTTACCAAATAGGGCCTTATTGATCCATGGATTGCTACTTTCCTATCTTTTACGCCGGAACTTTCCTTTTGTTTTTGTCCATCATGCTAGAAAAATTAACTTCTCCAAAAGGACAAATACAAACCCCATTGGATGTGTATGTAGTTAGAAACTCAATTCACGTATTAAATTGACGGTTCCTTCCAATGTCAAGACCATAAAGTCTAGAAATGCTAAAAAAGGAAAAGGAAAAGTGCTTAACTGAACCTTTCTAGACATGTTCTACCATGAAAAAAGTCAATGACACTTCTCGTGATCCTATGTTTCAAGATGATCGTGTATATGTAGACTAAGGGAACCATGCCCTCAAAAATCTTTTTCTTTGAAGAAACATGAGATCGTCTATGAAGAGATATGAGTTTGGATGCAAAAGAAGTTATAACTAGGCTCGAACCTCTATCTCAATCATGTAAAGCTTGGACAAAAGCATAAATGAACGGTTTTCTGATAACACGAATCAATAACATTATATTATTGACAAATTATAGAGTTCATGATTGGATGGGGAGAAATTATTTTTTGCCTTTGACACATGGTTTTGCTCAAAAATACATTTTTATCAATGCTAGTTCACATGTCATTGTTATTCAAAACAGGAAAAAGTACCAAAAAAATCATAAATTTATTGTAATTGTACCAATTGAGTCCCAAACATTTCAATTATATTAATTGAGTCCTAAGCCTTCCCATGATTTGCCAAATGAGTTCTTTCGAAGGGATGTTTTTAGTACTTTTTCTTCAACACGAAACCTAGAAGAGTTTACTGATTTTTTGAAAACTTAACAATAATAGTATGCGAAGGAGAGAGATAATGAAGTGAATGGATGGATGTGAGAGAGTGAGGGGGTGTCAAGATTGTATTTGCTTCCCAAAAAATGAATGATTTGAAAAAGATTATCTTCATAAGTGATTGCTTTTATTCCTTATAAAGATGAGTGAACGGAAAATTATTTTACCATTCATAAAATTGTTAAACATAAAATTGTTGTTAATAATAAAAGCATTTTTTATTAATTAATTATTTTAAGTGATACAAGTAATCATTTTTCACGAAAATATTTTTCAAATAATTAATTTCCACAAAACTAACGGAGCCTACGAATGGAATGTATGTATCGAATCAAAATTTATCACTAGAGGCTAATTCGGTAAGTGAATTTGATTATGGACAAAGAAGTGATCTTCAAGCTTTTGAAAGTGAAAATCAATCATTGTTTCCATTTCTCTTTTCATTTTCTCATCCTCTTTAAAGAAACATATATATATATATATATAAAGAAGAAGGAAAAGTCACGTAGACTTCTCTACTTATATGTTTTATAAATTGACAAATAGACAAAGACATTGATTTTAAAGATCGACAAGACTCCCATACAAGAATCACGTTCTGCACATGCACCCGTGCGTGTATCACCACTCTATTTACAGTACACAACTCCTCATTCCAAGTGCTTTGGCATAAAATTACAAGTAATTGATTAACGTGTCTCATGTGTTCCATCCGTTAAAGTGCTTCGGTCTTTGTAATTCATGTGCGCCGTGCCCTTCCAACTCCAAATAGTAAAAACACCATTTTCACCTGTTTGCACACATGATGCTTTTGACTTTTGGTTTTTCTAAAAAGCACATGCGAGTTCCAATAATTCTCGCTGATCAAAAGCACCTTTTTTGCTTGAAAGATCAAAGGCAACCTCTATCTGCCAGTTGCAGATTAGTGGATTACCAATGTCATGACTAATCTCGAATTGGACAAAAGCAACCAGCTGACCCAACCTTTTACAGAGTGATGTTCTCGGAGAGCTTTTTGTCCTCATTTTCTCAATCTGTCCAGAAAAGGGAACATGACCCTCACATTGGACCTCCCTCGGCAGTGAACTAAAGACAACACTTCCATGAAGCCACAGTGGTCCAAGACTTGACAAAGAGGTCATAGAAATCCCACAGTAACGCAGACCAAGTCATCGGTCTTCGAATTATGTGACTTTATACGAGAATCATTGGAGTGCCCTTTTGAAATCTTGGGTCGGGGAGGTAGTATTTTGTCTTCACTGACCTTGACTAGGTGAACCCAGAGAGAGAGAGAGAGAGAGAGAGAGAGAGAGAGAGAGAGAGAGAGGCACTATTGAGTGAATGAGTACATAGCGTTTGATCGAAAGGAGGGAAAAGAAACATTATTAAAAAAGGCAAGCTGGAATTTAATGCACCTGGCCTAGTCAACTTGTCCTATTGCAATCTATGACAGTTGATGACTCAATCAAACATTGTTTTTTTTTTTTTTTTTTAAATGTGGAGCAACCTATTCTAACTATAAAAACAACGGGGTCCTTTTCTTTCTTTTTTCTTTGCACAGTTGTCAGTAGACTGGTGGGGCACATAATTACGGGATTTAAATTAAAAAGAACTGTTTGCGGCCGATGAATGTGAAGAAGGCTTTGGTGGTTAGAATCAGTCAAATGTGCTTCTTAGCCTTGGAAAAAGAATCAAACCCAGTAGACCTTTTCACATCTGAGAGGCAATTATCAGCTATATACATTGAACAATTAATCAAGTGATTAGCATATTCATATTTCTTACTCAGGAATTAGTTCAAATCACAACACCGGTATTGCTCTCTTGAGAAAATCACTCATAGCACGACTCGTATACTATAAAATTTGTTTCACTACGTGCATTTTCAGGATCTTTGAACATTAGAGATTAGTTGAATATGTAAAAGACTTCTCATAACTATGCCTATCACTAATAGGGAGAAAAATAAATATGAACTATCTAGATGGTTTAGATGGAAAACACGATTGATGTTGAGCTCATTGTGAAGGGTGCAACTTCTACTGCCATTTAGCATATATTATACAGCCACGAGGGCTATATTTTAACCTCTATAGGAACATTCCTAGTGGAGTATTTGTTGAATAGTGACGAGCAATTTGACTTCATATGCAAACAAGTCAAAGTAAATGATAAGCATCACAAGATGGCAAAAAAATAAACTAAAGGAAAAAAAAATATTTGGAATATAATGATAGAGGTTTTGGTCAAGGTGACCAATTTGACGTGATGTGTTCTTCACTTTCCTTTTAACTATTGCAAAAATTCTGTCAACGTTCACAGGTGGAATATGAACTTGGCAATCTCAACTAGATCTGAAAGTCAATAAATTTTTCAAGTGGGTGATCTTGGCGGTAACTTGATAGAAGGTCCTCAAAATGTTTTCTTTCTATTTTATTTAGTTCACTTTATTAAGTGAAAGGGGACACCCCGTGATGTTGCAGGTTGATAACTAGAATAAGTCATGTATGTTTGTCATTTATATCTTTTACACATGGCAGCTCCACAAGTAGAGACTAAAATGATGAATTTGATCATTTTGAATGTCTGTGTTGATTATAAGACGGGTTAATCCAGTTTGGTGTGCATGAATTGCATAGTTCGATGGTCTCGCTTGCTTCCAAAAAATCGTCCATACTATGAGTTTCTTAAATGGGAAAAGACATTAATGGGGGTAGTTGTGGATAATCAATAAGATTGGTCTAGCCATTAAGAAATTAACTTTTTATTAATGTGGATTAAGCACATGTCATAATCTCAATCCTCCAAATTTCATGGTCGGGTCATCTAACTAAGTTTTGGCTCGGTCTTAACTAATTCACGAGATTAACAAGATACTTCATGAATTTAAAGTTTGCTTATTTGAAATGGGTTTTAAAATCATTAAAAAAGAAAAAAATGTCTCAGACTATTTACAAATATAAATATAGTGACTGAGATCACTCAAGTAAATTATTATAAATTTTTCCTCACCTTACGAGGAAGCAGCTTTGAAAAGGTTAATCCTCTCTCCTTTACGCCATTTTCGGCATTTTAATTTTCCATATCATTTTCAGTTTTTTAAAGTTATCTATTAACTTGTTATGAGATTTCCAATTCAAATCAAGCATCCTCAGTTTTATTCTTTTGTGACCTTAGTTCCTCCACATGGTATGAGGTTAACATTTGATATTGTGCATGTTTTGAACTTGGTGTTATTATTATGGAGCATATCATATGACTCTATGCATTATGCATAGTTTATATGGTCTACCATAGAAAATTAGGCATTAATTAGAATCCTAATAATACAACATATAATTTAATTAGTTTATTGATTAATTACTCTTATGAACCTACTTATGTTGGGTAATAGGTTCTTCGAGACCAAGGATATAAACATAGTAAATTAATTCATATAGCTATCTTAGTATCCTAAAGTTCCTTTTTCTATCCTTTCCTCTAGTGTTTCTAAAAAAGTAAATAGCTTGATATTATTCAACGTTTTTCCAATCTATTCCCGCATTTGATTGTTGAAATGATAAATGAATACGAAATCACAACTACATGTAGTGAAATCTACTCAATATCGTACTCTTACCATTTTAACATTCGTGAGCAAAGGGAACTAGCTAGAATCGACAATGCATTCTCAAATTCTAGAAGGGTAAAGTCAATGATATAATTATAAATTAGTGAAACTATGTGTAACTTTCTCTTCACAACTTTTCTCATTCTCTTAATTTGAAAGAGAATTTGGAGACTTAGGGAACCGGGCCACTATCAACCCTCTTATGTCTGCTAGTGTCGGTGAGCGATAGTGAAATGAAAGTCGTAACAGATGTAGAATTTGACAGGTCGAGGAAAAAAATCGAAAATGAAATTATCGAACTAGACGATCGAATATAAAATTAGCTGGGATAATAGAGGTCTAGCAAAGATGATGCGCTCCAATGTGACTACATCTCAAGTACCTTTATGGAATGATGGAGGGTAGTTCACATGAGTTTGGAAAATGAAAAATTAGGTGTTGGAGCTCCAAAACCTTTTTGCGCCTCAAATTTGTGCGATTTTGCCGCCAAAGAAATGCGTCGCCGTCTCATAGGTTACACACCTAACAAAAAACCTGCCCCCTTCTCTCTCTCTCTCTCTCTCTCTCTCTCTCTCTCACTTACGAAAGTGACTTCCAATAACGCAATAACTTTTAAAAGAAAATGGGAAAGAAATGTATTATAAAAAAAGACCATAACTTTTAAATTTTTTCTTTTATGGTTGAATGTAGGCAATACTTTATGTCACGAATAATGGACGCAACTTAGGGTCAACAATTTCATGCTCTTTTTTTAATACTAGAAAGTCCTCCTTCTTAAGCTAACCCTCCCATTTGATCAACCATTACTTTCACATACATATCAACGTCTCTTCATCCTTATGTCATGCCGCAATAACATCTTACCCTTTCTATAACCCTTATTATTATCCACGTATCATTCGAATTTTAATCTCTGAAGTTATTTCATTCTTGCGTCTTTAGTTGGGTCATGCCGAGGGCGAGCCATATGGAAAAGTTGAGGAGCATGCAGGAGGTCATCTTACTCATTATCCAGACCCTATTATTTTTCAAGACGGAAAACTCACTTTAAACAGATAGATCTCAAGTTTATGAAATAGCCATTTGATATCGTAAATCGGGTATGATGGGAAGCAAGCCTAGGACGGGCATGAACCCCGTTAAAATCAAGCATTCATTGCTAAACTGTTTCCAAGTTAACCAAGATGAATTTTGGGTGGTTGTCTATTCACTCATATGTGAACAATCTTCAGCTTTATCTTCTCACTGAGACTTTTTCCTTGCAGATAAGGACACTCCTGTGGTAATCTAGTGGCCAAATGTTCTTGTTGCTCAACAACTAACCATATGAGAAGGTTGGTAGCTGTCACACATTTTTGCCAGGGAATATAGTAGACCTAATAAGTCCTATGGACACCTAAAAGGAAGAGATGGAGAGAATTACAAAATTCAACATTGAGTTTGAATCATTCAACTCAGTTATGTCAATAAATATACATTATTAATCACCTGATTAGATCTATGTTTTTTAGTGCACGGTCAAGTAGATAGCCAATGGGAAGCTTTGGTCCTTCTATTCCTCTAAAGCTAAAGTTAGCTTTTGATGGGCTATGATGGTGGCCTGCTGAAATCATGATATTGTATGGACGCAATTAGCCGCAAATTATGGCGTGGCCATTAATATATCTTTTAAATAATTTCAGCACAAACTCATATTCAAAAACCATCTCGCCTCTCTTCTGCTTTTAGATCAAAAGGACCCTTTAGTCTTACTTTTCGTTTTTGATATGGAGATTCTTGATTATTGTGGGGACTCTATGCACGTTTTCTCCATATAAGTAGAGCCCGTGACAATTCTCGATCACATTTCTCTTCAAAGAAACCAAAATTCAAAATATTAGTTGCGTTTCCCCTTTTTAGCTAAATTTGTATGTGATTGATATCCATACAATAGGTATATAACTACTAAAAGACATCTCTTAAGTGTCAATTCCCTAAATTTTATCTATATGCATATCCATCATTTGATATCGCCCGGTGATCACTGTTCGGGTCACCTCGATGATCACACTCCAAAGTGTAATTTGATATCCAGAATTAACCAATTCAATGACGCATATGTTCATATTATATGAGTTATCTAGACAAATGGATTTGCTAGTGTCCTTAACATGAATATCACTTTAATACAACAGAAAGGGTGTCCATTTATTTTTATTCTAACTATTATCTGGTTGCTGAAAACTTAAATGTGAAATTAAATTGAGAGTTAGTCCAAGCTTTTCGCCTTTTTCTGATCTTTGAAAAACTTTTGGTAGCTCTCAACGACCGAGTCCCAAAGCTAAGGGTTGGTTTTCTTTCTCATCATTTCGAGGTAGCATTTTTCCCCCCTCCTCTTTTTGCGTCCTTGGGATTTGATGATTGCCAGAAATTTGTATTATTGTTGACCATATAAAAAAGTAGAGAATTTTTTTAAAGAAAGGGGTGGAAATTATTATTTTGTTCTAAAAGGCTAATTATCATTATCTGATTGAACAGAAATGAATGGGATGGTGGAGAACAATCCCAGTGATACGATCTCACACGTAAGGAATCCGATTGTGGACACAAACCTAATTGACGATGAGTCACGAGGCCCGCGATTTAAACCATTTTTATTATATCTTTATTTCTAATCAATCACGTGTCAAATTCTACTTCCTAATCTTGTCTTTCTTTTCACCCCTTGCTTAAATCATACTCATATTACTAGCTAAATTAATGAGAAATTCTCAAAAAAAATTTTGATAGGTGACGAGTGTCGGTTGACAAGAGATTCGATTTCAAGATAACTCTAAATTAAACCAACGTGCCCGAGGTAGATTTATAATAATCCGAACTTTTGGGGGCATTTTGTGGGGATGAGAGTGACATTGCTATAATTGCAATTATGACCCTGAAATTTTGCCAACCTAATAAATAAATATGTATATATGAAAGTTAGCTCCAGCCAGCCACCAAACAAGCAGGCTGCTCTCATGGTGCCAACGTTTACCGACTCAATGGAGCCGTAATCAAGAAAGGAGAAAAATGGCAAAAAAAAAAAAAACAAAATAAGAAGAAAATAAACGCAGTCAAAAGAAGAAATGAGAAAATTATAAAAACATATGAGTGAGTCAATTTCATTGTGGGAAGCATCTTTTGAAATTGCTAGAAGGCCTAGGTCATTAAATTTTAAATCTAATCCACGTCTACATTCTCCTGACACCATAATGTCAATGTGATAAATCATTATTTTAGAAGAATGATAAGAATACAAATGATAATAATATTTATAAAATATTAACAGCGTTCAACAAATAAACAAAAGGAAAGAGAAATAAGAAAAGATATGGTAATGACCGGATTGAGACCAAAGGCGTCACAAGATTCCAGAGATTAGACGATGACGTTCGATACGTGTCAGCTAACGGGAAGCTTGTTTCCTTGCAATCATAATTAAGTTTTAAAAAAATTATATTATTTTATTTTTACTTCAAAATACTATATAAATTTCATCAGGCTATAAAAGAATTATGCGAATTTTCTTATTAAGTTTATGTATTGTCAAAGTTTAAAGATGCTTTTTTGGCTTAAAGAATGTCAAAGTGCATATATATCCCAAAATTTGGATTAAGCAAACAATAAAATAAAAATAAAAATCAATACAGGCATCTTAAAAACTCAACTAAAATGGAGAAATAACGGGTTCTTAAGACGTGAGTTGACCTCATTAACTATATAAAGTGTGCATGAAAATTCGAGCGCGCACTTCAATAGGACCACCTACATTTGACGATGTGTGGAATCGAACTTAAATGGTTCATCCAATCACAGCATAGTTCCGTTCCGAAAGTACTAAATTCACGTCTAATCATCACTTTTAATTGAAATAAAAAAATATCTAATTGTCACTTATGTATTTACAGCATGAAAATTCGAGCGCGCACTTCAATAGGACCACCTACATTTGACGATGTGTGGAATCGAACTTAAATGGTTCGTCCAATCACAGCATAGTTCCGTTCCGAAAGTACTAAATTCACGTCTAATCATCACTATTAACTGAAATAAAAAATATCTAATCGTCACTTATGTATTTAGATAATACCCTAAATTGTCCACCCTAAATGCCTTTCTTTTGTTCAATATCAAGGAATACTTGAGACTTTAGATTTAATAAATGTGTTGTGAAAATTTAATTTTCCAACGCAAAGATCATTACTGGATTCCAACACAATATATAAAACGATTTTCTGCACCATCAAAAGTGCGATTTAAAGATCATATATATCTTGCTTTTAACCTTCATATATACAATTTGAGGCGTTATTTGTCGAATTGATTTTTCTTTCTTTGGAGAAAAAAAAAAAGAAGACTCTATGACTCTATTCTATTCGTTTAAAAATGTGGCATTTTTTGAAAAATATTTTCCAAGAAATTATTTTTCAAGAAAATGTAATTATTTTTCGGTATTTGAATGAAACCTGAAAATAAAGTGGAAAATATTTTTTGTTGTTCGGTAAGGAAAATTTCTTCCTCCATATACTCTTTTTCATTTATTTTATTTTTTAAAATGATTTTTTTTTCATATTTTTAAAAATCAATTTTTAATTATTTTAAAATTTAAAATATATTATTATTATTTTCTTTATTTTTCATTTCCTTCTTTTTGGCCAATCGCTGACTATGGTGATGGCACACAACCAGCCATCGATGAGCCTCGAGCTTGCCGATGCGCACAAGGCTCGCCACTCACCGATTGGCAAGCATGAGCATCAAGCTCAAGACTTGCTAGATTGACAAGCGTGAGTTTGAAATCGATGAGCCAACAACTAGCTAAGAAAGAAGAAGATGGGAAACAAAGAAAAGAAAAAGAAATAAAGAAATAAAGAAAGAAAAAAAAAGAAAAAGGAAATTAAAAATCATTCAAATTATAAAAGAAAAAAGAATAAAAAAAGAAAAAAAAGAAAAAGAAGAAGAAGAAGAAAGGGGAAGAGGAAATAAGGATTTGTAGAAATGTGAGATAAGAGAGATCAAGTAAGAAATTTTTTTTAAAAGTGGAAAACACTTTTCCCTAATTTAGAAAACTTTTTTTATGGAAAATATTTTTCTTAATGAATTCATTTTCCATTAAACGAACGCCAAAAATCCTAAAATGTTTTCTCAAAAATTATTTTTTACAAAACGAATGGAGCTTATAACTTGACTAGATGGTTCGAAAGCTTTAAAATTGAATTGCACAAATTCATTGCATATCTTCCATTAAAATAAATATTTTCTTTCCTTTATGGAAAATTCTCTTACCCCGCCCTCCCTTTCAGAAGAGGGTCGTACCCACGTGCCGGGTCACATGTCGGCTCCGGTCAAAATGGCGGTGCCAGTACCATACACGTGTAGGCCTTTTATTCCAAAAGGAACAGATACAAAAAAATAGTGAAGTTTGAATCGCTGACCATCTTCTCTCTCTCTCTCTCTCTCTCTCTCAACATCGCTCACCAAAAAGACATCCTCCCTCTTTCTCTCTCTTCCTTTTGGATTTTTCCCTTCCATGACTGCAATCGGTGGTCTTCGCTGACTTCTCTCCCCACACCGCCCCACATGGAAATGGCAAATTCTCCACTTTCCCACCTTAATGTTTTGTAAGTTGGGTAATCTGACATTGATAATTACAAGTATTCTGTCGAGAGGAGGAGAACTAGCAAGACATGTCTTTTGATATGATCGAGAGATCGATATTGATATATTAAAGGGTCGGTTAATATTAGAGAATTTTCAAACGTGTAGATTTGATATCCAAACATGCAGTGGGTTCCACATGTTCCGAGCAGATTAGTCGACTTTCAGAAAAGATCTCGATATTTCTCATCAGAGTAAGATTATAGTTTGTATAGAGTGCTGGATTATCATTTCAATTAACTATCTTCTATATGAGTGTTTACATATAGGTTGTGATAGAGGAAAGGGATATCTATATATATTATATATGGTGTGTATTGTGTAATTAGAGTGGATTAGCTAGGGGCCACTAAAAAATTGCGAAAAGTGGTCAAGGAAAAGAGATCTTGGACAAAGTCCAAGTTTAACAGATGGGAGGGTTCTGTATGGAATGGAGATGTTTCCACATTAGAAACCACTTTTTTGGGAAGGTGTTTTGTCAACCTTCTCCGTAAAGTGACAATGTGGAGTCTCATTCAAAGCTCCAAAACCCTCCTTCCTCTCTCAATATAAATCACCACCACACGAAAGAGAAGAAACCTAGTAAAAGTCATACACCCCAAACCAAAGATCTACACAGAGACTTCAAGGAACCTCTCTTTCAAAGTTCTCATCCTCCTCCTCCTCCTCCTCCTCTTATTTTTTTCCTCTCTTTTGCTCCTTCCACATGTCTGATGAGCACAGAAACCCTAGCTATTACTATGACCCTTTCCAGAGCTCCCATTTCTCCTCTGCTTACGGTGACCATCCATACATGAGCTTCACTGATTGCTTGCAAGGCTCTGGTGACTACAACTCGCTGGCGACGACGGCTTTCGGCTTGTCGCCGTCGACCTCCGAGGTTCTTTCGTCGGTCGAGTATGGCCACCAGAAGCAGGAGATAGGAGGGGGTAGCGAGAGTACCAATCACAACCCGGCAACGCCGAACTCTTCGATCTCTTCTTCTTCTACTGAAGCCGGGGGGAGGAGGATTCGAGCAGAGGAAGGAGATCGGAGACCCAGTTGAAGGAGAGTGAAGATGGAGGAGAGAGCTCTAAGAAACAGTAAGAAGTCTCTCCTCTTTTATCTTCCTGCTCATGCATGTAAAATAAGATGGAGTCAATCTCTGAGTGGAATCTCGAACAACGTATGTCCCGATGTAACTATACTTGCATAATTGCCTGCGAATCCTTAACAACAAACTCGTTCAAAACCTTAGTATAAATGATCTTGTCTACTTATTTTTATTGGGAATGATCTTATTTATGTAAAGAATCAGTAAGTAGGCTTTCCTTGGTCCATGCATACTCGATTGAAGAAGGGGTCATTTACTGGGCCGTGACTCAGAAAACTATGTACTTTTTTTTGCTTGATTTAAAATCAAATTATTTGTCATGTGTAGGGTAATTACATCCAATCATGCAAGTATTTTGTTTGCAATAACATGTTATATGCTTTTGGAAAAAAAAAACAGGAGCAAATCAAAGAAGAAGGGAGAGAAAAGAGAGAGAGAGCCACGCTTTGCATTCATGACCAAGAGTGAAGTTGATCATCTTGAAGATGGTTACAGATGGAGAAAATATGGTCAAAAGGCTGTCAAAAATAGCCCTTACCCAAGGTATGTTTGCTCTCTCCCTCTCTCCCTCTCTCCCTCTCTCTCCCTCTCCCCACTTTGCTTTTTCTGCTCATTTTTTAGTCCACAACAAGATAACAAATTGGACATGAATACAGACACATTTGGTAGAAGGCAACAACAATTCAACTTTGTCCTTTCACAGATTTTGTCCAAAACTATGTTCCACTTTTTCTCCCTCAAAGTTCACATTTCACCAACTTAAATTTGACCTCAAGTTGGGACATCAAAGTCAATCATAACCCTCAAATAATTCCAAGAAATCAATCTAACTTCCTAAAAATAATTCTGAAACCTGCATTTTCTTTTTGCGCTTTGGTTTGTCTCTATTTACAGGAGCTACTACAGATGCACCACACAGAAATGCACTGTGAAGAAGAGAGTGGAGAGGTCATTCCAAGACCCTTCCATAGTGATCACCACCTACGAGGGCCAACACAACCACCCGATCCCGGCGACGCTCCGGGGAAGTGGGGCTGGGATGTTTGCTACATCCATGTTCGCGGCCCCCACTGCAGCGGTCCCGGGCTACAACAACCCTCAAGAGATGATGTTTCAAATGCCTCACATGATGACAACAAACCAAGGTGGTGCAAATTTTGCTTATAACCCTCAAGCTTTGACTTCAACACATCATCACCATCATCATCAGCAATATAACCAAGGCCCACCAGACTATGGACTCCTGCAAGACATCGTTCCTTCCATGTTCTTCAAACAAGAGCCATGATTATATTCCAATTAAGTATCTTCAAAATCCTTCTAGTATATTGTATATATACATTAGTATAGCTACAGCCTATAGCCAGTAATCAATTACTGCTACCTTTTTCTTTTTTCTCTTTTTATTTCTGACTGGTAACCCTATTTCATTAACTTCATCCTCAATCATATGATCTCACTTTTTTGGGGTACTTTCACAAAGGAAGATCAAGATCACTTAGATTAAGCTATTGGGGTCATTGGTCAGCCTTATGTTTTCCTCTCTCAGTAAGGAAATTTTGCACCAGCTGCTGGATAAGAGAGAAGAAGATTAGGTTGGTTAGATTCACATGCAGGGTCTTTTTAAATGTTTTGTCTTGTATTAAGGTTTTATATTTCTATTAGCTTTAAGAAGAGATTATCGATGATGATGATTGTATTGTGACTCATGGAGTCACTCAATATATCTTTGTACTCTCTTTCTGGAGCAACCATTTGCAACGATTTATGGCTATTGGATTATGCGAGTTTAGTTTTATTGTTATTTTTCTTGCTATAAATATCTTGCGCATTATGCTAAGAAAGTAAAAAAATTCAAAAGGTGAGCAATGGCATAACAATTAATCATCTAGAACTTTGTTGAGAAAATGTAGAGAAGTCACTGTCGTTTTGATGTTTTGGCTCATTTTCCGCTTGAAAGTTTTGAACTTCATCAATAAGTCACTGTTTGAAAATTTCAACTGAAGTAGATGAGCTATCCTGCTTTTGTCAAAAAGGTGCTACACTAAAGCTTGCATTGGCCTATACCTGAATTATATAATATAATATATACATATATATACGTGTATATATATATATATATCTCATATTAAAGGATGGTGACACAAACTTTGCCATAGAGTCAATCATTTAATAACATATTTGAGTTGAGAATGATCACATCACACAAGATTGTAGAAATGAGATTAAACCAAGTCATTGGCTATTGAAAAACTAATACTTTTATTCGTATAGACACATTTCAACCCGTCTCAGGCTGCACTGGCTATTGAAAAACTAATTACATAGACAAAAAGTTCATAGAATATTACCGTTTTATTTGGATAACACATCGATGGAACATCTGAACATTTAGTATGACTTATATAATGGATGAATGTGAAGTGCTCTTACATGCGCATAAAGTAAGACTCTATCTGTACGGGCAGTTGGCATGCCTCCTAATATTACTTTAGGCTGAAGATGTTTTGATTCGTATACCAGATCTACCACATAAATATCAGGCACTTGATATTGAAATTTATAGAAACTCGACACGAATGTGCTCTTTATACATGTAGATAATGAAATTTGTAAAGATTCTGCCACACATGTTTTGGCCAGAATGTAAGAAAACGATTTCGGGTTAAGGTAATCAAATGAGAACGAGAATCGAGTAGGTACTGTCATCATTTTTGTATTAAATTGACGTGGTACGAAGTCTTGAAAGAAGCAGTATTGGCTTTTTATTCAAACTTGAATTTGTATCTTCCATATGAATACTCATCTTACAAGTACAAATGTGCATATTCTAAGCCCCATTTGTGCAAATTCTCTATTAGTATATGTGACTGAAATCCCATGTAGTAGGTTAAGACTTTTCTTAATTAGGGTTTTGTATGTGTCTATAAATAAATATTGGGAGAGTAATTTCTCAGACCAGTACATATCATGGTCACATGCATTTAATGTAAATTTATATAAACTATTGTAACTTGCAATAATGCCAAGGAACAATTTATTGAGAGGCTGCATAATTGAATAAGGTTATATGTATGTATTTGAGGAAAATTGTCTATAAAGTCCTAAACCTATTGTATAACAGTCAATTCAGTTCTAAACTTTTTAATTTGATCAAATTTAATTTTAAATCTTTCGATTGCTTTAAATGTAGTCCATTTAGTCATTGTTGGTTGGAAATTGCTGAATTGGCCACTAACTGACCAACATAGCACAAACAATAATAACATGAATGATTTTTACAATTTTTTTTTTTATGATTAATTTGATCCATTTCTTTACTTATCTTTCATTTTTCATTGTTTATGTTCCCGAAAAGGCCAGTTGGGGGTTTGCCGGGCCTCGGCGAGGACCATAGCCCTTGCCCCCACTACAAGCCATTGCTGAAAGCCTTGGCGATCCACATCGGTCCTTTTGAGGAGATGAATAGTGAAAAAGAAAAGAAATTTATAAAAAAATCCATAAAGTTTTAAAAATAATTTGCAAAAATAGTCAATGTCGATGATTTCTAGAAATTTTTTGCCTGAAAAACTACATTGGCAAATTGTCAAAGAGTTTAGGAATAAATTGATCAAATTGAAAAGTTTTATGACTGCATTGGTTGCCGTATAATAGTTTTAGCACTATTTGGACAATTGTGCAATAGGATATCACATATTAGTGTAGAGAGGGGGGGGATCGATCTTGTTAACTAATTACATTGACAAATTAACTATACCACATCGCATGCGTGACTTCTGAGGTAATGAATGATCTATGTGAGACTCATGCATAGCTCATCATTCTCATATTTTCTGATCAAGTCAAGAGGACAAGGTCAGCGTGAATACATTTATTTTACTATTGACCAAAGTAGGTACCTAGGAAACATCACGAAATATAAAATGAATATGACCTCCTCTCGTTACGGAACTTAAGTTGTGTTAATCTTGTATCAAGTCAAGATGACTAGACATAAGCCAAGTCGTTGCTATAGTTATGCAAATTTTTCTTATCTACTTTTGTGAAATCTCAATTTTGCCCCCTGAGAAAAGTAACTCAACTTGGAAAAAATTAACACGATCCAACTTTCAAAGTTGGCATGAACATTGTTAGAAGTATGGCTTGAGTTTGAGTTCATAAGGAAAATCCAATCCGGATAGGTTTCTTAGTTTGAGTAGGTTTATCTAAAATGGTTTTTTTTAACTTTTTGAAAGATTTTATGGAACAACAATCAACTTTTCTAAAAATAAAAGTTATGTATTTTAACACTCTTACTTACATTTAGGCTAGACATTGGCATGGTACTAAGCATGAAATGAGGAGGCAAAAAGAAATGGAATTTAATATTTAAAATGCTTAAAAATCTTTTCTATATAAGAAATGAATATTTAAAAGTTAAACTTTAATATAAATACGTTCTAATATAAGTCCCGCTTTTTCCGCTCCTTCCTTGGCTAATACACAAGACATCACAATGTTTTGATCAAATTGTCCCTCATGACCAATTTTTAGCAGATTATACCCCGACCATCATTCAAGTTAAATGAGGCTCATTTTGACCTTATTCTCTATCTTTCTTATGTGTCATCCTCTTCTTCCTCGTTGCCTTCTCCGCCTACGTCCTCCATTGCACTCCTGACCTTGAAGTTTCTATAGCTTGCTCTGCCACCTCACCGACCCCTGTGGCCTCGACCTGCAATGTCATTCACTTCAAGATCTTGAAACTTTCATCCTTATTACTTGGTCTGCATTTTCCGCATTAGCTCTAGTCACACTAATCCTGAATCTCGGACGCGTGAGGATGCTCAACAAGAGCTCGGGAGTTTGCCGAAGCTACCAGATCTGGCTGGAGGTGTGGCATGAGTGACCCTCCTATGATCGTCATCATCCTTTGCGGAACCGCTAGCGCAGGCAAGTTTTTGGCATGTCGGAGCAGGACTTTAACGACCAACCGCGACCACTTTTACTCATGGAAGCACATGGAGCCCCATCTCATCCTCGAGGAGGTCCTCATCGAGTGCGCTTTGTTGTTGGCTCCAGCCGACCCTATTCAGTCACGTCAAATAGCTACAAGACATTCGATATATGGAAGATCCTTGTCAAGGAAAGCAAAGACGAGAAACGGGACCTAAGCAAAGCCAAACAGTCTCAGCCCCATGATATCCGATTAGGACGAGTAGAGAGTTGAGTGGCTGAGGAACACCTAAATTATTCCAATATCATCAGGCCTAATAAGCGTGAGGAACCCCACAGTGATCAATGTTTGTTAAAATTGATTAAGAAGAAGATGGATTCATGTAGGTTGCATGTATTGAGATATTTCACAATAGGGCACTCTTAGATGCGAAGAGTGCTATGTTTCGGGCTAAACTGCCTTTGATTAGGAAACTGTTGTGGTCACATCAGGAGATTGAGTTCTTGTGGATGGACGGTGATGCTATGTTCACTGCTATGGCGTTTGAGGTTCCGTGGGAGAGTTATGGAACTCTAACATTGTGATGCATGGTTAAAACGAGAAGGTGTTTGGTCAGAAGAACTGAATTGGGTTGAATATTGTTAGCTTCTTGTTTAGACATTGTCAGTGGTCACTAGACATTCTTGCTTCTCGTTGCTCTCCTCGATGAAGTTCTAAGCCATCCCCACCAAGCAAACCGGCCTCGGCTCGAACTCAACCACTCCACCCCGCCTCTTCCATCCTTGCCATATTAAGGAGGAGTTTCACCGCCAGTTGCCTTATCCAACAGTGAAATTTTCGGGATGCCTAGCAACTGTCGATGAAACAAGCAAAAAAAGAGAATAGAGAGATAAGAAGAAAAAGAAAGAACCAAATAAAAAGTGGGACACAAATTGGGCTCCACATTTAACTGGAATCATCGCCTGAAAGGAGGATCCATGGGTGACAATACGGTCAAAACACCATAAAAGAGAGAGTATTAGCTTGAGAGTGAGTAAGAAAAGCGTGACCCTAATTTTATTGGTCCGTGCTCAAAAGTATGATTTCTTTTTTTGTAACAGTAAATTTCAATAAGTGAAATAGAATGTCAAAGATTACTAGTATCTTTAATTGAGGACATTGTTAAGAAGGAATTTAAGTTTGAACATGTCAACATATCTAATTGACATGACACGATTTCCAAACTTGATTTTTCACCTCAGTCAAAATGATCTTTCCTTTGAATGTTCCATCAAGGTCAATTTCTTCAGTACATCCTCTTCTTCCGGTCTGTAGAGGGTGGATGCTTCCACATCATCATCATCATCATCAGTTGACTCCCATTTCGATACGCTCGAAGTTTGATCTTTCCAGACTTCTTCTTTCTTTTTGAGCTCGTGTTTGTTCTACAAGTGGCAACTTCAGGAGGGGCATATTTTCAATTAAAGAAAAAAGCAGGAGAACATACTGAAGGGAAAAAAAAAAATGAAACATCAAGCAAGCTCGGCAAAAGTATTTAGACATAACTTGCTGTTGATACTAAATTCATTTTTCACAAACTCATTTTTCATAAGCGGTAAGACAACTAAAATTGGGAAAGTATATTCTAAATTGTTGAGATATATATTTATAATTTTCGTTTTTCCCCATTTTTAGGCCTGCAGGGTTAGAGAATTGGCTGAGCCCAACAAGCCTCTTACTAGGCCTTGCGTTACTGGTATGGGCCAGTTCGTTCTGGCTGAGCCTGAGATGAAATTCAACTTTTGGCCCGCAAATAAATGCAATTCCAATTCGCCGACCCTTAAATCGTCCCAAAACATGTTTTTGAGCTTCAAATATCATTGCTAATCAGATGAGTATGGCAACTTGATCCTCATCGTCAATTCTATTTCTCGTGGCGATTAGAGTTGCAAAAAGCCGCCGCGACACGGTGCTACTAAAGGGAGAGAGGCGACGATTGCCGCGGCCAAGGGTGCCTTCGCCGCCAGCATGCCGCGATTTAGGGCTTCAAAGTCTATACCGGAGACGGCGATGCTAAAATCCCAATCGTTGTCGGACATGAAAGGAGACATGTCTGAGGTCAAGTATCTCTCATTCGATCTCTCTCTCGTCCTCTCAATTTAACATGCGAATTGCTACGCGACAGTTGGAAAGTGGTGATGGTAACCTCCTTGTCTTAACATGCTGATTGCTACGCTAATGGATTGAAAAATGTTAATAGCAGTTGATGACGAAGGGACTTTTTTGCGCAATAAAAAAGAGAGTTGGTGGCATAAGAAAGTCGGGGGACCTAATTATATGGAAGGGAATTGTGAGTACAAACCATGAATGCAGACCTGTTTATGTTATTGTAAATTCAAAAATGACTGTTAAGTGCATTTTGTACAGTGATGATAAGACAAGACCCTGAAACATGCGAAACGTACATTTCCCCATTTTTCTTCCTTCGCTTGTCGCATCTGTAGATTCCAAAATATATATATTCGCAAAAAATTAAAGAACAAAAGAAATGCAGCTTCCTAAAACCTTTTGTGGAGACACATACAATGTTAATTTTGTCATACCAACCCTCAAGTTGGCCTAGTTGATTGGGGTATTAAAGGTGCGCATGACAAAATTTATGGAACATAAATTGATTTCTGACCAGAATTGATATCTTAATTTCTATTGCTAAAATTGAGAAGTTAAAAATTTTAACTTTTATTTCTTTTTCAAATTAATTTCAGTAATAAAAATCTATTCTAAAAATAGAAAAATCAAATTACGTTATCAAATGGATTTTTATTCCAAACATGTTACGGAAAACAGAGAAATAGAGAAGTAGTAATTTTTTTTATCATGCGCAGCTTAAGAGTTTTCAAGAAAGAAGGTCACCCATTATAATTTTGATAACTGTGTGCAAACTTCAACAAGTCAGAGTCATTGACACAGGCCAAGATCGAGACTTAATTGGTTAATAAGGATTATAGAGTGTTTCTTGGACCTCAAGGTAGTCAAGTCTCTACGTTCATGTCCCTAAATTATCCTTGATTGAGCTTGATAAAACTTAATTGAAATGCTTTTAGGATAGATGTTGGTCTATGTCGAGATGCTTGATGATCTCCAAATTACATATTTTAATGTTTTTCAAATCAAAGATTTGGATTCCCCAATAAGTGCATAGTACCATGGTAAAAAATTGGGGAAAAATATCTAATGAGTCCTAAACATATTGTACAAATATCAATTCAATTCTAAATTTTCCAAATTTTCATTTTAGTCGTAAATATTTGCATGAAATTTCAATGTACTCATTTCGCTCAATTCTCACTTGAAAATTGCTAACATGGTGATGTGCCACGTAGGAGGGCCAATATATTTAAGACTAATCGGTTAATTTTCTCTAATATTTGCTATTATTCACCATCAATGCACAGCTGAAGGGGACACATAAAGAAATAGTGGTCACACTATCGATTCTAAAGTCCACAGAAGTCATTTTACATTAATTATTGCTCACGTTACATGAGCTGTTCATAAGATCTCTTTAATGGCAATTTAATAGAATGGTTTCTTCAGTAGCACTTCATCTCGTGATTAGGTGGAAGGGGAACCGGAATTGAGTGTGATGTACTAAACTTTTGCTTATTGTACCAAGCAAGGTTTCTTTGACTAATGGACTTGACCTTTGTATCTTTCTTGACGACCAATTCAAATTCAAGGCTCAATTTATTTTTCACACCGCTCGACATACCAATGACTGCATTTTAGAGCGGTTGGGCTATTCTTATTTCTTATATTAGTGGTTAGGGGCTCCTTATTACATCAAATTCCAAGCTAAGGTTGTCATCGATCCTAAAACTATTTTATTTGGGTGCAGACATAACTAATTATCAGAATAGGGAGTACGGTGCGTATTCAATATGTTATGAAGTTGGGAGATTATGGCCCCGCTAGCCCTTTCAATTTTTATAATGTGGTCTCTAGATGATTTTTTTATTTTAATTTTTTATTTTAGTCAAGTTAGTCATCTGTTAAAGGTACAAAAATGATGATGTGAATCGTCACATCAGTGCCACGTTAGCTGTGGCTGGACAAACAGGTGATGACATGGATTCTTTTTATGCTTAGTGGACCAAATTATTAAAAACTTGAAAAATATCCTCAGACCATAATGAGAGATAGACAACTTTTAGGAAGCAACCTCTAATGACCATCCTGAGCAATTGCCAATGCTGCCATAGCAATCGAAAGTTTTTCTTCTTTGTTAATTTTCCCTTTTCAATCCTTTATGTATTTATTTTATTTATTGAATTTTCAAAATATGTTTGTTAGTTTTTTTTTTCTTTTAGCTTTTGAAAGACATGTCGGATAAGACGTCAACAAATAACAACTTGACAACATTTCCATTAGCTTTTTTAATGGTGACCTATTTTAATGAGAAATTATATAGTTTAGAGATCACATTGGCAAAAATAAATGGATGATATAAAACAAACTGAAAGCCATGGGGATTAGTAGTGCCAATACTCAAATTATTGGAAAAAAATGTGTCATGAAATTGACCTTAATATGCCGACATGAAGGGCTAATCAAAAAGGGGAAAATGCTTCGAGAAGTTGGAATATAGTCAAGATATTCTACCAATGGTATATATCTCAATTAGAATTACCTTTAAATTCTAGATAGAGATAGATTTTTGGCATTTGAGGTAGAAAGATGGGCCACTTACATTGTCAAATATTTGACTTTTGAACGAGTTCACTTCTCATGTTTATGAAGGATTTTCTTGGCCAATGATGATGTAGGATGTGACCATAGATGTCTGTGGCCCGTCAAGCATCTAACATTGAAGACAACGCTATGAGAAATAGTTAATTGCTGGTTGGAGAATCATATCATGATGGTTTGAAAGACAATAAAACAACTCATGATATTTATTACTTCTTGATTATGCATCATCAGTGATTTTTTTTTCTTTTTGGGTATTTGTACTTGAGAGAGCGATGTTCTAGAACTCAAAAATCACAACTTTTATCGATTTGAGTTCGTCAATACTAACTCTCTTGGATTGACGGGATTAGTTGGCAGTAAGGAGATATTCAGATTAGGATATGGAGGTCGCTTTTCAAATCTTGCCTGATGTCTGTAAGTTGTTCTGGATTATGGCCACTTGTATAGGTCAAAATGATTTGACCATTTCATGAGGCTTGTGAGTTATTTTACAGGCTACAATGGTGCCTGCTGGACTATAGAAAAACAAGAGTTTGTTGATATTTGACCTGTGATATTCCAAATGGCATTGCTTAGTTGCTTTTTGGTACCGTCTAAGCCGTACACTATTTTTTTTTTAAAGAGCGATCTTTTCACACGAACCAATATCATAACCTTGAAAAAGAAGAGATTAATGCTGTTCCTGATATTATATATTTAAAAAGTTCAGGCTTAGGTAAAATGTACTATTCAATTATAAGAATAAGAAGAATTGTTAAACTATGAGCAGATGAACTATCGTCTTCACAACCTACTTTGTAAGAGAAATTCAACTCAAAAAATTCATATGACATTTGGTTTGGTTTAAAAATAGTAAATGTGCATGCACGTTGTGTGCACATAAGATATTGACATTGGAAAGAAATAGTTCATTAAATACTAAAGGTGAGGATAGATGTTGTGTAAAACTGTCAACCAGATTGGACCAATCCTAAAAATTGGTCCAATTCTTGATTCCGAGACTTATCAATCTAGTTTCTGATTTTCAATTTTTTTGAAACCGGTAATATGCAGTCTACTTTTTGAGTAGGAATCAAATCGAACTAGGAATCTTATCAAATAACTAGATTGGGAGCTAGAGAATCAAACTAGGAATCAGAGTACCAAATCCAACTGGATTTAGATAACCCTAAAACTACTAGTATTTATGGATATTTGCAGCAATTTTCGTACTTTAATAGTATCAAACTTTTAGAATTAGGAATATCACATCATTACTATTGTTTTCAATGTGTTCTTCCATTACTATACTTAGTTTTAAACTTACTCTAATGCAGGTGGAAGAAAGATATCTATTAGAATCCATTTACAACATATATGTATATTCATTGCAGGAGAAATCCAATATAGAAACCTCAAATTAACTAATCACTACTCTTTTACTCGTTTCTAGTTTACCCTTGAATCAACCCCTTCAATTTACTTTACATGATAACATAATACGATTTTTGTTGGTAGGTATGATAGATTACTTTAATTATAAATGGTTTTTTTTTTTTTTTTTTTTTTTTGGGATAGGGAGTCTTATTGCTGAAATTCTATAAATATGAAAGGAAATTTTTGTTGTTGTTTTAATTTTTGTTTTGCTTGACTAAAAGTGAATAAAAAAATCAAACACAAAAAGAAATTGGTCGGTTCCCGATTGGACATTGGAATTGCATGTTTGGTTTTAAGGTTGGTTTTAGAGTGTATATGGTAAGTTCCATGTTCTAAAATTGGGAGGCGGTCCCAATAGAGAGAGAAATATTGTGATGAAGTTATGTATATAGATTTGGAAAGATAAAATGATTTTCAAGATAGAAATATTGTGATGAAGTTATGTACATAGATTTGGAAAGATAAACTGATTTTCAAGATTTGCATCTTCTTAGGAAAATTGTTGTACACGGGAAAAGATTGAACCATACGAGAGACAAGATTGAACCATATGAGAGACAAGATTGAACCATATGAGAGACAAATCATAATTATTAACTAACGGATTTGCCAATGGGTCCAATATTAATGAAATAAATAATTACGGATATAAGAGGAAGGAAAAAAAATAATATTAGTTTAGATCTCTCAAAAGTAGGAGGTCCTAATTTCCCTTTATAATAGCACACATTTCATGTATTTTTAAGAATGAAAGAATTTGCATTATTTTGGTAATTATATAGAACCGTTAATTTGGCAAAGGAAAGCTAAGCTAATCCTATTTTTCAGTCAAAACATTTAATCAGTTTCCTCATAAATGAACGAACACTCGATATAATTTGAATTTGGAAGCATCGCCATCGAAGGTAGATGCACCTACGCTAATTTAATTATGCGAACGCCAACCTACGAAAGATTCTCTTAGCAAGTGCCAAATGTGTAAATAAATGAAGAAATCATGTCCTTTTCAGTATATACACATACAAAAATAAATCTTTTGTGGGTGGGTGGTAGTGACTCTACCTGCACTGGATTTACTTATTTGGGGCTGGTTTAAGGGTTACTCAGATTACCAAAATAAATAAATAAATAAATATCTAATCAATCATTATAACACGAATAAAAGGTCAATTGCACGAAATTTTCAAACGCGTAAGCAATCTGGCCATCTCTTAAAAAATAGATCCACTAGGGAATACAAAATTTCCATATTAGTTACTAATTAATAACAATCATGACGCCCTTAAATTAAATAAGGAAAAATGGCACAATGTGATCATTAAATTTTTAATTTGTTCAATGTAGTTTATGAACTTTAATTCAATGAGCAACGTTGTCTTTAAACTTTTGAATTGTTTAATGTGATTTATGAACTTTTGAGACGTGTTTGATTTAGTCGTTCAATATTGTCTTGAACTTGACTCAATAGAAAGATAATATTGGACATTTTCATATAGTTATTTCAAGGATCACATTGTACATTAGATCGAGTTTGGCTTAATGTGCAATGTGATCCCTAAACGTTTAATTTTTTTTAATGTCGTCCCCTACATTTTTGAATTGTTTAATGTGATTCATGAATTTTTGAATTGTTCAATGTAATCCATGGATTTTTGATACATATTTGATATAGTTTCTAGATTATATAAAAATGTTCATATATCTTGAACTTGACTCTAGAAAAGGCACATTGGCCAAAATTCATGGACCATTTACATCGTTATCCCGATTAATAAAATCAGTACCTAATCGGCTAATAAGAATAATGATTAATACCTTTGGTAGTTTCACCGGCTCCCCCGTATTATCAAACTCTACTTAATTGATTATATATATATATATATATATATATATATATATTTAATTTTGAATTTTTTCTGGTTAAATGAAAAGAGCAGTGCAACGACGGAGAAGCCCCCCAACCACTCCCCACGCACCACGACCACCGCTACCCCCACCCCGTCATCCATCACTCCCGCACACGTCCGAACCGACGGTGAGCGGCCGACAGCGACGTCTCCTCCGCAAATCTTCTCGTTCCTTCCAAGCAATCTCGCCATTTTCCCTCTTCGCTTCCCCCCGATTCGTTGGAATCTCGCCATCCCTCCCCCCACCACCCCCCCCCCGGGTCCGCATCGTCCCCTCGTATATAATCATCTGCTGACCATCTCCATCCTCTCGGATCTGCGATTCGCCGTCCTCTACAGCCCTTGGCCGCGTCGAGGAACAGGAGCAGGAGCAGGAGGAGGACCACCGGTCGATCCCGCCGGCGGCGGTGCCGATTCGATCCGGTCCGGAAAGGATGGTGGTCTCCGGGCCGATCACGGCTGGACAGGTAGCGGTTCTTTTCGCGATTCGATTCGGCCGACAATGCCGGCCGTTTTCTTGTCGGCGGGAGCTGAGTGTGGAGTGAATCCTTGCGGAATGCGAGTGTCGCGGCCGATTTCCTCTAGTCCTCGATCTGTTCGGGATTTCGCGGGGCGGCTTTTGTTGTGATCTGTTGATGCGGTGGGGTTCGTTTGCTGGTGGCGTTTGAACGGATCGGTGCCGCGCACGTGATCCGCGCGGAGCTTGGACGCTGATGCTGCGTCGATAGGCTTGCTGGTTTTTTTGGTTTCCCTCCTGGATCGTGGGAATGGCGTGTGATTCGCTGAGCATCGCCAATCCATAGCATGCCGCTTGAAATGATCCCACGTCCCCAAGTTTTTTTTTTTTTTTTCTTTTAAATTGGGCAGGACAGCGTGTTGCTGTTACTGTCACAGAAACACGCACCGCATCAACCCGATGAGAAGTGGCTTGATCGCAGAGTGTCTCTCGTGCAGATGGAGTTTTTGCCATAATTCGGTGTTGTTTTCCATGTGTTGGGAGGAATATGAGGCTTCTTCTCTGAAATTGTGTGTGATTTATCCAAGTTAGGAGCAGTTTTGCACCGTTTCTGATCTGGAAGTGTCTCGGTACCGTTTCTAGTGTATTCTAGTGCGGTGCTGCCACGGAGTGTATATTTTATTACATGTGCTATATGTGCGACGTTTCTCCTCCTCTTGTCTTGGGGCTCTGCCAGTTGTTTTGTATCGAGATTTAACCTTTTTTTCATGCACTTTGTTCGTTTATGTTTGCTACATTTCTCTAATTTTTCAGCATCATGAGACATTCATATATCTACTACCAACTATTGGTTTCCATTCCTAGTGCTGGATTCATCTATAGCAGAGATTGTTAGCAGATTTTGGAGCTGCTTAGTGTAGACGTGGATGTAGTTTAGCAGGTTTGCCTTCATAAGAATTTACACTATAGGTTTAGTCAATTACTCAAGGACCCAGTGAGGATTCTGCTTGCATGAACGAGGACTATTTATTCAAACTTCTTTTTAATGAAATATCTAGCCAGCATATTTGCACATGCACGGCATATATATGCATTTATAGTTAATAGTTTAGTGCATTGCAGAAAAACACCTGTTTCACTGATGAAAGCAATTGTTATCATGCTGCAGGTGTCCTTTTTACTCGGCATCATCCCAGTATTTATCGCCTGGATATATTCGGAAGTGCTGGAGTTCAGGAAGTCCGCTTCGGTTTCTAAAGTGTAAGTTTTTTTCAATATCATCATGACAACTTTTTTCTTAAGGTTGATTGCATACGACTAACGATTGGGTTGTCTTCCAAATTTCAAGCTGACATGTTATTCATTTCATTAACTTTCCTCCCTGCCCTGGTTTTTCTTGAAAAAGAAGTCTTCAATGAGACCTTCACCAGTTTTGGTAAAACAAAGAGGAAGAGACTTTCACCTGGGAGCATTCAAAACTAAATCATTGTGACTTGAAATAGTTTGCTCGTATTTTACCAGAAAAGTTGTTGAGATGGGAGAGAGGTGATATTGGAAAGGGGTTAGGAAGATTCTTTGAATCTTGACAGTTGGAAAGTCAATTACAATGGTAGGATCCTTCTGGGGTATGAAAGGCAGGGTGTTTGGTTATTAGCTCAAAGACAAGGCTCCAATCTTTATTATGTATAGTATACTGGATAGTCGTCATGATCACCAACCGTATTGTTTTACAGTTTTAATGTTAGTTGAAATATTAATGTAAGATGTCCAAATCCTAAAACCAGCAAGTTGTCCTTTCAATAGTTTCACTTTTTCCCCTTAAGAGTAGGCCCAAATCCCCATTATTCTTAGAACCCTGAAAAGATAAATTTATGCAGAATAAGCTTTTCCCCTTTCTTGTCTTTTACCAGTAAAAGCAATTCACAAAGAAGCAGGGAATGGCAACTCAGTTACAAAACAATTTTCTTGATAGTTGATTTTGGTACATATAGTTTGAGTTTAAGATATATTTAGAGAAAGAGGAATAGGAATGGCTATTCAAATAGCCATCTACCTAAAGAACAGGGAAGTTAGAATAGCATGTTAACACTTGGTTACTGCAAGGACACAGGGGGCACATAATATTGAGACTCATTTCCTTCCAAAGTTCTCTTTGGATTTGCTAGGGTGACTGTTTCTGACCAAGCTGTTAGATCTCAAGATTTAATAGGAGTTGCACACATCTCATGGGTCAATGTAGATTTTTGTGACAATTTTGGATGTGCATGCACATAACAGGTGATTTCTCTAGAACTGCTATGGGGATGTGTCTGAAATATCTCTGATGCTACTATGAGGAGATGCGTGTGGGCACATGCTCATGCCTTTGTGCAGTTCTGATGGAAACAGGAAGCGGGATATAGTTCTAGCAAATGATACTGATATGAGCTGATATTGAAATTTTATTAAATTCATTCAATGGACTATTGAATTGCTTTTGGTGTTGAACAATTCGCTTCTTGGCTATAGCCACTCAGACAATAATTTGGTGGAATTGGGAAATGGTACTACCAAGGAAGATGATCGAGCTGTTCTTTTGGAAGGAGGCCTTGCCAAATCAGCCTCTGCAAAGTTTCATAGTTCATCCATTAAAACGAATTTGATCAGGTGCCTATTTTATTATGCTGTATTCTCATGGAGTTACCTATTTATTAGGTCTTTTACTTACCATATAGCTTCTGAACCTGTTTTAGGTTTTTGACAATGGATGACTCTTTCTTGCTAGAGAACCGAGCAACTCTTAGAGCAATGTAAGTGAAATATTGTTTTTGATCTGGGAACAATTACTCTCTTGGCATCTTCTTATGAGTACGCACATTGTATGGGTCTGAGTTTGGAACAGTATTGTCCTAATTATTTATCTGTGATCTAATGATTACATTGATTTGGGAGCAATTACTCTCTTGGCATCTTCTTACAAGTGTGCGCATTATATAGGTCTGAGTTTGGAGCAGTATTAATCTACTTCTACATCTGTGATCGAACAAATATATTGGGAGATTCTACTAAGGTAGTGATTTTTCTGCTTTCTATTACTATATTACTATCTGTAGAGCTAATAGTGGATTTTGCTACCTTTTGAAGTTGTACTTCTGTCCAGCAACTGTGATTTTAGAAAGAGTTGCATAATTTGTTTTATATTTCTTGAGGAGTCGAATGAGACATTCCTCATGTATTTTGGTAGCATTCAGTTGACATTTTTATTAACTAGCAAAATTAGGGCACTGCTGGATGACTTTTTGCCCTGAAATATCCAATGGGAGTCGTATTGTTGTCTCTTATTTTTTGAACTGTTACTTGTAGAATGGTGTCATGTACTTGCTCAGCTGATATTGTTATTTTCCTTGGACAGAGTTACAATAGGGACCTTTTCATCTTTCTCTATGCTCTTCTCATCATAGTAGCACTGATGGCCTCCCTGAAGAAGCTTAATGACAAGTCGACATTTTCTGGAAAATCCATTCTTTACCTTAATAGGCATCAGACTGAGGAATGGAAAGGATGGATGCAGGCAAGTTTTCTTACAGGTTTATTATCTTTGAGTCAGAGTAAGATGAAGCATAGTTTTCGGTACTGAATAAATAGAAACCGTACAATCTGGAACTTGAATAAATAAATAAAGATGGTACAATCCTAACTATGCTATCGTTACTTTTGCTGAATTATTTGCCAAGTGGAGGTAAGCTTGCACTGGAAAAGGTCGCGATTTGTGATAAGTAAAGAAGCATGTCATCTAGTAATTCTTAGCTCAAAATATGCTCTTTCATCCTTGCTATCTGTTAGTGGACTTTCATGCACTTCAGATCTGGGTTGGCTTTGTAAACCAGGCCAATGTTCAGGTTTATGCATAGTTTGTCAGTCAACCTATGCGTGCCTTTGGTTTTTGGCATTGTTGAGGGCACTCGAATTTTTTTATTTTTTTTTTTTTTTTTGTGAATGTACATGTCACTCACCTGAAGGAAGCCGAGGCATTATTTTAATGCTGCATGCCTGTTTTCTTTGTGTTTTGCAGGTTCTCTTTTTGATTTATCACTACTTTGCAGCAGCAGAAATTTACAACGCGATCCGTGTATTTATTGCTGCATATGTTTGGATGACGGGATTTGGCAATTTTTCCTATTATTACATTAGGAAGGATTTCAGTCTTGCTCGTTTTGCTCAGGTCATCATTGCTTAGCTTTAATCTTCGTACTACCTTGACTTGCTTAACTGCTTTTAGTCTACTGAACTCTGACATGTTTGTGAATTATTATCAATTTCGTGCAGATGATGTGGCGACTAAACTTCTTTGTGATATTTTGCTGCATTGTTCTCAACAATGACTACATGCTGTACTACATCTGCCCTATGCACACGCTTTTCACTCTTATGGTTTATGGAGCCTTGGGTATTCTCAACCAGTATAATGAGATAAGATCGGTGATGATTGCGAAGATATTTGCTTGCTTTCTGGTGGTTATATTGATGTGGGAGATTCCAGGTGTTTTCGAAATTCTCTGGGGCCCATTAGCATTTCTATTAGGTTGGTACCAAAGACTTCTATTGACTTCTTTTTTGCCTTTGTCGGGAATATTGTTGAGATAACACACTTCAGAGTTCTCTAGCTGGAAATGCTAACATTTGGACAGTGACAGATGTTCTCTTAATCTTCGTGTTGCAAATGAAGTAATATTACTAGGGACTGAATTAGATTTTTATTATAATTGGTGCAAACCTTTTTACCTTCTTTACCAGTATGCTTGCTGTAGGTTCTCATTGTTATTAGTGGAGGGAATTTTTAATATATGGATTACATCAAAGGATCTTTAAAGAACCATAGGCTGCCCTGAAAATGGTTATCCAAAAAGTCTTATGACAGAATGTTCTTTTTCTAGACTTAATACAATTATCTTTATGCATTCGCATTACTCTGGCTTTCGTCATGCATTTCTTACATCATGAGCAGAGTCTGTCTATCTGAGTTATTGAATGTTAATAGCCCTTTCCGTCCTTGACTGTTTGATAGCTCCATGCTGTTTCTGTTGTTGCCAGGATATTCTGATCCAGCAAAACCTGATCTGCCTCGATTGCATGAGTGGCATTTTAGATCTGGACTTGATCGTTACATTTGGATCATTGGCATGATATATGCCTATTACCATCCAACGGTAATGCCTGTTTACATTTTTAGGTTGCTAGGTCTCATTCTTTTGGAAGTTTCAGACTTGAAGCTCTTTTTAATCAATTTAGGTTGAGAGATGGATGGAGAAACTGGAGGAAATGGAAAACAAGAGAAAGGTCACAATAAAATCGGGCATCGTTGCAGTTGCCTTATTTGTGAGTTGAATTATCTTATTCACTGTTGCATCCTAGGATCCTAGCTGCTATTTGGTGATATTTCCAAGTTAAAGCTGGATTCATGTTGTGCTGCTCCTTTTTCCCGCAGCTTTAGTTTTTGGTCAGTTGACTAATGCAGTTAACTTTTAGGTGGGTTACCTGTGGTATGAATATATCTACAGACTGGACAAAGTGTCATACAACAAGCTTCACCCTTACACATCCTGGATTCCTATCACGTGGGTGTCGAGTTGCCATTCTTTTACTCTCTCCAGCGTTTACGAGTCTTTCCGTTTATTCTCTATCATGCTCTAATATCTGTTTGCTTTCAGGGTATACATTTGCTTGCGAAATTTCACTCAGCACCTCCGGAATTATTCGTTGACTCTCCTTGCGTATGTTCAACTTATCTCTTAATCTGGACAAACGAAGGATAAAGTCTGTGCTCACATGACACTTCTGTTGTTCCTTTCTAATTGCATTTTTTGTATTTATAGGTGGCTTGGCAAGGTTACATTGGAGACATATATTTCCCAGTTCCACATCTGGTTGAGGTGTGTAGTGTCATTTTCTGTCCATTGCTGAGTGCACTCTCTGTATGCTTAGAATTTTCTGGGCATTTGTTTCTGTGGCTTTGATCTTGTAAATGTTTCTATCTTTTCATTGCGTTATAAACTTGAGACAGAATCTATTGTGGTTTATGGAAGCTACTACTGCATGATAAAGTGCAGTAAGAATTCAAATACAAATTGTGAAACTAACAAAATCATTATGGCTGTTGAGGAAAGCAAACTATGAGTTTACATGAGTAGAAATTTCCAAGTGTCCAAAGATATAAGTACCTCTGCACTCTTCCATCATTTTAGGTGCCTTTCTAATTCTTTTGTTTTCTTATGCAGATCAAATGCGCCAAATGGACAGCCTAAATGGCTTCTTTGTCTCATCCCAGGCTATCCTATGCTGAACTTTATGCTGACATCTGCGATATATGTTCTTGTAGGGCTTGCCTCCCTTGAATCTCAAACATGAAAAACTTTAGTTGACTGTTCAAATAGATCTAACGATTTGAAATTTTCTTTTACTTGACTTGCTTTTGCAGATTTCTCATCGTATCTTTTTATTGACCAATACACTGAAGGGAGTTTTTGTACCAACAAAAGATGATAAGAAGCTGCTGTCCAATTTTCTTGCCGGCATAGGCATTAGTGTAGCTCTGTACTCCATTTCCTTCATTGTTCTTCAGATCCCACATACACCTGTAAGTGCTCTTGCTACGCTTCTCCATTAATATTATTGCACAGGGAGGGAAACAAACAAAGATATATTGGGGTCTGATCTTTAGTGAAGGCTGTAGGATTAAACCATTTGATTTGTCCAAAGAGTCGTCTCATCTTAGCAATGTAATAGATCTGCCCATGTGAGTCAATCTTATGCAGTTTTTCTTATATTTCCAAATTGTGCTCAAGTCTCTCCACACTATACAGGCCTGAACAAACACAAAAACCGATAAAGTTTAGCTGCTGGAGGCGACACAACACAATAGAAGAAGCGAATAAGCATGTGGGGAAAAAGATGGCGCTAACAATTCTTCAGGCGAATTGCCTGGGAATCTGGTACCGAAATGGAAAATGATAGTGTGAATTCAACCCTGGAAATATGGCATGTCTTAGAGGAAAAAGGTGATTGCTTTAATAGTTTGTGAGGGTGGCCTTATAGAATTACATCCCGAGTCACCCATCATTCGTTAGTTCTACTATCAAGAAAATTGTGGGTCCACGTTGCGTAAGTTTTCTGGCGCCCGCTCATCCGATTAAAGTTTTGTTCCTGATGATTTTTGTTGTTTTCCTGTTCAATTGTGAATTAGTTTCTCTCAAGAAAATGTGGAGCTACAGAGATGTATATTTAAAAGAATTCATTTCCTCCGTCCTGAAATCGGTTGATTGAAATCGTCAATTTATCGCAGACTCTCGTTTCATCTTGTTTTGGATCACTTCGCCCGACCTTTTTGTCGAGAGGGATGCACTGTTCACCTTGTGAATGCCTCATGATGCGAAACTGGTATAAGGGAAATGATTAACAGGGAAGGGCGGGTGTGTCACCTGAGCAAAGCGCTTTTGCATTGGGTTTGTTCATTGCTGAAGGGTTGCAAAAGTCCACGAAATAAAACTATAATATAGAGAAGAGTTACTAACAAGTAATGGGTTGAAAGAAATCACTTTCAATGGTCAGAAGCTGATTTTCACATGGAAAATTTTTTAGTCTTTAGTCGATTGAATGGCATACATTCTCTTGCTGATCACGAAGTGAAAAATTGCTTACTACAATCGCTAATTTACTTGTATGTTCAAGAAATTGGAGTTATTAGCTCGTCGTAGTGTATTTTTTACCACAATTAATTTCTGATAGTTTGAATGTTAATTTTTCTCATGGGAAGTAGTAATTACATGGAGAAATTATTGTCTACTAAAAAGTTATTTGCCACAAAGAAATTGTTGGTGTAATTACATGATGTATGAATGCTTATTTTCAATGGGAAAAGCGACTGCGTCAGAACAAATATTAACTATGAACAGGTTGAAATTACTTTTCCTCGTGAATATCTACTTCTGCAAAAGTTCCTCAAAATAATATGCTAAATTCCACAAAATAACATTTTTCTTCCGATAGAAACTGAAAATGTAAGTATGGATGCTTCTAAGGATACAAGTGATCATTTTAGGGAAAATGTTTTTCAAATCAATTTTCTTTTTGTGAAACAAATAAAACTTAAAAAAACATGTCTTCCGGTGGCTACGTTGGAACTACAGCTCGTTTATTTTCTCTTAAAAAAGGCACGCTGCAAAAAATTGTTTCTCTTTCCTCGTGTAGGCGAAGCTATCTTGTCTTGTCCCACCTCTCGATCAATTTAAATTGACCGAACTCTCTCAAAAGGAAATATTTGGTGGGCCCACCAAATCTTTCACACAATTTATTCTCTCCTCTCACGACTACGGTAGAAGGAAACTCTCTCTCCCTCTTTCCATGTCTTTCGTTCCAATGTCGCTTGGTCGCCGCTTTGCTCTTTGCTCTTCCTGAGGCCACCGTCCGACGAACCACGTAGCCTTGAAACTCCAGCTTTTGTACTCGGCCAGTGCGAGTGGTGAGCGCAGTCTCACCCATTTCGAGCTCGGTGGTGAGTCTATTGAGATGTACGAGGTGGTGTTGAAGCAAGCGGCTTTGGTGAGGGAGCATAGGCGGCTGAAGGCTTTGCATGTGAAGAAGCCGGAGGAAGCAGAGGGGTTGACTGGTGATGACTTGCTGAACGAGGCCTACGAGAGGTGCGTCTCTGGCTTTTGTACTGATGGGGGTACGAGTGGTGAGCATGCGTGATCTCAGCCATTTCGAGCTCAGTGGTGAGCCTGTCAAGATCCTCAATGATGGGGGTGTACGAGGTGATGCCGAAGCAGGCAACTTTGGTATGATTTTTTGGAGAATATGGCAAAACATCAATGGATTTTTAGTGGTTATGACTAAAACCGCAATGAAAGCTTTGTTTGTTGATGTGTTGTGTAGCCTTCGAATTGCGTTAGTATTGCAAGTCACTATGGGTGCGCATGGTAACACTTCCTTGGTCGGAGAACAGTTTTTTTTTCAAAAATAATTCTTTTCTATTTCTACTATGGGGAACAATTTCTAAGTAAAATAAGGTATTTGGTAATTATATAAAATTTATATTCTTAAAATAGAAAAAGAATAGAAATGCGTTTGGTAAGATGTATTATTTTTTGTATTTATTTATTTATTTTTTATTCTTGCTCACGGACCACCACTTGCCGCTAGTGGTCGCTTGTCACCGCTACTTGCTGCCCGTTGCCACCGGCCGCCACCGTACGATCGCCGCCGACCGTCATCGACCATCATTGTCGATCGCCACTACACAATCGCCGCCTATAGCTCACCGGTGGTCTTGCGGCGGTGGCAACGCGGTGGGTGGAGGTCATCGGCAGTTGGGGGTGGCCAGTGGGCTATGGGCGATAGTGACAACGATCATGGTAGTGGTGACAATGGTCGCCACTGGTCGAGCGGCAGTCGGCCGACGGTGGCCATAGGGCCGGCCGTAACGGCGGTTGGTGGCGGTCATCAATAGTTGGGGGTAGCCAGTGGGCTATGGGCGATAGTGATGACGATCAGACGGAGGCAGTGACAATGGTCGCCACTGGTCGAGTGGCAATTGGCCGACAGTGGCCATAGGGCCGGTCGGAACCGCCGGCCACCCAAGGCCGCATCAAGCAAGAAAAAAAAAAGAAAAAAAAGAAAAGAAAAAATTGGTTTATTTTTAGAAATTGTTCCCGGGAACAAAAAGCTACTTTTTTTTTTCTTGTTTCTATTCTAAATCTATTTCCTTACTACTTTTCTATTCCGGGGAATAGAAAAATAAGTTGGCATAATCAAACAGATTTCTATTATTTTTTTGTTCCAAGGAACAAAAAAACATAAATTGAGAGAAATAGAAATGTTACCATGCAGGCCCTATGTCTATTGTTTTTACACATCCAAGTGGTGTGGTTATGGTTAGAGCTTTTGATATCTTTAAATTGTCTTAATATTTTTTTCAGATATTTTTGGCCACTTTTTCCACATAGAGGGAGCTGCATTTGGAATCCATCAGTCCTTAAGTCTAGGAAGTACGACACTCTTTAAGAGTTTTCATGTTGTGTCGGATACTTCAACACGTGTGTCAGACACTCTCCGATACTTTTAGACACTCTTTGACACTCGGTCAATACGTATCGAAAAATCCAATATTTGATCAACTTTCTCGATACTCGAGTCGGAATTTTGACATGTGAGTTTCCGATTCCGATACATGAGATCAATTTTAATTTTTTTAATAAATAACATATCAAAATGTGTGTGTGTATGTATATGTGAAAAAATAATAAAAATAATAAATGGGGAAAGAAGAAAAATTTAGTTATCTATTCTCTTTTGGCTCTCGCTTCCCATAATACAAAATTCACACCCCAAGTTTTTTTTTTTTCCCGATACGTCTACACGTGAATCCATGATGTGAATTGCTTTTTTTTCCTTCTCTAAATTTTATGAATTATCGAAATGGAGTTGAATTTGTTAAATTGAAACAAAGAATGATATTAATAAATGGTACATTAATATTTTTAGTGTAAGTCCATTCTAGACTTTTTTTATTATTTATTTATTTATGAATTTGAATCAAATTAATTTGATTGAAATAATCATAAAAATGATAATTTATTATGTATATATAAAAATATACATTTAATATACAATGTGTCGAAATTCTCTGTTTTTGGAGAAATGACGTATCGCGTGTCGTGTCACGACGTGTTGCGTGTCGATGCTACTTAACCTCAAGTTTCCTTTCATTGTCATTAGCTTTGTGCTTTGATCTAGTTTTAGCCTTGTAATTGTCTTGGGATAGTTACTTTGCCATACTCGTTATTGTGCCTGTGTATTGCCTCATTCTGATTCTGTGCATTCTTGTTTTAGATTGACAAGAATGTTTAAAGGGAAATCATTAACCACATATCACTGAGGCACCCAAATATTGTTAGGTTCAAGGAGGTATGGGACTTGTTTCATGTCTTTCACCATATGATGGACATATTAAATGAAGATTTTGTGGAACTTGAAATGCAAAAGCATGTCAAGCTAGTCTCCACAATTTGTAGTATGTAAATCTATTTCAGTTATATGTTTCTAATAGTTGAATGGTGAAAATTTTGGTAGTCGTATATCATGCTTGTTATGGGGTCTTGCATTAGCTTTATCGAAGTCTCTAAATACTAATTGTCTTTGCTCGTCTTGCATACTGAGCAATCAACTCAACTTTAACATAAACCTATGCTATAGTTTTAGTGGAACTTGAATAGCACCTAGATGCAAACTGCATTGTGCATTGTAGAACCATAGAATCCCACTTTAAGGTGTTATGAGGTCTCTGGAATTCAAAACTCATCGCATTGTGTGTCGGTGAAAGATTACCACCTCCCATAGTGTTGCGGAAAGCGAACGATCAAATAATAAAATAGACAGAAAAAGAAAATATCAAACATGAGATTTACATGATTCGGTCGTAAAGACTTATGTCAATGAGAGAGTAACGACGAATTCACTATAAATTAAGTGATACAAGAAAATTACATACCCGAGTCACTCAAACATTCTCTCGATGTTTTCCAAACTCCAATTACACCAAAAAACACACGTAGTATTTAGTCTCGAAATTTTTCACGAAATAATATCTCAATCTTAGAAAGAAATTACATGCAAATCTTATCACAAGATTTAATCGGCTACAAACACATAAAAGCTCTTGATGTAATAGCACGAACGAAAACAATGCCAAGCACTCGTGTGAAAAACGACATTTCAAGATTAACTCTTCTCTCTCTTTTAACAACGGTGCCGCTCAACGCAATATAAATTGCAAGCAAAAGCACGCCCCAGAGAAAGTCCCAAAATCAAATTAGTCAAAGGAGTCAACACCTAGTTGGAGAAAGAAAAGAAATTTCCTTTTTGGTTGTTCTCTTTCCTCATCTGACGCATTGACTGAGTCAAGGTCAAATTCAAAATCCCAGATGTACTTTTCAATTCAACTAAACAACTCCAACGCTTATTGATGACACTGATGTCCGTAGATTTCCTTTCTCTGTTTTTCTTGGAACCCTTATCCGACATGGATTCTTTAATGCGGAGACAAAGAATCTGGATTTCATATTATATCTTTCGGCATCCATAAAATAATAATAATAATTCATTATGAGTCAGTTTTTGTTTACGGGTTTAAACTCAAGACATATTTTAGCAATCTCTACGTTGGCCCAACGTTTGAGCCAAGTTGCAGTTGTTTCACAAAAAGTTCAACTCTGCCGTTAGTCTTCTAGAGCCCTTAATGGGCTCAATTGCCACAGGTATTTTCCAAGTCTAAGCCACGCTTGAATTTCGTCAGAATTGAGGATTTCATCAAAATACCAACTCCACATACACTTTTAATTGCTCATCAAGGATTTTTTGACACAACCTTTTTAATTGTAGATAAAAACAAAACTATTGTTGCATCCATATTTATCAGGAAATCAACTAAGGGTCCGTTCGTTTCACGGAAAATTGGCCAATTCCGGAAAATATTTTCCTGGAAGTCATTTTCCAGGAAAATAACAATATTTTCCGGTGTTCGGTTAAAACTTGAAAATGTTTTAGAAAATATTTTCCGGTATTTGGCTAAAACTTGAAAATGTTTCGGAAAATGTTTTCCAGTGTCCGGCTAAAACTTAAAAATGTTTCGGAAAATGTTTTCCGGTGTTCGGTAAAGAAAATATTTTCTAACCATTATGCTTGGGAATAGTTTAACATGGTTTGGATTCATGTTTCGCATCTATTGCCATTTTAGATAAAAGGATTCAGCCCCTACATCGAGTTTGCAGATTCAATGAGTAGGATTTTACTTCAAACCATTTGTAAATTAAAATTTATGTCCTCAGATTTGAGGTAATTTGTAGAGTTTGAGCAAATCGGAAAGTTAGAATGGTGTTTCACTCTTGCAAAGTAAGGTTCTTTGTGCCAATCAAAACTACGGGTCGAAATCATAGATTCAAAGCAAATCGAGTAAATAATCCCTTGTAAGATAAGCAAAATGGCATCATTCTCGCTCAACAGACATGTAACTTCATCGTCATTGGTCACATCGGATCCCAAATAAACTTTCTTGAATGAAAGAGTTAACAATAAACATTTTCTTTCCTTCAAGTAAAGGTTTGTCTCAACGTTTTTTTTTTTTTTTTTCATTCGACCGAAAATTTTTATATGAAATTGAACGATATATTACAATACATTTATCAATAATACTCACGTTAAGGGGCGGCGGTTCCCATTGCTTATAGATAATGTCAATGCCCCGTCGACATGAACCGGATCTTGTTTCTCTTCTGATCAAAGCTGTGGGAACTCATGCAATTCAGCACTCGAGATTTACTGGGCTTGTACGCACCCGGAGCCCACCGATAATTTCTTTTTCTTTTTCTTTTTGGGGACTTGGGTTAGTTGGGGGGTGGGTTTGGTTCTCATGGATAGTCGTTTCTTGGTCTTCTTGCCACTATCTGTTTCTTACCCATGCTAAAAAGTAGTTCCAAAATCTTCCACAATATTTGTGGAACCCATCCTAGTAATCATCAGTGGAATATTAACAAGTAAATAGTGGCGAATTCTCCATATGAATCCATAAGAGCATCATAGATAAATTAGGCAAGCAGAGGGTCAATTACAAAACACTACTATTTGACTACACGTGTTAAATGTCTGAATCCAAAAGACAATAATAACTACCTAGTTGACCTATGGATTTCATAAAGGCAAAAGCACCCCGCTTTAAGCAACTCATTTAGTTCATACTCTTTTGACCAGCAAACTCATCGATCAAGCTATCAAAAATCTTGTGTTACCTTTGTTACCTTGACACTTCTACTGAGCACCTTGCATAAAATTACACACCAGTGGAATTTTGGCAGCCATAATATGTCTACACACCTATCTCTTCATCTACTTTGCAGTAGGTTGTCTAGCCAAAAATGCTTGTTGATGCAGTCAACAGAGCATCAAAAATCAGTTCTCGATCACCATCACAATCATGATCACCAACCATACACCCAGAGACAAGTATATCACTAATGATGATCTCATTTGCTTAGAAATTTATCAACCCATACTTTGTGAGGAGTTGCACTCTTCACCATGAATGCTTTTCCAATTTTTTCATTTTCAATTAGATGGTCAAAAACTGATCCAAGGGTAATTTCATCGTATCCATCCACTTTCATCACCTCATTGTAGAGTTGAGAGTAATAGACTTGAGAGTGATCTACATCCGTATGAGCCAATGACTTAATTGCCGAGGCCATTTCTCCAAGTTGTGTTGAAAGTGCAACATACTTGTCATCATTGTTGGAACCTTTTCGCCTTCTGCGAGACCTCTTTTCTAAATGCACAGTAGAGGAACATGTTTTCGAGCCCTTCATCAACTCATCGAAGTCATCGAAGTCATCACCTAAGTTGATAGGTGAGGAGTCACCTTCCGTTGCATCGATGTCCCCGAACTGCTTAGCAAAGCTTCCGGTGGCTATATCTCTCCCAACCACCACAGCCATCTCATCATACATGTCAATCATTTTATTCAAATACTTTCCATGAGAAGGATGGGCCTGTAAATGTACAATATTCATTCAATTATTAGTTCCACGAATTAGATATGAAAAAGAAGCTATTAAGCAGACAACACTTAGGCTTCAAGCTATGACAAAAACACGTTTGAAGCCTTTCATTTGTTTGTTCTTTTAGTCATTTTCCTTCACAATTACGCCTAAATAGAAATTGCATTGTCAATCCATCTTTGCAAGAGATGCAAGATCAATAAGATCTAAAGCATGAGGTTTCGAAAACACCTATCAATGTCAGAATTAGCATATCATTTGAGAACACCAAAATTGCAGAAGACATGGTGCTTTCTTAGTCTCCCACCACCTAAATTGCAGAAGATAAAGAGAAAAGAAGCAAACTTTACCAACCCTAGTCACATTCCAGATATAACCAACAATCAAAATCAAAATCGCAGCAGCAAAAGACATTGAGAAAATTTCTAGACATATAAATTGCTAGTATGACAGTTAATATTAAATTATGCATTACACTTGTAACAAAAACAGAAACAACACCGATACGATAACCTATGGCTTCAGTGAAACATGGGTGACTAACAAGTTAAAAATCTGCTCTTTTTTTTTTTTTTTTTTTTTTTTTTTTTTTTCAGTCCAAGCATGTTAGCAAACGCATTAAAGTTTAAAAATCTTGACTGAGATGGTTAGGAAATTATCCCTTATATGCTGAGTAAATATATAAAGACACATAAAATTGCTTATGTGAAACATTGGCTAAAAGAATGTATTGAGCAAGTGATGAGAAAAATTACCGACACATATTGATCAAATTCATTTTTCCCAGCTATGACCATTTTCAACTTGTCATCCCAACTGAATCCACTCTTGCCACGCACAGTTTGAATCGTCTTCCAATTGCTTTTGATTGTCTTCAAATGGTTCTCAACATGGTCGGGCTCACAACAAATACTAAACTTCTCATTTATTGTATTGACAACTCGAGTAATTGAAGAGGGTTTGAATGTACTTGAAGGCTTGTTTCCTTTACTAGCTTCATAAGCGAGAATTTCAAGTAAAACACGTTCCATAGGCTTTGACTATCTAAATTGCTTGACCTTCTCATCATTTGCCTTACTTTTACTCATCATGATAACTACGTAATAGCTTTAAACATTAAAATAAGAAAAAATATGACGAAGATGGACACATAATAAATATTTAGAGATGATTATCATTAAAGAAATGAAAAGCACATGTTCAAAATAAAGCTCTCAAAAGAAATAAAAGTAAAACTATTGGCTTCTTCTAATATTTTGATAACTAATCCACATTGCATGTGCAATCCTATCCCTCTTTGATGCCCATATCCTATTTTCCTCCCTCTCCTCAGCTTTCAGAATAAAATTGTGAATGATACAACAAGCTAAGACAACATCGACTTGTGTTCTAAATGACCAAAAAGATTCTGAACCCAATACTCGAAAACGCTTCTTTAGAACTCCAAATGCTCTCTCAATAGTAGTTTTTAGAGATGAATGCAGCAAATTGAATAGTTCCTTCTCGTTTTCAGGAGGGCGATCACTAAACTCCTTCAAATGGTATCTAACACCACGATAGGGAGAGATGATGCCATTTTGGATTCCATAACCAGCATCAGCAAGATAATATTTTCCTACAAGTTATAAATAAGTTTATTATCAAGTTACTAATCTCAATTCACATAATGTGTGTAGATTCAATTTTCTTACCTCTAGGAATGTTCAATCCATTCGGCCTTGAAAGTGCATCAGAAAAAATACGTGAATCATGAGATGTGCTTTCCCAACCAGCTAATACATAAGAAAATCTTAAGTCAAATGTAACGGCGGCTAATATATTTTGTGTTGTTCCATCCATCCGACCACGAAATCTTCCTTGAATTTCAAGAGGAACTGATGCACGTACATGAGTTCCATCTATTGCTCCAACACAATCCTAAAATAATCAATATAGTTACCAACCAAATACTAATGAAACTTCTCAAGCAATTTATAGACTTGTTTTTTCAAATTCCATACCTTAAAATATGGATAAAACCTTCGACTGTTACTTATCTCAGGAGGAGTGGAATTGCCTGGTTCTTTCACCACATGCTTGTATAATTTCAAAATCGCTTGCAGGACGATTTTGAATATCTATGAACGATGTCTATTGATCTATGAAATCTTCCCCCAATGACTCTAAACCTCACATTATGTCCAATGATATGACAAAATATCATAACTTGCTCCATAATAGAAACATCTACAGTAGAACACAACAAGTTACTTGCACCAAGTATCTTACAAAGGTCTAAAAAAGCATTCAGCGTCATCCGTATTTGATCTAAACAATGAGTATCACCACTATATAACACACGATTCATATATAACTCTCTCTCATAATCTCGATTCACATGAGGCTCTCTCGGTATGCGATTCTCCGAATGATCATAATCATCCATAACTAATGTGATAATTGTTATAACCGCTACCATTTGCACCGTTACGCTTGAATTTTGTTATCCATCTATATTGGAACATAATAATCATGAAACACAAATTCACATGAAATACAAGAACAGCAATACTAGAAGAACCAGAAAAATAGGGGACAAAAGATGATTGTAAGAATGTATTACCTTACTTTGTCCGTGTTAATGTGGATGTCTAGCTTAATCAATTTCCCTTTGTAGCTATCTCTAATGTTATCAAGTTTAAAGTGAGAAATATATCATCTTCAAAGAAATATGATTTAACTTATGTATTAATCATGCAAACGAGTATAGTTGCTGAAATATCCACCAATTCTCGAAATGTTAAAGTGAGAAGACATATGATCTTACTGATTATTCATAATATTATAGGACCCATCATCATATAAAAGAATGACAGAAAAGAAGAAAGCTGATGAAGAATCAGAAAACCACACATGGCTGACACCACATGAAGGACATGTACATATACATGGCGAGAGCGACAAATCTTCAGTTTTTACTCAGCTAATCATTGTAAAGTTCTATTTAGAAATCATACATTACGGCTTACCATAATATATACCCGATCATAATTATGACAGTAATATGTTAGTCTACAGATATAGGCATATATACATGAATTTCGTAGAAAGAGACATGGACTGAGGAGGAGGATAAGATACTAATTCAAGCACACGCAGAGATTGGTAATAAATGGTCCGAAATAGCCAAGAGACTCCCCAACAGGACCCATAACTCGATCAAGAATCACTGGAATGCCACCAAAAGAAGGCAATACACTAATTCATCTACATCTGCATCAGACTTGGACTCGCTACATCAAGCTTTAATGTTATCGCCAAGATTGGTAAGCTTTTCTATAGCATTAGCGTCCTCCTTCATGAGAGCCTTACAACTGGGCAATAGTCCTGTAGTACATGTCTCTATTGTCCTTCCCACCGGTTCTCTGAATCACGTCTTATTCCACATTTTCACCTAATCTATCGTCTTCAGTATATATTATTGAAAGAGAAAGCATAATATTAAGAACGTTTAGTAGCGAAGAACAACTCAACTTCGATGACTCGACGAGATAGGCTTTGACCCCCGAGGAAGAATTTAAGGTTCTCACCGTTGAGGTAAAAGCATCAAGAGAGCCTTTATACTTTTGGAGCGGGCGAGATGTAAGAAAGAACAGAAATTGGTTAGGCGGATATGGTTGAGAATTTTTTTCTTGGCACAGAGCAGGCCAGAGATCCCCAACGCGCATTCAATCGAAGGATCGATGGAATCCTCCCCCAAAAACCCTCTATACATGCAAACAAGAGGAGAGAGATCTATGAGGACGCTTCAATCCGTGCATACGCCACTTGAAGACAACTACATGTGGAAGAGTATGAACTGACTAGCAGTGAAGAGGAAGCAGGGCAGGTCGTGGAGATCGAGCACCGCTGGACGAGGGGGAGGCTCCGCTGCTGCTAATCATCTGCGTCGAAGGAGGAGGACGAGATCACAGGGCTTCGTGAGGGCGGAGATCCAGCACCGCCGACCCTGCTGCTGCTAATCATCGGCGTCGAAGGAGGAGGACGAGATCAGAAACCTAGGGCTTCGTGAGGGCGAAGATCCAGCACTGCCGGCCCCGCTGGTGCTAATCGTTGGCGTTGAAGGAGGAGGACGACGAGATCAGAAGCCCTAGGTTTTGTGAGAAAGAGGGCAGAATGAGAAAGAGGGCAGAACATATGAGTAATGAAAGATGAGAGCATGCGACGGGAAAAGATTTCCTCTGAAAAATGATTTCCTCTTTTCAAAAGAGGAAATCATTTTCCAAGATTTGATGGGCAAATTTTCCTTTGACCGGAAAATATCTTCCTTGATCATTTATTTTCCACCATCCGAACACCGGAAATTCGGGAAAATATTTTCCCGGAAGTTATTTTCCGCGAAATGAACGGAGCATAAGTACCTTGTCAATTTCAGCTGTTATAACAACAATTAACTCTATAGGCTCCGCCTCTCTACAAGCATCATCTTGTTGATCACTTTGCTAGTATTCATACCTGCTACCTCAGGATTTTCTGATCATAACTCCACCTTAAGTTGAAAACCGTTTATATCCATTTGAATACTGCTATATTAGAGACTCGTCAAACATAATTTATCTGCTAATGACAAGTGAATTTAACTCTGGGCACCACAACCAATATCCCCACTCACTTTGTGTATAGCCTAGCAATATACACTTTCTTATCCCTCAATCGAATTTACCATCATTTGCTCGAATATAACATGGACAACCAAATATTCAAAGAATAGAATAATTAACAACGTTACTTGACCACATTTATTTGGGAATCTAATATTCAATCGCAATCGAGGGAGATCTATTTATCAAATAGCTCATCGTACTAAGTGCATCTACTAGTAATCTTCTAGCCATACCAACACTAATCTCTAGTAATATTTTGCTCATCAATTTCTTAACATTTTGTGATTCATTGGCAAAAATACAGTGTTTCACTATGCATTTTTTCATGGAGAATTCGTTTAATAACTTATGGCAAAATTCCATGCTACTGTTAGTCCACAAATGCTTGATCGTCTTATTAGTTTCCTTTTCGATCAAAGCTCTCAACTGCATGATCCCGAGCACAAACACCCATATCTTCATTGAGTAGTCATCAACAACTATTAGCATATATCTAGCACTCTTTCTCGAAATAAACCTTGACAACTTGCGAACATTCAAGTAAATTAACTCTGCAATTTTATTGAATTGTACTTTCTGCCATTAATCTAAATCACAATACTTGCATTTAGTTCGTTAGGAACATAACCATATAGCATATTTCTTTAACTTAAAACCTTAAGACTTCTCTCGCCAATGTACTCCAAACGTATATGCCACAATTTAGACTTTCAAACAAATGCAACTAACGTCTCCATGGCGAAATTAGTCACTAACTCACCTTGAAGTTCATACGGGCCACTGCACTTGATTCCTTTTATTAATACCAAAACACCTCAAACAATCTTCAGAATTCCATATCCTGAAAAATATCGATATCTAGCTGAATCCAAAGCACTAAAGTAAATTAAGTTTCTTCAACTCTGGAACTTGCCTCACTTAAGTGAATGTCCTCACAATGCCATCATACATTTTGATTCTAAATTTGCCAACACCGACAACATTGTATTTAGCGTTGTCTCCCAACTGCACTTTATTACCATCCGTGCACCGACAAGTAGTAAACCAGTTTCTATTTAGTGTAACATGAAAAGAACAACCATAGTCCACAATCCATCCATCAAACGATGAAAAATTAGTGATAAGCACTATTAGCTACAGTTGTAACATCATCTACAAAATCGACTATAATTCCTTTACCCTTCTCATTCTTCAACTTAAGGCAATTCTTTCAAGATGTCCCTTCTTGCCACAGCTCTAATAGACGGTATCACTAGTCCTAGACTAACTACGCTTATTTATATTAGTACTACCCTTACTAACACGTGTTTTAAATCTACATCTATTTTCACTTACTAAAGCAGTAGATACATGTTCGTCAGATTCTCTTTTATGAATATACTCGCTCAAAATCAAGTCTCGAATCCCATCAAATGTCAAGCTTGTTAACCTAGAGGAATTACTAACGGCAATAATAGTAATATTCCAATTATCAGATAATGAAGATAATAGAATTAGAGCACGTACCTCGTCTTCAAAATCAATCTCAACTAAACTCAATTGACTAACAATCACATTGAATTCATTAATGTGATTTGCAATTGATGCACCTTTGCTTGTCTTCAAATTAAACAAGCATTGCATCAAATGGATCTTGTTGATCACAGAGGGCTTCTTGTACATATCCGACAAGGCTTGCATCAAATCAATAGTGGTCTTCTATTTCACAATGTTAAATGTGACGTTACAAGCAACGTTAGCCGAATAACACCCATAACTCGTCTATCCAACAAATTCTAGTCAGCTTGCTTTATTGACTCTAGTTTCTCTCTAGATAGGGGCAAGTGCAGTTCCAAAAACTAAAATCAATTCCATCAAATCCATTGATTTTCACTTTTCCTTCTATTGCCATTGATTTGCTTCAACTTAGCCAAGTCTGGTTTTGATACTAATTGTTGCAAAAAATGAGTGATCGAACAATAAAATAAACAAAAGAAGAAAATATATCAAATACGAGATTTATGTGGTTTGGTCGTAGAGACTTACATCCACGGAGAGAATAGTGACGAATTCACTATACAAGAGATATAAGGAAATTACACATTCGAGTTATTCAAACACTTTTCGGTGTTTTCCAAGCCTTAATTACACTAAAAAATGCACGCGGTATTTAGCCTCGAAATTTCTTATGAAATAATCTTTCAATCTCAAGAAGGAATTATACGCAAATCTTACCACAAGATTTAATCAGCTACAAACACATAAAAGCTCTTAATGTAATAGCACGGACAAAACCAATGTCAAGTAGTTGTGTGAAAAACGGCACTTCAAGATCAACTCTTCTCTTTTTTTTTTTTTTTTTTTTTAACAACGATGCCACTCAACGCAATATATATTGCAAGCAGAAGCACGGCCAGAGAAAGTCCCAAAATCAAATTAGTCAAAGGAGTCAACGCCTAGTTGATGAAGGAAAGAAATTTCCTTTTTGGTTGTTTTCTTTCCTCATCTGACGCATTGACCGAGTCAAGGTCATATTTAAAATCCGAGATGAAATTTCCAATTCAACTGAATGACTCCAATGCTTATCGATGACAATGATGTCTGTATATTTCCTTTCTCTATTTTTCTAGGATCCTTATCTGACGTGGATTCTTTAACGCCGGAAAAAAAAAATCTGGATTTCACGATATATCTTTCGGCATCCATATAATAATAATAATAATAATAATAATAATTCATTTTTAGTCGATTTTTGTTTACGGGTTCAAACTCGAGATATATTTTAACATATGAGATAAAAAATTCAATGTGACATACTGAATTTTGTGTTGCCCCCTGACGAGGTAGTGCTGAAGCATGCAGCTTTGATGAGGAAGTAGAGGTGAGAGGAGGCTCTCGATGTGAAAAAGCTAGAGGAAGCGGAGGGATTGACCGGTAGCGACCTATTGAACAAGGCCTAAGAGAGGTGCGACGAGGTTTCTGCCAAGTATGCCAAGATGTTTTACTTGGGTACACTTTGCTCTCTCCTTGTGCGTGTTTCCTAATTTTTCCTACTAAGATTTGAATAATGTGTTTATCTTTTAATCATGAATTCTAAAAGATTAGTGTTAGTTAAGCATAAAGAGGAAGAAAAATATCATCATCATGCTTGATTGATAAAAAAAAAAAAAAGAAAAAACTAGGTCTAAAGAAATTGCACCTTTTCTGGCTAACCTTATCTCCTGCATTGCTTATTAAGCTATTCCAGTGTTTAGTCACATGAAGTGATCTTTGCGGTTTAGGTGACTTATAGTGTCGTGTGAGGCTCACATAGATGAAGCGCAATATGAATGATTTTCAGACAATCTTTTGGTAAATGATGTTATTTTCTTTATTAGGAAAAAACTCATAAAAATGTTGCATACATCTACTTCTACCTGTATATGTTCTCTTGAATGCTAGAGATATAATGCAACTCTACCTGTATATGTTCTCTTGAATGTTATAGATATAATGCAACTCATATGGTGATATCATCTTGGTAGGCATCGATTTGATATGCTTTAGCTTATGCTTATTGGATTTTTCCTATCTATGAGTAAAAGTAGGTGTATGCAACCTATCTATGAGTTTTTTCCGAAAAAAGAAAAAAACATCATTTACCAAAGACCGTCTAAAAATCATTCATATTGCACTTCATCTATGTGAACCTCACATGACACTATAAGTCACTTAAACCGAAAAGATCACTTCATGTGACTAAACACTAAAATACTTAATAGGCAATGCTGGAGAAAATGTCAGCTAGAAAAGGTGTAGTTTCATCAAACCCTTTTTAAAAAAAAAAAAAAATCAATCAAGCATGATGATGATATTCTTCTTCCTCTTTATGCTTAACTAACACCAATCTTTTAGAATTCATGATCCAAAGATAAATGCATTATCCCAATCTTAGTGGAAAAATTAGGAAACACACGCATAGGGAGAGAGCAAATATACCCAAGTAAAACGTCTTGGCGTACTTGGCATAGACCTCGCCACGACTCTCGTTAGCCTTGTTCAATAGGTCACTGCCGGTCAATCCCTTTGCTTCCTCTGGCCTTTTCACATCGAGAGCCTCCTCCCGCCTCTGCTTCCTCACCAAAGCCACCGCTTCAGCACCATCTCGTAAGGGGGCAGCACAAAATTCAATACATCACATTGAATTTCTTATCCTATGGAAGGTGGTATTGTTTCACCGACACACAATGCGATGAGTTTTGCAATTCCAAAGATCTCATAACACCTTAAATTGGGATTCTATGGTTTTACAATGCAAAATGCAGTTTGCATCTAATGTGCTATTCAAGTTCCACTAAAACTATAACGAGATCTATGTTAAAGTATTTATGTTAAAGTTTAGTTGATTGCTCAGTGTGTGAGACAAGCAAAGATAATTAGTATTTAGAGATTTCGATAAAGCTAATGCAAGACCCCATAACAGGCATGATATACGACTGCCTAAATTTCTCCACACTCAACGATTTGAAACATATAACTTCCATTTTTAGTTCCACAAAATCTTTATTTAATCTGTCCAATATGATGAAAGACAAGAAACTAGTCCAAACCTCGTTGAACCTAACAATATTTGGGTGCTTGAGCGGTCTGTGGTTAATGGTTTCCCTCTGAAAATCTTGTCAATCTGAAACAAGAATGCACAGCATCAGAATGAGGCAACACACAGGCACAATAACGAGTATGACAAAGTAACTATCCCAAGACAATTACAAGGCTAAAACTATATCAAAGCACAAAGCTAATATTACACTGAAAGGAAACTCGAGGATGAATGGATTCCGAATGCAGCTTCCCTCTATGTGGAAAAAGTGGCCAAAAATCATTGAAAAAATATCAAAACAATTTAAAGATATCCATTCACAGCTCAGAAGGTAAAGATATTAAAAGAGCTAACCATAACCACACCACTAGGATGTGTAAAAACAACAGATATAGAGACTTGTGATGCTGAAGCAATTCAGAGGCTACACAACACATCAACGAATAAAGCTTCTGTTATGATTACCACTGAAAATCCATTGATGTTTCACCATCTTCTCCGAAAATCATACTAAAGCCGCCTGCTTCAGCATCACCTCGTACACCCTCACCACTGAGGATCTCAACGGGCTCACCATCGAGCTCAAATGGTTGAGATCACGCATGCTCACCACCTGCACCTCATCAGTACAAAAGCCAGAGCTGCACCTCTCGTAGGCCTCGTTCAACAGGTTGTCGCCGGTCAACCCCTCCGCTTCCTTCGACTTCTTCACATGCAGAGCCTTTGGCCGCCTATGCTCCATCACCAAAGCCGCCTGTTTCAGCACCAACTCGTACACCCTCTCCACCGAGGATCTCAACGAGCTTGCCACCGAGCTCGAAATGGCCGAGACCGCACTCACCACCAGCACCAGCCGAGTACAAAAGCCAGTGATTCAAGGTGGCATGGTTTGTCAAACGGCGGCCTCCGTCGTCCTTTGGAGGAAGAGCAAAGAGTAGAGCGGCGACCGAGCGACACTACAACGAAAGAAATGGAAAGAGGGAGAGAGAGTTTCCTTCTGCCGTTCAAATTTGTCGTGGGAGGAGAGAAGAAATTGTGTGAAGGATTTGGTGGCCCCATCAAATATTCCGTTGCAGAGGGAGTTTAGTCAATTTAAATAAATTGACCGAGAGGTGTGACAATACAAGACGGCTTCGCCTGCAGGAGGAGAGAGAAACAATTTTTTGCAGCATGCCATTTTGAAGAGAAAATAAATGAGCTCTGGTTACAACATGGTCACCGGGCGACATGTGTTGCCCAGTGAGTGAACTCTGACGATGCCACGTTCGAATCAAAGCTGCATCTAATATTTTCTCCTCTTAACAACCGCAGATGAAGGTTGAACTGCTCCACGGCTTTTTAGCACAAGCAGTTAAGACCTCTCAATAAATGGACCTAACAGGGTAAAATTGCAGTGGACCTAATCTTGCATGACTGTTTTAGCAATACCACTGTTATACTGAAACTTACGATAAATTTATTGCAATTTCTGCAAAAGAGAGCCGCCACAGACCACGCAATGGGCACTGTTGTTTCCTAAATTTACAACATTGAGATGTCACACTAAGCCCCATTAAGAGGACAAAGTTCCTACTCTAACCCATTTTACAGACTCCAAAGAGAACACAGAATACAAAAGAAAACCTGTTGTCCCTCAAAAGGGAAAAAAATGACTCATTTATCAGTTTGTGTGCCGAACTCGCCACAGAAATTGACAACTAGAATTCCTCCAAGATCAGACTATCATCCAGGTTAAATGCCGGTATCCAACCCACTTAGCAGCAACACGGATTCCAATGGCTAACGCCGCTACAAACAAGGGCATTGGAAGCCTCCTGTTTGTCACTACTTCTTCAACTTCTTTCCCTTCTGAAAGCTTCCTTGAATGATGGGATATAGCTAATGCAAGATATGAGGCTATTACCACCACTCTAACCCAAGGCTCCCCTATGGCAGCCATTACAGCTGCAGCAGGTAACACGGATGAAACATCATCTCTCTTCTTAATAATGCGTGAAAACCCATACAAGCCCACCAATAGAGTCCATAAAAGTGGCTCAGAGATGTAGCCTCTCACAGCTGCATAGCCAATCAATCCAGCTACCGTAAGAGAATATGGCTGACTAGAAACACAGTTTGGAACAACAGCCTCTCCAATGGCCGCCACTGCTGATGCCAACATAATGATCACTGTCAACTCGGGGACAGGAGCATATGCTACTATGCCAGAGTAAAAGGCCCGGACAGAGTAGATTGCAGTTTCGATACATCTAATTGTGGAAGTGATCGGATCGCCAATAAAATGAAAGATAAGGGCTAGGACAAGTTTTGAGAGGTATCCCACAAAACCAACAATTGCCAAGGCAGCCTTCTTCCAGTTAGATAGTTCAAAGAGAACTGCTCTCCATGCATATATAAGGAAAGCCAATGCTGCAAATTCAATAACAACTGATTAGAAAGGTATTTTGACAAAATGATGATAATGACTGATGATAAGATCAACAATAACTAGTGGTTTCATGAAGTAAAGCAAAGACAATATAAGAAGAACAAGAATCACGGTCGAACAGTATAAACAACCTAAATTAACAAGCCATCAAAAAACCAAATACAAATAATTAAGACCAGTTTATCGAACATTCACAAATTGATTTGAAGGCTCTATGCACCAGATAGATAGAATAACTTGTCTCTCTAAAATAAACCTTCCATTAAGAATGTCCCACGAAAGGAAAAAGGGTAAATGACTACACCTCCCCAATTTGCAGGCTTGAATCGTCAACCCATGGTTTAAAAGCAACATCTTGCTCACCTGTGATTTCTGTTGCTAATTCTTGCTAACAGTTTTTTTACTTACTCAGAATTTAATGTCTGAAAATCACCAAAAGTTGAAGAAAGACAAAATATTATGCTTTAATACATAATAGAGCTTTGCACTTGGATATTCACATGAAAGGACTTGGTTTTGTTTGCTCTTGAAAATTTCATGCCTGTGATTCATAAGTACTAGTAGGTTAGCTCTACACCTTTACATTGGAGAAAAGAGCACCTCCTTGTTTTTCTCAAGCACAAAACCGATGCTGGCATTATCTTGATTAAAGCAGTTGGCCCAAACAGCAGAGCACCCACTACAGCTGTTTTGCAGCTTTGGTCAAAGAACTTTCTGGTCAAAGAACTTCTGAAGCAAGACAAGAAAATAGAACAAATCGAAGGAAAACTTGAATTAAGGTCCCTGTATAGATGGAAGATCGATAGGGTGAACTGATTGTAGGTATGTTGGAACTTTCAAACTCTAAAGTGTCAAACATACTCTTCATGCTTGCCTGGACTTCACCTCCCGAAAGGAGAGGCATGGTGCAATTTGCCCAGGAAAATATCGATTGTTCTCAATCAACAACTTTATTTGTACAGGACAGCAAACTGCAAGGATCATCCAACTCAGTTGACCTCCTAACAAACTCAGTCTAAAGTGAAACCATACATCTTACAAGAATATAAGGTGAGAGGCCATAGCTCAAAATCAGACCCGCTCATCATATCGAGATCTTATCGAAGCATGCCTACGTCCACATAGACGACAATATTCCAGAAATGAATTTGCGGTAATTAGCAGGGGGAAAAAATACTTTCTCACTTACTATGCAGGTCAAAAGCCCCCTGATTCGGTCAATCAAAATTTCACTTCATCAAGATCAAGTTTCAGCTTTTCTATCATTTAACACTACTTCAAGCATAATCCTTTCTCACTTACAATGCAGGTTGAAAGCCCCGCGATTTGTTCATCCAAAATTTTCACTTCATTAAGATCAAGTTTCAGTTTTTCTACGAATCAACGCTGCTTCAAGCAAAATCATCTAGAATTCACGTTTGGCGAAATCCCAAGAGCTCCCTCCCCAAGCAGACAGCAACGACATCCCGAAATGAAACTCAAGATTGAACATCACCCATGAAAATGCGATCCCCGTACCTACGAACCACGGCCAGCGAATCGGAGGATCGGGGGCTTCTCTGTTCAAGTACCTGAACCTCTCGGGCATGGTGCTCTCGCCCCGCGCCGCCCTCTCCGCCTCGTCAACCTCGCCGCCGCCGCCGCCGCTCCCCGCGCTCTGCTCCGCATTCAAAACGAACGCCGCGCCTCTACTCCTTCCGCCGCCGTACAGGAAACATAATGCGTGCCCGTGAGGTCCGGCCGAGCTCAGCTTCGGGCTCGACGCTAGGGTTCTGGCCTGCGGAGGACGAACCCAGAAGCGGGATTCGCCATGGCTCCGGAGGAGGGCGAGCGGGGCCGGGCGAGGGAGACGAAGGGGGGCGCTACGAGGAGGGGAGGAGGAGAGGGGAGAGAAGAAGAGCATGGCCGACATGTGATTTGGGCGGAGGAGGGAAGAGGTTTTCACAGGGGTTTTGTCATGGTTTTTCCAGGGACGGAGGAGGATGATGAGAAGCTACGGAGGATGTCTCCTTCGGTTTATCTCGCGAGCTGCTAGAAAATAAAGGTAAAATTCCATAAAATAATTTTCATATTTTGCATTAGGAAAAAAGCCATTAAAAATCCAAAACTCTATCCAATAAGAGAAATTTACTTGAACTTTTTTGGGATGCAAAAAGTCTCAAACTTTGCAAATTGAGACAAAGTTACCCCAACTTTATAGCTAAATGACTGAATTCGTCTAATTTTTTTTCTTTTGCTTTTTTTTTTTTTTCTCTTTTTCTTCTCCTCTCTTCCTTCGCCAGTGAAGGGAAGTTGGACTCAAGTGAAAACCGCCCTTGCCGGTAGCAAGTGACCCTCGTCAGCGTTGGGTGAGAGCAACCCTCCCCTTTGTTAGGTGAGGACAACCCTTGAGGGCGGCCCTCATAGACGCTAGCGAGGGCATTCCTTGCCAGATCCGGCCCAGGCGAGGGCCACCTTGCCTACATCGGGCGAGTGTTACCCTCGTCGGATTTGGCAAGGATTGTCCTTGCTTGACCTAGGGGAGGGTGGTACGAGGGCACCCTTGCCTGAGTTTGGTTTTCCACTATCATGGTCAGAGGGAAGAGAAGAGAAGAAAAAAATAAAAAAAAATAAAAGATGAAGAAGCTCTATGGTTTGGGATAAATATATCATGCGAGTATAAGTTTGGGATTTTTTGTATTACGAAAAAAAATTAGGATAAATGTGTCACAATTGACAAAGTTTAGGATTTTTTGTATTGCAAAAAAAAAAAAAAAAAAAAAAATCTAAGTAAATTTATCAATTTGGATAAATTTTATGGTTTTTGGTGGCATTTTTCCTTTGTGTCATCTTAAATTTTGTACCAATTCCATCGCATTTCCATCTATCAAGATGATTGTTCAAAATCTGACAATATTACTTGCAAAGAAACATCTAAGCAGAGCTGATGGGAGATCTGAATGGCTTTAGTAAGTCCAGGAGCACTTCACTAAAATTAGGTGATGTGCCACGTTGTTTTGGCAACTCTTGTGAAAGAAAAACAACGTCGTTTCTCTCTCTCTTTCTTGGTCTATGAAGGATGAATTGGGACAAATGAAGCAGTAAGGATTCTTGGAGGTATCTCTCTAAGATTTATCGAAATTGAGTTCTCGATTCATCAGAGTTGTTGATTATGAGCTCACATCTTTCCGTTCACCAATCACATTATTCAATCCACTCATCGGGTCCGGATTTTGGGGTTTGCTGGCGGCAAGAAAGCGTTAGGATTCTTGCTGGAAGCCACGACATTGACAACCTACTCAACTTCCAAGTTACTGGAAAGCATGCTTACATCTTCCTATCTTTGTGCTTGCAGCATGGCCGGTGCTTGTAGTAAAGGTTGGTGCTTGAATTCAATTTGATTATGATATGCTTGACGATTCCGCATCAATATGAACAAAGGATGAAGTATAAACACTGGCTTTTGCTGTTTTGTTGCAGAGAGGAATGCCATTTCTCGATGCTATGGCCTTAGATTTAGTGCTAGGCCAGGCCGGCCACCTCCTTCCTGTCTCCCGGTTGGAGCTCTGTCATTTCCTTGAATCAAGCCCTCGGATTGGTTACCAGGGGAAGGCTTCACGGGGATCAAAAATGGGTCCCTAACCCTTTTAAGGTTCGGCCGGGATACCCAATGGGGATATTATCCCATATTACTCACCCCTCACTTGCTTGTAATTGGCTTGTGAGGAGGAGCCCTCCGGGATATCCAATTCAGGAAGAAGCCTTTTAAGGACATGCTCAAGTCCTAGGCTCGAGAAATATGTTGCCTGCGAGATTGTAGTTGCTGGTTCTGCAGATATTTCTGACCATTTTTGCAACGAAGTGGCTGCCTGCACTGGAGTAGGCATTTTGGTGCACTCGGTTCAATTGAATTTGAAGCTGTACAAGCTTTTTTTTTTTTTTTGGGGGGGGGGGGGTCATTGAAACATTTCATTCGTTACTGAGTAGGAAATAATGATGCGTGATTTGGTGATCGGCTGCCGATCTTTTTACTTGGATACAATCACAAATTTATTCATGAACGACAAGTATATGATGATCTTTGCCAACCATGCTTTGATGGATGTACCTTGATTTATGGGAGCTCTATTTGTTTGCCTTTGTTAGGGTGACTTTTGAGATTTCCTATAAATCATGTCCTATATCATTTTTGCAATGAATGGCATTTTTTTTTTTGACAAAAAAAATTGCTGTAGAGACCAATAGAAAAAGAAAAGAAATGGCTGATGCCGGTCAATCCGATGTGACATTATCGTTAGAACCCTAAAAAGGATGACGTGGGATTGCCGTAGAAATACCAGTCTTAGAGACTTGCTCAGAGGCCGGCGATCCACATGCGCCTCATACATAGCTGAAGGGTATCGTCTACAAAAATTGAAAATTGATTTCCTTCATAAATTAACATCCGTTTATTTGGCAAAGTATGCGTAGCGAATTCGATATCTTTTATCCCGAATATCATCCGTGCAATGCGCGCGCAACTCCTGTGCAGCTCACACGTGCGAACACAGTCTCATTACATGTGGAATTGATGGGCAAGGCGGTGCGAGCGGAGCACAAAGCTTTTTCCACTTTGATCAGGAGGAGAATCCTCGTGGTGGCTACCTGAAAATCTCTGAGAAGACGTCGGCGGTGCGGTCTACTGCCATCGTGCCCTTCCTCAGTCCATAGGAATTCTATTGGATTTTGTTAGCATAATACTTTTTAGGTACTGGAGAATAGTAGTTTACTCTGAATTACAAATTATTAAAGGAAATGAGTCTCATAACAATTTATAATTATTTGTTATTTAATTTTTTGTGGTTCGGAGCAGACTGTTAAAAATTATCACGCAATCATTTCTCAGTTCAACTAATTTGCTGTTGATTTTTCCAAGCAGCGTCAATGACTTGAGGTGCTTGGCTTTATAAAATGTCAATTTTCCAAATTCCATCGTTTATTCACCAGTAAATTGAAATTCGGCCATTACTTTTTCCATCGATGATTGGGTCCTCTTCATTTTTAGCGACTCTCATCGGAGTGGCTCCGAATTCACTTGGCAATCTAGCTTGGACCATATTAGAACTTGTCATCATTTCGAACCTTATCTTTTTGACAACCGGCTCCTTCGGCTTCTTTACTTTTTTCTCGGGTGTTGATTGGTCTTCGGGCTGACTCCTCCAAACCAAAATTTTTTGATCTAAATTTCTTGAGATTTAAAGTTGCTGTCTGAAATTGACTCATTTGATCAGCTTGATATAACTATTTGAGCATTTGTCTTTTCCTCTGCATCATCCTCCTTTTTAGCTTCTCACTGATCGAAATCTACTGCTCCTCTGGTGATTTTGAGGCACTTCGGTGTTGCGATAGATTCAAGAAATAATGCATTATCGGTTTAATTTTATAGAAGAGAAGATTATTTTAAAATACCGTATCTAATAATTAATTGTTGTTATTCATGAGAAATCAAAATGGTATTTTTTCCCTTGTGTGAATTTGATATTATACAACTATCCATATTTATGTAGATAAATGATAATTGATATGTTATAGGAGTGAGCATGGTTCTAGGTTCTGACAATTGGACCGGTAGGAGTCTATCCAATTTTAGGTTCCAAGCAGATCCCACAAAACTTGCCTCATGATTGAATTTCAATACATCTTCTATGTTTTGCCAATAGTTGTTGCACGTTCAGACATCTCCCCTTGCGACACTCCCTAAATCCGAAAAAATTACTTGATCAATTCTAAATAATTGTTAGGATGTCAATTTAATCATAAAGATTTTAATTTCGACAATTTAGTCCTAAATTTTTGCGCGATATTCCAATATAGTCATTTCAGTCATTTTTTTTTTTGCTGAAAATCAATAATGTGACAGTTTAGTTATCATTGACCGTTCTACATAGCACACTAACACATTAACAATTTCTTGTGAAAATTGACTGGAGACTATATTGGAATTTTGAGCAAAAGTTTTAAGACTGATTGCTAGATTTGAAAAGTTTAGAATTGAATTGACATTCGTATAATATGTTTAGGACTGATTAGATAATTTTATTCCTAAATACACACAACAGGATTACTCAATCCAACCCCGGCGATATGCTCTGTGATAATTATGAATACTTGAACATAATTCAACGAGGTAGGTTTTGAGTGATAATTAATGATTTCTTTTAATAGGTGATAATATTTTTTACTTATAGTTATTTTTATTTCGATATCTAATTTACTTTTTCTTTCATCATGTTCATGAAAATTGATTGTGTGGGATCTTATCTTTTAATTTAAGAAAATATAAAAATCAAAAAAGGAAAAAGAAAAATAGGGTAAAAGATGAAACCAGTTTAATCAACGTTTGACCGTCACTTCGTCATTTTACGTGGGAAGAAAGAGGAAGTTGCCACTCATCTTCGTCGTGCCTCTTGCTGTAGAAATCTCCTCAAGCCCCACAAAAAAAATACACATCCTAAGATTAACAAATAACATGTGCTTTTGTCAATCCACCGTCTTTATCTTCCATTGATGGGTTGGCAAATCTCTATTTTTTCATAAATGATGTTGATTCAACACTTAGTAAAATCTACAATTCTTGCTGGTGATTTATTGATTTCTTTTGACTAGTCGGTTAGTGAAAGATTTTTTCATCGATAACCAAGTTGTTGACTGATGAAGGTTTCATCGATGACCTCTACATTAACCTCACCATCTCATTGAATTTGACATCCTGCACTATTAATGAGCTTATAGCTCATTGATTGTTTTGTTCACTGATGATTTATATTTCAACCAGATTTTGATCTCATCAAATGTATAACGCAACAAGAAAAGTAACAAAGTTAAAGCAAGGTGGTGATTATAAGCATTCAGAATATTCGCTCAAGTAGTCGGCTTGAAGATTCCGCCTGTGAAGTAGGGAATTACTTAGCATTTTCTGGCAACTTTTCAGCATGATGACAAAGGGGGCGCATGAATTGCTCATCAGTCACGCGGATTATACATGACGCATAATGGTTAAATAACGACAAGTTGAAATGTACCTCGCGGAGTCAACCGAGGCGGAAGGAAAGAGAGTCAATATGTCACCTTTGTGGCAAGGAAGACCTCATGCGGAAAGAGAGTGGAAGGCACTATTCATCGTATTCATGAAAATTGATTGTGTAGACCCTTTAACGATTTTATTTCTCAATTTAAGCATGCAATAAGAAAACATAAAAAATCAAAAATATGAAAAATGAAAAATAAGGTAAAAGTTGAAATTGGCTGCAAAAGTCAACCAATTTCCTCAAAATCTGCGTGGTTCACATTTGACCATCACTCCGTCATTTGACGGAGGAAAGTCAATTAAGCTTTTTCCTTAAAGAAAAATAGGGTAAAAGATGAAACTAGTTGAAAAACCTGGGTGGTCCACGTTTAACTGTCACTCTGTCATTTGACGGATGATGGCCAGCTAAGCTTTCTCCATCAAAATATGTTCATGTTTCTAACTTTCTTGCATTCTTTGCATAATAAAAACTAATTTATGGGTGGGACATAGAGTTGACATGATTGCCAATTTTGTATCTTCTGTAATATGCATTCATCTTGTTTAATGTTTAAATCATAAAGTCATTCAATTTTAATTGATCTGTCATATCACATGTCACTATCATGTGATGTAACCGTAATATGAAATAATTATTCTTATATGAACCGGTCATTGCCACCAATTTCATTTGAGTCATGCAACACCACTATGCGATGATCCTCTCCTCTCTATGTTCGCAGCAAACTCCTTGAATCTGAGTCGTGACCTCAAATCCAAGGTTTCTGGTCTTAGGCGACTCCAGATCAGACGGCCCCAGTTGAGTCGAAGAGAGAGAGAGAGAGAGAGAGAGAGAGAGAGAGAGAGTTCAACCCAATAATTAGCAGATCTAGTGTTTAACCCCAATAATTAGCAGATCTAGTGTTTAACCCTATAATTTGAAAGCTGTGCATGTTTCAGGGAAAGCGACTGGCAGTACGGGACAATTCTCCTATGCCAGGGAAAGTGGCATTTGGAAGAATTTCATTTCCCCCTTGAATAATAAATAACCTTTCTTCCTCAACGAAAATATATATTTATCAGGTATATATCAGTTAGAAAATGTAGCACGCGGGACGGCGTACTTGCATAGAAACCTCCTCTTCTACTTTCATCTCTTGTTGGTTTCTTGTTGACACTCCCTCAGCTTTTATAGCATCTATCACCCTGTTCTGGGTTCTCTCTCTTATCTCCGACATGGGAGAACTAGCTCATCACCATCCTCAGGAACTGCAACTCCACATCCCGGGTAAGTCCAATTTTCGTGGAGTTTACCAACATCTGAATAAATTGACTTATGCAATGGAATTTACCCATCGATCATGAGAACAAAAATGATGCGTCGAATAGAGATGGGCAAAATAGAAGGGGGAGAATACAACCACCATGCATATATTCACTTCTCTCCTGCAACTCTGTGTTTTGTTTTGTATTGTGTTTTGAAGATCCAGATGTTTAAATGTTTCATTTGAACAAGCTGAAACTTTCAACACCAGAAGATCCTACTCCAGGACTTTTGATGAATCCTAGGACGTTTAATTTCTGCTTCTTCGCCTGGACAAGCAACATTACAAAAGTGCCTTTTTTACCTGAAATATTTGATCATCCTTCATTTTTGTTTTTGTGAGTCTACCATATTTATAGTGAATCACGCTGTTAATGCCGACCAAAAATCAATATCTACATCAATTTGAAACTCTATGGTCCCACATGTGATTCTGTATACACGTCATGGTGAATTTAGTGAATATGGAATTGCATTTATCAATCCTAACTGTTCTCCAAAAAAATAAAGGGTCTAGATCCTAGCTATTTCCCCAAAAAGATGAAGCTCTAGTTCTTCGCACGAAGAAAAATGAATAGAAAGTAAATGTTTAACTTAAACACCTTGTCTTGACACATGTTACTTTGTTTGCTCAAATATAACAAATATAAAATTAGGTAATTCCTACATTTGATATAGACATAACTTATTTGAAATTATGAAATTGGTTATAGTCGAAATAGTAGCATATTCTGATTCATTGTGACTAGTCGATGAATTTATTTGGAATCCACCATTTTTAGTATCATTTATGTTCTTTCTCTCTTACCAATTGAATTGCTGTCCAATATATGACAGATAATCAAGAAGCCAAAGAAGGGAATTCATTCGAGCCCACTAGCATCATCACCGATAGTCAAGCAACAATAACTTCTAAACCCAAGAACTCCTGGTGGTGGATTAGAGTGGCTCTCTACTCACTCTTTGTTCTCTCTGGCCAATCGGTGGGCACTCTTCTTGGGACGCTATACTACAAAAAAGGAGGCAACAGCAAGTGGCTTGCCGCACTTGTCCAGCATGGGGCCTTCCCAATCCTCCTCCTCCTCTACTTCATCCCCACACCCAAACAACCATGTGACCCTAATAACCCACACATCCAAACAAATCCACAAGCTCAATCTCAAGCTCAATCACAAGCGCCATCTCTCAAGAGCCTTGCCCTTGTGTACCTCTCTCTAGGGACAATTGTGGCCCTAAATGGCTATTTATACTCAGTTGGCCTCTTGTACCTCCCTGTCTCCACCTACTCCCTCATTTGCTCCTCCCAGTTGGCCTTCAATGCCCTTTTCTCCTTCTTCCTAAATGCCCAAAAGTTCACCCCCTACATCGTTAACTCTCTAGTCCTCCTCATAACCTCCTCAACCCTTCTTGTGTTCCAATCAAATTCAGAAGACCCCAAGGGGGTTTCCGCAGGGAAATATGCACTGGGGTTTGTGTGCACCATTTTAGCATCAGCTGGTTATGGGCTTCTGTTATCCTTAGACCAACTTTGCTTTAGGAGGATCATAAGAAAAGAGACGCTTAGGGCAGTTTTGAACATGATTCTGTACCCATCTTTAGTGGCTAGTGTGATTTTTGTGGTAGGGTTGTTTGGGAGTGGTGAGTGGGAGCATTTGGGGAGAGAGATGGAGGAGTATGAGCTTGGCAAGGTGAGCTATGTGATGAACTTGGCCGGGACGGCAATTGCTTGGCAAGTGTTCACCATGGGCACAGTTGGGTTGGTATTAGACTCGTCATCTTTGTTCTCAGACTCGATTAGCGTGGTGGGCTTGCCGATTGTGCCCATTTTTGCGGTCATGTTCTTCGGGGACAAGATGGATGGGGTCAAGGTAATAGCTATGATCTTGGCCATTTGGGGGTTCGTTTCTTATGTCTACCAATACTATTTGGATGGTGCCAGGTTGAAGGCTCAAAGGACGAGAGTTGGTGGGGATGGAAATTAGTGTGAGATCGGCACTAAATGTTCCAATTGCAAGGGTTGGTGGATGATTAAAGATGGTGGATTGTTTTAGTTTGTGTTTGGCCAAGTTTAAGTAGGGAGAGGTAATTTCTTATTGAAACCATATGGAGATAAAAAAACATGGAATAGGTTAAGAAGATTGAAGATGTTGCTAATATCTGATTTCTTCACAGTGTTTTGATTACAATAAAGGGCATTATGTCTTTAATGCCCAATTTGCAATTTCATTCTGTAAGTTACGTAGGTATATGTTATCTCACTAATGTGACCGTACTAGCTAATGCAAATTATTGGTGCTTACTAGGATTATATTATCAAATAGAGGACAATAGATACTTAAATTGCTTCACACGCAAAAAAATTAAGGTTGCATTTTGTCACACCCTAAACCTCTATGGCCACATGACAACCCACGCCCATCAAACCTTTACTTATCCTTTGGTCATTCGATTGTGATGTCCTAGGAGGCATCGCTGACCCAAATTGTAATAACATTAAAATGCACAAGCTGAAACGTGAGCAAATCTCTAATCATCAAATAGTAGGGATAGTTAAAACATAGTCATATCTATATATAGAAAAGCTTCATGAGTCATCATCTCATACATCGTGAGTTCAAAATTAAACAACCAACTTCACATATCTGACACACATAATCACTTCACCACGACCTCCTTCAAAAAAGGGCGTAGGGGTATACCTACGCCTCTAATATGACAAAGGTGGTCCAAAAAGTGCGAAAACCCCTTGTTTACCTATGCCCCAATGGCCTCCGGGGTCCAGGCCTCCCATAAGGCAACTAGTGCGAGGTCGATCTCGAGGTCGGACACCTCCCCATTGGGAACGTTCCCATCCTTGGCATCCCAGTTGATGTTGCCCCTAGATTCTCCAGCACTTGGCGGACCATTGAAACCACGGATGGGACCGTGGCTCTCACTGCCTACCGAAAAGTACCAGGCCACGAATCGGCGTGGCATGAGGGTAGGCAAATGCTCATCGACCCAAATGGTCGTGACATATCGCATATAGTGTGCCTCGGCTGCTCTCACTACCAAGTACTCCATCACCACCTGACTACGCTCGATAGGGAGGCCAAAATGAATTTGACGAAATGATTAAGCCATTTTTAGGGCTTGAAAACATTTCAACAAACAAATATGAGATAAACTCAATGAGTGAACTTATTAGACTTCACGTAGGGAAGTAGTTCACCTTGAAAGTGCCCTAAATGTACAATTGTCTATCGATGGCAAAACATGGCAACAAACTTCTCGCTTTACTCTTATCGATTTCATAACAACTTGTATACCGTATAAGGCTATCAAAGAAGATGCATAGGCAATTTCATAACATGGACTTTATGTTCTCGAGCCAAACATAGGAATATACATTATGATCTATGTCATGCGCTCATGCTATGCAATAATCTGAATCTCATCACATACGAATCTCATGCACTTCCCATACACATTTTTCCAGATTATTACGGCCACTCAAGATCCAAAGAACCCGAAGGCTCGCAAATCATCCAATGTAATTGGGTATCGTCTCCCCCCATCGAGCACGGCATCCCGTTGACTTGGGGTATTCCTATAAGGAGTTTCGTTCCGAAATCCATCCGCGAACAGCATCTCGTTGACTTGGGCGCATCCAAACTTAATTAGGCATTATCCCATGTGAAAAGCCTCAGGACTGGTTCACACTCCGCGTAAAACGCATCAGGGTCTTAGGTGATCACATGGGTATACCATTACATACTCAATTTCTTATCTTTCTCATTTAACCTATGTGATGCTCATTCGATATGCAACTTCCCTTGCCAAATGCCATCATTCCATACACTTATATCACACACATATGCATCATTCACTTCCCAAACTCATGACACATACATATCATGTTTACCTATTAATTCACATGGCACATATTCCATTTATCATTTTTAACTGTCAACCCACATGGCACATCATCCAATTGACATGGATGACCACTAAATCCCATGTCACACAATTCAAACAACATGTTTAACCATAGAATCACATGGCACATAACCTAAATAGCATGTTTAACCATAGAATCACATAGCACATCATCCAAACGACATAGATTACCATTAATCCGCCCTAAACTACTCCCTAAATGCAACGAAAGCCCTAAACGAAGGCTAGAAAGCCACTCGCGGATGACTCGGGCTTCGGAACACGTTGAGGGGAGGGGCAACAAGACGAAACAACAACTGTGGGTTGCTGGTCGCACGTCCTCTGTGTTGGATGGTGGCTAGTCGTAGCTCTGGTGGCGGCCCAGTGATGGTTTAGTGTCTGCACGGCCTTCAGGCTTCGTAAGGGACTAGATAGGAGAAGAAATGAGTGAGAGAGAGCTTCGATGAGGGCCGAACAATATCGAACAGCCCTTGAGGAGGCTGGTCAATCGGCTTTGAGCAGTAGGGTGGCGATGCAAACGGCAGTCTGATGGCGAGGGCTTAATGGGTGGTTGCTGGTGAAAAAATGTGGGAGAAACAAGCTTGAATGAAGATGAAAATGGCTTGGGGTTTAGCTACTCAAGGTGAGGGAGAGAAAAGAGAGTTCAAGTGAGAAAATGAAAGTGAAAGTGAGAGAGAGAGGGTGCCAGTTGTGAGAGGGGGGGGGGAAGGGAGGAGCAAGAGTGGTCTTGTCCCTCATTAATGCTTCGTCCCCCAAATCTTCCATATCTCTCAACCCTAGGCTTCCATTAAATGAAGATGTGACATTTTGAAGAGGATAAAGTGAGAGTGAGGGGATGAGGAGAGATGGCCAGTGTGAGGAAGAGGAGGGAGAGAGAAAGGAGAGGTCTTGTCTCCACAAATACCCAACAACTCCTTTGTCTCTTGTCCATCAAGGGTGGCTTGCAAAATAAGAAAAATCTTGGCATTAAATGAGAGGTAGATCACACTCAAGTACTTAGGTTAGGTCTAGATTAGACTAGATAGCCTATGATCTCCCCTTTGGGCAGCCCACTTCATGGGCTTGGGCCCTTAGGTTGCCTATTAAGGGTGTGGGCCCAATTAGGCCTTGCTCCACGGGCTTGGGCCTGTCGGGTAGCCCAATGTGGGCTTGGGCCCACTTGGGTCCTTGCTTGTGGTCCGCTTCCACTTCTCCAAGCTCGTATTCCCTTATCGAAGAAAGACCAAGTTTTTCGCCCCTAAATAGCCTTTCCTGATGTCCTTGCGGCCTATTGATCCTCAAGACACTCTTGTTTGACGATCACTTGTCGGAATAATTCCATTATGAAAAACTGGGTCAGAATGAGGATGTCACACGTTTGGTGGGCTACACAGAACTCTGGCTATCCAATGTTTGGAGTGATGCAAAATCCAAATATGACCAGATATAGCTCGGATAAAAAAATCCCTCCTAGGGGGGTGGGATGGACTCAAATAGGATATATGAGCCAGAAAACTCATGAAAAAAAAAATTCATGCTTTCTTTCCCATTTCTATGCTCGCGGATCACTCTCCCTCTCTTTTGCCCAATGGTACCATCATCTCTCTCTCTCTCTCTCTCTCAATTTTGATTTATTTCACTAAAATTGCCACTTCTACTCCCATTGGCGACAAAACTTGGTTCCCACCTTCAGCCTCTGGGAAAAGCGGTGTCGGATCTTGCTGGCTTTGCCTCTTCCTTATGTTTCTTAACTCCCTCTTGGCAAATAACTTCGTGATCCTGATTAGAGCTTAACACCTCCTTTGTTGAAGATGATAGCCGGAGCGACAGAAATCCTCATTCAACAAAGGCATAGGGAAGATCTTAAGGTGAACAAGATTAGAGGAAGTAGCAGTGATAATGAGGGAGAAGAGGACACGCATGACATTGGAGGCCAAGGTGATTCGATTATAGCCTTCATCTCTCAAGTGTGGCCACAAGGTTATAGGTGACGTTTACTTAAGATTTTAGTGAGATAGATTTCTATTTGCTAATCAATAGGTCCACACCAACGCTGTGGTATGGCAAAAAGTTGCCATGTTCTTGAATTCTCATTACTTATTTGGTTTTTGGATGGTGTATTGATTGCGAAGGAGGTTTTATTGATGAGTCCTGGTTTTGGCCTTTGTTGGCTTTTTGGCAGCAATGTTGGATTTAATCAAGAGGCTTCAATGTAGTATTCATGCTTGTTGAAGCGGATGGATTCGTTGTAGAAGAGGAAGACGTCAACATCAGAAATGGTGGGACTAACAAAGAACTTGAACTCACGGTGGTCTCAAAGCGGCAAAGTCTGATGTAGGGTTGGGTAGAATTCATTAGGTTGGTCGAAGGTGGCGGAAGGGATGTCATAGAAGGAGAGGTTGTCTTTGTCATCTTCGAAGTCATGGGGAAGAGGGGCGTCTGTCAAGGATGGAGAAGCATAAAAGAATGAATAGTCTTTACGACTTCCTTGGTTTTGTTTTTAATTTTGATCCCGCAAATCAAAATCACTTGGACTATATCTGGACATCAAATCCTATTCTATCTTTATCCAATATGACATTATCCAATCTAGTAAAGAAGTTCGAACTATCAAACATGGCTCAAGAGTTTACTAGGGTCATTGTCTCTAATTTTTTTTGTTTCCTTGGATTATATGGTTAAATAGCTTCCCTTCACTTTTTTCCTTTTGCAAAAAAGTTCTCTTACCTTTTGAAAAGTGCCAACGATGGTCCTAGAATTAGTCTATCGATAGAAATTGCTGACATGACATTAATGCCATTAAATAATTGTTGATTTGCAATTTGCCTAATGTTGACACTTTTTATAAGTAAAGGAACATTTTTGAAAAAAGAAAAGTAAATACAATTTGCATTTTCAAGCATAAATTTTGACCTTATTAGCAACATCAATCCTTTTCTTTTTCGGAGATAATAATATAGATGGTTCCTAAACTTTCATTGATATTATTTTTGTCAATGAACTCCTTTTTATCTTATTTAGTCTTGAACTTTTTAAAATTAACTCAATATAATCCTTCTGTTAAATTTAAGGGATAAGTTGTCAGAAAGTGCATTTGAGTCCTAAAACTTGTCACGAAAGTGCATTTGAGTCCTAAAACTTGCAAAAAGTGCATTTAAGTCCTAAAACTTGTCAAAATGTTTCAAACGAGTCATAAAATCGACGCCGTCTAATTTCTTAACGGAAAAAGCTGACATGGTCCCGCATGGGTTTTTTTTTAATTGTTTCTCTCTCCTCCTTTGCGAATAGATAAAAAAAAAAAATGCCATGCACTCAAAATGACGTCGTGTTCTCCTTTCCTTTTCACCTTCATCTTCTTCGCCGTCGTCTTCCCTCTCCCCACTCCATCTCTACGTCTGCTTTCACTATTCCGAGCGAACCCTAAGCCCCATCAAATTTATCCGAACTGCAGTTCTCTTGCGATTTGGGTCCTCATCAACCTTGAGTTCAACGCTCGTCGTGAGTTCATGTTCTTTCCTTTGACAACTGCGAGTTCGTGGAAGACCTCTCTTGTGGGAGTCTCGACATCTTGGCAGCAAAGCGATTGGCGTCGGCGACGACGATAAGGTCAGCGATGGCGATGGCAACTCTTCCTCACGCAGGTATCGCTCTCTGCATTATAGCATTTTGTTGTTTTCCATTCTAATATACTTCTATTAGGTTCCTATAATACGAAGCCCAGAAGAATGAGGGCGCTAACATCTAAATCAAGTGGCGTAACTCCTAATGAGGTCAACTCAGAGCTAACATGTTATTGTGGTCTTCAATCGCCAATTCTTACGACAAAGACAAGGAAAAACGCAAGAAGAAGGTTCCATGGATGTGCTAAGTTTAATAGTCCAAGTTATTGCGATTTCTTCATGTGGGTTGATCCAAAGATACCAGATCATGTGAGAGACATGATAGTTGAACTACTTGAAAGAAATGAAGTATTGTGTGAATCGAGCCAATCAAGGTGTGACGAAGTCAATGTGAGCTCATTGCTGGCTGAAATGAAGACTCAAAAGGCGAAAAATAGACGTTTAAAGGAGGAGCTCGCACGAGTAAAAAAAGGGAAGATGCTATATCAATCGGCATTCATTGTATGCATGTGTTATATTGCTGTATTGGTTATGTGTAATGTGAAAATTGGTGGGAATTTTCTTTTGACTAGTCAGTTGATGAAAGATTTTTTCATCGATAACTCAAGTTGTTGACTGATGAAGGATTTCATTGATGACCTCTACATCAACCTCACCATCTTGTTGAATTTGACATCCTGCACTATTAATGAGCTTATAGCTCATTGATTGTTTTGTTCACCGATGATTTATATTTTAACCAGATTTTGATCTCATCAAATGTATAACGCAACAGGAAAAGTAACAAAGTTAAAGCAAGGTGGTGATTATAAGCATTCAGAATATTCGCTCAAGTAGTCGGCTTGAAGATTCCGCCTGTGAAGTAGGAATTACTTGGCATTTTCTGGCAACTTTTCGTCATGATGACAAAGGGGGCGCATGAATTGCTCATCAGTCACGCGGATTATCCATGACGCATAATGGTTAAATAACGACAAGTTGAAATGGACCTCGTGGAGTCAACCGAGGCGGAAGGAAAGAGAGTCAATATGTCACCTTTGTGGCAAGGAAGACCTTATGCGGAAAGAGAGTGGAAGGCACTATTCATCGTATTCATGAAAATTGATTGTCTAGACCGTTTTACGATTTTATTTCTCAATTTAAGCATGCAATGAGAAAAAATAAAAATCAAAAAAATGAAAAATGAAAAATAAGGTAAAAGTTGAAATTGGCTGCAAAAGTCAATCAATTTCCTCAAAACCTGTGTGGTTCACATTTGACCATCACTCCGTCATTTGACGGAGGAAAGTCAATTAAGCTTTTTCCTTAAAGAAAAATAGGGTAAAAGATGAAACTGGTTGAAAAGCCCGGATGGTCCACGTTTAACTGTCACTCTGTCATTTGACGGATGATGGCTAGCTAAGCTTTTACCATTAAAATATGTTCATTTTGGATGTTTCTAACTTTCTTGCATTATAAAAAATAATTTATGGGTTGGACATAGGGTTTTTTTTTTTGGACGGAAATATGACATTCATAGATTAAACATACGGGTTACACGTAGCTGATAGATTAGCATCAAAACATAAAATATCTAAAAGGGCCGACGGTGGCGCATAAATCCAGTTGGTTGCCAGAGCTTTGAGGCAGTGCATTTTGGCAAGCCAATCAGCGGCTGAGTTTGCTTTTCTTGAGCAATAGGAAAGAGTCGTTGAAGGTAAAGTCCGCAGGAGCGTTCTAATTTCTGGTAGGAGGCCACTTACGGCCCATGGGTCTTCCATCCGGCCCATGATGGCTTCCACGAGCGTGAAGTTATCGGATTGTACTTCCCATCCTCCTCTTTCGAACTGAACTGCTTCCCCTGTTCTCCCTGTTCTGTTGTGCAGAAAACGTGTGCCATGAAGGATTGCTAGGGTTTCAGCGTGTAGAGAAGATAACATAGGGTTGACATGGTTGCTATGGTTGCTAATTTTGTATCTCACGTAATTTGCATCCATCCTATTTAGTGTTTAAATCCTAAAATCATTCAATTTTAATTGATTTGTCACATCACGTGTCACTATTACGTGATGTAATCGTAATATGAAATAATTATTCTTATATGGTGAACTCATTGGTCATTGCCACCAATTTCGTTTGACTCATGTGACACCACTATGCGATGATCCTCCCCTCTCTATGTTCGCAGCAAACGCCTTGAATCTGAGTCGCAACCTCAAATCCAAGGTTTCTGGTCTTAGGCGACTCCAGATCAGACCGGCCCCAGTTGAGTGGAAGAGAGAGAGAGAGAGAGAGAGAGAGAGAGAGAGAGAGAGAGTTCAACCCAATAATTTGCATTAGCAGATTTTGTGTTTAACCCTATAATTTGAAAGCTGTGCATGTTTCAGGGAAAGCGACTGGCAGTACGGGACACTTCTCCTATGCCAGGGAAAGTGGCATTTGGAAGAGTTTTATTTCCCCCTTGACTAATAAGTAACCTTTTTTTCCTCAACGAAAATATATATTTATCAGGTATATATAAGTTAGAAAATGTAGCACGCGGGACGGCGTACTTGCATAGAAACCTCCTGTTCTTCTTTCATCTCTTGTTGGTTTCTTGACACTCCCTCAGTTTTTATAGCATCTATCACCCTGTTCTGGGTTCTCCCTCTTATCTCCGACATGGGAGAACTAGCTCATCATCCTCCTCAGGAACTGCAACTCCACATCCCGGGTAAGTCCAATTTTCGAGGAGTTTACCAACATCTGAATAAATTGACTTATGCAATGGAATTTACGCATCGATCATGAGAACAAAAATGATGCGTCGAATAGAGATGGGCACAATAGAAGGGGGGAGAATACAACCACCATGCATATATTCACTTCTCTCCTGCAACTCTGTGTTTTGTTTTGTATTGTGTTTTGAAGATCCAGATGTTTAAATGTTTCATTTGAACAAGCTGAAACTTTCAACACCAGAAGATCCTACTCCAGGACTTTTGATGAATCCTAGGACGTTTAATTTCTGCTTCTTCGCCTGGACAAGCAACATTACAAAAGTGCCTTTTTTGACCTGAAATATTTGATCATCCTTCATTTTTGTTTTTGTGAGTCTTACCATATTTATAGTGAATCACGCTGTTAATGCCGACCAAAAATCAATATCTACATCAATTTGAAATTCTATGGTCCCACATGTGATTCTATATACACGTCATGGTGAATCTAGTGAATATGGAATTGCACTTATCAATCCTAACTGCTCCAAAAAAATAGAGGGTCTAGATCCTAGCTATTTCCCCAAAAAGATGAAGCTCTAGTTCTTCGCACGAAGAAAAATGAATAGAAAGTAAATGTTTTACTTGAACACCTTGTCTTGACACATGTTACTTTGTTTGCTCAAATATACCAAATATAAAATTAGGCAATTCCTACTTTTGATATAGACATAACTTATTCGAAATTATGAAATTGGTTATAGTCAAACTAGTAGCATATTCTGATTCATTGTCACTAGTCGTTGAATTTATTTGGAATCCACCATTTTTAGTATCATTTATGTTCTTTCTCTCTTACCAATTGAATTGCTGTCCAATATATGACAGATAATCAAGAAGCCAAAGAAGGGAATTCATTCGAGCCCACTAGCATCATCACCGATAGTCAAGCAACAATAACTTCTAAACCCAAGAACTCCTGGTGGTGGATTAGAGTGGCTCTCTACTCACTCTTTGTTCTCTCTGGCCAATCGGTGGGCACTCTTCTTGGGACGCTATACTACAAAAAAGGAGGCAACAGCAAGTGGCTTGCCGCACTTGTCCAGCATGGGGCCTTCCCAATCCTCCTCCTCCTCTACTTCATCCCCCCACCCAAACAACCATGTGACCCTAATAACCCATACATCCAAACAAATCCACAAGCTCAATCTCAAGCTCAATCACAAGCGCCATCTCTCAAGAGCCTTGCCCTTGTGTACCTCTCTCTAGGGACAATTGTGGCCCTAAATGGCTATTTATACTCAGTTGGCCTCTTGTACCTCCGTCTCCACCTACTCCCTCATTTGCTCCTCCCAGTTGGCCTTCAATGCCCTTTTCTCCTTCTTCCTAAATGCCCAAAAGTTCACCCCCTACATCGTTAACTCTCTAGTCCTCCTCATAACCTCCTCAACCCTTCTTGTGTTCCAATCAAATTCAGAAGACCCCAAGGGGGTTTCCGCAGGGAAATATGCACTGGGGTTTGTGTGCACCATTTTAGCATCAGCTGGTTATGGGCTTCTGTTATCCTTAGACCAACTTTGCTTTAGGAGGATCATAAGAAAAGAGACGCTTAGGGCAGTTTTGAACATGATTCTGTACCCATCTTTAGTGGCTAGTGTGATTTTTGTGGTAGGGTTGTTTGGGAGTGGTGAGTGGGAGCATTTGGGGAGAGAGATGGAGGAGTATGAGCTTGGCAAGGTGAGCTATGTGATGAACTTGGCCGGGACGGCAATTGCTTGGCAAGTGTTCACCATGGGCACAGTTGGGTTGGTATTAGACTCGTCATCTTTGTTCTCAGACTCGATTAGCGTGGTGGGCTTGCCGATTGTGCCCATTTTTGCGGTCATGTTCTTCGGGGACAAGATGGATGGGGTCAAGGTAATAGCTATGATCTTGGCCATTTGGGGGTTCGTTTCTTATGTCTACCAATACTATTTGGATGGTGCCAGGTTGAAGGCTCAAAGGACGAGAGTTGGTGGGGATGGAAATTAGTGTGAGATCGGCACTAAATGTTCCAATTGCAAGGGTTGGTGGATGATTAAAGATGGTGGATTGTTTTAGTTTGTGTTTGGCCAAGTTTAAGTAGGGAGAGGTAATTTCTTATTGAAACCATATGGAGATAAAAAAACATGGAATAGGTTAAGAAGATTGAAGATGTTGCTAATATCTGATTTCTTCACTGTGTTTTGATTACAATAAAGGGCATTATGTCTTTAATGCCCAATTTGCAATTTCTGTAAGTTACGTAGGTATATGTTATTTCACTAATGTGACCGTACTAGCTAATGCAAATTATTGGTGCTTACTAGGATTATATTATCAAATAGAGGACAATAGATACTTAAATTGCTTCACACGCAAAAAAATTAAGGTTGCGTTTTGTCACGCCCCAAACCTCTGTGGCCGCATGACAACCCACGCCCATCGAACCTTTACTTATCCTTTGGTCATTCGATTGTGATGTCCTAGGAGGCATTGCTGACCCAAATTGTAATAACATTAAAATGCACAAGCTGAAACGTGAGCAAATCTCTAATCATCAAATAGTAGGGATAGTTAAAACATAGTCATATCTATATATAGAAAAGCTTCATGAGTCATCATCTCATACATCGTGAGTTCAAAATTAAACAACCAACTTCACATATCTGACACACATAATCGCTTCACCACGACCTCCTTCAAAAAAGGGCCTGGGGGTATACCTACGCCTCTAATATGACAAGGGTGGTCCAAAAAGTGCGAAAACCCCTCGTTTACCTATGCCCCAATGGCCTCCGGGGTCCAGGCCTCCCACACGACAACTAGTGCGAGGTCGATCTTGAGGTCGGACACCTCCCCATTGGGAACGTTCCCATCCATGGCATCCCAGTTGATGCTGCCCTTAGATTCTCCAACACTTGGCGGACCACTGAAACCACGGATGGGACCGTGGCTCTCATTGCCTACCGAAAAGTACCAGGCCACGAATCGGCATGGCATGAGGGTAGACAAACCCTCATCGACCCAAATGGTCATGACATATTGCGTATAGTGTGCCTCGGCTGCTCTCACTACCAGGTACTCCATCACCACTTGACTACGCTCGATAGGGAGGCCAAAACGAATCTGACGAAATAATTAAGCCATTTTTAGGGCTTGAAAACATTTCAACAAACAAATATGAGATAAACACAATTAGTGAATTTATTAGACTTCAGGTAGGGAAGTCGTTCACCTCAAAAGCGCCCTAAATGTACAATTGTCTATCGATGGCAAAACATGGCTACACACTTCTCGCTTTACTCTTATTGATTTCATAACAACTTGTATACCTTATAAGGCTATCAAAGAAGATGCATAGGCAATTTCATAACATGGACTTTATGTTCTTGAGCCAAACATAGGAATATACATTATGATCTACGTCATGCACTCATACTATGCAATAATCCGAATCTCATCTCATACGAATCTCATGCACTTCCCATACACATTTGTCCAAATTATTATGGCCACTCAAGATCCGAAGAATCTGAAGGCTCGCAAATCATCCAATGTAATTGGGTATCGTCTCCCCCCATCGAGCACGGCATCCCATTGACTTGGGGTATTCTTGTAAGGAGTTTCGTTCCGAAATCCATCCGCGAACAGAATCCTGTTGACTTGGGTGCATCCGAACTTAATCAGGCATTGTCCCATGTGAAAAGCCTCAGGACTAGTTCACACTCCTCGTAAAACACATCAGGGTCTTAGGTGATCACATGGCATACCATCACATACTCAATTTCTTGTCTTTCTCATTAACCTATGTGATGCTCATGCGATATGTAACTTCCCTTGCCAAATGCCATCATTCCATACACTTATATCACTTATATCACACACATATGCACCATTCACTTCCCAAACTCATGACGCATACGTATCATGTTTACCTATTAATTCACATGGCACATATTCCATTTATCATTTTTAACCATCAACCCACATGGCACATCATCCAATTGACATGATGACCATTAAATCGCACGTCACACAATTCAAACAACATGTTTAACCATAGAATCACATGGCACATAACCTAAATAGCATATTTAACCATAGAATCACATGGCACATAACCTAAATAGCATGTTTAACTATAGAATCACATAGCACATCATCCAAACGACATAGATTACCACTAATCCACCTTAAACTACTCCCTAAATGCAACAAAAGCCCTAAATGAAGGCTAGAAAGCCACTCACGGACGACTCGGGCTTCGGAACACGTTGAGGGGAGGGACAACAAGACGGAACAACAACTGTGGGCTACTGGTCGCACATCCTCTGTGTTGGATGGTGGCTAGTCGTAGCTCCGGTGGTGGCCTGGTGATGGCCCGGTGATGGTTTAGTGTCGGCATGGCCTTCAGGCTTCACAAGGGACTAGATAGGAGAAGAAATGAGCGAGAGAGAGCTTCGATGAAGGCTGAACAACATCGAGCAGCCCTTGAGGCTAGTCAATCGGCTTTGAGCAGTAGGGTGGCAATGCAAACAACGGTCCGACGGCGAGGGCTCAACGGGTGGTTGCTGGTGAAAAATGTGGGAGAAACAAGCTTGAATGAAGATGAAAATGGCTTGGGGGTTAAGCTACTCAAGGTGAGGGAGAGAAAAGAGAGTTCAAGTGAGAAAATGAAAGTGAAAGTGAGAGAGAGAGAGGGTGCCGGTTGTGGGGGTGGGGGGGGGAGGGGGGAAGGGAGGAGTGAGAGTGGTCTTGTCCCTCATTAATGCTTCGCCCCCCAAATCTTCCATATCTCTCAACCTTAGGCTTCCATTAAATGAAGATGTGACATTTTGAAGAGGGAAAAGTGAGAGTGAGGGGATGAGGAGAGATGGCCGGTGTGAGGAAGAGGAGGGAGAGAGAAAGGAGAGGTCTTGTCTCCACAAATGCCCAACAACTCCCTTGTCTCTTGTCCATCAAGGGTGGCTTGTAAAATAAGAAAAATCTTGGCATTAAATGGGAGGTAGATCACACTCAAGTACTTAGGTTAGGTCTAGATTAGACTAGATAGCCTATGATCTCCCCTTTGGGCAGCCCACTTCATGGGCTTGGGCCCTTAGGTTGCCTATTAAGGGTGTGGGCTCAATTAGGCCTTGCTACACGGGCTTGGGCCTGCCGGGTAGCCAATGTGAGCTTAGGCCCACTTGGGTCCTCGCTTGTGGCCCGCTTCCACTTCTCCAAGCTCGTATGCCCTTATCGAAGAAAGACCAAGTTTTTCGCCCCTAAATAGCCTTTCCCGATGTCCTTGTGGCCTATCGATCCTCAAGACACTCTTGTCTGACGATCAATTGTTGGAATAATTCCATTATGAAAAACTGGGTTAGAATGAGGATGTCACACGTTTGGTGGGTTGCACAGAACTGTGGCTATCCAATGTTTGGAGTGATGCAAAATCCAAATATGACCAGATATAGCCCGAATAAAAAAAATCCCTCCTAAGGGGGTGAGATGGAAAAAAAAAATTCACGCTTTCTTTCCCATTTCTATGCTCGCGGATCACTCTTCCTCTCTTTTGCCCAATGGCACCATCATCTCTCTCTCTCTCTCTCTCTCTCTCTCTCTCTCTCTCAATTTTGATTTATTTCACTAAAATTGCCACTTCTCCTCCCATTGGCGACAAAACCTGGTTCCCACCTTCAGCCTCTGGGAAAAGCAGTGTCGGATCTTGCAGGCTTTGCCTCTTCCTTATGTTGCTCAACTCCCTCTTGGCAAGGAACTTCGTGATCCCGATTAGAGCTTGACACCTCCTTTGTTGAAGATGATAGCCGGAGCAATAGAACTCCTCATTCAACAAAGGCATAGGGAAGATTTTAAAGTGAACAAGATCAGAGGAAGTAGCAGTGATAATGAGGGAGAAGAGGACACACATGGCGTTGGAGGCCAAGGTGATTCGATTATAGCCTTCATCTCAAGTGTGGCCACAGGGTTATAGGTGACGTTTACTTATGGTTTTAGTGAGATAGATTTCTATTTGCTAATCAATAGGTCCACGACGACGCTGTGGTATGGCAAAAAAGTTGCCATGTTCTTGAATTCTCATTACTTATTTGGTTTTTGGATGGTGTATTGATTGCGAAGGAGGTTTTATTGATGAGTCCTGGTTTTGGCCTTTGTTGGCTTTTGGCAGCAATGTTGGATTTAATCAAGAGGCTTCAATGTAGTATTCATGCTTGTTGAAGAGGATGGATTCACTGTAGAAGAGGAAGACGTTGACATCGGAAATGGTGGGACTAACAAAGAACTTGAACTCACGATGGTCTCAAAGCGGCAAAGTCTAATGTAGAGTTGGGTAGAATTCATTAGGTTGGTCGAAGGCGGCGAAAGGGATGTCATAGAAGGAGAGGTTGTCTGTCATCTTCGAAGTCATGGGGAAGATGGGTGTCTATCAAGGATGGAGAAGCATAAAAGAATGACTAGTCTTTACAACTTCCTTGGTTTTGTTTTTAAGTTTGATCCCGCAAATCAAAATCACTTGGACTATATCTGGACATCAAATCCCGTTCTATCTTTATCCAATATGACATTATCCAATCTAGTAAAGAAGTTCGGACTATCAAACATGGCTCAAGATTTTACTAAAGTCATTGTCTCTAATTTTTTTTTTTTTTGTTTCCTTGGATTATATGGTTAAATAGCTTCCCTTCACTTTTTTCCTTTTGCAAAAACGTTCTCTTACCTTTTGAAAAGTGCCAACGATGGTCCTAGAATTGGTCTATCGATGGAAATTGTTGACATGACATTAATGCCATTAAATAATTGTTGATTTGCAATTTGCCTAATGGTGACACTTTTTATAAGTAAAGGAACATTTTTGAAAAAATAAAAAAGTAAATACAATTTGGATTTTCAAGCATAAATTTTGACCTTATTAGCAACATCAATCCTTTTCTTTTTTCGGAGATAATAATATAGATGGTTCCTAAACTTTCATTGATATTACTTTTGTCAATGAACTCCTTTTTATCTTATTTAGTCTTGAACTTTTTAAAATTAACTCAATATAATCCTTCTATTAAATTTAAAGTGTCAAATGCTAGTTAATTTGAACACTATTACCTTTATGTGTTTTTCTTATAATCTCTCTCTTTCTCCCCATCATCTTCCTAGTCCTACCCCAATTGCATATGCTTGCTAGCTAGCCCACACCTTTGCTAGTATCTTTTCCGCCTGTAACTGCAAGTGTCCATCACACCCACACTCGATCACCACCGTGATTAAATCAAGTGCTACCACTGACAAAATTGGCTGCCTTAACAATATCACATTTAGCAACCACCACATGCTCAATCCCCCACTAGGACTACTGAATCCCATTAACAAAGCTAAACTTCTCCACCACTACCATAAATATGACATGTTGGCCCTAGCCAACCTAACTCATCCAATTTGAGGATGGGCCCCCAAGTCTGAGCACGCATCCTTGGATTGGAGCTTGCATGGCCTCCAATTTATGTCTAGCAACCTTAGCCATCATAGTGACCTCTATTGGGGGATGTCCAATGAGACAATTGTAATATAATCTGAAAAATAACCAAATTCTACATTTACTATAGAGAATTAAATGAGGAATAATAAATAACATAGAAATTTACAGGATTTAATATAAGTACTGGTATCTATTCTACAAGAAGAGCTACTTGAAAAAATTCACTATAAATCTAGAGAATATAAACTTTATAATCAGTCACACACTTAAGTGTTTTCCACACATGGGTTAAGTTGAAAGTAAACCCACAACTATTATCTCACAATCTCTCACAAAGAACTCTCTCAAAAAACTCATAGGGATAAAATCGGATACTCCTCTTGTTTGCTCTATTTTATCCAATATCATAGTAGTGTATATATATATCATTTCAAAAATAGGAAACCTTTTTTGATCTATCTCAGCTCTCCCACCACCTCAAAGGCACATATCTATAATGGATGTTTGTTAAGCCCTAGTTGAGCTTAGACTTGTCTAGAGGAATCAAGTCGGTCCACATGACCATAGAATCCTATACTGCAAGAAACTTCTTCATAGTCGCATTCTCTTTTGACATGGTAATTCTAACACACAAATTTTGGTCGCCAATGAACTTGATTCTCTAGTGATATCTTTGACTTCTACCAAACATCACATTAACTAAACATACAATGCCAACATCACTTATTAAATCATTAGACCACACCGTCTTTTCAGCTCCTTTCATAATCTCCATGTCTCTCAATGACATCTTCCAATATATAGCACAACTAACAGAAGCAAAGGCATAACTACTTAGTAATAGACCATCTTATAAGTTCCCTACATGAACACTGGTTCACAAACTTAGTTAATGCCACACTACCTAAATTACATCCTCCAAAAAAAAAAAAAAAAAAAAAAAACCCAACATCTGTCGTCCCCAATAAAATTAGGAGGATGCACTGCACAACATTGCAGCATATACCTAGATTAATGATATACATTTTAATACTATCCATGGGATAACTCAGACAACCAATCTGACATGTGAAGCATAGGATAAGTGCTCCACCTCCATTTAAGTACATAGTGACAGTCTAGACAATTTGTTATTTACAACAAGTGGGGTACTTACATAATTTCTCAACCACATGTTGAAACACATTGACGCTTTTCTGATGTGACTCTTTCGAGTCACTCACAACATTCCAACAGTTTCTCTCTACACCTTCATCACTAAAATTGTCTCTACTGCACCCGGATTATCAATATCAAAGTTGGAATATAATATGCGGAAACGAGAGGATAGTGCAATTTACGTCAATGTGAAATCACTAGACAAATAAACGAGAAATAATAAGAACACCAGAAATTTATTTGATTTGGTTCGAGTATCGGTATTTACATCCACGGGTAGAGCCAGCAGCAAATAATCCACTATAATTGGAGAATTATAGTTTACAATCGCTCGCACACTCGAGTGTTTCCCATACCTAGATTTAAGCCCAAACCTAAAGTGTTTAAAAATAAACAACTCACTTGAACGTAAACTCTCGGCACAAAATCACTGCATGTTTAAGCTTAAAGTAAAACGCTCTACGTACGCCAAAACAAGAACTCAGGCATCCATCTTTTCTCCACATATGTACAACTGTGCGTTCTCCTTTCAAGGCTTGTGCAGCGTCTTCACAGCTTTTGTGACTCCACATAGCCATAAAAGAAACCCCAAAGTTTTGCCTTTATATGTGTGTGTGCCTGAGTCAACAATTTGACATGGGCCCACCGTGTGCTCTTTAATACAAATTTGGCTTCATTTGCATGAAAAATGAAACCCTTACTCTATCTTCTATATTATTTCCTCTTTTGTCTTGTAGTGATAGATCAATTTATTTCTTTTGTAAGTCCAAAAGAAAGTCTAATAAGAAGAAAAACTTCTTCATCCGATTTGTAATTCACTTGGGAAAATCTTTCTCAACAAATTCAGTTAACAAATCATTATCCGAATTCAAACTCGAAACATTAATTTAACAATTCTCCACTTTGGCTCGACGTTTGAAGCTAAGTTATAGTGCTCATTATCCATGTTGCTCTCCCAACGCCCTGACGACATTCACTCTTTACAGATGCCAATAGAACTCAAGCAGAGCTTGAGCTTTGCCAAAGGAACAGACTTAGTCATCATGTCTGCCGGGTTATCTGGTGTAGCAATTTTTTTTACAATAACGTTACCCTTAACTAAGACATCTCGGATGAAGTGGTACATGATGTTAATATGTTTCATTCGCTTGTGATAAATTGGATTATATGCCAACTATATTGCACCTTGATTATCATAATGTATATCAACAATTTTTTATTTTAACCCAAAATCCGAGAGCAAAACTTTGTAACTATATCGCCTCTTTCGCCACAAATGTTAGTGTCATGTACTCTGCCTTAGTTGAAGATAAGACAACGTGATCTTGTAAAGATGCTTTCCAATTGCCTACATCACTTATTAGTATAAACACGTACCTTGCTAAAGATTTGTAATCATCCAAGTCAATGGCGTGATCCGAATCTACAAAACCATTGGTCTCATATCTATTGCTGTTCCTCCGGTACACTATACCCATATCTGTTGTCCTATTTAGATATCTAAGAATCCACTTCACAACTTTCTAATGAGTTTTACTAAGACGCTTCATATAACGACTAACTACACTTACAACTTATGAATATCAAGTCTAGTGCAAACCATATCATATATAATACTACCCACGACACTAGAATAAGGAACAAGGGACATATGTTCCTCTTCCTCCTTAGTTTGTGATGATAATTTATTTGAAATTTTAAAGTATTTCAATAAAGGTATACTTACAAATTTTGCCAATTGCATATCAAAACATGTCACGATTTTCTTAATATATTTCTTCTGAGATAGACGTAAAACTCCTGTAGTCTTGTCACGCAAAATCTTTATATCCAATATTTTCTTTTGTAGCACTTAACTCTTTCATCTTAAATTCAGCATTTAACTGCCTCTTCATCACATCAATATCGAGACATATTCTTAGCTACTATCAGCATATCATCAATATATAAGAGTAGATAAATCAAATAACCATTCTCCAATTTTTTAAAATAAACACAGCTACCTATTTGACTTTTTGAATAGTCTTAACTAGTCTAAAATTATCAAAACGCTTATACCATTGCCTATAAGACTGTTTTAGTCGATACAAAGATTTCTTTAATAAGCAAACATGATCTTCCTTACTTGGAATAACAAATCCATTTAGCTGCCTCATGTAAATCCCCTCCTCCAACTCACCATGAAGAAACATAGTTTTCACATCTAGTTGCTCTTACTTGAGATCCTGTGAAACAATTAAGGCAAGTAAAATATGAATAAAAGTATGTCTTATCATAGGAAAGAACACCTCATGTAGTCAATGCCCTCACGTTGTATATATTTCTTTGCCACAAGTTTCACCTTATACCTCGCCGTCTTGACACGAGGAATGCCCTTTTTCCATTTAAAGAACCATTTACTTTCAATAATCTTATGGCTTTTGGGTACTTTGACCAACTTCCATGTTTGATTCCAATGGAGTGATTTCATTTCTTCACTTATAGCCCCTAGCCACTGCGATGACTTCGAACTAGCTATCGCCTTAGAGTAAGACGAAGACTTATTTATCTCTACCTTATCACCTACAGTCAATGCATAAGCAATATTTATATGACCATAACGTACCGATGATTTAATTTACCTTATCTATCTGTCTGCAACTATAGTGTGCTGTGGCTTTGCTGGTTGTTCACTATCACCAACTTCAAGAATTGCAGCCTTATCTATAGTCTTAACTTATGTTACCTTTGAGGTCTTCGGAGTCTCCACCCGAAACTCCACCTCACTAATGATACCATGATCTGTTTTCTTTGTTGGTTGTCTCTTTAAACTCCTCTGTTGAAGTATTGCAGTCTCATCGAAGATCACGTCTCTACTGATTAGAAAACCGGGTGATATGGGATTGGTGCACCACAACTAGTAGCCTTTCACCTTATGTGCATAACCTAGAAATATGCACTTCTTCACCCTCGACTCAAGCTTACCATCACTCACATGAGCATATGCCGAACATCCGAATATTTGTAATCTGGAGTAATCAACAAATTTCCCTAACCATACTTCCTTAGGAGTCTTCCACTCGATAGAATAAATGATGGAGATTAATTAACCAGGTAACATGCCATGTTCATTGCTTTGACCCAAAATTCCTTACCAAGTCCTACATGCAAAAGCATGTATTGAGCTCGTTCAAGCAAAGTTATGTTCTTCCATTTTGCCATGCCATTCTACTGTGGTGTCCCAGGTATTGTGTGGTGTCTCATAATCTCTTCTTTCTTGCAAGAACTAATAAAATTTTTTACCATAGAGCTTGATGCCATTATCAGTTTTCAAGCATTCGATTTGTTTATTTGACCACTTCTCAATCAATGCATTAAATTTCTTGAACCAATCGAACATTTCATTTTTATGCTTCAAAAAGTATATCCATACCTTCTCCAAATAATTGTTGATAAATGTTAGCATATATCGGACACCTCCTTTCGAAGGAATTGAAGACGAGCCCTGGACGTCTGAATGAATGTATTCAACTAGTCGTTTGGTCAAATGAATAGCTATAGTAAACTTGATTTGGCACTGCTTTACAGAGATGCAATGCTCACATAAATCCAGCTTCCCCATCTTCTGACTTGTCAACAATCCTCTTTCACTTAGTATCGTCATACCTGCCTCACTCATGTGCCTTAAACGCATATGTCATAACTAAGTCAAGTTAGAGTCTAACTCACTTGATGAAATTGCAGCAGTTCTGGTCAGTCTTTCCGAGTAGATAATAGAGAGTATTCACTTTCTTCCCCTTTATTACTGTTATGGCACCTCGAAAGATCTTCAGCACTCCACCTTCAGAGGTACCTACACCTGATGTTGTCAAGTGTCTCCAGAGAAATAAGATTCTTTTTGAACTCCGGTACATGCCTCACATTTGTCAATGTGCACACCACCACATCGTGCATCCAAATCCTAATCGTCCTTATTCCTACAGCCTTTTAGGCTACATTATTCCCCAAAAGAATGCTAACACCATTGGCAGTCGGGAAGTAGTAAACTAGTTTTTATGAGGCGTCATATGATAAGAACACCCCAAATCTAGCATCCATTTGTCTCCCGACGAAATATTGGTCACACATAAAATAGCTTTTGCATCACTAGTGCTCCCCTCATCAACGTTTGCCACACTATTTGTGGCATTCTACCTATCACATTTATTCCTCCCGCTTTGGACAATCTCTCCTAATGTGCCCCTCCTTATGACACTCAAGGCACTTCACATGTCTTTTGGACTTTCTATGGCGTGATTTCAATTTTCTTTTACCTCTACTATTACTAGGCTCTTGATGCTGTTCTCTACCTCGAATTGTCAATGCTTGCGCTACTCCTTGTGCCAATCCATCATCTCGTAACTTTCTATGTCACTTCTTAGAGAACAAGGCAGACCTTACCTCTTTTGAGGTAATTGTAGTATGCCATTGCAATAGTGAATCGGTAAAGTGCTCCCATGACTCTAGTAAAGAAGCTAATAACATCATGCCATGTTTTTCATCATTAAGTATCTTATCGACGTTCTTCAAATTCATCATGAGTTTATTGAATTCATTTAGGTGGGTTTTGATAGACGTACCTTCAATATATCTAAATTGAAACATCCTTTTTAACATGTACAAGTGATTGTTCAAGCCTTTCTTCACATAGAGTGCCTGAAGTTTTACCCATAATACTGTTGCATCCTTCTCCTCGACAACCTCTATTAAAACCTCATTCAACAAGTCCAACAAGATTGTGCTCTTTACTTTTTCCATTAGCTCTACCCTCTTAGAGGCTTTCATTATAATAAGCAACTCATTTTCACCATCTTGTGCTTTGGCCAAACCTTGAGTTGTCAATAACACCCGCATTTAATGCTCTATAACTCAAAGTTGTTCCTCCCGTTAAACTTTTCAATTTCAGATTTCCTCTCAGATATAATTGCAATAACATAATTTTTAGATAATGATTTGACAAGCAAAAGCTTCAAATCACAATCAAGAAATCCAATCTCAAACTCTGATACTAATTGTTGGAATATAATATACTGAAATGACAGGATTTTATAATTTATGTCAATGTGAAATCACCATAGAAATAGATGAGAACTAATAAGGACACTATAAATTTACTTGGTTCGATTCGAATATCAATACTTACATCTACGGGAAGAGTCAACAGCAAATAATCCACTATAATTGGAGAATCAGAGTTTACAATCGCTCACACGCTCGAGTGTTTTACACCCCTAGATTTAAGCTCAAATTCAAAGTGTTTAACAAATAAACAACTTAATTGGACATAAACTCATGGCACAAAATCACCACACGTTCAAGCTCAAAGTAAAATGCTTCATGTATGTTAAAATAAGAATTTAGGCATCTGTCTTTTCTCCATGTATGTACAGCTTTGCATTTTCCTTTCAAGGCTTGTGCGGCATCTTTACAGCTTTTGCAGCTCCACACACCAAAAATGGAAAACCCAAAGATTTGTCTTTATATGTGTATATGCCTTGAGTCAACAATTTGACCTGGGCCCACCGTGTGCTCTTCAATACGAATTTGGCTTCATTTGCATGGAAAGTGAAACCCTTACTCTATCTTTTATATTATTTCCTCTTTTGTCTTGTAGTGGCAAATCAATTTCTTTCTTTTGTAAGTCCAAAAGAAAGTCTAATGAGAAGAAAAACTTCTTCATCCAATTTATAATCTGCTTGGGTAAATCTTTCTCAATAAATTCGGTTAATAAATCCTTATCCGAATTCAAACTCAAGACATTAATTTAACAATCAATATATACAACTATTGGCCTATCTCATTTAGTATCGAACACCTTGTAGCTTGATCAACTATGACCTCGAAACAATTGTCAGCTACTTTGGAATCTAGAGACTCTACAAAAATTGTTACATCTACTATACTTGAACATTTATAGGCTCTCCCTGAAACTCCACCTATTTATGAACACTTTCTAAATCTTCCTCCACATTAATCTCTCACTCCTCTTTTGAAATATAGCAAATTTGTTAAAGGTAACTTCTCTATTGAACATAAAACAGGATAAATCATCATCAGTGCACCATAACTTGTTTCTTTTCACCCCATGTGCATAGCCTAAAAATATGCAGTTTCTTGCCGTTGGCTCCTACGCACAATCACTCACATGAGCATATGCTGAGTGACCAAACACTTTCACTTTGATGAAATCAATATGTTTATTTGACCATCTTTTCTTAGGAGTTTTCTAATCAATTGTTGGTGATGGTAATTTATTCTTTAACCAACAAAGTAGTATTCATTACTTCAAGTCATAAATATTCATCTAATCTGGTGTTAAAAGCAAAGAGCGAGCTCTCTTCAATATAATTCCATCCATTAGTTTTGCAACTTTGTTCAACCATAGTGTATTAGCAACAACGTGGTGTTTCACGATATCTTTCTCTTTGTGAAATTGGCCGAGCAAATTAGAACATAATTCCAACCCTTTATCGTTTCGACACATGATGTGATATCCTAAAATTTTAATTCTGTTTTCAATTAGATAAATTGGGCCTTTCATCAACGCACCTATAATGCTATTCTCATAGCTGATTACTCCTAAGATAACTAGACTATCTGGGGAAGTCATTAAGGGATTTTAATGCAATAGTCTTGAGAATTCGACTAGGAATCAACTACTTGACTATGCTCATCTGCATAGATCATTATGGCATAGTTAAACATTAATTAGAGATAAGATATAAGTTGGTTCAATCGAAATGTGTGGCTAAACGTGGGTGATTCCACCAAATTGCAAAATTTTTGTCGATTGGTACTAAATTGATTTTTCTATCGTTTTGGTACCCTATATCCGTATTTGAAACCTCGAGATTTTCATGACCATCGAGCATTGCCAATGTGTTGAAGAGGTTCATCGTGGCTCAAAGAAAATCGACCAGGGGTCATTTGCACTAAAAATTTCTAAAAGTTACACAGTAGGCTAGGTCACGTTAAAATCGTGCCAGATTGAATTTTAATTGCGAATTTGAATCCAATTTCAGAAATTAAAAGTTTTTTCATGTCACGAGTCATTTTAGAAACGTCAACTCATCCTCCAAAAGTTTTTCTACAAATCAAGATTTTTGGCGAAAAGTCGATATAGGGCCGCTTTTGACCGGAAAATTTAGAGGATTGTTTTTGAGCGTGCATTTGGGATGCAAGTTGGTTCTATCGACATGGAAAAATGTCAATTTGATCACGAGTACCTTGGTTGAATTTTTGGAAGCTGAGTTAAGTTAATTCAAGTGAGGATTGAATCCAATTTGAGGGAGATACATTCAAATTCGTAGCCCCACTTGCCTTAACCTTTTGGACCCTCTCATTAGCTTCCTAGGGAAGCTTTGTGGCTGCTTTTGGTTGAGGAAGATAGCCCATCCATGGTGGGGCATGGTCAAGGGGATAAAGGGGTAGGATTGAGACCAAGTGGCCCCCTCAAGCTTTGTTGTCTCTTTTCTCCCCCATTCGGTCAACCACCCCTCCAATTAAATTGCTTGAAGCCTCCAAGAACCAGAGAAGCCGACCAAAACCCCCTTGCCGTCGCAACCACCCGCCAAGTCGTTGGACCGCCATTCTTGCTCATCGCGCCCAACTACGAGCTTGCTAGCTTATCGCATGTCCTTCCACCATCTCACCTATGTTTTGGCCTCTTGCTCATGTTCCCTACCATCCTAAGCCTCCTTAGGCCACCGTCGAAGCCGTGCCATCACCATTCAGCCACCAGGGTTGCTGTCCAAGCCGCAACAGCTTCCCCAGTCTAGCCTTGCCGCTTCAGCCAAGCCGAGCAGTCCTTCGGCCCATTGAACATAACCAAAGCTCCTGGGTCTGTAGCTCATTGTTTGGCCTGTTTCCAAGCCCTTCCGGACCTCGCTTGGTGCCCCCACTTCGGAGTTTATTGCTTCTTTTCATGTTCTCATCATTGTGGTCCCGTTGGATTGCTAATCCAGTGAGTTTACTCACTAATTCATGCTTAGGAAGTTAATTATGCTTAGGGGTTGATTAGTTTAAATTAAGTATGGATTATGTGGTTAGTTAGAATAAATGAGCAATTTAATGATTCAATATTACATGTTAGGTGGTTAGAGTAGTACAATTAGCAACTTGATAAGCTCTAATATTTACCTAGATAGGTTGAGAAATTTTCTAGGCCCATCTCGGCTTTTTATTAGGCTTTTCCGGCCTAAGTGTGCATTTTTACTACTTATTAATTAATTTTCTTAATTATTCAATTAATTATTATTTTCTAGAAATTAGACCGTGATGGTTGGTGATTGGAAATTTATGCTGATCGCAATGGTATAATTGGTTTATTTAATTAAGAGTTGGATTGTGCAAATTGAGTGTGATTTGTAATTTTGGAATTTATCCCAAAATTTATTAATTTCAGTATTTAATTAAAAAATTACTGAGTGTCAGTTTACCACGCCAAAAATATTTTTATCGACTATATAATTAGCTGGAGTTTATAAAGTAAAGATATTATATTTTTGGTGGAGGCCGACTGTGCATCCACTCACAATTATTTTTATCGGGTATGATAAAAGTGGTGAAATGGTTAGTTGGGTAGAATGGTATACTATATCAGCCTGAGGGCTTTGATATATTAGTTTAGAGTGAGCAATATACCATAAGTATCACATACAGCTTCGGTGAGCAATTAAGTACTGCAAACTTTGATGAGCAATTAAGTACCATATAACTTTGGTGAGCAATTAAGTACCGTACATCTTTGGTGAGCATTAGCTATATACTATATCAGTCAAAGGGCTTTGATATATCAGCTTAAAGTGAGCAATATACCATAAGTATCGCATAGCTTCGGTGAGCAATTAAGTATCACACAGCTTCGATGAGCAATTAAGTATCACACATCTTCGGTGAGCAATTAAGTATCGCACAGCTTTGGTGAGCAATTAAGTATGGTACAACTTTGGTGAGCATTAGCTGTATACTATATCAGCTTAGAGTGAGTAGTATACGTTGTTATTAGCTTTTGGTGAGCATTTCTATTTATCTTCAACTTAGGGTGAGCAGTCATTGATGTGATCGAACTTGATAGATAGTATTGAATAAGTTAACTAAGAGATGATCTTGATGACATGGAATCGACTGAGTCGATTGATCGATGACTCGATTTGATTTGATGCATTGATGTGCTGAAGTGATTCGTTGAATTTATAAATTATACTGACTTGAAGGAAGGAATTGAGGCAAAGGTAAGTCCTCTAACTCGTATTTGTACTTAGGTAGTCCTTAGTGTGTATTTTCTTCCTAGTCGGGACTTGGGGGTGAACTTGTTGAGATATCGTCTCACCCCATTGTGGGATAACATTTTCAAGTCCTTAGATGACAACTCCTCCCGAGCATTTTGGACAGCCGAAGAAGATCACAGAGCAGGTATCTTACATCCCGCTTCATGGGAGCCCAAGAGGATGGGTCTATGAGCTCATAAAGTCCGTGGTTTGGGTTGATGAGGCTCTATCTCATAAGGTACCCCATAAATATAGATCCTGGTACCGACGTGCACGAAATGGACAAAGAGAGGGTCCCATACCGGAATCTGAGATACTTGTGTATGTGCTAAAGGTTGCTTTTGGAAAAGGGACAGCCGACCCTTGGGTGGTTCAGTGGTGGACCCATACCTGTCGGATCCAGGATCCTCGATGTATTCGGAGAAGGACTCGAATGCTTGAAGATCTTTAGCACTCTACCCCCCTGTTTTGCAGACCTTGTATATATATATATCGACTTGTATTGTATATGATATGGTTTGTTATGTATATATAAGTGTGGTTTGGTTTTCAAGAAAATTGTGGTTCTACTTTCATATCCCATGTTGTTGTTGTTTGGAGATTATTTATTTGCTTCCGCATGCACATTAAAATGAATGGGTTGGTGACGTGTCCTAGGATGTCGCTATTTAATCAACCACTGAGGGATGGGCACGCGCTTGGAAGATTGAGGCTTGACACATGATTTTGATTCCTATTTTTTCTAAGGATTATCTCCTTCCATGACTTGAACCGACCAAGCACCCTGCTTTTATACTAAATAAAACAAATCCATACTTTTCTCAAAATGTCATCAACAAAGGACAACACATACCTGACAATGCCTTTGGATGAAAATTGAAATGGTCTCGATAAGTTCGAGTGTACACAGCCTACAATTTCTGATGTCTAGTGAACTATTGTACTTAGCTTCACTCTATTGATTGTTCATGTCACAATGTTCACAAAAGTTCAGCTTCTCAATTCGACGGCTTACTAGTAGACCTTTATGATTTAGAACAATCATCTGTCTGAGTCTAATGTGTGACGATCATGTCATGTCCTAACTTAAAGCCTTAGAGAATCTAGCACACGAGCTAGTCATCGTCTTTCCTTGGAGGAGATACAATGTGCAATCTATTTTTCATCAACATCATATTAAACTCTCACCTTAAGACTCCTTCAAAACTCCATCTTCAGTGGAAATCCATTATATGAGTCCACCAAGAGCACTCGGTGAGATAAGACTCTTTTAGCTTTGGTACATACCTTATGTCACTCAACTTCACATCACTCCATTGTGCATCTTAATTTGAACTGTTTTGATCCTTACTACATTACAAGCAGCACTGTACCACCTTCCATGCATTGATAGACAATAAACTAGTGTCTATGAAAAGTCCCATGATAAGAACATCCAGAGTCAAGCGCCCAATTATCCAAGTGAACTTGTGATGATGGTCAACACAATATTGACATCATTAGAACTATTATTTGTTGTAGTATCAATATTACCATCGCCTGCAAACTCCTCAACTATGTTTTACTCTTCAATAATGCCCAACCTCATCACGTTGATAACATTGATAATTCCAAATGTTAGACCTTAATTTAGAATAGCTCTTCCATATGCTACCTCTAGAATCTCTATGTTCATCTATACCTTGGATAATCAAACCTTGCCCCATATTTTGTGCTGAGTTATCTTCTAGTAAATTCTTTTGCCACTCCTTAAAAAATAAGAAATTTATCTCGTCAAAGGTAATTGTAGTGTTGTACCTTTGTAGCACTAAACTAGTGAAGTACTAAATAATTCCAATAGAGACGTCAACAACATCATACCTTGTTTTTCATTAGACAATACCATATTGATAATCTTCAAGTCCATCATGAGTTTGTTAAACTCATTCAAGTGGGCCTTGATGGATGTGCGGTTAACCATCCAAAACTCAAACATCTTTTTCAGTATATAAAAGTAATTATTTGAATCCTTCTTTAGATAAAGGCCTTAAGTTTTACTCATAATGCTATGGCATCCTTCTCTTCGGCCACTTCAATTAATACCTCATCCAACATATTCAATAGGATTTTACTTTTGCTTTCTCCATCAACTTTACCTAATCGGCCCCTTTCATTAGTTTTGGCTATTTATTCTTCCATCCAACTCATCCAATAAACCTCGGGTTGTTGATAGTGTATAATCTTAATGCTCTACAACCCAAAGTTACTCATCCTATTAAACTTGTCAATCTCAAATATTGCTATAGACATAATTGTAAGAACAAAGTTTCCAAATAGTGACCAAACAAGCAAAAGCCCAAATCAGTACTAGAAACCCTAACTTAGCTTTGATACCAATTGTTATAATAGAACGCAGGAAGCTAACCAAAATTTGCAATTTAATCAAAGTGAATTACCAAAGAAATAATCGAGGAATAATAAAGAATACTAGAGATTTATATGATTCGATCCAAGTATAGGTAGGTATTCCATGAGGAGAGCCAACCATAAGAAGTCCACTATGAATCCAGAGAATACGGAGTTTATAATCGCTCATACCCTTGAGTGTTTCTCCCACAGAAATTAAGCCCAAAGCAAACCCACATGTATTATTTCACAATCTATCACAAAGGCTCACTCAAAAAACTCTTAGAGAACAAAGCTGATATTTCTCTTGTGTGCTCTACTACTTTGATATATATATATATTTCCGTTCGAAAACAGGATTGTTTTTTTCTTTGAAAACCTACAAAACATTAGCGAATCCGCTCAAACTAGAGACATTTTCTCAACAGAGATAGACAATAAGGACGAGAAAGAGTTTGAGGTCGAGCACTTGCCGTGATGGTGGTAATCGACAAGTGATGGCACAACGGTGATTGAGGGGCCGCTGGTGAATTGGGCTTGGCAGGCTAGCACGGACGATGACATCCAAATTCGATGTGTGCAGTCAGGAAGGAGGAGGAAGGAGAAGAAAATGAAAGAGAAAAGATGAATAATGAATTTCGGCTACTATGGGTCTTCAAAAGGAAAGCAATCGAAACTAGGAGAAAATGCCTATGTAGGAGTGGCGTGGCAGAGATGCGCTTTTCTTTTAAATTTGAAGAAGAAAAAGTTAAGCTTCCGTAAAATGTGAAGAAAATGAGAATAAGACAAGTTCCGTCTCCGACATTCAATTTTCCCTTAGAATCGGATAATTTGATTAGTAATTTTAAGGGGAAATGAATTTTAATACATGACAGTGTGTTAAAAGAAAACCTAATGGGTTTATATAAAAATAAAAGCAAATGTATTTAATTTATGATTCAACAAATTATATTGTGTTAATTACCGGGATTGGATGTCCCTTTTCATACTACTAGTTCGATCACATCCAAGTGTCGTTAGCTCATCATCCAATTGAGGATGGTCAATTGCGTCAAAATCTTTCTAAAGTCATATGGTAATTAAGTGTAAGACGTCAAACATGAATTTTTAAGTTATGGGTATATTAAGAAAGGCTATACAGCGTTTCATTTTTGTGTATTCCTAGGCCAACCAATATCGACGTTACTCTTTTATCCACTGCTTTAAGTGCATGGTCGTTTCCGTTAGTAATCCGTGGTACAGAAAATTTATAGGATATGGAAGGCGAACAATAATATAAAGTCACTTAATCTTTTAAAAAAAAAAAAAAAAAAAAAAAAACAAGCAGTTTTGTAAAAGCATCAAGAAATAATGTATTATGAGTTTACATAGATTTTACTAAAAGAGACTTTTCTTAAGTTATCGCACTAACAATTAAGTTTTGTCATTCTTTGGTGTCATCTATGTAAGAGTTTTCCTAATGTGGACTACATTAATTGATATTGTAATTTACTGTTTTTATGGTTACCGTAAAACAGGGCTGGTCTAAAGAGAGATAGAAGGTTTCTTAATTAGTCTAATATGGGCTGGCTAGTGTGGGCCGAGTTGAGCCTGGCCCGTAATGAGGGGGACTGGCTGGAAACTCTATAAATAGTGCTCAAGTCTCTCCTCTAACCCTAATTCTCACATGTATCCTCACCTAAGGGGCGTTTACCTAACGCTAAACGTGAGGGGGCCGCCTCATTGAGCCAGTGATACGGAGGGCAATAGAGAAGAAGGACTTGTTGTGTGGATCCCCTTGATAACATGTGGGTAATCCTTTTAACGCTTCCGCTTTATGTTCGATGGATCCCAAAACAGGTGCGTTAATCTTTCTACTCAATTATGCATGTTCTTGTTCTGGTTATGGAGATCTTGGGGTTGCGCAATTTGCGTCTATCATGTGGTATCAGAGCAACCATAACCCTAGAACTTGAACGCATAAAGGATTTACCATAATTTGTACGGATCTACCCTAATTTGTATGGATTAGCCCTAATTAGTACGGATCTTGCCCTAATTTGTGATTTTCGAGATTTTTTGTTCAATAAAAATAAAATTAAATCACAAATTCGGACTGGGCTCGACGAGACGAGCAAAACGGTCGGCGGCACGTCGCCAGAGGAGGCCGCACGCGCCCCCATGCACGGCCACGCGCCGCCTGGGCGTCGAACGCGCGCCGCGCGTGAGCTCCATGCGCCTCGCACTCAGGCAGCGCGTGGGGGCGCGTGGAGGCTCCCATTGGCGCGTGGCTGGCGGCGTTGGACTCGTATGGTGATTTCCTATCTCGTGGTATATTTATTTTATATTTTTGATAATTTTATGAATGTGAAAATACATACGGAACCCTAAATATGTGTATTTTAAATGAATTTTTGCGTATTTTTTCTTATATTTTATGTGATTTTAGAAATATAATTGTTGGGTTATAGGTATGTTATCACATAAATATTATAAATGTGTGATTCATAAATAAAAATCAAACTTTATTGTGAACTGAAGCTGGCTTAATGAGATACAATTTATATGAGATTGTATTTGAGCTATGTATTGAGCTGATGATAAACAATAAAGATTATGAAACTTTTGTTACTCAAGTATACTCTTTTACACACTGGTAATTTTTGAATGATAGACGACTTAAGGACTCGTGACCAAATGTACTGATTAACACATCTGTTGAATGTGGGTAATGCATGTTAATTAAGTTACTGCATATTGTACATGAATTCATCCGGTCACTTGTTAATGTCTATCAAGTTGAATATTTTTTATGGTTAAGGAGTATGACAACATTTATGCAGAGCAATAGTATCTACTGTTAAATTTTAGATATTTGGTTTTCTGGTTTGACTCAATTAATAGACCACTGGGTGAAGTAACGATATTTGTTACCTAAAATTGATTAATAAATCAGTTGTTGGCCTTGTAGTTATTTTTGCCTTATGAATTCATGAGTAGTAATAGATCAGCTGTCAAGCTTGTCGATTTGGTGCACCCTGTATTACTATTGATATTAATTTGTGAGAGATATTATAGATCAGCATTCTTTTTATGTTGTTATGGTAATATGTAATTGGGGTGCATAAGAGATGTTTTATTCTCTGTTATAAGAAGTTTCTTGTGTTACTGTATATGATTAATTTTTTTATTAATGAATAAAGCAATGTAATTAGCATGATATGTGATTTTGGTGATATGATGCTCCTATCACTAAAGTTAAAATCACACATATATATATATATATATATATATATATATATATATATATATATATATATATATATATATATATATATATATATATATATATGGTGAATGTGAGAAGTAAAGCTTATATCTCTGGTATAAGAGAATTTCAATGATTCAATTGAGTAGTGACCGCCAAAGTGGCACGCTTGATTGGGTTTGAGAAATTTCGGTCTCGTATGATGATTGGGATGTCTCCTAGTCTAATGCGTAATCATACTCCCAAAGGAGGTGATTGTGTATTAGTTCATGGAGGGATACATGATAGTGTGGTGGAGGAGTGACTGATTCTAGTGATTCATATGCCCAAAGGTGATGAATTCACGAAGAATTGGAACATATTCTCATAACCCTTATCATGTGGGGAGTGTACAATTGCATGTCATGTATTCTGCCCAAAGGTGATTATGTGATTTTGCATGTAACTCTCTGGATGTGTACTTGTACGTCAAGTTACACAATGCTCACATGATGCTAATTATATACTGCTTGTTTTTCAGTCACCTTTTCTGTAAATGGTAATTCCGTCATCATTGAGGTTTTTTACCACTTCAAATTTTAAGTTGTGGACATATGATTTGTTGCTTGAGAAAAGAGCAATTGAATTTGCTTATTGTCCATGAAGCGTTCCATTCTGGAACACTTGAAAAGAGGTTTGCTTGCGGACTGCACTGCTATAAGATGAAGGAAGCCTTAGTTGCTTGAAATTATGTATTGTCTGATATTGAAATTAGGATACATCTGCAAAAATTGTGTTTAAGTCCTAATGACATATACATCTTGTATATGATTAAAAGGTTGTCAGGTTTAACAGTGGCAATGAGTATTTTGGCAAGTATGACAATGCGAAATAGCTTAAAGGGTCATTTGTCAAATACTTGGTAGATTTTGGGGTGGTAATTTAATTACTATACCTGAAAATTCTGACAAAAAGATTTGGGCGAAATGCATAAATGCACCATATTGAACATGGTGATGAGTATGATTAGTAAGACTAATTTATCTGGTCTTTTGTGGGCTGATATTATGAAAGCAATTTTTTCATATACAAAAGGGGTATTGATTTTATGACCCTAAAGAACGTACAAGAATTATGGAATCACATACTCTAAAGTTTCTAAATATTGACGTAATTGTAGAGGATAGCTGCTCTCAGATTATTAAAGATAATAGTATGATGGAGGTTACTTGTGTTTTTGTCTTTACCTATACAGATAATTATGGAATCTCCTATACCATAGACTAAATTTGTTGAGGTTCAAGGTACTATTCTTGATATAGTTTATAATGAAATTTCTTAAACCTCTCAAGTGTAGAATGAAGTGGTTGCAGCTTTATTAAGGAGATCTGTTAAGGAAAGACAATCGTTATACCATCGAGACTATATAGTTTATTTGTGAGAGCATGATTACAATATCCACTATATAGTTGATGTAATGACATATTTATAAATGTCGTTTCTTATTTTCAATTAAGTATGTGATTAGATGCCATAAAATGCGATATACAATCTATGAAACATGTTTGGAAACTTACTGACTTGTCTAAAGATCACAAGTTTATTAGTTGCAAATTGGCGTACAAAACTAAAAGAATTTCAAACAAAGATTGTGGAATTTAAAGCCAAATTTGTAACTAACATTTTAATTCTGAAAGAGGGGTGGATTGTTTATAGTGAAGAAATAATTATTTCTTTAAATGTTCTTTCAGAGTGAACGTGTCATTAATAATTTATTTTGATATAAAGTTACGCCAAATAGATACAAAATCTATATTGTGCAACTGGATGATTTTGCAGCAGATTCAAGTAAACTTGTGTATAGATTGAAAAGTTTTAATTCGTGGTCTTAAGCAAGTTTCCAGATAATATTATTAAAGTTTCATAGTGTTGTTATTTTGTTCAATTGGGAACAAAGTAATTCAATATACTGCAAGGTCAGTGGGAGGAAATTTATTTTTTCTCATACTTTATGTACATGATATTTTGCTTACAAGTTGGGACCTTGAGACAATACTAAGGTCTGTAAGGATTGTTTTTGCCATATTATATTAGATTTTCTCGGAGGACATTTGCTGATTGTATATTGGAAATATTCAATATACATTATTGCAAGCCAGGAATTGCTCCTGTTGTTAAGGGTGATGGACTAAATCTATCACATTGTCCTTATTTAGATATTGAGAAAATCTAATTAAATGGTGTACCTTATGTCAGTGCACTTAAAAGTATAATGTATGCTCGAATTTGCACTAGACTAAATGTTGCCTTTGTGACGGGTTTTCTAGGCAGATATCGGTCAAATCCATGACATGATCACTGGGTTGCTGTCAAGAAGGTTTTAAGGTACTTAAAGAAGACAAGAGATTATATGCTAATTTATAGACATGTTCAATTCTTGCAGTTAGTAGAGTATTTAGATGTAAACTTTGCTGGCTATTCTGATAACATGCAATCAATAACGGAATACATATTTATGTTAGTAGGAAGTGCAGTAAATAAAGTTCTTTGTTATCTTCTACTATGTATGCAGTGTTAGTAACATTCTTTTAGATTGTTATTTGGGCTATTAGGCTCCAAAACCTCATGACGGAATTGATCGTTTTAACTTGATGGATAGACCCATATGGTTGTATTGAGATAACAAATTTGTAGTATTATTTATTTACTACAGAGGTCTCAAGGGGTCTAAATATATGGTGGTAAGATATTTACGGTACAGAAAGGTGACTTATAATATAACATATTTTCACAGATGATGTGGTTGCAGATCCACTAACTAAAGGCATACGCCCATGTGTATTTTAGTAACATATAGTTAACATGGGCCTAGGAGTATCTTCGGATACTGTTGTTTAGTGGGGGCTATTTTGGCTTTAATATGATAAAGTTCACATCTGTGGTTCGTTACACTTAGTAACGGTTTGATATGTATCAACTTTTGCATTCAATAAAATATTTTGAATGTGTTGTTATTATGTTGAATACATATTGATAAAGTCTCAAGGGATTGTATAGACCTTGAGTGAAGGCTAGGGGCATCCGGGCATCCGGTTATTAGCCTTGTGCATATGTCTTGTGATACATAAAGAAAGGTTAACCATAAGGACAAGACATATGTGGGGTCATTGGAACCATAAAGCATTCTCTAGTGGCACAAGTTTCTTGTGACACCTAAGGTAAGAAAATTGTGACTGACAAATGGGATCTCTATGAGAGATGTTATCCATTTGCCACACTACCATATTGAATCCATATCAATAAAGTTGAGAGCACTCGTGACCATGGAAGGCTCTGTGTGTATACATGCAGTTACCGCCATGATTCGGTGTTTAAGACTTTATGGGATAGGATTGATTATTAAGAATTATCTCTGGACCAATGCGCGCGCATAAGGTACGATTTCAATTAATATAGTCCAAGTGGGAGAATGTAAGAGTTTTCCTAATGTGGACTACATTAATTGATATTGTAATTTACTGTTTTTACGGTTACCGTAAAACAGGGCTGGTCTAAAGAGAGATAGAAGGTTTCTTAATTAGTCTAATATGGGCTGGCTAGTGTGGGCCGAGTTGAGCCTGGCTCGTAATGAGGGGGACTGGCTGGAAACTCTATAAATAGTGCTCAAGTCTCTCCTCTAACCCTAATTCTCACATGTATCCTCACCTAAGGGGCGTTTACCTAACGCTAAACGTGAGGGGGCCGCCTCATTGAGCCAGTGATACGGAGGGCAATAGAGGAGAATGACTTGTTGCGTGGATCCCCTTGATAACATGTAGGTAATCCTTTTCTGCTTCCGCTTTATGTTCGATGGATCTCAAAACAGGTGCGTTAATCTTTTTACTCAATTATGCATGTTCTTGTTCTGGTTATAGAGATCTTGGGGTTGCGCAATTTGCGTCTAACAATCTAATGAGGGATTAATATGACATTCTTTTATTGTTTGAATATGATATTGTATAATAAACTATATGCTATATAAATGAGATTGGATATGTTACATCGTGATTTGACTAATGAAATTATCTGAAAAAAGTCAAAACTAATGAAGTATTTTCACCCGTTTATAATTCGTTTTTCCGAACAGAGGTCACTAAATATAAACCTAAATATGCAAAGTGAAGTGGCTTTATAGTTCCCGTTTTGTGATTTTTACCTGAGCTTTTTGAAAATTGGCATCTTATAGCCGACTACTTCTTTGATCCTAACCGGAAACTATTTTCGCTAATTCTCTATACTTCATGTCAAATTAATTCATTCGTTAAATATAATGCTCATGATGGACTTGGAGCAGGAACAAGTTTTACTTAGGAAAATCCGAAACATTTTTGTTTTGTTTGGTTTTTTTGTTTTGTTCCGGGGTTACAGCGTTCGGCGGAATCAGCTAGATCCAAGCAAATTCAATAGGACTTGCCTCATCATTGAATTTCAATACATTTTGTTTTGTCTTTGGCTTCTTTTTCTGTGGCACCAATGAGTCGCACATCGATACATCTCTTCTTATATGTGAAATTCTCGCCATTATAAATATTAACGCGTAAATTTATGTATATATTTGTTATATTTGTTTAATATTTGAATAATATTTTAGATTCTGACAGGCTAGCTAAAATTGAATGGACTACACGTCGATAATATCTGCTAGAGTGTTGCCGTTTCAAGCTTACGTACTTAGCGAACAAAGTACGCATTAGTTTTATTAGAACATCTTCCTCTTTTTGAATTTTTTCTTTTCTGGCTCCGTGAGAGTGAGGTAGTTCGAGTGACAAAAGCTCCCTCTTAGACCACAGGGATGAGCATTTGCCTCGTGTTCATGTGGTTTGACAATTCATTACGTAAACTTGAGACTCATTACCTAGTCAGACCCAACTTTTTTTGGAAAAGATTAATTTGTATGACATAATGAAATCCCAATTAATCTCAACTACCATGGACTAACAAGATAAAGCAATCGAATCATTTCATTTTTTTGGGGGGGGGGGGCGCAGGTTCCTTTTTCCTTGGTTTGAGGATGGCTTTAGGAAGATCACTCTACTCTACTGAAAAATCTACTAAAGGATCAACATAGGTTTCAAGTCAAACATTATCAATGGGTCATATTAAATTAGTTTAGAGTTTGGACAATAGTATAGTAATAGATGGAGGGAATCACTAGGCAGTAAGTTGAGACTGACCTATGATGTTAATATAGCGAAATAAAAATAAATTCTTGTTGGTGTTGACACCTAATTTGTGCCCAAAGTATTGCATATAGATTATCTAGGTATTTAAAATGGAAGATGTTTTCCCTAAAAAAAAAAATTAAAAAAATTAATTTTTTTTTAAAAAAAAAAAAAAGATAAAAGATAAAAAAATTAAAAAAAAAAGATTAAAAAAAAAAGAAAAAAAAGTTGGGGCCAATGATCTAAATGTGACTAGCCAAGCCCAGGAGGTCAGATTGGAATTCAAATGGCAAGTTGGGGCCAAAATGCAATTTCCAAAAGTCGAGGGACCAATTCGTAAATTTTGCAAAATTTGCGCCCGATCCCTTAAATCATCATCTTGGTCATCAATTAAGTTGAAATTGGATTTCGGCCAAGTAGAATCAATCAAATTGAGCCAAAAAGGACCTAATTGCATTGAATTTTGCATTTTCGGGCAAGAAAATGGCCAACTCTGAAGGACTTTCTTGCAAAATTGGGTGGAGATAATTGCGAAAAATGATCAAGATTTTAAACTACTATACATGAGTTTTCTAATTGATCAAAAAATGCAGCCAAATTGGTGGATTAAAGCACTCAAATCAGCAGCCAAAACTCAGTCCACGAGTTGGTCTTAATCCGGAGTTGCTGAGTAAGCAATTTGGTGGCCCCACCATATCCTCCTCAGCTGCCCAAACAGCCTGATCTTTGCACGTGATGGAAGACCGTATATAGTAGTGCAAGTGGACGAAAATTGGCCAGAGATAAGCTTCTGACAACACCGGAAATTCGCAGCAAAGTCTGCACACTCAACAGCTGCAGAACTTAAAAAATTGGCTTAAGTCTGAAGAGTAGGTGAAGTAGCCCTGTTGATAGGCTTGGTAGGTGGACAAAAGGCTGACCAAAAATCCCTCAATTCATGGGATAAGATCACTGAAGCAAGGTCTTTCAAGGGATGAGAAAGAGGAGATGAGAGAAAAAAGAGAGAGGTCGGAATCGTTCCCAAAAGGAAGCCCTCAGAAGCAACTCCAAAAGAAGCAAACCCAGAAATTCCAAATCAACCTCCAGAGAGAAAAGGGAAATTTTCGCAAACTTGCAGCCAAAATTAGCCAAAAACTTAAACTAGAGAGAGAAACTTCACTCAAATATCTTTCCATCCATAGGTCGCACGTCCAAAATGGAGATCTGGAAGGCCTCCTAAAGCCCCCCGAAAAAACACCCTCCAGGCGGGCCAGGAAACACTGAAAATTTTTCTCAAGTGTTGAGCCTAGTTTGTCATGAGTGAGGAAAAGGCAGTGTTTTTGAGAAATTTGAGAAACAAAATGAGGAAAATATTGACTTCTACCCCAAACTAGAATACATATAGTTTGGCTTGGTGTCAATTTTTCCAATAAAAGATGTCTTGAAGTCTAATTTTAGAGGTCAACGAAAACCTTCGTTGTCAGTTCTTCTTTTCTGCAGATCTCATTTCCAGCTGAAGAAGCCAACTTTCACGTGCTTCCAGAGGACAATTTCTCGGTTTCCTTGGCCAAGAACCACTTGAAAAGGAAACTAGGAAGTAAGGTAAGCATCTTAGATATACGTATTTTCGAGTTTGAGCATATTTTGATCATGAAAATCAAGAGGGAAACCAGCCCGGAAAACTGATTTCTGAGGTTGAAATTTTTTCTTAAGTGTTTGAAATCTCTTTAAGAGTGTTACATGTGTGCTTCTTGGAGAGGTCGTTTTGATGTTGTTCGGTGGGTCATTCTCTGTGATGTTTATTGCATTTGAAAGCTCATGTTACCTACTTTCACTCGGATCAAGTAATGTTTCCTTTAGATCTCGTATGCGATGAGTGTTGAGGGTTGAATATGGGCATGCAACCTATTTGCTTGACTTTGGTTCAAACCCAGATTTCGAAATCAGCTCAACCGACATATTTGAGGCCGATTTTAGCTCGGTTCTTGTATGTTGTAGGCTATGATTTCTATCTAATATTGCTAATTGCATGTGGTAGTATAATCTTGATGCTTTAGTTCTACATAAGATTGCTCATGCGTGAAGATTGAAGGCCACAAACATGGCCCGAAGAAGCTGATTTGAGATGATTTGATGCACGCCAAGTGTTCAACAAAATGCGCAAACCAAGTTTCGATATTGAAACGGTCGATTTGAGCTTGATTATTGTGATATTCATGTGTTGTGTTACTCCATATTAGCATAGATCGGCTTAAAGAATTTATTATTTTTTTTAAAAAAATATAATAATAATTAAAAGAAAGAGAAAATATTAAATTTTCAAAAATATCAAAAAATGTTAGATAGCATCAAATTAGGATAGAAATGACATATATGAAATTTTCCTAATTTTAAAAGGTCATTTTCCTAATTTAATGCTATTTTTTGGTATTTTATAACCATTTTTGTAAATAATCTATTTTGCGTAGATTAAAACTATTTAAAGTAATTTCATGCACATATAGCAATTCCATGCATATTTGAATTCTCATTTTGCTCATGGGGGTCCTGTCCCGGGGCGTGATAACAAGGCCATGTAATATTATTTGCCCGACTTGTATCGGGTTTACCTTTTTCCGCGTTTATTTTCAAGTCATTTCAATTTCTTGGATGTTTACTTACGCGCCACTTTTCATTAATTTGAGTGTAAACTTCCCTTATAAATTATGTTAGGATTAGTCTAGACATTAAAAAAAAAAACTACAAAAACATTTGCATGGACACTTAGTGGTTTCATAAAGATTGTAATTGGTAATCAAGAATGTGTGGCCATTTAGATAAATAACTTTCCAGGTTAGTGGTACCGCAAGGGCGCTAATAGAAACATTGGCGTAAACAAGTCCCCGTTCCTAGAAATCTCTGGTTGCGTAGGAATCGAGACACCACTCCCGTGTCTCGATTGGTTTCTAGCCGACCCCAATGGGCTAGTGGCGACTCCTAGAATTACATAGATTGTTAAGAACTAAAAAAATGAATCCAACGTCGCGCGAGGTATGGGCTTGGGAGAACCCGCGCCTAATTTAGGGCCATTAGTCCGCCTCTTTAGGCAAATACCCCTAAACCTTCTTCTTTTTCCCCGGACGGAAAAAAAAGGTCGTGACAGGGATTAAATATCTTCTGCTTGATTAATGTCAATTTATGATCCACCACATTATCTAACATATTAGTTTTGCAGACCCGGTTTTTCATATACACACTAATTAACATATCAATTTCCCTTTAAATAATTAATACTTTTTTCCCGACCAAACTAGATATTAATGAGGTATATATATGTTAGAGAAAACCTCCTCTTCTTCTCTCATCTCTGGTCAGTGTCTGTCTTAACACTCCCTCAGCTTTTATAATATTCCATCACTCTCTTTTGGGTTTCTCTCTCTCCCCCTCAGCATGGGAGAACTCGCTCATCATCATCCACAGGAACTGCAACTCCACATCGCGGGTAAGTCCAGTTCTTGAAGAATTTACCAAAATATCTGAACTAATCGAGTTTCCAATGGATTTTAAGCATCAAGCATGAGAAGCAAAACGATGAATTGGATTGAGATGGGGAAGGGGGCAAAAAATAATCTCCATGCATATTTTTACTTCTCTCCCTAATGCTTTGTGTTTTGTTTTGTTTTGTCATTTGGAGATTCAGTTGCTCAAATGTGTCATGTGAACAAGCTAAAACTTTCAAAAACATAAGTTCCTACTCCTGGACATTGATGAATTTACGACTTTTTACTTTTGCTTCTTTGCCTGGACAAGCAAAAATACACGAGTGCCTTTTTTGGCCCAAATTTCTTGTCATCTTGCATTTTAGCTTTTAGGCCAAAAAAGAAATTCTACAGTGACATGGTTAATTTTTTTTTTTTTTTGGTGAAAGGTAAGAAATATATTGAGGAACAGCCAAATGTACAAAAGATCTCGGCACCAAAACTTACACTCAAAATGATAAAACATTAAGAGTGGAAGGATGCCGAGATGTAAAAGCCACCTAACGCGTGGTAATGAAACAAAACAAAACCAAAAACTAGCATGGCATGAACAACCGGCTACCAGACAAAAAGCACCCCAGCGAGGGAGGAGAAAGCACATGGCTTCACTGCAAATGGCAGCAACCAAAGGAGTACATTGGACACGCCTCGGCTAAGAAGGGTCTTCAAGGGTCCTTAGAGAATATAATGGGGTCGATGCCCCAACTGCGTTGCAACCTTTCGTTCCTAAAGTTATCATCAACGTTTCTGAAGGTGATGGTCTTGTCTCGAACCACTTTAAAAAGATGATTCTTCAGGCCGAGATAGTGAGAGGCTGACCTCTGAATAGGATGCTATTCCTATTTTTTTCCAAATGATATGACATAAAGCACCAATGGAGAAATGGGCAATGCATCTATAGAAATCCTTACCCATCAAAAAAGTTAAGGACCACCAGAGATTATCCTCCCAAGATCTGTTACACCAAGGCAAATTACATCTGGAAGCCTAGAAGAAAGTGACTCTAGTCGTGACACCACAACCAAAAAATAGGTGGTCGATAGAATCAAGCATACCCTTGCAAAAAGCACAAGACCCACTCTTTATTCTCCCATAAGACAATAAAAGGGCTTGGGTAGGAAGCCTGCGCTTGGCTATGAGCCAAAGGTTGAGCTAATACCGAGGAGTAATAGCATTGTTCTAGGCGAACACATGCCAATGGACACGAGCCCTCTTCCGCCTTATGGACTCCCAAGTCGATGCAGCCGTGAACCTACCCGAGGAGCTCTCGCTCCAACAATAGTGATCCGATGCCTGAGAAAGGATTGGGAGGGGACGCTCCCATGACTCAAGCAAGGTTTTGAGAGGCTGCCCAGCTTCGGAGAAGAGGTCTGCCACAGTAGCCTACCTAGAAAGCCCTGAACTGTGACTAAGTGAATCTGAAAAGAATAAGTTCAATGGCCCCCTAGGGTGCCAATTATCAAACCATAGTGAAACTGAGAGGCCATCACCAATCTTCCAGTAGAAAGCCTTGCAGAAATTGCTCTTGAGCTTCAAAAGACTCTTCCAAGGCCAGGAACAGTGGGATGGCTTCTTCACAACCCAAAAGTTCTAATTTTTAAAAAAAGTGGAATGAATCCACTTACACCATAGTGCCTCTTTGTCTGAGAACATGAGCCAGATATGCTTAAGCATTGCAGCCTTATTGCAGTCTCGGAGTCTCTTGATACCAAGTCCTCCCTTCTCTTTTGGGAGGCAAACATCATTCCAGGCTACCTTAGCACCACCCCTTCCTAAATCAGGGCATTTCCACATGAATTGTTTGAGGATTTTCTCAATTTGATCTAGAATAGCTATAAGTAAGACAAAAACACTTGCCCAGTAGGCTTGGATAGCATGAAGAACTGACCTGATAGGCTGAAGCCTTCCAGCAAGAGGGAGGAAGCGATGCATCCAGGATTGAACTCTCACTGTAATACGATTGACAAGAGCATAACAATTTGCTTTACTGAGCCTCGATGTAATAATTGGAACCCCCAGATAGCGTATTGGCAAGTTACCTTCATGAAATCCGAGGTCAAAGAGAATCTGATTCCTTAAGGAAAGCGAGCCTCCAGCCAGGAAAATTTCACTCTTGTCTAGATTAGGAAGCAAACCACTCAAATCGGAGAAGTTTTGAAGGACTTCCTTGAGGGGAGCAACTATAGGCACATGAGCCTCACAAAACAAGAAGACATCATATGCAAAAAATAGATGCGATAAATTCATCGCCTTGCATCTCCAGAAGAACTTAAATTCTAGCTTTGACACGCATCTGAATAATATCCCTGACAGCACCTCCATAATCAAAGTAAATAGATATGGAGAGATGGGACCACCTTGCCAAAGGCCACGACCACTTGCAAAGAACCCACGAAGCTCCCCATTCAGAGCAATCGAGAACTTTGGAGTGAGAACACAAGTCATAATTAGCCGAGTCACCTCCTCAAGAAACCCAAAAGCCAATAAAACTCCTTCAAGGAAATCCCAATCAACTGTGTCATAGGCTTTCATTAAGTCCACCTTAATCGCACATTTAGGCAAGTATGGTTCAAGGTGGAAGCTGGAAAAGAGTTCCTAGGCCAATAGGATGTTATCCCTGATCCGTCTGTCTTTCACAAATGCACTTTGAGAAGGGCTGATCGCACTCTTCAACATTGTAGCAATCCGATTAGCCAGCACCTTAGTAATACACTTGTAAATCGTGTTGCAACAAGCGATGGGCCTATAATCATCAACAGAAGACGCATTAAGCACTTTTGGAACCAACACCATAATGGTGTTATTAATCTCCCTTAAGAGCTTTCTGGTGGCGAAAAAGTCCATCACTGCAACCATGACGAGAGGGCCAACTGTCTCCCAATTTTCCTTAAAGAACTCAACCGTGAAGCCATCCAGCCCAGGAGCCTTTCCCCTGGGTAAGGATCTCCAATTCGGTAACTGGTCTAGCAAGGAAGCTAATCTAGTCATTTGACAAAGGGTGTTGAATGACCTCTTGAATCTCCCCAACTGAAGGCCTGCCCAACTCCACTCTCGGCGCTAGGAGGTCTTGGAAGTACTCAACAAAATGTTTTCGAACCAGCTGTGGCCCGGTAACTTGGTTCCCCGAGGAATTGAGGACATATAGAATTCTATTAGTCAATTGTCTTTTACTAACATACTGGTGGAAGAACTTAGTGTTGCAGTCTTCCTCTTTGAGCCACCTGACTCTAGACTTTTGTCTATAGAAGGACTCCTCATGGATCGTAGATCAGCAAAGATACGCCGTTGATCCTTTTTGAACTCAGCAAGGTCAACAAAGAATGGATCTTGTTGCAAACCTGCCTGCGTGGTCTCTAAGGCCATTCTTGCTTCCCATGTCCTGGCGGATATATTAGAGAAAGACTCTCTATTAAGTTGCTTGAGCCAGCATTTAAGAGCCTTGAGCTTGCTCACAAGTTGATACATAAGAACTCCAACACCCGGATCATCCCATACTTGATTGACAATTAAATTAAACTTTGGATGCTTCATCCAAAAGTCAAAGAACTTTAAAGGCTTCCTCCATAGAATCGAGTTGAGTGCCTTGACCACCATAGGTGTGTGATCTGAAATTCCCGGAGCTAGGAAGGAGGCCTCCGAGAAGAACTCTAGGCTCCATCTAGGGTTCACCAGGACCCTATCGATCTCCCTTGCCTTCCTAGTAGACCCCAAGGAAGTAGTCCAAGTAAATCTAAAGCCTACAAACCTTAGATCCACTAGTTCGGCCTATGCCAAGCACTACCCAAAATCATCAAAACAGGGGATACAAGCATCAGCGCCACCAACTCGGTCAGAAGGGTCTTTAATAGCATTAAAATCCCCCCAAAACTAGCCAAGTTGATTTCTGCAAAGCAATGCCTCTAAGGATAAGATCCTCCCACAGAGGTCTCCGGAGTGAAAAAGAGTGCTTGCCATAGATAACTGAAACACAACAAACCACCCTAGAATCCAGCCATTTGAGGTACCCATGAACTGCTTGCTTTGTAATCGAGAAAGCTTCAAATTTAACCCGTAAGGGATCCCATCCAATCCAAATCCTACCCCTAGGGGAGAACTCATAGTTTGCAAGCCAACACGAATCTCTGATAAGCCCTCCAGAAATGGAATTGTAGAGATTCTGTGGCACCTTCATTTCCAATAACCCAACCTAGCACAATTGGTTTGACAAAACAAGATTACGGACCTCCGCTTGCCTAATGGGGGCAACAAGGCCCCTAACATTCCAGCAACCTATATGCATATGTACACAAAAGGAAGGAGACCAAGGCTTACCTCTTGTTAGGAGGCTTGTGCTGACTGGGAGGTGGAGCACCACGAGCCGAGGGAGAAGGTGGGTCTGGAGCAAGCGCTAGGAGCTTGTCCTGGATGGTCACAACATTCCTACTCTCAGGAGGAGCCTTTAGTGACAGGCAAGGGGACAGTATGTCATCGTTTGAGCTACCAAATCGGTTGGTCGATGTGTCCGAATCCTCGCTTAGGCAGAGCGGCTCCACCGTTGAAGCTTCAGTAGGGCTAATGGACTCATCCTCAATGGTAGGGACGGCATCATTTGCCTTAGTGAGGATCTGCAGTTCTCTCTGGGCCCTACGGGTTGAGGTTAAGGACAAACTCTTCTCACCTACAACAACCTTCTGTTTGATCAGGTGCTCCTCATCACTAGAATTGACTGGGATGGCCAAGCCAACAACCCTTGGAGGAGGAGACTTCTTCTTCTTCTTCCCCCTGACCTGCTTCCACTCCGCTTCAGGCTCACGAGGGCCCTCCACCACCGTCGAAATAGGATTGGGTCGAGGGGCTGCTACGGGGGGGGTGGGATTGGTCCGAACCTACTGTGACTCCACCATCGGCCTTGGGATGGCTAGAGAGTCTGCACAGCTATGCCTTAACGTGCCACACTTCAAACACTCCGTTTCCATTCATATTCAATAGCAATTGATCGAACCACATCATTCAAGGTTACATTCACCGAAGACACCCTCGGTTGATTAGCTTGGAGCTCAACGCAAACCCTGGCGAAGGAAATCATTCGCATTTGCTTCGTACGTTGATCCACATAGAGAGGCTTGCTAATGGTGCTTGACAATGGAACTGATCGCTGGTGCAGACCAAAGGTCGAGAGGAAGGTTCTTCAGACAAATCCAAATTGGCACCACATTTTGTTGTTCTCTCTTCAACTCTAGAAGAGGTTTCCATTGTTGCAAAATAAGCGGAACTCTTGCAACCGTTAAGGGCCCCTCCTCCAATATCTTCCTCCTAAATAAAGGATCGAGGATGCGGAAGAAGAAGAATACCTGATTGTTAGCAAAGACTTCCACTAGCTTCGGTCCCCAAGTATGTTTGAGAGAATTCTCCGTGAGTTGGAAGGGTAGCTTCCTCCCCACAAAGTACCTAACGAGGCAATCATGCCACTTGGGATCACAGTGTTAAGCAACTCTTCGGATAGATTAACCATTAGGACATTGTCCTCAAATGAAGGAGGGATGTAGGTTAGCTCGTATCCCTTGGCAGCGAGACGAGCAACGTTCGCCCACGAGCGGGCATGAGGGGGCTTGGAGCTTCCCGGTTGCTTTTGAGAGGCCTGAGGTAGCTTGGAGGCGGACCTTGCTCTACTACGTCCTCTAGAGTGACCATCATGGCCTGAGGCCTTAGAACGCCCACGGTTCTCCTTCACCTCTACTGTAGGGGCTTTATCCGTGAGCAGGAAAGGCTGGGCCGCGTGCCTACGGGAAGAAGGGCTAAGACCCCTTTTAGTACTAGCATCAAGCTGGGCCTCATTACTTGGCTCACCCACCACAGCATATGAAGAAGCCATAAATACACTAGCAATAGCCCGCACGAGAAAGCCCGAGCAGACCAGCAACATTAGCGATTCGAAGAAGACTCCAAATCTTGTGCCAAACGAAGGCCTATAGCGGTCGGAAAGAGCGACATAGCAGCTGGCGTGAATAGGGGGAGATCGCACCCAATATAGAGGAAAATGAACAGTGTACCGAGAAGCAACTGTGACATGGTTAATCTTTTGTATATAGTGTTGTTGAAAATCAAATCTATGTTGTGGCCTAATCAACCAACATATGTTAGATCCGTAATTAGCCGCTAAACCAACTATTTTGTCCCACTAAAAGCCATCCATTAAGGGTGCATCATCACTCATTTGGCCAAGAGTAAACGGATGTTTAAGGTAAGTCCAATTTTCAGTCACCACTATATTAAGCATAATGCATCTTGATAGTGTGATTCAACACCAAAAATACAAAACTTTTTTGACCCATTATTCACTTATTACAATTAGCTCTGAACGCTGATTATAACCGGGAAAGTAATTTCCTTTGCATCATCATTTTTGTAGCAAATTCCACCCCTTTTTGCATGACCAAAGTAATTTCATAGACGAGTACATGATGACCAATAAAATTGTGTTATATGTTTTGTAAAATTAAACTTTCTTATTTTATTTTACTCAACCGTGATAGCAATTGAACTGTATATTCTTGCTACTCTATATGTTTCGAATGACATGTCTGTAATAGAGTGTATGTGCTTTCACTTCATTTGACAACAATATGAAACATTTGGTAATCATTTATTAATTACAATGATAATGCCAATGAAAAGTCCTTGCGCCCAAGATCATCAACTTGGGTAGACAACGTTGTGCATTGGAGATGGACTTGCTTTGGTCCCACGTGCAATACGTGCGATGCCATATACACGTCATGGAGAATCAAGTGAAGATGTTATAGCATTTATCAATCCTATCTGTTTTCCCCAAAAGGAAAAGGTCTAGATCCTAGCTATTTCCCCAAAAAATGAAAGCTCTAGTTCTTCACACGAAGAAAGATGTTTAGAAAGTAAAACTTTAGCTTAAACACCTTGTCTTGACACATGTTACTTCGTTTGCTCATATATTACATTTACATAACTAGATAATTCCTACGTTTGATACAAACGTAATGTACTTGCCAAATTTTCATTTGGTCATAGTAGTCATGTATTCGGATTCATTGTGACTAGTCACCAAATTCCACTATTTCTTGTACCATTAGTGCTTTCTCTTACTAATTAAAACCTTAATCAATTTGCTGTTTAACATATGACCAGGTGATCAAGAAGTGAAAGAAGAGAATTCATCCCTTCTCACACGCATCATCACCAATAGTCAAGCAACAAGAACCCCCAAGCCCATGAACTTCTGGTGGTGGATTAGAGTGGCTCTCTACTCACTCTTTGTGCTCTTTGGCCAATCGGGGGGCACACTCCTTGGGACGCTCTACTACAAAAAAGGAGGCAACAGCAATTGGCTTGCCACACTTGTCCAGCTTTCGGGCTTCCCAATCCTTTTCCTTCTCTACTTTATCCCCACACCCCAATCCCCTAGTGACCCTAATAACCCCCACGTCCAAACACACCCACAACCTCAATCTCAATCACAATTACCCTCTCTCAACAGCCTTGCCTTTTTGTACCTCCCTCTTGGTACAATTGTGTCCCTAGATTGCTATTTATACTCATTGGCCTCTTGTATTTCCCTGTCTCCACCTGCTCCCTCATTTCCTCCTCTCAATTGGCCTTCAATGTGTTGGAGAAATCTTTCTGGAATATTTTGAAGCTGACAAAACGTTTCTATCAGTCTAGTCTGAAGATTTGCAGACTCTTCTATTTAAAGTCTGAAGACCTTTGGACTGCCAGACTCAAGACTCAAAGTCTATTCTCATTGACAGTTTCTAATCCGGTGAAGAAAGACTATCTAGAACTAAGTGCTTCATTAAGGATTCGGCCTTATCGACTGGAGAAGATCTCTTGGCTGGATATGACATAACGGATTCATTTATTCGAATCTAGATTGATTAAGGATCCGATGATTGGCGAAGTATACTTGGAAGGTTCTACTTATGTAAACTGAGATCCTGATTGTATGGGCGAGCATGATTGATGGGCTATCGACATGTTCCTTTAATAGCTCGAATGATCTTTCTAATTGATTCTGTCCAACGGGAAGATTGGAAGAATTTCTTTGGTAAGTGCCAACGGGTATGATGGCATAAATGAGTATAAAAGGAAGACTTGTTCGAGTGTGTGCACAATAGAAGAATTCCAAAGTCTGAAACTCCTTGATTCTTAGTCAATTCATTTACTGAGCAAAATCTTGTACGCAAAAGAGAGTCTATATTTTGAGATACCTTGAGGAAGTGTGTAGAGTATCTACACTGTGGAATCAAGGGAAAGCATTGCTGTAACATCTCTTTTGTTCATAGTGAAATCCAGCCGGTGGGCTGTCAGTGCAGAAGAGTGGACGTAGGCTTGGAATAAGCTGAACCACTATAAACCTTGTGTTCAATTTTCTCTTCCCTATTCTCTGCTTTACTTTGATCATAGTTCGTTTTGTTAACTAAAGGAGAACTTCCTTTCTATTGTCTGCCTAGTATTGCTTTCATATCTCGAGAAATTATTTTTACACCTATTCACCCCCTCTAGGTGGCTATACTAGCTATATCAATTGGTATCAGAGCCTGTGTACTCACTTTATTTGAAGTGTTTTACTTCAGAGTTAAAGATCCATGGCTAGTATGCTAGCTCCAGGGCTGGTGGAAGGGCAAAGCAATACCAAACCACCTTACTTTGATGGAAATGATTACAACATCTGGAAAAACAAGATGAAAGTGTTCCTACGATCAAAGGATCCTCTGGAATGGGACGTTGTGGAAAAAGGAATCACTCCTAAAGCTGCATCTATCTCAGAGAGAGGAAAAGTAACTGTTGAGTCAAGTGAAATGACTCAGGAAGAGATAATCAATAGACAAGCTCTTGATGCAAAATCAATTTATTCTTTATATTGTACTTTGTCACCTACTGAATATAACAGAATATCTTCTTGTGTTACAGCAAAAGAAGTCTGGGATAGATTACATATCACCTATGAAGGAACTGATCGAGTGAAAGAGACCAAAGTCAACATTCTCCTCGGTCAATACGAAGCCTTCAAAATGAAATCAGGAGAATCTATAACTGATATGTTTAGTCGTTTTACAGAAATCGTGAATGGTCTTGAAAATCAAGGTCAACCAATTTCTAATCTCATGAAGGTAAACAAGTTACTGCGTGGACTCTTCAAGGATTGGAATCACATAAAGACCTCAATAAGAGAGACACAAAGAATCATGCCACTATCTGTCGATGAGCTGGTTGTAACTCTTCAGTCTTATGAAGTGAAACGAATCAATGAAGAGGAAGATCCTAAAGGTAAGAAATCCATTGCATTAAAATCCAATGATGATTCTGATGTTACAGATTCTGAAGACGATATGGACGATGAGGAGCTTACTCTCATGATAAGAAGATTCACAAAGCTGAACAGAATAGGAAGAAGATTCAATCCAAAGAAACAGAGTTTTCAAAAGGAACAGACCAAGTCTATTGATGATGATGAATCAAACAAAGATGTAGTCTGCTTTGAATGTAAGAAAAAGGGACACATCGTATCTAACCGTCCTCTTCGAGGAAGAAGAAAGGAAAAGCTGAAAAGTATCGAAAGGCTCTTAAAGCGAAAACCCTGGAGTGATACGAGTGTGAAGAAAGTGATGATGATTATGCCAATATATGTCTGATGGCACAATCGGATTTAGATTCTAACTCCAAAACAGACTTAGATTCAGACAGTGAATTTGAGGTAAGTAACTTTAAAATCCCCGTTAAAGTTTCTAAATACATTGATGAGCTATGTTTTAATCTTAAGACTTCTCTTAAAAAGATTTCCGAACTTAAAAATGAAAACTCTGCACTAAAATAACAGGAAAATGTTTTGAAAGAAAGAGTTAACTATTTAGATATGAATGTTTCCACTCTTAAAGAAAGCGATAAACTTTTAAAAGAAAATGCATTTTTAAAAAATGACTTATCAAATATTTCAAAAAGATTTTCAATAGGATCTCGAGAAACTTGAGAAAATTCTTTCAGCACAAAGACTTTATTTCAATAAATCTGGTTTAGGAATGAAAGCATAAACCATTCCTTTAATTGATTTTCCTAAAATGAAGGAAAGAATTAAGCAAAGACCCACAAGAGATGCTTACAAAAATCATTTCAAAAACGTTTTTGTAAAACCGAGGTCGAAATGCTCTCAGATGTTCAAAGTGCAATAGTGCAGATCATTTTGAAAAAGAATGTCCTATGGTTTGGAAACCTGTTAAGAAAGCATGGGCAAAAACCGCATATTATAATAACACCAAATGGACCCAAGAAAATATGGGTACCAAAGAAAGCTTGAGTCTCTTTTTTAAATGCATGTCACTATCAAGAAAAATGTAAAATGGTATCTGGATAGTGGATGCTTAAGACATATGACAGGAGATTCAAATTGTTTTATAAAGTTTGTTCAAGTAAATGGTGGAAAAGTCTCATTTGGAGGAAACAACAAAGGAAGAATTGTGGGATTTAGAACTGTAAAGATTGGAAACCTCACAATAAGCAATGTTTCCCTAGTGGAAGGACTCAATTACAATCTGCTCAGTATCAGTCAGCTGTGTGATACTGGTTTCAAAATCAACTTTCAAGTGGGAATATGTTCAGGAACCAGTAAAGATTCTACTCAGTCATTCATGGGTCGAAGACATGGAAATATCTACCTCTTGGATGTGAAACCAGATGAATCGCAATGTCTAATCTCAATTCAAGACGAATCGAGCTTTTGGCACAAAAAGCTTGGGCACATCAATATGAAGCAGATAGCCAAAATTTCAGCAAATAAGCTTGTTCGTGGTCTACCCAATTTATCATACCAAAAGTCTGATCTATGCACACCATGCGTATTGGGAAAGTAGGTAAGAAATTTCTTTAAACCAATAAATCAAGTTTCCACTAATCGTGTACTGCAACTTTTGCATATGGATCTCTTTGGACCAACCAGAACTCAGAGCATTGGAGGTAAGAAATATTGCCTAGAAATTGTGGATGACTACTCACGATTTACTTGGGTATATTTCCTGGTAAGTAAGTTTGAAACCTTCTCTTATTTTGAAAAGTTTGCTAAAAAGGTTCAAAATGAAAAAGGGTATGTTATCTCAAGTATAAGAACATACCATGGAGGTGAATTTGAAAATCAAGATTTTACAAAATTCTGTTATGAATCTGGTTTTCAGCATGTGTTCTCCTCTCCATATACTCCGAGCAAAATGGAGTTGTGGAAAGAAAGAATAGATCGCTTCAAGAAATGGCTAGAACTCTTTTAATTAAAAGCGACATCTCTTCACGATTTTGGGCTGAAGCAGTTTCAACAGCATGTTATATTATTAATAGAGTTTTTCTAAGGCCCATTATGGAAATAACCCCTTATGAGTTATTCAAAGGAAAGAAGCCTATTGTTTCATATTTTCATGTGTTCAGATGCAAATGTTTTATATTGAAAAATGCAAATGATTGAGTTGGTAAGTTTGAAGAAAAATCAGACGAAGGCATCTTCCTTGGATATTCTACCTCAAGCAAAGCTTACAGAGTCTATAACAAGAAGAATCAATCTGTGGAGGAATCAATGAACGTCAAATTCCAGGATTTTATGTAAAATGAATCTGTTCAGACTCATCTTTAAGAATCTGAACCTGCTCCAGACTCTACAAAGTCTAAATCTCATGAAGCAGCTCATACTTTGAAAGACCAGCAACAAGTGGTTATTGAAGATTCAAATGAAGGAAGTGATCATCAATCTAACAAATCAACCAGTAACTGGAAGCATAAGTCCAGTCATCCTAAAGATCTCATTATTGGCGACATTAATGAAGTAATTCGCACAAGATCCAAAATGTGCGAAGAGTCTAGTGCTGTGGCTCTTATTTCTGAAATAGAACCAAAAAGCATAGAAGAAGCTTTATCTGATGAAAGCTGGATTGAAGCTATGCAAGAAGAACTCAGACAATTCAGCATTAATGATGTTTAGGAGTTGACTCCTAAACCAAAAGGTAAATCTATTATTGGAGCTAAATGGGTTTTCAGGAACAAGATGAATGATAAATGAAAAGTCGTAAGAAACAAAGCAAGACTCATGGCCAAGGGATATACACAAGAAGAAGTGATAGACTATGACGAGACTTACGCACTAGTGGCAAGGTTAGAAGCAATTTGATTATTACTTGCTTTTGCTTGTTATAAGAATTTCAGGTTATTCCAAATGGACGTCAAAAGTGCTTTCTTGAATGGATTTATCCATGAGGAAGTCTATGTGGAACAACCACCTGGGTTTGAAGACCCAAGGAAGCCAGACTCAGTATTCAGACTGAAAAAGGCCTTGTATGCTTTAAAGCAAGCACCTCGAGCTTGGTACGACATGCTGAGTAAGTTTTTGATTCAAAATGGCTTTGTCAAAGGTAAAGTAGACACTACTCTGTTTATTAAAAGAGAAAGCAAAAGATTTTTGCTTGTTCAAATATATGTTGATGATATTATTTTTGGATCATCTAATGAAAGTTTGTGCAAGAAATTTTCTAAGTCTATGCAGGATGAATTTGAAATGAGCATGATGAATGAACTATCCTTCTTTCTTGGACTTCAAGTGAAACAATTGAAGGAAGGGACTTTTATTCATCAAGAAAAATATGCTAATGATCTTGTCAAAAAGTTTGGACTGGAAAATTGCAAAAAGATTGATATACTAATGTCAAGTTCCTTGAAGATAGACAAAGATGAAGGAGGAAAGAAAGTTGACCAGAAGCTATACAGGAGTATCATCGATTCACTTCTTTATCTTACTGCTTCTAGACTTGACATTTTGTTTAGTGTTTGCATTTGTGCTAGATTTCAAGCAGACCCTAAAGAATCTCATCTAAGTGCTGCAAAGCGTATTATCAAATACATTGCTTCAACTTCAAGCATCGGCCTTTGGTATCCTAAAAAGGGAGACTTTACTCTTCTTGGATACTCAGACGCAGATCTAGCCGGTTGCAGAGTTGATAGAAAGAGCACCTCGGGTACCTGTCAGTTACTTGGAAGCAGGACGGTGTCTTGGTTTTCAAGGAAGCAAAATACAGTAGCTCTTTCTACAGCAGAAGCAGAGTATGTAGATCTCGGAAGTTGTTGTTCACAAATTCTGTGGATAAAACAACAGCTAAGAGACTTTGGAATTGAAGATTCATGCACGGAGATTAACTGTGACAACACCAGTGCAATCAATCTTACCAAAAATCCAATTCTTCACTCAAGAGCAAAGCATATAGAGATTCGATATCACTTCATTGGAGATCATGTTCAAAATGGAGAAGTTTCGATTCAGTTTGTTGACTCAAAGAACCAACTGGCGGATATATTTACAAAGCCTTTGGAGAAAAATCAATTTGAAATCATCCGTTCTAGACTCAACATCTTGAAGCTTGAAGAAGTTAAAGTTTAGAGACTCTCGAGACTCGGACAAACATGGTTTTTGACTCGTAAGTTATTTTATTATATTAAATCTTGGAAAGGTACGATCATCTTTCTATCTTCAATTTCCGTGACAAGTGCAATTTTTTCTTTTCAAGAAGGAGTTAGTTTTTCTTTAAAAATGGTAGTTATCTATTTTTGAAAAAGGCAGTTATTTTTTAAAAAGGCATCTTTTAACCTTCCTTTATGACGTTTAGTATTCCCCCCTTTTGACTGAGCTATATACGGTCGGTTCCTCTTCGCTTAACTCCAAAACCCTAAAAAGCATCCATCTTCCACTCCCGTCTTGTTTCCTTGTTTAATCTTCAAAAAAGTTGTCATCTTTCTTGGGAAAAGTCAAGCAAGGAATCTTTCAAAGACTGAGAAAGATGTCGTCTTCAAGAAAGTCTTCGAGGATCGCAAGCAAGGGACCACGACGAATGAGTGAGGGGCCTACTCACTTTGATCTCACCGAGGAAGAGGAATCACCAAGTCAGCAGCAGAGCCCACAACATTCTCAGCAGCGTCATTCTCCACCAACTAGTCCACAGGGTGTTGGTCATCAACAAGAGGAAGAAATCGTTGAAGACGTAGATCCTGTAAGAATTCAAATGCCTTCTTTTATTTATAAGCTTTACCGTGCTTTAAAGAGAACCGGTACTCCATTGAACTACATCGATGAGTTTCTCAAGGACAAGGGATATGGGAATGAGTACATCTTTTTGCGAAAAATGGAGCGTTTGGGAATTGCTCCTAAGGGATTGGTAGAAGAAATCCTTGCAAATATCCCAAGTGATCCGCATGTTGGGGGACTGAATCCGGTCGATGGAAATGATGATGACAAATTGTATAGCCAATTTCAACCGCAAATGGGTGTTGCTGCAAAAATTCGAGGAAAAAGGACAGAGTTGTTTCGATCGAAGGAACAAAAGGATCTATACTCCAAATTGTTGAAGCGTGGGGTGATAAACCCTAGGAGTGTGGATTTTGATTTCCTTGATGCTGTGAATGTCAATTTGAGGGAAAAGTTCGGTTTTCTTCAACTTGAGCAATTCTGTTATGACACCACAGAAGCCCATGCTGAATTAACTGCATACTTCTATTCGAATCTTAGCTTCTTGGATGCGAATAGAATCTCTTTCAGTGTCCGAGATCAGGACTTTGTGGTGGATATGGATATGCTGTCGGATGTGATTGGGGTTGAGAGAGGGAGATATCAACCCATCAATGTTTCTATTGCTCGTGCTACATTGGAACTTGTTAAAGATAGAAGGACAGAGGGGAAGGATTTCCTACTCTAGGATGCGTGTGAACAACATTTTGCTTCACAAGATTGTGATCAATTGCCTCAGACCGAAATCAACTTCCAAGACTGATGTTTCAAACTCAGAGGTAAAGCTGATGTACGCCATCAATACCGGGAAAAAGTTTTCTCTTCCTCACACTATTCTGTTCCACATGTATAGAACAATGGTGAAGGACAAGGGTCAACTTCCTTATCCAGGTTTTGTGTCAAAATTATTCAGACATTTGAATATTCAGCCTTTACAAACTCTCTGTGTTCAAAATGGTGTCCATTGTGTCAATGGTGGTAGGACTAAAAATGGTGTCCAAAATGCGTCTAAAAGAACTCGACAAGGCGTTAGAGAAATTTAAGGAGAAAACCCCTGTCAAAACTCATCAAGTCTCTTCTGCAGCAGAAAGAAAAGGGAAGGAGCCCATGGTTGCTCCATCCAAAAAGAGAAGAGCTCTCATAATTGAGGATGAAGATGATGAGGATGACCTCACCATTTCTGCTATGGCATTGAAGAAGCTGAGTCGTTCTGTTTCAGAATCAATGGAACGACAGGAGAAAGAAACAGAGGAGAAAGAAGTAGAGGAGCACGAAATAGAGGAGAAGGAAGAAGAGGAGAGGGAAGCTGAAGAAAGAGAAGCAGAGGAAGAAAGGTTTGAAGAAGAAGAAGAAGAAGAAAGAGAAAATCAAGAGGAATGAGAGCATGAGGAACACTCTTCTCCACCTGAAGCCATAGAAACAGGGGGAGATGGTGAGAAAAAAGGAATGTCCTCATATCCTGTTACCAGTGAAGGAGTCATCCGCTCTCCAGCAGATTCAGAGGACATCCATGCCTCTCAATTTCCTGAGGAGGGACATGATGCTTCATCGCCAAATCTGCGTGATTATGCTCATATACCATCATCTGCCTTTACTCCATCAGATCGTGCTGAAGCCAGTACGCATACTGATAACTCAGCAGATTTTCGCAGAATCCTTGATGTTCTCTTGGAAATGCGGGGTCAGATATATGCTTTGAAGTGCGAAGTTCAGAACTTGAAGAATGCAGGACAAACTTCTTCCGTTTCCTTGACTGATCAGATCCAAGCCTTTGCTCTTCAGATTCAAGCAAATGCTAAAGGTGAAGAGGTGGCTCAACTGAAGGAAGAATTGAAAAAGCTGGAAGGCATCGTCCAATCAATGGGAGATTTCCAGCTTGTTTGCGTTCCCAAGCCATCTTGACTCCTTTCTATTCCCATCTCAACCTTTTTTATGATGACAAAAAGGGGAGAGATGCGAGATTTGAAATCTTTCGAACTTTGAACTTAAACTTCTTGAACTTTTAGTTTATTTTGATGTTTGACTTGTGTGTCTCGGATGTGGACCGAATGTGGATTTGGATTTGACTGCTTGCTTATATTAAGTACTATTGATATCATATGAATGGCTTTACTCTTATGCAAGACTAACTTATTTTTTGTGGTTGCATTCTAGTGTTATCATTAAGCCATTAATCTTTATAAGATATCCATATTTGCTTGAGTAATGCGGGTCAAAGTTATTCAAATTTGCAGGAAAGTTTTGTCACCATCAAAAATGGGGAGATTGTTGGAGAAATCTTTCTGGAATATTTTGAAACTGACAAAACGTTTCCATCAGTCTAGTCTGAAGATTTGCAGACTCTTCTATTTAAAGTCTGAAGACCTCCGGACTGCTAGACTCAAGACTCAAAGTCTATTCTCATTGACAGTTTCTAATTCGGTGAAGAAAGGCTATCCAGAACTGAGTGCTTCATTAAGGATTCGGCCTTATCGACTGGAGAAGATCTCTTGGCTGGATATGACATAACGGATTCACTTATTCGAATCTAGATTGATTAAGGATCCGATGATTGGTGAAGTATACTTGGAAGGTTCTACTTATGGAAACCGAGATCTTGATTGTATGGGCAAGCATGATTGATGGGCTATCGACATGTTCCTTTAATAGCTCGAATGATCTTTCTAATTGATTCTATCCAACAGGAAGATTGGAAGAATTCCTTTGGTAAGTGCCAACGGGTATGATGGCATAAAGGAGTATAAAAGGAAGACTTGTTCGAGTGTGTGCACGATAGAAGAATTCCAAAGTCTGAAGCTCCTTGATTCTTAGTCAATTCATTTACTGAGCAAAATCTTGTACGCAAAAGAGAGTCTATATTTTGAGATACCTTGAGGAAGTGTGGTAGAGTATCTACACTGTGGAATCAAGGGAAAGCATTGCTGTAACATCTCTTTTGTTCATAGTGAAATCCAGCCGGTGGACTATCAGTGCAGAAGAGTGGACGTAGGCTTGGAATAAGCCAAACCACTATAAACCTTGTGTTCAATTTTCTCTTCCCTATTCTCTGCTTTACTTTGATCATAGTTCGTTTTGTTAACTAAAGGAGAACTTCCTTTCTATTGTCTGCCTAGTATTGCTTTCATATCTCGAGAAATTATTTTTACACCTATTCACCCCCTCTCTAGGTGGCTATACTAGCTATATCACAATGCCTTCTTCTCCTTCTTGCTAAATGTCCAAAAGTTCACCCCTTACATCACCAACTCCGTAGTCCTCCTCACAATCTCCTCAAACCTCCTTGTGTTCCAATCAAATTCAGATGACCCCAAGGGGGTTCCCATAGGGAAGTATGCACTAGAATGTATAAACACCATCGGGGCATCAGCTGGTTATGGCCTTCTCCTATCCTTGGACCAACTTTGCTTTAGGAGGGTCATAAGGAAGGAGACGCTTAGGGCAGTTCTAAACATGATTGTGTACCCATCTTTAGTGGCTAGTGTGATTATTATGGTGGGTTTGCTTGGGAGTGGTAAGTGGGAGCATTTGGGGAGAGAGATGGATGGGTATGAGCTAGGGAAGGTGAGCTATGTGATGAACTTGGTGAGATGGCAATTGCTTGGCAAGTGTTCTCCATCGGCACAGTCGGGTTGATATTTGAAGTGTCATCTTTGTTCTCAAACTCTATTAGCGTTGGGGGGGGGGGGGGTTGCCGATTGTGCCCATTTTTGTAGTTGTGTTCTTTGGGGAGAGGATGGATGGGGTCAAGGTGATGGCTATGATCTTGGCCATTTGGGGGTTTATTTCTTATGTCTACCAATATTATTTGGATGATGCCAAGTTGAAGGCTCGAAGGATGAGTGTTGGTGGGAATGAACCTAGGAGTGTTAGGAGTGTTAGTGGGGATGAACTTAGTGTGATATCCGCACTAAATGCTCCAATTGCAAGGGTTGATGGATGATTATAGATAGCGGAGTGTTTTAGTTTGTGTATAACCAAGTTCAAGTAGAGAGATGTAATTGCTTGCTGTGACCGTTTGGAGATGAAAGAAAAAAAAAAAGCACGGATTAAGAAGATTGAAAATGTTACTAATATTTAATCTCTTCACTGTGTTTTGATTCCAAGGAAGGGAATTTTGTCTTTAGTGCTCATTTTGGAATCTCATTATGAAAGTTGGGTACTTAAATGTTATTTGACTAATATGATAGTACTAGCCAATGCAAAATGTTGGTGTTTACTGGTATCATATTATTAAATAGGGGACACAAGAGATACTTAGATGCCTCATACCAAAAAAAAAAAAAAAAAAAAAAAAAAAAACAATTAAAGAGTTGACTTAAGTCATGTCAAGTGTCTCCAACTTTTTTTTAAAAATATTTTCTTGTGCTACTAAGCGGTAGGTGGAAGTCAATTTCGACATGTGGTCCGATTGTTTGGACATACTTCTGTAAAATTGTTGGAATCAAGACTTTCGAAATTTTAGGACCCCATGGCCAGTGGTGTCGCAAAAATACAGAGAGAGGAACAAAGGTGAGCTGCTCGGGTCGACACGACGAAAGGGCAATCGACGTGAGGCTGGATGGTGGCCGACTCATCGTTTTGATGACAGTGACGTACGGGCGGTGGTGAATGCAACTGAGGTTTTGTAATTGTTGAGGTTCACTTTTGAAGGTTGGGGAATTTAAATGACAGTTCCACTAATAAATGTAGGATGTTTAACTGATGTAGCTGCAAACTGGTATCCGAAATGCACATTTAGATACTGCGCTAATACAAAGAGCTAAAAAGTTGCAAAATGACCAAGTTGCGGACAGTTTTTATATTTTACCATTCGTTAGAGTACCAGCTGGCAATGCCTTCAATAAGCCATCGCATTATTATCCTGTTTTGAGATAAAATTGGAAATGGAGAATGGATGGTGAATTTCGATGAGTATGATGTCAGCTGTAAAAAGAAGTGTGAAGAACTCTAGGGTACATTTGGTAATATTTTTATTCTTGAGAATGATTTTCATTTTAGAAATAGTTCTTTTAATTTCTATTCCTTGAAATGTTTCTGAGTAAAACAACGCGCTTAATAACTATATAAAATTTCTATTTACAAAATAGAAAAAGAACAAGAATGCGTTTGATACAACCCATAAATTTTTTTGTGATGTAAAATTTCCTTCAACTTTTTAGTTTTTTTATTTTTTTTAGATTTTCCTTTTTTTTTGTTCTTTGTTTTTTTTTTTGGCTCTCTTCTTCCTTCTCCTCTAGTCGGTAGTTAGGTGGCGGCAACCTATTGCAAATAGTGGCAGTGGCCAGCCGGGTGGCGACCGATTGCAGCGAGCGGCGATGGGTGGCGACGGTTGAAAAGTCTCCACCTACCAATTAGAAGAGGAAGAACAAGGAAAGAAAGAAAATAACTTATTTTCTAGAAATTGTTCTCGAGAACATAAGAATAAAGAAATTGGTATGTTGTCGTGCAGACTAGAAATAAGTCATTTTCTTTCTTTTTTTCTTCTTCTCCGCCCACCGCTAACCATTGTTTGTTGCCCCCTGCATGCCGCTGATTACCACCCCGTGCCATTGGTCATAGCCAGTCATCGTTGCCACTTACCACCTACCGCTCGTCACCATCGCTCACCATCACTTGCCACCACCGTCTGCCACCACCATAGCCTGCGCTTGGAGACCAATTAGAGGAGGAAGAAGAGAGGAAAAAAGAAAACTATAAAAAATTATTAAAAAATTAAAAGAAATGCTATATCGCAAAAAAATAAAAATAAAACTCGTGGGTCATGTTAAACATAATCATGTTCTTTTTCTATTATGAAAATAAAAATTTTGTACAGTTACCAAATGCATTGTTTTACTTAGAAACCGTTTCTAGGGAAGATAAATAAAAAAGAAATATTAAAAAAATTATTTCTAAGAATAGAAATATTACCAAACGTACCTTAATGACCATAGAGAAGTATTTTTGGTGGCCTCCTCTGTTATCCTTTTCTTTATTCTTTTTTAAGGGTTTAATGGAAGGTGACCACGGATTTTAGATGTTGGGTTTTAATTTCTTGGTTGTAACTTGGGCCCTTAACAATTAATGGGTCGAAATCTATGGAGCAAATCTTTTAGAGGATCAAAGCCCACGAAATAACCAAGTCAAGAGTTATAAAACATACCACCGCGAAAGTAGGCCGTTAAGCAGTTTAGGACTTGATTTACAAGTTAAAGGTCATAGGCTTGATTTGTTGGGAAAAACTTCTTATATATATATATATATATATATATATATATATATTGAAGCTATTCTCCAAAAACTAATAGAAGAGCTTGAGTGTGCAAATGAAATGTTGTCTATATACACAAGTCATAGGCAAGTGATGTTAACAATCGAACATCTCTGGTAGTGGAGAGCTCCCTTAGTTTGCAATTGGAAAACAAGATATCGGTGAAAAAAGAGTTGGAAAGGTTTTTGGATTTTAGAGAAGGAGCATGGCACGTGGGATCGTCAAGGTGCTTAGATGGGTCAAATAAAAGGAGAACAATTTGGAGGATATGGGTACATTAATATGCTTGGGGGGACCTAAATGCAACAGGTGATAAGATTGGATATGGTAACTTTGTCAGGCTTGGTGGATCATGTCGTAAAAGAAGTTCACCCTACAAGCAAAGGGGAAAACACTCCACGTAATTGGAAATGAAGACCCATCAACTGCATATTAATTTGCTTCATATTCAGATGGGTGCTTTGACAAAATTTTAGGTTTTGAAATCTAATCAGATGGGTTTTGCTAGTTTTGGCTAAGTAGAGACTGTCATGCCCCGAACCTCGAGCGTGTGCACATCCCTCGGTGGTCGATAAAATTGCGACGTCCCAGAATGCGTTGCCGACCCATTCATTTTATTACACATGCGGAAGTGAATAAACAAATCCCCAGACAATACAAATATGCGATAAGAAAGTAGGACCACAATTTCACAAAAAACCATATTTTCATAAACAAACTAGGTTGTCTACAAAAATGTCGGCTTTCAAAAAGAAGCTGTCCTATGACCTATTAGTTGGACACATTTGCTGATCCTTCGGACTCTACCTCCACAGGCTCTGGGGGCTTCGGGTCCTCCACAACTCCATCAGGAGGGTCAGCTGCACCCTCGCTAGGAGCAGTGTTGATCGCTACGGCGGGGATATCAAAACCCTGAAAGGGACCTTCCCTATACCCATTGAGCTCAAGGCGAAACCACGGCCTGAATCGATGAGGTAACCTATGAGGTAGGCCCTCATCAACCCAAATAGTAGTCACAACTAGTTCATGGATCTAGTGACTCCCGGGGACAGGGACGTCTATACTTCACTCATAAACCCCCCGAGACTATCCAAAACGAACCAGAGGGACCGCCATCTAAGGACCTAAAAAGGTTAAGTTCACGACGGGGTAAGACAACGTCTCAGCAAGTTCACCCCTTAAACCCCGACTAGAAAGAAAATATGTCTAGAGGTAGTCTAACCACACATCATAGAAGACTCACCTCACCCCAGTTCCTTTATGCACATCAGTACAATTCATATCACAAATGCATATAATAAATGTATACATTAATTGGAACGTCTCACTCAATCTCAATCAATCACAGGGGTCCTGATTATATGCCAAATCGTTATGACACGTCCCATTCAGTGTTACATAATTTTGTCCCATAATTTGGTGCGTCTATCTCAATTAATCACGTATTCCAATTGACTACTACTCGCACAGACAGTTTTACCTGATGCACATCAGTCTTCCGTAGCCAAGCTTTGCCTCATCCCTTGAGTGCGGCAACGTCCACCCAACACACATCGAGGACGGCATTCGAAGAAGCTTCAATTCGGCCTCTACCGCGATCCGGCATCCATTGCTAGGGCATCCCATATAGGGGCAACGTCCACCCGACGCACATCGGAGACGGGTTCTCTTAACCATCACATGATCATTCAATTTTGACCAAGAATACCGTGCATTGCACTCAAATGTCTTAATTAAGATAATGCACTTTTCTTCGTATTATAAACACCTGATGAAAATAATCGTGTATGAGTACGCAATCAGATCGAACTTTCAAATTGATATATTTTCTTTTAAAATCCCACTATTTAATATAGTATTTAAAATCATTTTCAGTGCTAAAACCCGACACTAGGTATTTTCTAATTAATTACCAAAATTTCATAATTTTGAAATAATAACTCAAAATTACAATCATGACTCAATTTGCACAAATTAACATTCAATTGTATAAACTAAGCATACCATTGCAATCAATACGAAATTCCGGTCACCAAATAACCCGGTATAATTTTCGAAAAATATTTAATAATTAAATAAATAGCAAAAAAATTAAATAAATGCAATTTAATCCAATAAATGCAAACCTAGGTTGGAAATGCTAATTTAACCATCTAAACGGGCCTAGAAAATTAATGCACCTATCCACATAAATAGTACAATCTATTTAGCCCTTAATCAATCTATTCTAACCACCTAACAATCATAATTAAGCAATTAAATCACTAATCAAAACTAACTAACCACATAAGCCATACTTAGCATAATATAATTACCTACTAAACGTCATTAACTCCATAAGCAAAATTTAGCAAGTAAACTAACCGAATTAGTGAGCCGGTGAGTCTACGACAATGGGAATGTAGAGGCAGGCAAGACACAAGCCTGCAGCGACACCAAAATGGGCCATAAAGCCCAATAGACACTGCTGGCCTTGGGTTCTATCCAAGGGCCGAAGGGGCTTGGCCAAGCGGCGGCTTGGCTAGAAACGGCCACATGGGCGGCGGACGGTAGAGGCGGGACAAGGCAGGGGCTCCAGCGGCTTAGACGAATGGCCAGGCAAGCTTGGGGACTTGTGATCGCGACTAGGGAGGATGGAGGACCACCAAGCAGACGCAGGACGGCGGGGACGCGCTACTCGGGCTTGCGAGCGGCAGCGACTAGTGACGGCTTGGTGGGCGTGCATGGTGGCTAGGGGCAGTCGACGAGTTGCAGCTTGCTTTCTCTGGTTCTTGGCTGGCTTGCTCTGGTTTTCTAACTCAAACATAGCAACAATGGAGCACAAAGCAGGGAGGAAGAAGAAGAAGAAAGGGCTGTTGGTTGAAGGGGGACAACAAGCCCCATAAGTCAACACAAAATATCCAAACTCTCAAGTTCAAGACCCCATCATGTCCAGTCTTCATCCTCAACCACTTTCCCTCCCCAAACTTCCCCTAGAAGCCTCCCAAAGGGTCCAAAAGTTGCCCCCCCCACCGGCTACGAATTTTGATTAATCCCCATCCAATTCCATTCAATTCCAACTCAAATCAACCTAAATTGGTGCCCATAAACTCAGCCAAGGTGTCCACATCCATCCCATGATTTTTCCTTATCAATTGAACCAACTTGACTGCCAAAAGTACGCTAAAAAACGGCCCTTTATTTTTCCCGGTCCAAAAATGCCTAACTTTAGAATTTTGCCGAAAACCCGGGTTTACGGAAAAATCCTTGGAGGATGAGTCGACGTTCCTAAAATAAATTGTGACATTATAGAACTTTTTCGGGTTCAATTTCGCAGTTAATTTCAACCGGGTGCGATTTTAGCGTGACCTAGCCTATCGGGTAGCTTTTAGGAATTTTTAACACATTTGACTCGTGGTCGATTATTTTTAGCCACATTGTACATCTTCGACTTATTGGCAACTCTTGGTTGTTGTGAAAATCTTGAGGTTTCAAATACGGGCATAGAGTATAGAAATGCCAGAAAAATCAGTTTAGTGCCGTTCGATGAGAATTTTGCAATTAGGTGGAATCACCCATACTTTAATCACATCCTTTGTCGAACCGATCTATATCCAACTTCTGATTAGCACGATCGAGTAGTCGATTTTTGATCGAATTCTCAAGTCTATTGTGTTAAAATCCCTTAACAGCTTCACCAGATAGATTAGTTATCTCGTAAGTGATCAGCTCAGATAAAAAACTATAAGCGCGTCGATGAAAAGCCCAACTCATTCAATCGAAAACAGAATCAGAAATTCAGGCTGTCAGAGAGACCCAAATATACAAATTGGTTTCAAATCAAACATTTTAAATGGTTCTATCAAAAGATAGTGTAACAAAAGATGGAGGCACAAACACCCCAAGTGCCAAAACTTAGTACGGGTGGACACATAAATGCCAATACTTCGAAAATGTATACGTAAATGTTAAAATTGAAGAAAAGAAAAAGAGCACTTAAGTGCCAATGGCGAGAATTTCCAACCAAACAGCTCACATGGCCTTTTTCGACAAAATTTTTAACTAATGTGGCAATTCCTTTTTTTTTTTTTAAATTATCCACATAGCGTTGATGTAGTAAGATAAGCCAAAAACGATGTCATTTTCATCCAAATTTGGTTTTTAATATAAATATTTTAAATTTCAAAAACTAAAGTAGAAAAAAAGGGAATCACATCTAAGGCCATGGCGAACTTCATCGTCGTAGCCCCAGCGTCGCCTGAAAAGGGCTAGTGACAGTGGGGGTGAGGTCAACTTCCAAGTCCTAGCTAGTGGTCAGCATCCTTGGCTGATCGTTGTCCCTTTCACCCAAAGGGGCCAAGGGCTACCACTGGCTAGGGCGAGATCGCTACCCAACCTCCCCTTAGCTAGCAGTGGCCCTTGGCTCGATCTAGGCGAGGGCTAGTGACCCCTCGCCCTAGATTTGGGCGAGCTAACGGTTGGCCAAGGTCTCTGGCCATTGGCCTAAGCTCAATAACCCAACCGACTCTCTCGTTGACACCTAAATTTTTGCACAATTTTTGGGTTAATTTTTACTAAATTAAAAAAATAAAAATCACATGGCATATAGTTTAGGAATGTTTATGTTATTTTTCTTTTGTTTTATTTTATTTTTAGACCACCGGTGATGGGAGGATTTTTCACATATTCCGTCCAGATTTTTCATATTTTCAGGAAATATACATTGGGGGATGCATTTTAGGCGAAAAAGGAAATTTTTGGATGGAATATGCGAAAAATACAAAAGAGAATATCACATGGGGTGCATATATGTCAAACAATATATTCAGGGGGATGATGGACCAGCAAAGTTGGAAGTAAAATATTCCATCAAAATTCAATTCCGCCTCCTATATAAGCTATGTGCCTGTACGGCGAGAGAGGGGGGAAATTTTTTTGAGCAATACATAGAAAACACGTGAGAATCGAGAGAGGAGAGGGAGCTCCGCCAAAAGCTCTTCACGGCCGTGACTTTGCTGAGTTCGTGGCCGCACCTTGACACCGACCTTGCTGCCGATCGTCCATTGCATTGACAACAACCAGCTTTCCAGTGATCCTCCCCGATGATAGAGCAACAACGTTCACTTCCTGTCAAGCCGTGATCAATAACCACAAAGTTTTGGGGGCTTCACAGAATACATATACGGCCATTGAGAGAGCAAAGTAACTAGAGAGTGTGAGAGGAAGAGAGAATCTGCCATCATTCGCAGGGAGCTTTTGACCCAAAAAGAGAAAAAAGAACTTGAGGGGAGCAGCAAAGAAAAGACACGAAGAAGAAAACAATAGAAAAAAAGACAAAAGAGGCTGTTCATGTTCTGAAATTCATGATCTTTGTCTTTGCTTTTTGACCACCAAACAAAGGACTCTGCAGGTTATTCCCGACGGTGCTGATCTTCCTCGTTGTCACCTTGAACGCCGTCTTGCTCCAACCGGCCACTGTGAGCTGCACTAGCGAACCCTCATCGCTAAACCTGCAATTCCAGTGAAGCACCTTCATTGATGCACCGGATCAGTCGCTCCTTCGTCCAGTGACGTCGCTCACTGCAACCAGCAACCTCAGCAGCTTCCTGGCGAGCCTCAAAATTCACATAATTACGGCAACATACCGAAGGATTCTCGGCAAAGGTCTGGCTTTAAATTTGAAGATTTCTTCTCCACTGCTTGCAATGTGGAATTTACGTGCGTGCAGGTTACTTGGGTCAGGGGGACACGTGAACCCGGTCAAAAGGACCATGTCAGTTTGAAGCCCAAGAGAGCCTTCGTGAGCCAGGCCCATCTCCTGGAACTTCAGGCACCCATTGTGATTTGCATGAACCATCATCCATCCGAATTTGGAGACGTCACCCGTGTGACATCGTGAATTAGGTAAGACTCTCGATCAATTTGATTTTCATATATCTGGATACCTAATTTGTAATATCGCAATCTTTCTTTGAATGTTTGATTGATATTGCCATATCCAAAAGATCTCTTGATCCCCTCATGAATTAGGAAATTTTCCTAATTTCGCAATGTGCGTATGATTAATAGTCCGATTTCACGCTCGAAATACGACTCGCAATCGCATAGAAAAATCGCCAATCCGATCTCACGCTCAAGATACGATTCGCGATTTTATTTGAAATTGGTCAATCCAATCTCATGTGCGAGATACGATTTGTCAATTTATTTCCAAAATGGACATGGATGATATCTTGCTTGATTTGTTGCCATGCCGTTCTTGATGTCTTATTTTGATTTCTCTCGTAAAAGAAAGGAAAAATCCAAAAAAATTTGAGTTGGATTAGGTTCGTTTTAGAGTATTCATTGTTTTAGGGTTATCTTGCATGTTTAGAATAGGAAATTTATTTATTTCGAATTTTGAAAAAATGAAAAATCCAAAAAAATGCATTCGTTTAGGATGTTAGTTTTTTTCCTTTAATTTAAGTTGCATGTGGCAATTTTTTAATTTTGAAATTAATAAAAAAACAACAAAAAATCATCATGCATATGTCATGTAGAATTATGGCATTTAGATTAATCTTTTTAGATAGACTGCATCTTAGGTTAGAGATTGCTAAGTTAAGATAATATCTTGGTTAAATTAGGGTTTAGCCTAACTTGATCCTTAATATAAGTGGGATAAAATCTTAATCTAGCTAGGTAATTTTGGCATTTTTCTAATTTCGAAATTTCATGGAAAATACAAAAAAATTGTCGTAGAATAAATCAATTTCATTCTCTAGGATAGATTGCATTTTATTTATGTCATGTAATTTAAGTCATATCACCATGTTAGATTAGTAGCATGCATTGCATATTGCATGATTCTCATTAATTAAATGAAAACAAAAAAGAGATTGCGTGTTAAATAAAAATCATATTTAGGACTGTCGATGTGAATTTTGATTTAACATTGCAGATGCTTTCGTTGCTATGAGGTAAGTCTTGCAATTTATTTATTACTTTACTTGGGTGTTAAATTGGTGGTTTGTGCACCCGCATGATCGCCTTATATGTTAGGGATATAGATTTAAAATCAATTTAAGCTGTTGGCAAAAGCATTTTTGAAAATAAAAGAATGGTACCGAAAGGGCATTAGAGAAATCTAGTGTAACCAAGTCCCCATACCTAGAATCTCTGGTTCATAGGAGTAAAGTAAATCTCCCATTACTTTACTTGGGTTTCTAATCAACCCACCAAAAATAGATTAGTGGCGACTTCTGATTGAAAATCATTTGCATGTTAGCATCTTCTTCTGGAAATCTTAGCTATTCTTAGCATGATATTGGGGAATCTCATTGCTATTACTCAAACAAGCATGAAACGTATGCTTGCATATTTGTCCATAGGTCAAATCGGATATGTAATTATTGGAATAATTGTTGGAGACATTCTACAGGAATGGAATCCTAGATTGAAGCTTAGGCAAGCCCCTTGAGACTGACTAAGTAAGGAGCAGCGGCTGCCCCCTCTGCTTTTTCTTCTGATGAGGATTATAGTGTACTAACTGAACTTAAACTTAAGTTGCGAATTGGTATGGGCTTTGGGAGAGCCCGAGCTAAGTTTAGGCTTAGTAATATATTAGCCAAATTTTAGGTGGTGCACCCCGAAATTTTGGTCACGACACCCTCCCCCCATTGTCACTAACCCTTTCTAGCGATGGTAGGGAGATAGTGGAGAGGGCCTTCATGGTCCTAGATCTTATTCATTTTATTCATTTAATTTTTTTAATTTAATTTAATTAATGTTTATATTAAAAATGAAATTTGGAGGCAAAACAACGTCATTTTGGGATAAGGATGTTGAGTGGTCATTCTGGCGAGTCATGAGGATTAATTTTATTAATAAAATAACGCCACATCGGATTCTTAGTAATTTTCATTAGAATTGGCACTTAAGTGTCCAATTAAAAAAAAAAAAAGCGGTGCATAAGTATATATTTTGAAAGTTTTGGCACTTTGAGTATACTTTTTTTAACAAAATATGAAGGGAAATGAAGGTAGTAAACAAAGACCGACCTACAATAGTAATAAACTAATTGATCGCTAGCTTCATGTCATCCTAATCTATTGCATTATATAACACAGCAATTTTTCAGGCCCCATTTCTTTATACACATGACTATTGAAAATGTTAAAGATTTGGATATGCAGTTAATGCTTTCACATGATGACACATTAAGATACGTTAATTTTAGACATCTCATACATCTTTTCCCCTTCTTCTTGTTTCCTCTTCGCCTTTTCCGCCTCTCTCCTTACATAAAAAACAAAGTTTAGGGGTTGGTCACATGGTTGACATGGCCGAGTAATTACGTTCCTCATGCGATAGATATCCTAAGCTATTTGGTGCTTAAATTTTGAAATTTTGAAATTCTTAATTTAATTGTTACATCACATATAAGTGTCATTTGATGTGATTGTAACATAAAATACTCACACATAGCATTGACGCCAAAATTTTGGCTATCATAATTAGTCATTTATTGCACAAGAAAATTAGGGATTGACCTCAACCCCTAAACAAAGATATTAATATAGCATAATTTAGTATTGATATTTTACATAGCACTTAGGGTGCGTTTACTTTAGTATTTTAAAAGCTTGTTGGGAAAATGCAAACCAGTTTAGCCTAAATGACTTTAAGCAAATGCAAAGGCCGTTTGGTAAACTACGCTTTGAGAAGCAACTTTAAGAGAAATGTCGCTTGATAGAAAACACATTTAAAAAGCTCTTTGGGTGATTAATATTAGTTTTTTAAATTTCATTTGTTTAAAATTGAAAAAATAATGTATGCAACTTTTTAAATATAAATTTTGACAATAATACTAAAAAAATCGAATACATATATAATTTTTTTTATAAAAAAAAGACCAAACCCTTCCTTTCATTGGAATTTTTTAATTTTTATTTGATTAAAATTGAAAATAAAAAAAATTATGTAAGCAACTTTTTAAATATAAATTTTCACAATAATGCTAAAAAAAAAATCTAATACATACATACATACATATATATATATACATATATATATATATATATATATATATATATATATATATATATATATATATATATATATATATGAAAAAAGACCAAATCCTTCGTGGAAATTTTTTAAATTTTTATTTGTTCAAAATTTAAAAAATAATATATATAAATTTTTAAATATAAATTTGAAAATAATGCTAAAAAAACCAAATACATATATATAATTTTTTTTTTTAAAAAAAAAAGACCAAATCCTTCATAAGAATTTTTAAATTTTTAATTGTTTAAAATTGAAAAAAAATGTATGCGGATTTTTAAATATAAATTTGAAAATAATGCTAAGAAATCAAATACATATACATATATATATTTAAAAAAAAAAAGACCAAACCCTTCGTCGGAATTTTTTAATTTTTATTTGTTTAAAATTGAAAAAAATAATACATGCAACTTTTTAAATATAATTTTTGACAATAATGCTCAAAAGATCAAATATATATGTTTTTTAAAAAGACCAAAATATATTTAATTTTTTTTAGCATTTATATAGATTTGATTTTTTTAGCATTATTTTGGCATTTAAAAAAATAATAATGAGGGAAAAATAAAAAATTTGAAGAATTAGTGAGGATAGTTTCGAAATAAATAAATAAATTAAGTTTTAGCATTTGGCCAAATGTTGAAAGCTCAAAATTAGTCCCTACAAGCATTGAGCTTTTAGCCTTCCAAATATTGACTTTCACTTGAAAGCTACTTTAAAATGGTTGCCAAACAGTCCAGCATTTTCCCAATGAGCTTTGGAGGCTGAAAGTTCGTTGAGAATACTGAACCAAATGCACCCTTAGACATTACGAACACTTTATTGCTTAGCATGTCCGCATCGAATGAATATCATTTAGATTTCCCTGGTTGTGAATTGCGTTTGAAATTGGCTGGATATGCTAAGCGAATTTCGACATATGAGGAAGCCAAATTTTGGAGAATAAGAGCTTGCGAAAAGAGCAACATATAGATTGCCCTGGTTGAGCACCTTCTCTCGGGGGAAGTGAGTGACGAAGAAGGAAGGGGATGAAATATTTGGAGAACGAAAGCAACGCAACGGAGAAAGAAGTCAAAGGGAGATTCCAGCATGATCCTCGGGCGTAATTTTCTTTCCCGGAAACGATGCATCCACCTTTGAAAAGGAGATTGGGATTCCTATGGAATTAGACCCCACTAATGTGCATTCCATCTTTCACCGGAGACCCACGAATGGATTTTGCATGTTCCCCACCACTAATCATACCCCGGTCGTGGACTCGGCATCGCCTTTGCTGCTTCGCTACGTTTCGATCCCTCATTGAAGGAAGGTCTCGTAATTGCCCGTGAAATCATGACGGACGCCATTGTCGAGACACGTCCTTTGCTGATCGTTGCAAGATTGACCAACTGTTTAGAGCCCAGATGATCTTCTTTGGTACAGCCGTTGCGCTGGAACTCAAGGACGATGATGTTCTTGTGACAGCCTGAATTTTTAGGTTTCGTTTTCGACTAAATAAATCAGGCATTTTATCGACGCATCTATAGTGCTATTCTTTGAGCTAATCACTCACGAGATAACTAGACTATATGGGGAAGCAATTAAGGAATATAAATGCAATGTACTTGAGAATTTGACTAGGAATCGACTGTTTAACCGCGTTGGTCTGCAAGGGTCAATACGGCACTATCGAAATCGATTAGAGACCATAGATAGGTCGATTCGATTAAGATATGTGATCAGAGTGTGGGTGATTCTACTTGATTGCAAAATACTCATCGATCGGTGCTAGACTGATTTTTCTATCGTTTTGGTATCCGGTGCCCGTATTTGAAACATTGAGACTTTCACAACAATCGAGATTCGCTAATGTGTCGAAGATGTACTTTGTGACTCAAGATAAATTGATCAGGGGTCAATTGCACCAAAAATTCCTAAAAGTTACTTGGTAGACTAGGTCACGCTAAAATCGCTTCAGATTGAAATTAACCGTGAATTTGAATCTGATTTCAGAAATTGAAAGTTCTGTGGTGTCACAAGCTATTTTAGGAACACCAACTCATCCTCTGAAGATTTTTTCAGAGATTCCAGAATTTTTACAGAAAACCATTTCAGACGTTGCGGAAAATTAGTAGAAATTTGTACGGGCTAAATTAAAGGAAATTTGGACAAGCCAAGCCTTTAAGTGCCGGGGAATTACAAAAAATTATTTGGGATTTTTCTACAGTGAAATCGAACCTCGATTTGGGTAATCGGAGAGGAAATTGAAGTTTATGTGATGAAATTCGAACCTATAATTGGGGATGGAACTTTTCACTCAAATTGGATTATTTTGGTGGATATTTGGTGGGAAAGTAATAGGGGACATCCAATTAATGGAGTGGCTAAGGTTGTTGACTAATTTTCCCTTTTTGGTTGGCTTCTACCTCACAATTCAGCCCCCTCCCCCCAAACCGTGACTTCTCTTGCACGTTTATTAGTCATCTCTCCTTCTCTCGGTTCGATTGACTATCACCCGCATCTGCCGCTTACCTCACGACACCACTTCTTTCCCATCTTCAATTTTTCTTTTCCCCAACCAAAACCCCAGCTCGTTGCCGCATCCCCACCGAACGACGTCCTGCTGCCAACATCCACCTTCTCTTGTCCCCTGGTCAACAACCAAGGCTGCGCATGGTAACATTTCTATTTCTTTGAATTTATGTTCTTTTGTTCCTCGGAACAAAAAAAGAACAGAAACCTATTTGGTAATGCCAAGTTGATTTTCTGTTCCACGGAATAAAAAATTAGCCCAGAAATGGTTTTGGAAGAGAAATGAGAAACAAAAAGAAATTGTTTCTCTTCCCGGCAATAAAAATAAGAAACGACTTCTCTTAACCCTAACTTCTCTTTTCCCATCTCAACTCACGCCCCTTCTCAGCTCACCTCTCTCTTCGTCCGCTTGCCTCTTTTCGATTTCATCACCTCCTGTCGCCGCTGGTCCCGTCGTCACCGGTCTCGTCGCCGCTGGTCCCGTCATCGCCGGTCCGGTTGCTGCCGGTCTCATCGTCGCCGTTCTCGTTGTCGCCAGTTCTATCGTCATCGGTCTCGTGGCCTCCGTTCTATAGCTTGTAGTGCCGTCGCCTCCTTTTACCAGCCCGTCACCAAGTCCCTCTCTACCCCCTAGATGGCGGCGATGGAACAACCTCCTCCTCCTCCTTTGATCTCACGCCTGCCCAGAAGTCCCGCATCTAGCTCAAGAAGCTCCTCGCCAAGTCTCGCCGCAACCTCAAAATCTGCTCCAACCGGATCTCCTGCTCCAAAGGTGCGAAACTCCCTCTCCAGAGTTTGACTACTTTCTTCAATCAACGATTTATTTCTTCTGCGGGTTGTTCATGGTTTGGTTTCGTCTCGCATTGCATCGCCCGAACTGTTTATATCTACCATGTAACTTGTTTCTGAGGTTCGTTCTTAAGGCGATTTTGTTAAGTGCTTCCAAAAAAAGTTGTCAACTTTCAGGGAATGTGCTTGAAAATGTTCAACTTGACCTACTCTTATCTTTGTTTGGAAGTAACCTGTTTAGTCCGTGTTGCATTTGATGCTTAAACATGCGAGTGGAACGTTAAAGTTGGATATTTTTAGAAGTTGAAGCTGTTGGTTTTCAAGTAAATGTCTGATCTTTAGAAAACGTGGGGAAAAATTTTGCAGCTGAAAGTGCGGGTTATGTGAAGCCGGAGGAGCTGTTCTAGTGGTGATTCTCACTTTTTCTGAATTTGTCCGATCCCGTCGCCTCTGGTCACCTTTCTCCGGTCGCATCGCCTTTGGTCGCATAAATGTGGACAAACAAAGAGAAGCAAATTGTAAGCTATTGTATAGTTGACACTTTAAAACCTATGAACCGCCGTTCGAAGCTTGCATCCTAGTCAAGAAAGAAAAAAAGCAAAAGAGGAGAGGAAAAACACCTCCCTTCATCAAAATTAGCCAAAACCTTATAATCTTATGTGGAACACGAAAATGAAATAGTTTGTAATTCGGAAGAAGCAAGGTAAAAAGTAGCATCAAGATGGAATGCATCGACGGCTCAAAATGCAAGAGACCGAGGTCTTTACTAAGTGTTTTAGGAGCATACTATGAACTAAATGCATAATGACAGCAAAGCCAGGCCATGCATGCACCATTCCAATAGCTGGAAATTTCCAACCCCAACTCGAAATCCATGTCAAGATTAGAAGACTAAAATCCCCAAGCCGCATGCACTGGAATTACAATTTTTTTTTTTTTTTAAAGAGTAAAAACTTAGTCCCAAGGAAATCACTAATAATTAATTTGGCTGACAATATCCCTTATGCTTTTTCCGCAATATTTGCTATACCAAACATTAAAATTCGCAAAAAGAAAATATATTATTGAGAACTATAGTTCAAAACGCTACCTAAATATATTATTGAGAACTACATGAGTAAAGATCCTCACACACAGATATAAGATAATAGCTCACGTTCCATTACAATACCACCTATGTTACAGTTCATCTTCGACTATAATTTTACACCTAAGCAAATGTATTATTAATCTAATAATATTTTGATCTTGTCAATTTTATGTAATATCTAATCTATTCCTTTTTTTATTTTTTATTTTTTTAAATTAAAATTTGGAATAAAAAATTTGTGTTGTTACCAAACGGGTTTCTATTTTTATTTTTTTTTTGGTTCCGAAATAGAAATTTTGTGCGCTTACCAAATAGGTTCTTTTTTTTTCAGAAATTGTTCCCGGAACAAAAATAGAAAAGAACTATTACTGAAAAAAAAAAAAACTCTTCTCCAGCCAAGAAACGTTGTCATGCGTAGCCCAAGCCTTCTCCTCCTCTTTTGCTGACCGAAGTCTCGCGCGGATCCAGCAGCACCGAATTTCCCAGCTAGCCACCCGTCCAACGAATTGCTGCTCCTTGGTCAACAGCCCATTCCACCGAGGCTTCCATTTGACTGCTCCTCCACGTGTGTCCATCAACCCAACAGCAGCTGTTTTCCCTCTCGTGCGCCAGCGAAGCTGTTGCCGCGTCTCCTTCGTGCGCGCCAGTCCACGCCCAAGCAAGCAACCCACGCTAGCGCTGTTTTCAGTCCACACGTGCGTCTCAGCCTAGTGAAATCCAAGCGAAGCAGCAGGCCTTGCCGCTTCTTTGTCCGTAGGCCCAAGTCGAGCAGCCTCTTGAAGCCCTGCAGAAGTTTGGCCCAACCTGCAGCAAGCCTATTTGAAGTCCACGAAGATTGTAGCAGCCTAGTTCAGCGAAGCCCGTTTAGTTCAGTCCATTTTCAGCAGGCCCAAGCCTAAGTTTAAGCCCAGAATTTTCTGTGGGCTTGCGAGGCTTTTGGGCCTGGCCCGAGTGTCCGCCGACGCTGTCGAAAATTTGGATTACGACCGTTGTCACGTCTTCATCGCGGTGTTCTAGTCTTCGCAGTAAACAAGTGAGTTGAACTTACTAATCCCTTATTAGTCGGTGAATTATGCTTAGAGGTTGATTAGATTTAATTAAGTGCAATTAGATGGATATATTAGTTAGAGTAATTAAATTAGAGACTTATTGATGCACATTAGAAAAATGGATAGTGTAGTTAGCAAGGAAATAGGTCCTGGTATTTATTGAGCGAGTCTCGGTAATTTCCCGGGCTCGTATCAGCTTCCAATTAGGCTATAACGGGCCTAAGTTGGATTTATCGTATTTATTTAATATTTTCCATAATTAATTAATTAATTAATTATTTTCAGGAAATTAGGCTGGGATAACCGACGACCAAAATTTTGTACTGATTTCAGTGGTACTTTCTGTTTATTTATTCAAGTACCAGATTGTGAAATTTGAGTGAAATCGGTGAATATGAGAATTTATCCCAAAATTGGAAAATGTCGGTACTTGAAGGGAAAATAACCATGTGAGGTTGTGAGTTGGATAGAAAATTGCTAGGTGGGGTTGTGATGCCACCAAGTTGAGAAAATTGCTAGATGGGGCCGTGATGCCACCAAGTCTAAAATTACTAAGTGGGGCTGTGATACCACTAAAGTCTAAATTTGCCGAGTGGGGCTGTGATTCCACTAAGTATAAATTATACTTGTAGGGTTGTGATTTAGAGTCAAGAATGAATAGTCGAGATGACCGTGTGATGGTCTTGATGACATGTAATCGATTGAGTCGATTGATCGTTAAGTCGATTTGATTGATTGGATACTATGATTGTCTGTATTTATTATTTGAGTTGACTTGTAGGAAGGAAACTGAGGTCAAGGTGAGCCATCTAACTTGTGATGTGCTTAGGCAGCAGATGTGTTAAACGGGTGAGTTGAGTCGGGTTTGGGTCGGGTCATTAATGAGTCGACCCAAATTGATCCATCAACCCATTTATGACTCATTTAAGCCTAATGTAAATTTTTCAACCCATACCCGACCCAAATCCGACCCCACCCATAATAATAAAATATTTTCATATTTAACCAAATTTAGGAAAACTTATTCTTATGTTTTTTTTTTAAAGATTATATTACTAAAAACTTCCAAGCTTATATATATTATTATTTTTTAAAATGGTATTGCTAAAATAGTTTTATACAACACAAATTTAATGGACAATTTTTATAATTTTTATAATTATTTTAAAAATCAAATTTTAATTATATTATATTTTATTTTATTAAAATTTTAATTATTTTTATTTTTAAAATATAATTTTCTTTTTTCTTTTTCCTTTTGGTTCTTCTTCTTCTTTGGCGCCGCGCCACGATGACGGGCGGGCGGGTCACAGGCGAGCCTCGAGCTCGCCTGATGTCGGCGAGCTCGAGGCTCGCCAGATCGGTGTCGGCGAGGATCAAGCCTCGCCTGATGTTGGCAAGCTCGAGTCTCGCTAGATTGGCGAGACTCGAGCCTCCCCGGATGTCGGCGAGGCCTTCGCGTTGCTAGATTTGGCGAGTTCGAGGCTTACCGGCATCGGGCGAGCTCGAGCTTGCCCTTCGCCAGATCTGGAGAGCTCGAGGCTCACTGGTGTTGGGCGAGGCTCGGGTGAGCTTGAGCTCGCACAACGCCGGATCTGGCAAGGCTCAAGCCTCGCCCGACGACAACGAGTTCGAGCCTCACTAGATCTGACGAGGGGCGAGCTCGAGCTCACCTTAGTTGGTCGCCAACCATCACCGTGCCGGGCGACCGGAGGAAGAAGAAAGAAAAAAAAAAGAAGAAAGAAAAGAAAAGAACATGAAAGAAAAAAGAAAAAGAAAAGAAAATTAAAATAAAAAAATCATTATAATTTCGGTTTTTTGAAAAAAATATTTTTGTAAAGTTAAAGAGAGAAGAGAGAGATTATAAGGTTTTGAATGAAAATGGGTTTGGTTCTAAATCCAAACCCATTTAAGACCCATTTAAGATCCACTTAAGACCCACTTAAAACCCACATATCAAAGTAAACCCATTTAACTATTTTTTTTTTAATCAAAAACAAGTGACCCATATATGACCCATTTATGATTTAAATGGGTCATATATGGGTTTAAGACCCATTTTACCTCATGGCGTATTTTTTTACTAATCGGGTCTTAGGGAGTAGAACTTGCTGAGATGTTATTTTACTAGTTATTGAATAACCATTTTCAGATCCTTAGACGGTATTCGTGGAGGACTTGAAGTCCTGAAGTTTGGGGTAGTGAAGGAAACAGAATTGGCAAACCTGTCGACTCGCTAGTCATAGGACAATACCTTTTTGTTTAAGCCGATAATTTTGTAAGCGGCTTGATGATGTAAATAAACCTATGTGTTTATAAAAAGTTTGTTTTTGTTTGAAAAATTTATGGCCCTACTTTCCTATCCCATTGTTTTATTGTTTAAGGATTATATATCTGCTTCCGCATGCATATATTAAACTGAAAGGGTCGGCGATGCGTCCTGTGACATCGATATTAATCGACCAAGTAAGGATGGGCACGTGCTCGGAGGGTCGGGGTGTGACTGTTCTAATCGTTGACGGGGTCAATCTTCGCCCGTCCCTCGTGGTGATCATAGCCTTGCCATCGGTTGATACCTTATGAGCCCGGTTGCCATCGTTGCATTGTCCATATCAGTCACTGTTCTTCATCGCAACCCTCGCTGTGGGGCCAATTGATTACAGTGCATGCGCAGCGGGACGTAAGAATTTCATTCTCCCATATTTTGTTTTCGTCGTCAACGAAAGTAAATATTTTGCTGGTGTATATGTTAGAGAAAGAAGCATGCGGGACACATACAAACCTTCTCTTCTTCTTTCATCTCTCTCTGCTTTTAATCCTGTCCCAGCTTTCATTGTATCTCGTGGCTCTCTTCTGGGTTCTCTTTCTCATCCTCCACATGGGAGAATTTAACTCATCATCATCCTCAGGAACGGCAACTCCGCATCGTGGGTAAGTCCAATTATTGAAGAGTTTCCCAGAATCTGATTTACTTGAGTATTGCAATGGCTAAGATAGGATCATCACAGGTATGGCTAAACTTCCACGATATTACAATCATGGGCATCTCACTCTAAGACATCTTAGTAGCACACAACTGAGACATCCCGTGATCACACATTAATGGCATTTTACTCCGAGGCATCCCGGTATCTCACTCTTTCAAGGCATCCCTTATTACACATAGGGGCATTTCACTCCGAGGCATCTTGGTATTTCACTCATCCGAGGCATCCAAGATCATACAATATGGGTATCCACTCCCTGTGGCATCATTGGTATCTCAGTATCGATGGAGATCTCTTACTCGTTTTAATCACATATTTCACGCATCACACCATTGGATTATATCACATCATGACATGGACATATCCTCAAGAGCACACGACCACTTCAAGCAAAACTCAATGCTCACACAACATCTCAATCATGCCACACTCATTGCACGTATGGACCACAAATAGCAGCCAAACAAATGACCACACTTTGATTATGGAAGAGACATGTTCATGCACAAACTAACTACTATTAAAAGACTATTGGTCTCCCTAAAGGCCATAAAAGCATGCACAACAGGAATATCATCTATTGCTCAATCCCGGATCAAGACAGAACATAGACTGTTTTGAGTAGTTTCAAGAACAGAAGTGAAAAAGTGCATTGAATCTCGTCCAAGAATTATGAAATTTTAATATGTTATAGAAGAGACGTAGATTGACATTTTCCTTGAAGAAACCTAAGTCTATTTCTCACCGTATAAAGAGCAGTATCTTGCTGTCTTTACATGTAAAATTCTAAGGCAACTTTCCAAATTAAGTGCGTACGGAAGAAAAATCATTTCGCCACTCAAATCTGGACCGTTTATTCTCAAATTTTAATATGTTGTTCCTAAAGATGTGTTCTATTGCTTTCATGAAGGTTTTAAGGTCCAACTATGTCTGGAAAAATGCAGAAAATTTGTAGAACAACCTAAGGTTCTGCTGGTTCATACAAGTCAGTTTGCGGTTTCAAGGAAAGGATGTTCGCACCAGTGAATTCATGCATGAAAACTCTTATAACCAGTACGTCGAAGCTTAAAGTCATTGGTGCACTATTAAGAAAATTAGTTCCTTCCAACAACAACACGTTTGAAACCCAAAAGTGACGTATAAACCAGCGATTACCACCCTTGTCGCTTTCGAACAGAACATCTCGAACACTTGCCTCCATATATGGCTACCACAGGCTATTTAGTTGGTCTACAACTTCTTTTAGAACCTCGATACCGCACCCACAGAGCCCAAAAATGATCTCAACAGCTCATAGACTTCACGCAACAAACCTACAGTTCAACCCTAACCTGAACTTGCCTTTCACCCACACAAAACTATCATGCAGCGCTTATCTACCCCTAAGTGGTCCTCTACTCCACCATTTCGACCAGTACAGCTTCCTTGCGCTCAAATTATTGCTTATGCAAACTCTGATCATTACATACAAAAACCAAGACTCCATTTGTGTGCTTATCTAGTCTATTCCAGCCCAAAACAGAAGCACCAAGACTCAATTGTCCATTATCCAGCATGCTCTGCAAGTTTCCTTGACAAAGATCAAATAACTTCGAGTTTAGGACTTCACTGTTTCCTTACCTGGTGTTCAGCTTTGCTAGTGGCTCCCTACTTTTCGTGGATCCACTCTTGAGCTCGCGCAAGAAGAAGAAGAAGCTAAAGTTGCTCACCTTCGCTTCTGCGCAAGCCGCGCAAGAAGAGGAAAAAGAGAGAAAATAGACAATGAGGTGGGTCAATTCTTGGGGAAAAAGAGGCGTGAATATTGAGGAGATTTAAGATGTGGGTGTGCAAATTTTATTTTAAATCCCACTGAGAAGTAATCATTAGGAAGGATCAATGATGGCGTCTCGTAGGGACTTCGTTTGAGAGAAACCAAGAGAGAAGATGAAGGTTGCGGCTCCCATGCATATATTCTCCTTCACGGTTGACACCTGGCGCCAATGGTAAATTAGTCTATTTGTTTCCAACGTCTTCCACTTAATTTCGTTCTAAACCCGCAAAATTTTCGATCCATTGCTAATTATATGGGTCTATGAGTTCGCATTAATCGAATTAATGTGTTAACGACTCAACATTAACCTACGATCACAAACAAGGAATAGTCATGAGAAAAAATACGAAAGTTAGTGTTCGAGTAAAAATTCTAGTCATTTAAAAATTTTAAATCTCACATAAGACTAACTTATAATCTCAATCGAAAAAAAAAAATTAAAGTGCTTGAGCCTAAATTCCTGTCTCTGGCGCATTTGTTAGTCCAAACGGCATGACTAAAAATTCATACTGCCCATTTCAAGTTCGAAAGGCCGTTTTAGGGATATCCTCCTTCTTTATTTGTAATTTAAAATATCCTAACCTTAGGCAATTTTTTAGAAAACTAATGCTTCCTGCAATTGATCAAATAGATCATCAATCCTTAGCAATAGATACTTATTTTTGACCATCACTGGATTTAGTTGCCTATAATTAATACAGAGACGTAATGACCCATCATTTTTTTCTAATAAATAACACTGGTGAACCCCGTGGTGACGCACTTGATCTAATGAATCCTTTGTTGAGGAGTTCCTATAAGTATATCTTCAGTTCTTTCAGTTCTTTCAACTCTGTCAATGCCATCCTATATGGAGCTTTCGATATAGGTTCCATACTAGGAACAAATTCAATGGTATGCTCAACTTCTCACTCTAAGGGAAATCATGGCAATTTCTCAAATTCTTGAACTATAGGGATATCTTCAAGCCGTACTTTCTTCCTTGCCTATTCACTCACACATGCCAAATATCCTTGACAGCCATTCCTAAGAAGTCGATGAGCTTTTAACACGGTAATAACGGGCATAGAAGGGTTGTCCTTCCCTCGTAAAACTCAAAACTCGGCCTATCTAGTGGATCGAATCAAATCATTTCCTTGTAGCAATCTACATTGGCTTGTTGTCTATGTAGCCAATCCATTCCCATAATTACATTGAAATCATCTTTAACTATCAAATCTGCCAGCAAACTTTGTCCACCTATAACAATTCTATTGTTTTTGCACGCTAGGGTAGACAAAACTACGTCTTTAATGAGGTGGAAATGTTAAAGGGTACCTCAAATAATCTAGGCTCCATCTTACTCAATCATACAAATTGAGTAGATACTAAGGAATGTGGTCGCTCTTGTATCAGGTAAAGTGCAAGCATTTTGATTGGACAGGGAAATGATACCTATAATGACAGTTTGAGACCTTTCAGCCTTGTCCTAAGTAACCGCATAAATTCTTCCTTGAGCTGACGGTCATTGATTATTTCCTGGTGGCTTTGACTTACCCATTACCTGTTATGGTTGTCGCTATTGTGTCCTTTTCTGAGAACAGTCCTTGATGTTGTGTCCTGGTTGCTTGCAACCAAAACAAGCCTTCGCCACTTGACATGGTCCAAGCCCATGCGACCTACAACACTGGCCACACTCATTGTTTCCATGCTGTGGCTGTTGTGTTGATTGATTATTCCATACCTTTCTAGAACCTTTGGCCATACTTCTCTTGTTTTGCACAAATGGTCACTTTCCAGATTGGCGAGGCCTTCTATCATTGCAAAAATTAGATGGGACCATTCAAGGTTGTGAACTTAAGTAACATGCTGATGTTTGTAAATTGGACATCAAATCTCGTTCCACCAGTAACGCCCGCTCATACAGCTCTTTGTAATCCTTCAGGTTTAAGGGCATCAACCATCCTTTTATGTTAGGCCTTAATCCATTCAAAAACCTCTTGGCCTTATCTTCCTGATACTCTACCAATCTAAGGGCAAACCTAGAAAGTTCAGTAATTTCGCCTCATAGTGGGCCACTGTCAAGTTATTTTGACTCAACAGCATAAATTCCATCACATTCTTATCCCGTGCGCAGTCTAAGAAATGCTTGCCATAAAAGGCCCCAACAAATCCAGCCCAAGTCACCTCCACACTTTTAGGGGATATAGGCCTTTTTGTCACTTTCCACCAATGATTAGCGTGTTCTTGAAGCTAGTACTCTGCTAGGGATACGTTCTCTGCTTTAGTGCAATTAAGTGGCGCAAATATCTTTTCCATTTCATCTACCCATAACTCTGCTTCTGTGGAATCTCTTAATCGAGCAAATTTAGACGATTTCAATTTCCAAAATTATTCCATTAAACCCTGCATTTTGCATTCACCACCCGCCCACTGCTGGGCTTGCCTTTCCAACAGGGCTCCTACATTAACAGGTGCTTCTAAAATTTCTTCCATACAAGGATCCACCCTTGAGGAACACCAACTTGCTGCCGCTCCTCATCTGTTTCCCCACATCCTGACAGCTCTTGATTTTTGCACATCGGTCATTAATCATTAGTCAACCAAGCTTCCTTACATAATTAATAAGCAACAATTGTCACAATTGTTCCTGATATTGTATAAGTAACATGAGTTATTGGTTCTCTATAAAATAATCAGAACAATTAAGAAAAATATCAATATTCTAACCGCGTATCCATTCTATTGGTCCCTATCACTATCGCATCTTATCACTTCAAGTAAACCTATACTTTGATACCAAATCGAACTAGTGTTGTGACGTCCCAGCAGTGTCGCATACTAAGCGTAGACGGAAATCATAAAGATTAGTGTCATGATAGGGCCTGTTTAATTCAATTATCCCACTAAAGTATTACGACCTAATTAGTTAGCGTGTATAACATGGATATGACATGATATGGAACTATTCTAAAATGTGATCATCCTTTTTGGTCCTATCACTTAGTATTAGTCAATCCCACTATGAACACATACAAGGATCATGAAGGGCTTCATTTCTTTTCCTGTTGAAACACTTCGGGCTTACATGCATCCACCTAGAATACTCACAAGTTTTGCGCCTATGTACATCTTATATTTACAAGTTAACACTCAAAATTGTAAGTATTCATGTACATCTTATATTTACAAGTTAACACTTAAAAGTGTAAGTATTCAACTAGGGAAAGGGGTAAAAGGGTTCTTAACTTCACTACCCCCAAATTAGCCCACGTCCATAAAAAAAAACAATATATATATATCTTCTCCGGCTTCATCATGAATCGGGTGCCTTTACACCACCTACCCCGACTCTAGGTCCACCAACATTAAACTGAAGAGGGCCAAACAGCTCCCCTTCATGGTTTATAAACCATGCCGCAAATCTCATCGAAATCCAATCTACCCTTCCATCGTCCATCTAGAGTGTAGCTTAGTAGCATGTGTAGGTCAGCTCAATATCAGGGCCATACATGTCATGAAAGGAAATGTCAATGTGGGCTACAAACCCGTATCATGCAATCGGGATCTGAAAAGAGAGAAAGGAATGAGCAATGCCTAGTAAAGAAATACTAATCCTAAATTAGACAATCCACAATGGTCAAAGAATGCAAGAGGCATAGCTAAATAGCTCATATGTACTAAGACAAAATCATCACATGAATGACTAAATAGACACTATGATATCGCATGATTAACCACCTCATACTAAACATGCTATATATGCATACATGCTTTATGTTACTAACCAAAATGAAGATGAGATGCAATAATAACAGGCGAACTCACATGCCAAGAGAAATTATTTTATAGTGTGTATATCAAATCCACCCTTGATTAGGTTACCCATCAGATCATAAGCTAGCTCGATCTAGTCACTTCTAAAATCCTACATTTGGACTTTCGCTATATCACTATCATGGGCATCTCACTCCAAGGCATCCCAATATCATATAACTAAGGCATCTCATGATTACACAGCAGGGGCATCTCACTCTGAGGCATCTCGGTATCCTACAACCAAGGCATCCCTAATCACACACAGAGGCACCTCACTCCGAGGCATCTCGGTATCTCACTCAACTAAGGCATCCAAGATCACACAACATGGGCATCTCACTCCCCGGGTAGAGGTGTTAAATGGGTAGACAACCCATTTATCGACCCATGTTTGCTTAAATGGTTCGTTAATGGGTCGGCCCTTTTTTCCTAAGACACCCACGATGGGTTTTAAAAATAAAAGGACTGGGTCTTAAATGGGTCTACTATATACCCATTTAAGACCCATTTACCAACCCATCAAAATTAGAGGTGTTAAATGGGTAGACAACCCATTTATCGACCCATGTTTGCTTAAATGGGTCGTTAATGGGTCAGCCCTTTTTTCCCAAGACACCCATGATGGGTTTTAAAAATAAAAGGATTGGGTCTTAAATGGGTATACTATATACCCATTTAAGACCCATTTACCAACCCATCAAAATAAACCTAGTAACCCATGAAGGCCACGATTGACGATTCTACAACCCCCTCTTTGCTTTCGATTCGCCGCCACCTCCATCGCCTTGTCGTTGCTTGCCACTGCTTGTCGTCGCCTCGTCGCCGCTTGCCGCCGCTCATCGTCGCCTTACCGCTGCCCATCGTCGCCTTGCCGCCGCCCATCGTCGCCTAGTCGCCGCCCATCGTCGCCTTGTCGCCGCCCATTGTTGCCTTGTCGCCACCCATCTCTAGTGGCTGAGGTTGTCCGACAACTCAATCGTCACGGTGTCACCACCAACGGTAGGGTTCGGGTCGGCGAGGATGGAGGAGGGTCACTCGTGCTAGTCTGCGGCGGGTGTTCCAAGAAAGAGGGAGGGAATCGAGGGACTACTTCCAGCAGCAGCCGTATGGAATTTGTCCATTCAATCAATTGGGAATTTTAGTGCCACAATCAGTCTCATAGATCAGCTGGACTAGGGCGTTCCTCTCGATTTCACGAAGCATGTCAATCGACATCTTCATTCGACATTGAGTATAAAGGAAAAACCAAAGCATAATTGGGTTTTTGCTGTTGAGTCATGCTGGTCCGCAATTGTAATGCTTCTTGGGTTTCTGTCTCTGCTCTGTGATGTGGGTTGTGAGGACTTCTTGAAGATGAGAAGTGGGATCAGTACCCTTTCTTGAGCTTCCAAGGGGGTAAGTTTTGTTTTCTTTAATTTCGCTTGGTTTGAGGATTCTTGACTTTACTTACCCCTTTCTCCTCGTTGCTGTCTATGTTGAGTTGCCTTTTTTTAGTTGTGGCTTGAGGCTTATTATGTAAAAATAAGCGACAACATGTTTGATCGATCACTGGTTGCTTAGTGTCGTCAATTCATTTATGGAAGTGGTGAATTTGCTCAAGTCGATTTGACGGTGGAAGTGGTTTGTTCCGTGATGGGTTGATGTGTGTTTTTTCTGCTGCGAATTTGAAAGGGTACCCGAATTGCATTGTTAGAGCAGATTGTCTTTTCGTGTTAATGGTTCCATTGGTCTCATGGTGTTGCTAATGCCCATTTATAGTTTGTTATTGTCAATCCTATTCCATGTGGATGATTTGTCCTGGACCTTGCGTTCGTTTTGTTTGATGTATATTTTGCTTATGCTATGTGCAGATATTGTATCAATGATGAGAGATTGGCAATGAATAGGAGCTGTTCAATTATGAGATCCTTCTGGGATTCCTTTTCGCTTGACGGAGTGTGGGTTAGTGGCAAATTTCAATACTTGTGACCTCTTAAAATCAGTCTAGGCATAAAGGTGGCACCTGTAGAGAATGTTGCATCGAAGTTATTTGTTCAATGCTCTCGGCAAAAGGGGCTCATGAAGATTTATAGACACTTGCTCAACTATCAAAGTACTGCACTAATATTCCTTAAATTCTTACATCCATTGAGACACATTCCATCTCTAAAAAAAAATTTCTTTAGAAAAATCGGTCACTTGCCAATTGGAAAAATGATACTAGAGAAGGATAGATTGGTTTCTCTTTTTTCCATTGGTTTATTTTGGCCACATAGTAAAATGAACAAATGCTTGTAAAGTAGATAGAAAGCAACTTAGCTGTTCTCTTAACGTTGGAACCCTTGTGAGAATACTTACATAATTTGCTCGATCATATTGCAGAAAATGTGTTTAATCTTCACAGTTAAGATGTGGATTTCAAGAGGTTACATGAACTATATATATCTTCTAGAGCTCGTCGAGTGAGCTTGAGGCTCGCCGTGGCCGATCGCCGATCGCCGTTGTCGTGGCCGGCAGCCGGCCAAAGAAGAAGAAGAAAAAGAAAATAAAAATTTATATTTAAAAGATAAAATAATAAAAATTTTATTTTTTAAAAGATAAAAAATAATTAAAATTCGATTTTTTTAAATAATTATTTTAAAAATTATAAAAATTGTCCATTAAATTTGTGTTGTATAAAATTATTTTAGCAATATCATTTTTTTTAAATATAAATATATATCTATATATATAATAAATTAAGTTTAGTTAAATGGGTCGAGTTGAGTATGGGTCAAAATTTTTGTATTACAATAAACAGGTCATAAACGGGTTAAATGGGTCGATTTGGGTTGGACCATTTATGACCCGACCTAGATCCGACCCGACCCACCCGTTTAATGGGTCTATCCCCGGGGCATCACTAATATCGTGAGCCTAATGGAAATCTCTTAAACTCATTTTATTCTACACATTTCACGCATTACACCTTTGAATTACAACATCACAACTACATGCGTATCTATTCAAGTGCACACAGTCACTTCGAAGCAAAATTCAATGATCACACACATCATCCCAACATGCCACACTCATTGCGCGTAGGTGATACAAATTGCAACTACTGAAATGATTGCACTTAGACTATGGAAGAGACATGTTTATGCACCAACTAACCAATATTAAGAGATCATTAGACTCCCTAAAAGCAACTAGAACAATAAACAAGAGGGTTACCATCAAGTGCATAATTTCAGACCAAAACAGAACATGGACTGATACAAGCAATTTCAAACATAGAAGCGAAAAGTGCATCCAATCTTGTCGAAAAGTTACAAAATTTTAATATGTTATAGAAGAGATATAGATTAGCATTTTTCACAAGGAATCTAAGCCTATTTCTCACAGTATAAAGAGCAGCAACCTACTGTATTAACCCCTAAATTTTGCAGCGATTTTCCAGATTAAGCGCCTACTGAAGAAAGATTGTTTCACTATCCAAATCTCAACAGTTTGTTCTCCAATTTTGATATGTTGTCCCTTAGAATGTGTCCTACAAATTTCATGAAGGGTATGAATTCCAACTAAGTCCTGATAAGTGCATAAAATTCTCAGATTGTCCCTAGGTACTTCGGTTTCTCACTGGTCAGCTTGCCGTTCTATAGGAAACTTGCACATAACACTCTTAAATGATACATCGAAGCCTAAATTCCTTAGCACACGCTAAGGAAAGCTAGTTTGTTCCTACGATAACTCATTTTAATCCAAACGACTCCTAAACTAGCTTGCACTGTGTCTCTCTTCCGAACAGGGCATCTACGAGTTCTAGATCCTATCTATAGTCATTACAAGCCATTTATTTGATCTACGGTCTCCTTTAGAACCTTGATACCACACCCACAGAACCCAAAATGATCTCGACTACCCACAAAATTTATGTAACAAACCTACAGTCCAAACCAGAACCCAAACTCACCTCACGACCACCCAAGATCAACATGCAGCACACGTCTACGCTTAAATAGTCTCCTACTCAACCGTCTCGGCATCCACAGCTTTCTCGAGCTCGGTTCATCGCCCATCCGACCCCGATCTTCACATGCAAAGGCTCAAGACTTTATTTGAACTCCTATCTAGCCCATTCAAGCCCAAAACAGAAGCATCAAGACCCAACTCACAACTATCCAGCATGCTCCACGAATACTCTTCATAAATGGTGGATAAATTCGAGTTTAGCATCCCATCATTTCCTTACTTGGTTGTTCGATGTTGCCAATGAGTCTCCTCTCCAAGAATCTACTCTTAAGCTCGTGCTTGAAGAAGAAAAAGACGCCGGAGTTGCTGAGCTTCGTCTCTGCTCAAGCAGCTAAAGAAAGGAAAAGAGAGAGTGGAAATAGAGAGAGATGGGTCGGTTTCGGGGGAGGGAGAAGGCGTGAATGTTGAAGAGACCAAGATTTGTGTGCAGATTTTTGTTTTAAATCCCAAGGAAAACAATGATGATAGAAAGCATGGTGATGATCCCCGTGGAGATTTCGGCACTGAAAGAATTCTGGAGGAAGTGAAACACACGGTCCTTGCATATTTTTTCCTTCATGATCATCATTTGGCACTCAAGGAAGGGTTACGATTAAGTCCTAATCTTTGTTGTAATTAGTCTGCTAGTCTCTAATGTCTTTCGCTTAATTTTGTTCCAAACCTGCAAATTTTTCTATCCTTTCATAACTATAGCTCTACGAATTAACACGGTCAAATTAACACGTTAATGTCTCAACATTAATCTATAATCGCAAATGAAAAATAATCATGAGAAAAATACTAAAGTTAGTGTTCAATTAGAAAATTATAGTCGCTTATAAATTTTAACAGGGCCCTAATTAAATCTCGCGTATGACTATCTATAATCTTAATTGAAAATTAAAGTTCTCAGGCCTAAATACACGTCTTTGGCCCATTGGGCTCATCCCACGGTCTACTAGGCCTAGTTTATAACCTTAATGAACCCAACTCTTGGCCTGTTCCAAACTAGGCCCAGGTCCATAGCTCATCTTTTGGCCCATCGAACCTGTGCTCGGTATCTTAACACACTCCATTAACTTCTTAAGCCCACACTTTCTTTATGGTCCATTGAGTTTGTCATCTAGCCCACTTAAATAACCCAAGCATATAATAGGCTGTCTATAATTATAGGGATGGAAAATCTAGGATGTCACAATATTGTTCATGTGGATATGAATCACGACACATTTTGCTGTCAAGTGAGGTATGAGCTTAGGAGAGCTCACGACTGTGATCGAGCGAATTGACATTGTTAATCCAAAAAGATGAAATGATGACATCTTTTGGGCTATGTACCATGAGGGAGCTTCCATGGTCAAGTACCTTTAAACTCGACCTTTTCCCCCCACTAAGGGACTGAGAGGGTTGAGTTGCAACAATAGGTGGTGCCTGATTTCCAAGAGTCGATCAATGGAAGGTCAGTCAAACCAGTCGAATTGAGTTCAGTGATCTTTTGGGTGGCTTAGTCCTTTGGTTTTTTAATTTTGTGCAAAACCTGTTCAATTTGAGGAAAAACAGTCCAATTCTAAGAGATTAGGCCAATTAAACCATATAAATGTGATTTGGTAATTTTAAATTAGCCTAATTACTTTATTAACATGAAAACTATTAGACCTACAACATGGGTGCATGCAATTGGACTTTCTAGGCCAAATTGGACAATTTCATGCAATTTCTTGATTGAAATCACAAATTAATTGAATTTAGTTCATATTGCGAGGCACCTATTGGATTATTTGCCCATACTTAGGATAACATATTGTATCCAAATTAACTTTGAATTGATGTCACAACTCTTAGGCTAAAGATGTCACGGCCCGAACCTCGAGCACGTGCCCATCCTTCGGTGGTTGATAAAATTTGTGACGTCCCAGGACTCATTACCAACCCATTCGAATTACTAATCCCATGACAATAACAAATGTGGGATAGAAATGCATGACAACAAAGTTCAAATCAACACATTATAAGAAACCACAATCCGGTTTACAAACAGAGGCCAACTCTAGGGTCTAAGTACAGGAAGTCTATCTTCAACAAGAACTTCTGATCTACCCATGCTCCTAACCCTTCCACCTCAAGCTTTGGCTTCTTCGCCCTAGGGACCTGCAATTTTTTATCCCACAACGGAGTGAAACGACGTCTTAGCAAGGTCATCCCATAAACTCCGACTAGGAAAAAAATATGCCTCAAGGGTTGCCTAAGTGCAAGCACAAGTCAGAGGACTTACCTTTACCTCCATTCTTTCCTGCAAGTCAATATAATTCAACCACTCAACCAATCAATTCAACTCAAATCAAATCAAGTCATCAAAATCAGATCGAGTCATCAATCAATCGATCTAGTCGATTCCAAGTCATCAAGACCATCACTCGGTCAATCCATTCAATACTATCTATAAAATTAGATCATATCAAGGATTGCTCACTCTAAGCTGATAAAGTATACTGCTCTTGCTAAGCTGACATATCAAAGCCCTCAGACTAATATAATATATTGATAATGTTTACCAGAAGCTACTAAGGTATACTACTCTCACTAAGCTGACATATCAAAGCCCTCAAGCTGATATTGTATACCGGTATACTGCTCTCGCTAAGCTGACGTATCAAAGCTCTCAGGCTAATATTGTATACCAATGATGCTCACTCTAAGCTGATAAAGTATACCGCTCGCGATAAGTTGACATATCAAAGCTCGTAATTTGATATAGTATATTGTTATCACAATCTGAGAATGCCACCATTTTTATCATTCCCAATAATAATAATTGTGTGTAGGTACAAGGTTGGCCTTAGCGAAAATACAATATTTTCCCTTTTGAAAATCCCATAATTTCAATGATACATAAACACATTTTTTGCGTTGTAAACCGACGCCCGGTATTTTCTAATTAATTACTGAAAATATAAAATTTTGGGATAAATTCCCAAAATTACAAATCACACTCAAATTGCACAAAATAGCACTCAATTAATTAAACAAATCATAACATTACGATCAGCATGAAATTCCGATCACCAACTATCCCGGTCTAATTTTCGGAAAATAATAATTAATTAAATAATTACGAAAATTAATTAATAAATGCAAATAAATAGCAAAGATGCACACTTAGGCCGAAAAAGCCTTATTAAAAGCCGAGACGGGGACCGAAAAAATTTCAGAATCTATCTAGATAAATACTGCGGCTTATCTACTTGCTAATTGTGCTACTTTAACCACCTAACATGCAATATCGAACGATTAAATTACTAATCAGTTCTAACTAACCACCTAAATCATAATTAGCCTAAACAATTAACCCTTAAACATAATTAACTCCCTAAGCGGAGATTAGTGAGTAAACTCACTAGATTAACGCGAAAACCGGTTCACGGCGATGGTGACGTGACGGCGACCGATAAACTCCGAAGTGGTGGTACCAACGGAAGCCCGGACCGGGCCGAAATCGGCCACACAAGCCCACGGTTGGGCTGGTCTTTTGCTTCTGTGCTGCTGGACTTGCTGCCTCGGTTCCGCTTGGCTGAGCTTGTTCGTTGGGGCTGCTGGTCTTGGCTTTGAGTGGGCTGGATTGGCGGGGAACGGATGGCTTCGATGCATGAGACGATGGGCTGTTGGGTTCGTGGACGTGGAGAGGGCGTGCGGCTGCTTCGGTGGGAGCTGCTGCGTGCGAATCGGTGGAAATCGTGACGCGGGTCAGCGCCAAGAGAGAGGCCACTGGTTGACTCAGTGGAGACCAACGAAAATGAAGCGGGCACGCGGCAAAGCTGAGGGAAATTGGGCGGTGTCGTTGGCAGAAGGGGAAGAGATCGTGGGGTTGTCTTGCTGGAGAGAAACCGCACGTGAAGATGGAGGTTGCTGTCAGCGTTGACTGGAGGGGTGAGCCGGCTTCTTCGACCGAATAGAGGAAAAGCAGAAAAAGCAGAAGGGTCGGGGCGGTTGCACCGAAGGGGGAGAGAGGGAAAGGGATAAGGGAGAGGGAAAGATGTCGGTCAAGAGTCAAAGAGGTAAAAAATAAAGAAGAAGGTGTCAGGGGACTGTCGGATTGGGTGGGGGAGGAAAATGAGAGAGAGAGAGAGAGAAACGTGCGAACGGAGGGGGTTCGGTGAGGGGGAAAGGAAAGAAAAATCAAACACAAAAAATCTTGAATACTTGAGTGCTGATTCGTGCTTATCTTCAGCTCACTTTCAACCAATAATATCAATTGGTTATCCAAGACCAATTTCAACACCAACTTGCACAATTTGCACAATTTGAAATCCAAATGAAGACCAAAATAAGACAGCCCCTCTAGCCTTCGAATTTCCCTCAATTTCGAATTCTATTTCATTTTTCCCGGAATTCGAATTCTTAACAAATCTCTCTGATTGATGTCCAATTTTGTTGAAGAAAAATCCACACAATTTCCTTTCACCAAGTAGCTCAAACAGGAGGCCAAAAATCTGATCAAATTGCCCATCCGAATTTCCATTCTTTTACAAATTGTCCGAATCGATTTTCCGTAAAAATCCCAAACTTGCCGAAAATTCCTCGAAAGATAAGTCGACGTTTCTAAAATAACTCGTGACATGACATAATTTTCAATTTATGAAATCGGGTTCAAATTCACTATTAATTTCAATCGGACGTGATTTTAACGTGACCTAACCTATCGTGTTGCTTTTAGGAATTTTTAGTGCAATTGACCCGTGGTCAATTATTTTCAAACCACAATATACATCTTCGACACCCTAGCAACTCTCAGTTGTCGTGAAAATCTAAAGGTTTTAAATACGGACATAGGGCACCAAAACGACAGAAAAATCAGTCTAGTGCCGATCAATGAGAATTTTGCAATTTGGTGGAATCACCCATGTTTAGCCACACATCTCAGTCGAACCGACTTATCTCTGATCTTTGATCGATTTTTAATTGTGTCGTAATGACCTTTGCAGATTAGCATAGTCGAGCAGTCGATTCCTGATCGAATTCTCAAGTCTAGTGCGTTTATATTCCTTAATGGCTTCACCTAATAGGCTAGTTATCTCATGAGTGGCTATCTCAAAGAAGAGCACTACAGGCGCGTAAATGAAAAGCCCAACTTATCCAATCGAAAAACAAAACTTGAAAATCAGGATGTCGCAAAAGATGAACCAAGGTTTAATTAGCAAAATTAAGCCTTAGTTTCAAATGGGTCAACCTAAATTTGTTTAATCGAAGTTCATTAGCTTGATTATCCTATATTTGAGGAGGCTGAATTCCTCAACTTGAAAAGTTCCTAAATGAATATCCTAAAATGGACCTTGGATTTGGACTTATTTGAAGAAAATGAGCATAATGAAAGTGTCCAATCGCAAATCATGAAGAATTTATTTGGACCCCCTAATTAGGCTAAAGTGACAATTCACATTTCGACATGATCGTTCTCCAATTTGAATGAATGAGTGAATGGGTAATGGTTGCTAGATCAAATGTTGTAAAAGAAACTAAGCCTAATGAGGACTAGAATGAAAGTAGTTTTTTTTTTTTTTTTTTTTTTGGTTAATTTTTGAAGCCAAAAGCAAAAAATTTGGAAAACAAGGTTTTTAATTTATTTTTGGAAAGTTTTAAAGTCAAATTGAAACTAAAATGAAGGAATTGTGGATTTTTGGTTTTTTCAATTTTTTCGATTAAAGGTTTGACCAAAAGTCATCCCTTTAGTTGATTTTTCCTAAGAGGTTGATTTTCAGATCAAATCTTTGAAATTTATGAAAATTAACTTGGCTAAAGTGAAGTTAGGGCCATTTAGGATCTTTCTGCGCAAAAAGCCAACTTTTGACCCAGGGTTGAACTTTTGACCCTGCGCCTTCAAAAAGTGTATGTTGAACAACCTCTAGGTTTTGAAGAATCAGAAAGATCGGGTGATGTTTACCGTCTCAAGAAAGCACTCTATGGCCTAAATCAAGCTCAAAGTGCATGGTATAAAGATTGAGTAACTTCTTGATTGATCATAACTACTAGCACCGCACTACATACATTAATTGACAAGGAAACACCTATAGGAAAAACACCAGAACCAAGGTTGCCAGTAAAAAGGGATACACTAGGTGTACCACCTATGGCACCACTGGTCACAGCTGCTCCATCGCTATCAGCTCTTGCTCAATCTTTTTTGAGGAGATTTTTCGAAGGGATTAGCTGCTCTCATAGAAACCCATGGATCCAAACAAAATAAGCTACTAAAATTTGAAGGCGCAGGCCTACAAGCCTTGCAAATTGAACTAGTATTGATAGCCCAAGAACAAACAGTTGTTGAACCATCGTATCCAGCTGCTTAGCCCTTTTAGTCCTCACCAAAAAAAATCTTCGATCAAGGAAGAAGGAATCTTAAAACTTGTCGTTGCGAAAGACAAAAGCAAACAGGTTATTGAAGAGCCTGAAGAAATCCCTGAATTGATCGTCTCACAGCCTGTAGGAAGCGAAGCCACAAAGGAAACCAAGGAAGCCCCTAGAGACAAATGTCAAGAAGACGACAACAGCTGGGTACTTCAAAATTTCGAATCTACTGTTGGTTTTGAAAAGATAAAACCTTCGAGTCCCATCTATCTCTTTCTCAAGATCATGAAAATGTAAACCATGCCTTTTACGATCGAGGTATTATTCCTCACCGCTTTATCGATATTGAATTTTTTGTACAATCATGGAATTTTTCTCTCTGATCTTTTCGAGACCCTTCAACTCAAGTTCTTTTACTCAATAAAAGAAGAGGTCCACCTTACCTTAATGGCAATGTTTTATTCAAACCTGCACTTTCCAAATAGACTCTTTTGTCTTCACCTTTCAAATGTTGTGACATTGAATGAACTTGCTGAAATCATCCACACTAAATATAATGTTTTCAAAAGATTCCGGTAGAGCCTGAGGAGGCCTACAGCTTTGTCTTGGAAACTCCAAAATTTTATCGAATTTCTAGAGAAATTGTCCCATTAAGCCTTCTCCCTCTCAAAATGAAAGACGAGAAAACTGCCTTTATGGCGCCTTGGACACATGCATCTTTAAGCATTTCAAGATTGATTTCTCTGATGCTGCACCACTTGTCATGCCAAATGTTGAGATCGAGAAGAAAACCTTGGATAAAATGATGCTGAGAATGACACCGGAAGGATACGTCAATCATAGAGAAGAAGTCGTTTCCATTGGTCATAGAGATCATGACAGAGTTGAGGCAAAGATCCAAGAAAGACTCGTTGAACTAACCGAACCAAAAAAGAGGAAGATCACCATCACTACCCAAGGCCTCTCGTCCGCCTAGGCCAGAAAGATCACCATCACCTGCTATGGACATCTCTGCCTCTCTTGCAAGCCTTAATCAACTTCATGTAGATGTTCAGGAAATCAAGACCACTATCTTGCCTTCGACAGATAAGTGATGAAGATTGAGCGCACTCTCCTTAGCTTGGATTGCTACAACTCAATACAAGACCACCATCTTGTCTTTGACAGATAAGTGGTGAAGATTGAGCGCACTCTCCTTAGCTTGGATTGCTACAACTCAATACGACCAAACCTAGAGAGCGCCTAACTTGAACCCCCCATTTCGTTGCAACAATGCAAAAGACCTCGCACCTAAACATTCTTTGAACTTTTTTTGCTTCTATTTTGGTTTTTGCTACTTAGGTCCAATATCCTATATCGATCTATCATTCAACATCAATGAAGCTACTCTCTTTCATATCTTTTTGCTTGATGACAAAAAGGGGGAGAGCAACTTGATGTGAAATATGTTTTGCTAAGATCTGCTCATAACATTTGCTCCCAAAAATGTTTGTGAATTTGTTGATCTGCTCATAACATTTATTCCTACTAGCATTTGCAAATTTGTTGATATCTACTCTTAATGTTTTGCTCATAATAACTTGGCATAAACATGTGCTTGTTCGTACATGACAAATCTTGCTAAGTATGTTAAATCACCTGAAATTGAACAGCTATTCAAAACAGGGGGGAGCATGCGAGTGTATCATCAAAACAAGGGGAGCGTTCAACTGTTATACTTTGAACGCTAAATACTTGATGACATTCTCTGGATAGAAGATCTTTATGCAACTATGTTCTATCTCATTAAAGATCATCTTAGTTCATATCTCCAAGCTTTACTGCAAAACATCCTAAGGAGATCCTATTTAATTTATGAAAAATTCTTTCAAACAACATCTATTATTCTTTCACATCTATAAGATAGTTTTGTCATCATTTAAAAATGGGAGATTGTTGGAGAAAAATCTTTAAGTGATTTTGATGATGTCCAAACTATCTTTAGTATATCACTTACAATGGTGTATGCAGATGTTTGGATAAAAAGACTACAACACTTATGCTGTGATTCATTGGAAAGAAGTTTGCAAATGTCCTACTATAGCAAACAATACCAGTCAACCTAAAAGATTAGTAGTTGATGATGTTTGTATTGAAGCTGTAAACATCAGGTCGATGGTGTTGTAACAACCAAGTACATCTGATGATGTTTGTTGAGTCAGCTAAGTAGCTGTTGAAAGACTTGGAGTCGCACAATAGCTAAACCCAAATAAAACATGTAGCAGAGCAGCTAGGTTGTCTGACAGGTCAATTAGAGACTATAGTGAGAAGACAGTAACAATTACTATTTTTGGTTAGTTTGCAAAAGTTCAAGGAAAGAAACTGTATGGGCAGTACCATCCCTGAACAACAGCTCAATGGAAACTCTTCAGCTGCTATCTACTTCTCTAATTCATTTTCAATAGATAGATTGAAGAAGGATAAAAGGAAGACCTTAGAAAGCTAAAGGAGAGAGTGTGCGACATAAAAAATCAAGAAGCTTACTTCCTATTGTTTCTCTTAGCTATGACCTCTCTGTCATACTATTTTGATATTTGTGTTGTTTAGTAATTGTGAGAAAGTTAAGTTTACAAGTGTAAGAGCAACAACTAAGTCTAGATAGTGGTATTTATCGTGAAAAGGATCAGTGCTAGTGGTTTATAACATTTCAAGAAAATTGCTAGTGGAATCCAGGCCGTCCTGAGGCTATTAGTTTGAAGAGTGGACATAGGTATGTGGATAAAGCCGAACCACCGTAACTCTTTGTGTGCCGCTATTCTCTTCCTACATACATTTGCACACATTTAGTTTAAACTCTTTTTCTCAAACATTAGATTGAACTGATCTTCATTTAGTGACTAGCTAATTTATGCAAAAGATCATCAAAGCTCAAAAACAACCAATTCACCCATCTCTAGGTTGTATTGTTAGCCACAAATAGGATTTTGGAGCTTGCGTGATATTGCATGCGGAAATAGCTTCTAGTTTTGGTGTGTTCTTGAACTAAAATTCATGGGATTTAAGCTTTGAGTGCTTTCTTAATTTTTGGCTTTGATTTCCAGTTTTGAAAGGCGCTAGACCTTTGCTATTTTTTTTAATTTAATTTTATAGAGCTTTTTGTGATTCGAATCTAGTGAATCTTCCTCATGAAAGTTGTGCAAAACATCTTGATCTATAATATATTTAATTTCAGATTTTTCTAAGTTGAAATGATTTGCACGAGGGCCTGGTTGCTCACCACGTTAAATCTGCCCAGTGTAGTAAAAACGGAGGCCTTGATGTCTTCTCGATTTTTTTAAAATTTTCCCTTTCGATTTTTGATATGCTTCCTTAACAAAAGTTGTAAAGGACATCATTTTCTTATAGCATATCCAAATTTCAAGTTTTGAGAACGTTTTGGTCACGAGATGAGTATTTCTTAAAGATCAATTATTTTGTTCCAATTAACCAGATTTTGTTTCTCTTGAGCAAATTACTGCTCTTTATAAAACAAAGTCTTGGACTTAATGCCCTTCATGAAAAATGCTATTTGAAGTCTCTTCTACAATGCGTTAAATTTTCATAATTTTTTCAAATTCATTTATTGAGGTAACAATCTTGACTGCATGATCGGTTCCATTAATGTCAATTAGTGTTGAGTTGTCAAGACATAATGTTTCATCTTGTTTGAGTTCTTGGATACATGGCGGAACTAGTCCCTATGAATGAGTGTTGTGTTTTGTGGTTCGCAGGCTTGCCAAGATAATCATGTGTGAATTGCATGCTTAAGATACCGTGTGATGAATACCATCAGATAGCAAATTGATGATGCCCCATGGAGTAGGAGAGATTCAGAATGCCTAGAGACAACAAACCCTAGAAGCCTAAGGACAATGAAACCTAGATGCCCCGAAGTAGGGATGCCATAGTTAGTGGACCATGAGGTTTGTGTGGGCCAGATAGCGAACCACCGCAATGAACTAGAGAACGCACCATAATTCCGATAGATAGGAGTGTTCCTCCTTACGTGGTTCGGCGAGCGCACTGACTACATTGACCATGCATCTTGGATTGGAAACAAAAAGTGAAAACTAAAAACATGTGAATTGTGTATGTGTGCGTGATTGCATTGTTCATCAAGGTTAATAAGTCCTTATGTCTAAGTCCAATTCTGAGTCTAGCTTTCAGTTAAATCTTATCGTCATAGTTCATTTGTCCTTAGCATGGTGGCGTAAAATCCTAGTTAGGGGGTGAGTGAGTCACGTATCTTATGCATATTTTTCGTTCGTGTGAAGGGTCGATTGTATGGCATAGTGTTTTGGATATTTTGTTACTTGGCATTAACTCACTCTTGTTGTTGTTCACATTTTTTAGAACCCTAGACATGACTGTGATTCTTGCTACCCCTATCTCATACTTTGATGCCCTAATAGATTTTGAGGGGTAGATGTACGAGTTCACCTATTCAAACTTTCCTTCTATGACTTTTATATGCTACATCTTTGCACTCTATATAGATGTAGGTCCATCGACTGGCCGTATCGCCAACATTGGAGGTTATCTAAATGGTCCTCTGTCTTTCCCAAAGGACAGCAGCAATAGCGATGATGAGAACAGTGTTAGTGGGGAGCCAGAGATAGGGGTGATCGGTTCCTAGTCGGTTCTAGTTCCCAACCCAAAACCAAGAATTGGACTGGAGGGATCGGTTCCTTATTTCTGGAACCGATAACTGAACTGAAAAAGGTCGGAACCAAGGACCTATCGGAGGAACTGGTTTGGTTTGGCTCTTGCGCGGTCCAATAGAATTGACCACTCATGCTAAAAATAGTCAAACTAGACTTGAGAGAACATTACCCCCTCCTTAATCAAGTTTCTCACTTAGTTTTAGCTAAAAGGCCAAAAATGGCTTCCTCATTAAGGCTACCTCGCTTGATTTTTATAGGCAATCCCTCAAATGCTCTTTGAGTAATTGTTCAATGCGGGACTCTTGGAGGCTTGGAGCAGACACTTACGTGAGGGGTAGCGAGAGAGAGAGAGAGAGAGAGAGAGTTTGCAGGGGGGAAGAAGGGAGAGGGGGAGGGCGAGGGACAAAAAGGGAGGTGCTTAGTCCCACATCGAGTATGTAGCAGAGACAAACAAGCCATTGGTGTCTATAAATAGCGATGGATGAGCAGGTGATTTCTCTATCTCTCGGCCAATGTCCTTTGTTCTCTTGGATTTACAATAGCATTGAGAAGGGCTTTCAAATGGCACTTTAATTGTCACAAATATTCAAAATTAAAATATGTTTTGAGGAAGTAAATTAAAGTTTTAAAAAAGGAAAAGTCAACCCAGTTTGGGTGGTCGGCTCTATCTTTGTAACTGGGAATTAGACCGAAAATTATCAATTTTGTTTTTAGGGAATTGGGAACTGAATAAGCATCATTAGTAACTGGACCAAACCGGTTGATCCGGTCTAGTTCGAGCAGTTCTCAGTTTGGGTAGTTCCCTTTGCTCACCCCTAGCCATAGGTGAGGCAGATGAATGGTGGTACGAAATCAATTCTGAGACACGGTCTTTAGCACTTTTTCAGATTGAACGATGTGGAGCGGGTGGTAGGTTGTGGATACTTTGAGGGCATTGATGATGTGGCTAGTGTAACCCTATTATCACCCTTATCGATAAATTATATAAGAAATGAAAGCCATTGCTTGTTCTCTCTTGCATTCGTCCATTATTGTTGTTGGCTTGCTTGACGTCTAATTTTGACTTCCACTTGTGCCAAAAAGTGAAAAGATTAATATCTTGTGTTGGTAAGGTGGTGGAATGGGCCGCTGTCACTCCCCAATCCTCCAAGTGTGTGCCCATCCCTATGCAGTCGATTAAATAGCGACGTCCCAGGATGCATCGCCGACCCATTCATTTTAATGCGTATGCGGAAGCAAATAATTAATCCCCAGACAACATGAAGATGGGATAGAAAAGTAGGCCCACAATTTTTGAAAAACCAACCCACCACACCTTAATATACGTATCAAGCTATGTCATATACAATATTAGCCGACTATATACAAGGTCAGCAAAAGGGGGGGGGGGAGTAGAGGCCACAAATCCTCTAATCAGTCGAGTCTTCGACTGAATACTTCGGGGTTCCTGGCTTCGACAAATTCGGGTCCACCACTGAACCACATGGTGGGTCGGCCATGCCTTTCCCAAAAGCAACCTCCAACACTGACATAGGAACCTCAGACTCCGATATGGGACCCTCATTCTGTCCATTCCACTCACAACAATACCATGATTTGTATTGATGGGGTACCTTATGGGGTAGACCTGCATCAACCCAGACCATGGACCTCATGAGTTAGAGACCCATCCCCTCGGGTTCCCATGAAGCGAAGTATAGCACCTCTGCTCGGTGACCTTCTTTGGTTGGCCAAAATGCTTGGGAGGAGCTGCCATCTAAGGATCTAAAAAGGTTATCTCACAACGGGGTGAGACGACATCTCGGCAAGTTCATCCCCTAAGTCTCGACTAGGAAGAAAATACGCCATAAGGGCTGCCTAAATAGAAAAACGAGTTAGATGACTTACCTTTGCCTCAATTCCTTCCTGCAGATCAGTATGATTCATAAATTCAACGAATCATTTCAACACATCAAAGCATCAAATTAGATCGAGTCATCAATCAATCAACCCAATCGATTCCATGTCATCAACACCATATCTCGATCCACTCATTCAATACTATCTATAAATTCCAATCACATTAAGGATTGCTCACTCTAAGTTGAAGATAGATAGTATAGCTTACCTAAAGTTGATAATAAACATAGTTCTCCAGAAGCTGATAACAAAGTATATTACTCGCCCTAAGCTGATATATCAAGGCCCACAGGTTGATATAGTATACTCCCAAATGCTCACCAAAAGCTATTAAGGTATACTGGTCACCCTAGGCTGGAGTATACCATCTTGATCATCTAATAATTTCACCATTTTCATCATACCCGATAAAAATAATAGTGTGTGGGTACACGGTCGGCCTTAGCTAAAATACAATACTTTCCATTATGAAAATCCCACTAATTCCAATAGTCTATAAACACATTTTTGGCGTTGTAAACTGACATCGAGTAGTTTCTAATTAAATATAAAAAATATTAGATTTTGGGATAAATTCCCAAACTCACAATTCACACTCAAATTGCACAAACCGGCACTCAATTAAATAAATCAATCACACCATTACAATCAGCATGAAATTCTGATTATCGGCTATCCCGGTCTAATTTTTAGAAAATAGTAATTAATTAAATAACTGCGAAAATTAATTAATAAATACCAATAAATAGCAAAAATGCACACTTATGCCGGAAAAGCCTAATTAAAAGCCGATACGGGCCCGGAAAAATTTCGAACCTAACTAAATAAATAATACAACCTATATACTTGCTAATTGCACTACTCTAACTACCTAACATGCAATATCACTAATCCGTTCTAAATAACCACCTAATCCATACTTAACCTAAACTAATCAATCCTTAAGCATAATTAACTCCATAAGCGGAGATTATTGAGTAAACTCACTATTTTAGCGATTTGATGGGACCACGACGACGGTGAGGCGGAGATGATTGACAAACTCCAAAGTAGGTGCACCAAGTAAGGACCGGAAGCAGTCTGAAGTGGGCCAAATAGCGCTCAGCAAACCCAAGGCCTCGGATTTTGCTCTTGGGCCGAATGAGGAGGCTGAGTGGGTTGGGGCCAAAACGAGCAGGGAGGGGCGGCGAGGCTACTGCAGACTTGGCGAAGGTGAACGGTAGTTGGACAGTGACGGAGTAGAGACGACGGCCTACAACTGAGCTTTGATGACCACAGGGGAGGCTCAAGCAACGGCTACTGGATGTGAAACGAACAGGGCAAGTGACGGACAATGCTGGCTGGTGCGGGGCACAACGGCCAAACGGTGGGGCTTTAGTGGGTCGGCGATGGTCGACAGTGAGGTAGGGATGGCTGCTCGGTTTCTTTCCAAGTTTTTGGAGCTTCTTTGGTCTGGAAAAATGGAGAAGGCGACCGGTGAGAAGAAGGGGACCAAACAAGCTTGGAAGGGGCCACTTTTGGCTCAATCCTACTCCTTTGCCCCCTTGGCTTGAGCCAACCATGCCCAGCTAGTTTCCTCAGCCATTTTCCAGCCCATTAGCTTGCTTAGGAAGTCTTGGAAGAGGTCCAAAATGTTGAGGGACCAAGGGCTACGAATTTGGACTTGATTTTCTCCAAATTGGATCAATCCTCTCCAATTGAAGCCAAATTTTGGTCCAATAAAATCCACCACCGAGTCCTCTATCAAATTGGTATTTTTCCTCACTAATAGAACCAACTTACATCTCAAAAATGCGATAAAAAATTGTCCCTTGAATTTTCTACACAAAAACGGCCCTATATTAACTTTTCGCCAAAAATCTTAGTTTATAGAAAAATCTTCGGAGGATGAGTTGACACTCCTAAAATGACTCGTGACATTACAAAACTTTCAATTTCTGAAATCGGATTCAAATTTGCGGTTAATTTCAATCGCGTGATTTTAGCATGAAGTAACCTATCGGGTAGCTTTTAGAAATTTTTAGTGCAATTGACTAATGATCGATTTGTTTCGAGTCAAAATGTACCTCTTTGACACATTGGAGACTCTCGATGGTCGTGAAAATATTGAGATTTCAAATACAGACACAAGATACCAAAAGGACAAAAAAATCAGTCTAGTGCCGATCGACGATAATTTTGTAATTTGGTGGAATCACCCAAGTTTAGCCACACATCTCAATCGAATCAACCTATCTCTGATTATTGCAACTGCATCCATTGACTGCTGAACCAACTCTGGGCCTATGATGACTGTGACTGCATCCACTGACTTCATCCCAACATACTGGCGTTTTGCACGCTCTGCCATACAACGCTTTGAAAAGAGCCATATGAATGCCTGGTAGCTGTTGTTGTAGGCAAACTCGACAAGATGAAGCTGTTCCTCCCAGCTTCCCTTGAAATCCAACATGCAAGCTCACAGCATATCTTCGAGGGTCTGAATCATCCTCTCAGACTGGCCATTCGTCTGAGGATGATATGCAGTATTGTACTACAGCTTCGTTCTTAAGGCAACCTGCAAACTCTTCAAAAAAGCGGCGGTGAATCTCGGGTCTCGGTCTAAGGTAATCATCACCGGCACTCTATGCGGTCGAACTATCGAACGCATGTACAACTCTGTGTGCCTATCCAAATCAAGGTCTTTTTGTACTGTAATGAAGTGAGCCAACTTTGTCAGTCTGTTGACCGCTACCCAAATGGAATCATTTCCTCTCCGACTCCTTGGTAAGCCTGTCACAAAATCCATTATGATGTACTCCTATTTCCATTATGGGATCTCGAGAGGTTGCAAAAGTCCTCCCGGTTTACAATGATGTGCCTTCACTTGCTGACATGTCGGACACTTGGCGACATGCTTGGCGATGTCTGCCTTCATACCAGACCACCAATAGTGTTGATGCAGATTTTGATAGATCTTCATACTGCTAAGATGAATGCTGTAATTGCTACAATGAGCTTATGATAATATTTCCTCTCTAAGCTCTATATCGTCAAGTACACACAATCGTCCCCGGAACCTCAATGTTCCATCCTCAGAAATCTAAAAATCAGTCTTTCTTTTATCAGTATCTTTTTGTAGAATCTTTTGAATATCTAGGTCTGTCGGCTAAAGTAATTTGATCCTGATTTGAACATTCAGCTCAATTCCGACTCAAAGAATTGACGACCTTATTTGCCTTCCCAGGGTGATATAAGATATCGCAATCGTAGTCCTACAGAAGTTCCATCTATCGACGTTGTCTCATGTTCAACTCCTTCTGAGAGAATAGATATTTGAGACTTTGATGGTAAGTGAAGATCTGGAATCTTTCTTCACACAAGTAATGTTTCCAAATCTTCAGAGCGAAAATGATTGCTGTGAGTTCTAAGTCACGCGTCGAGTAATTCTGCTCATGAAATCTCAACTGATGGGAGGCATATGCAACAACTCTATCATGTTGCATTATCACGCAACCCAATCCTCTGAACAACGCATTACTATAGATCTCGTATCCTCTAGGACCAGATGGAATGGTCAACATATGTGCGGTAGTTAGCTTTTGCTTAAGCTTTTGGAAACTACACTTGCATTTGTCTGTCCACACAAATTTCTCTTCTTTTTTCAAGAGTCAAGTCAATGGCAACGCCAAAGCCAAAAATCCTTCCAAGAACCTTTTGTAGTAACTTGCTAGACCCAGAAAACTTTTGATGTCTGTCACTATAGTTAATCTTGGCTAGTTGATCACTACTTCAATCTTGGTCGGGTCCACGGAGATTCCTTCACCTGAAATCACGTGACTTAGGAATGCAACACGAGTCAGCCAAAACTCACACTTACTAAACTTAGCTTACAATCCATGAATCCTTAGGGTTTGAAGTACCATTCTCATATGACTTTAATGTTCCTCAGAACTTCTTGAATATACCAAAATATCATCGATGAACACGATCGCGAATTGATCTAGGTATTCCTTAAACACTCGGTTCATTAGATCCATAAAGGCAACTAGGGCATTCGTCAAACCAAACAGCATTACAGTGAATTCATAATGGTCGTATCGAGTATGAAACTCTGACTTTGGAATGTCCTCCTTCCTGATCCTCAACTGATGATACCTTATCCTCAAGTCAATCTTCAAAAATATTGACGCTCCTTGCAACTAATCAAACAGGTCATTGATCCTCGGGAGTGGATACTTATTCTTGATCATCACTTGATTGAGTTGATGATAGTCAATACACAGACACAATGAACCATCTTTCTTCTTCACGAACAGAACTGGTGCTTCCCAAGGTGATGCACTGGGATGTATGAATCCCTTATCCAACAATTCTTGCATCTGCACCTTTAGTTCCTTCAACTCAGATAACGCCATCCGGTAAGGAGTCTTAGAGATTAGCTCTATCCCGGGTGCTAACTCAATCACAAACTCTATCTCTCTCTCTGGCAGCAGGCTTGGCAATTCCTTCGAGAATACATCTGGAAACTCTTGCACCATTGAGATATCTTCTATCTTGCACCATCGTATCCACGACATTTGCCAAGTAACCTTGACAACCTTCATCTAACAAACGGGTTGCCTCAAGCAACAAGATTAAGGTAATCGAGGGTCCTCCTCAATTCCGAACAAACTCAAAACTCTCACCTTCTAACGGGTTAAACTAAATCACTTTATGAATCACTTTACGATAGCAATCCGTCTTAGCTCGTTACTTGGTAAGCCAATTCATGCCAATTATCAAATTAAAGTCATACATGGCTAGAACTAATAGGTCTATCCTCCCCTCTCGCTCACCAATCGCTAACTTGCAACCAAAACAACCCAATGCAAACAACACCTTATCCTTTAACGGTGTAGATTTGCTAACCACTGACTCCAATAACTCAGGACTTAATCCTATCAGCTTAACATATTGCTCAGCAATAGAAGAATAAGTAGCACTAGGGTTGAATAAAGCATAAGCAGCATGGTCGTTCAGTGAAACCGTACATGTAAGTACATCAGGTGCATCCTCTATTTGACCTCTGGTGATGGCACACACTGTCTCTTGAGCTGGGGGTCTGTTTTGTCCACCTTGCGATGCAAACTGCGGCGTGACACCCCTTATTTGACACATCGGTTGCGGCAGCGGTAACTATTGTTGTCCTCTTGGTCTTCTAAGACAATCTTGGGCCATGTGACCTTGTTGACCACATTCAAAACAAACGCCCGGTCTTCGAGGGCACGGAGCTGTACCATGTCACCTTACACACAAGCGACACACACCATTCTAGTTTGACGCTGACTTTACAATTCCACCCTTCTTATTGGGCAGAACATGGAACCTTCCTTCGGTCATGGGCCTCTTCCCATGTCGATTCACATCTCGATTCGAATTAAACCTGGATCCAGATGAGGCAGCTTGCTTGTTTAGACTTCTTTCTAGCAGTTGGGCTCGGTTGTACACCTCACAATAATCCTTTAGATCCAGGGGTATTAGCGGTTGTTTCAGCTCAAGTCGAAGACCATTCCTAAACCTTCGAGCCTTGTCTTTTGGATCCTCTATCAACCTCGGAGGATACTGAGAAAGCTCTGACCCTCATCGGCGTCCTACCCTGAGTCACAGGCCCTATAGTACACTTCCTAAGAGTCCTCTACTCCTGATTACTCATTCTGCAAGTTTTCTACTAAAACCTACATTCCAATTTCACACAGAATTAGAAATTGAGCAATCCACACAAACAAACAATTTCTACCAGACAACTAACATAGACATGCACTAGCATGAAATAAAGGCCATTCCTACTATTTATCCCATAAACTTAGAGGTTGGGACACCTAGAGTGCCATAACTTGGCACGAAGGGACACTTAAGTGCCATAACTTTAAAATGGTACACTTAAGTGCCAATATTGGAGTAAAATGGAACACTTAAGTGCCACTCCCGCGAAAATCCGGCCAAATGGCTGACGTGACAATTTTCCGGCAAGTTTGGTCCAAAACGGCGTCGTTTTGTATGCTGACGTGGCGGAGAAAATACAAAAACGACGCTATTTTGTATCTACGTGTAAATAATAATATAAAAATTAATTAAATTAGATTTAAAAATTAAAAAATAAGAAAAATTTTAAAAATTAAGAAAAATTTTAAAAATTTTAAAAATTAAGAAAATTTTAAAGATTTTAAAAAATTAAGAAAATTTAAAATAGAAAAAAAGGGGGGGTCGAACGGCGGGCGAGGGCTAAGCACTTGCCGCCGCCGCCTCCCGCCGTCGCCGGAAGGGCCGGCAACGGAGGGGGAGGGTCGGGCTGGGGTCGCCGCCCCCGGCCGAGCGATAGCGAGGGCTACGAGCCCTCGCCGGATCGCGGCGAGGGCCGTGACCCTCGCCCCAGATCTAGGCGAGGGCTCGCGGGCCCTCGCCGCTAGTCGGCCGGCCTCGCCGGCCCCTGGCCAGGGCCCAGCGACCCCGGCCGAGCCTCCCCACTCCGTCGCTGGCCTTTCCCGGCGGCGGCAAGGAGGCGGCGAGGGTCCACGAGCCCTTGCCCTAGATCTGGGCGAGGGTCACGGCCCTCGCCGCTATCCGGCGAGTGCTTGCAGCCGTCTCCGCTATCCGGCGAGTGCTTGCAGCCCTCGCTGTTGATCGGCCGGGGGCCGGCGACCTCGGCCGACCCTCCCCCCTCCATCGCCGGCCCTTCTCGGCAACGGCGGGAGGCGGCGCGCGAGGGCTCGGCCCTCGCCGCCCCCGTTCGACCTCCCCCCATCTTTTTTTTTTAATTTTTAATTTTTCTTAATTTTTAAAAATTTTAAAAAATTTTAAATTTTTTTGAATATTTTAAATAAAATTATTTTTAAATCTAATTTAATTAATTTTTATATTATTATTTGCACGTATACACGAAACGGCGTCGTTTTTGCATTTTCTCCGCCACGTTAGCGTGCAAAATGACGCCGTTTTGGACCAAACTCTCCGGAAAGTTGTCACGTAAGCCATTTGGCCGGATCTTCGCTGGAGTGGTACTTAAGTGTCCCATTTAACTTCAAAACTGGCACTCAAGTGTACCATTTTAAAGTTAAAGCACTTAAGTGTCCCCTGATGCCAAGTTATGACACTTGGGCTGTACTTCTGCCCATAAACTTATCTCACCTTATCACTCCATCTATCAACTTGCTTTATACCACTAAATGGGATGTCACGCCTCAATACTCCAAGCACATGCCCATCACTGTGTGGTCAATTAAATAGCAACGTCCTAGGACGCGTCACTGACCCATTCATTTTAATGCACATGCGGAAGCAAATAATTAATCCGCAGACAACACGAAGATGTGATAGAAAAGTAGGCCCACGATTTTCGAAAAACCAACCCACACCTTTATATACATATCAAGTTATGTCATATACAATATTAGCCGACTCTATACAAAGTTTGCAAAAATGGGGGGAGTAGAGGCTACAGATCCTCTAACTAGTCGAGTTTTCGACTGAATACTTCGGGGTTCCTGGCTCCGACGAACTCAGGTCCACTACTGAACCACCTGGTGGGTCGGCCGTGACTTTCCCAAAAGCAACCTCCAGCACCGACATAGGGACCTTAGACTCCGATATGGGACCCTCGTTCTATCCATTCCTCTCACAACGATATCATGATTTGTATTGACGGGGTACCTTATGGGGTAGACCTGCATCAACCCAGACCACGAACCTCACGAGTTCATAGACCCATCCTCTCGGGTTCCTATGAAGTGGAATATAGCACCTCTGCTCGGTGACCTTCTTTGGTTGGCCAAAATGCTCAGGAGGAGCTGCCATCTAAGGATCTGAAAAGGTTATCTCGTAACGGGGTGAGACTACATCTTGGCAAGTTCACCCCTTAAGTCCCGACTAGGAAGAAAATACACCCTAAGGGCTACCTAAAGACTAACACGAGTCAGATGACTTACCTCTGCCTCCATTCCTTCTTATAGGTCAGTATGATTCATAAATTTAATGAATCATTTCAACACATCAAAGCATCAAATTAGATCGAGTCATCGATCAATTGACCCAGTCGATTCCATGTCATCAACACCATCTCTTGGTCCACTCATTCAATACTATCTATAAAGTCCGATCACATCAAGGACTGCTCACTCTAAGCTGAAGATAAATAGTATAGCTCACCCAAAGCTGATAATAAATATAGCTCGCCAGAAGCTGATAACAAAGTATACTGCTCACCCTAAACTGATATATCAAGGCCCGCAGGCTGATATAGTATACTCGTAAATGCTCACCAAAAGTTACTAAAGTATACTGCTTACCAAAAACTGATATATCAAAGCCCACAGGCTGATATAGTATACCGATACACTGCTCACCCTAAGCTGACATATCAAGCCTGCAGATAGATATAGTATACCATCCTGATCATCTAACAATTTCACCATTTTTATCATACCCGATAAAAATAATCGTGCGTGGGTACATGGTTTGGCTTAGCCAAAATACAATACTTTCCCTTTTGAAAATCCCACTAATTCCAATAGGCCATAAACACATTTTTGGTGTTGTAAACCGACGGCTAGTATTTTCTAATTAAATACCGAAAATTTTAGATTTTGGTATAAATTCCCAAAATCACAATTCACACTTAAATTGCACAAACCAACACTCAATTAAATAAATCAATCACACCATTGTAATCAACACGAAATTCCGGTTACTAGCTATCCCGGTCTAATTTACGGAAAATAATAATTAATCAAATAATTATGAAAATTAAGTAATAAATACCAATAAATAGCAAAAATGCACACTTAGGCCGAAAAGGCCTAATTAAAAGCCGAGACGGGCCCGAAAAATTCTGAACCTAACTAAATAAATAATACGACCTATCTACTTGCTAATTGCACTACTCTAACCACCTAACATGCAATATCGAATCATTAAATCACTAATCCGGTCTAATTAACCACCCAATCCATACTTAACCTAAACTAATCAACTCTTAGGTATAATTAACTCCATAAACGGAGATTAGTGACTATACTCACTGGACTAGCAATCCGATGGGACCATGGCGACGGTGAGGCGGAGATGATCGACAAACTCCAAAGCGGGTGCACCAAGCGAGGTTTGGAAGCAGTCCAAAGTGGGCCAAATAGTGCCCAACAAACCCAGGGCCTCGGTTTCTCCTCTTGGGTCGAAGGAGGAGGCTGAGCGGTTGGTTAAGGCCGAAATGGGTAGGGACGAGCAGCGAGGTTGCTGCGGGCTTGGCAAAGGCGAATGGCAATCGGATGGTGACGGAGCGGCGACGACGGCCTCCAATTGAGCTTCAATAGCCATGAGGGAGGCTAGGGCGATGGCTACTAGACATGAAACGAATAGGGCAAGCGATGGATGATGCTGGCTCATGCGGGGGCACAACGGTGAAACATTGGGGCTTCGGTGGCTCAACGACGGTCGAAGGTGAGGGAGGGATGGCTGCTCGGTTTCTCTATCACGGCCTGAACCTCGAGCATGTGCACATCCCTCGGTGGTTGATAGAATTTCGCAACGTTCCAAGGACTCGTTGTCGACCCTTTTCATTTTATTGCACATGCGGTAGCGAATTAACTAATCCCCTGACAACAACAAACATGTGATAGAAAAGTAAGATAGCCGGTTTCAAATCAAATTCACTTTCATAAACACCTCAAGCTTATACAGAAGGTCTATGTCATAAAGAACTACTGAGCCACCTATACTCCTGACCCTTTTGCTTCAAGCTCCTGGCTCTTCATACTAGGGACCTGAAAATGGTTATTCTATAACCAGTGAGATATAAATCTCAGCAAGTTCCACCCCTAAGCCCTAGTTAGTACACCAACTCAACTCGGGGCATCTATCCAGAACTACCCCACCACAAGCAACAACCAACAATCAATTCGCATACAACCTTACCTAGTATGCCATACCATGCATGTTATAATTCAGCACAATACACACAATGTACATGGCCATTAGATGATACATTTCATCAATCACATACGAGTCACATCACAAGCGATCTCAAGTGGCCATTGCCACACCCCGCATGTTATCAATTCATGCACGCTATAAACAATGTGCTTAACTCATGCATGACCGAAATCACTGATGCCATGATCCTCATGCTTTCTTGCACATTAGCATAGTTCAGAAACACAATGCATATACTCAATGCATACAACAATTCAAATGCCTCATTCATCTTAGTCAATCACAGGGGTCCTGATTACAAGACCAAATCGTTATGACACGTCCCATTCTGTGCTACACAATTTCGTCCCATAATCCGGTGCATCAACAACACTCAACATGCGTTCCAATTGTTATCCACTGCCACACATGGGCATAACCTACTCCTAGTTCGGCTATCTACTGACATTTAGCCAAGCATCGTCTCCTCCCCTTGGAGCACGGTTTCATCACTATGTCGACAACGTTCCCGAAGGAGTATAGGCCCATAATCAATTACGACTCGAGCCCACCACATAGAGCATCCCATATAGGGTACGTCCAGCTCAACAGCTCAGGACGGTTCCTCATTAACCAACAAACGACAATTCATTATCGGCCTAGGACACCTTGCATTTCACTCATATGCCTCAATTAAGACAGTGATCCTGGCCTCTTTCCTTCGTATTAAAAACATCTGAGAAAGTAGTCATGCGTGTGTACACGTCAATTCTAACCAGAAAACTGATACTTTCCTTTTTCAAACCCCACCATTTGATATAATAGATAAAATCCATTTTCGGTGTTAGAACCCCACACCCGGGGTTCTCTAAATAAATACCAAAATTTCCATTCACCACACAATTGCACAATCATCACTCAATTCATACGGATGCCATACATTTTCACATCCATTTACTTCATAAAATCAACACACATAAATTTTAGACATTTTTCGCATTCTGGATGAATAGTGCACGTGAACAGTTCACGTGAACTGTGCACATGAACAGTATTTTGCGAATAGTGTCGCGTGAACAGTAAATTCCCATAATTCAATAAATAATAAATTATATTCATAAATCATTAAAACAATGATTAAATTAAGGAAATCAATCAATTAAACTAAACATGCTTAATTAATCACATAAGCATCATTAAGCTAATAAAGTAATATTAAGCTAAACTAATCTTATCCATTAATCTAACAACCTATCTTAGGACTAATATAACTTAATTAAATCGCCTAAAATAGAATTAAATCTAACTAAACCAACCCTAAGCAAGTTTAGGCACTAATCGAAGGATTAGGAGCTAAACTCACTCATTAAGCGGGCCAGAGGCACCGATGCAGCGGCGACGACGATGGTGGCTACGCACCGGGACCTCTACCACGATGATCCAAGGCGGTCCCAAGCTCAACACAACAACCACAGCTTGGACTCCCACTAAAAAACAGCACTGATGGAGGAGAAAACAAGTTGAACAGCTTGGCCGGAGCTCCAGCGAAGGGGTTGGCCGGCAACCGGTGGCACCTAGGGGTCTTGGGAGTCTTGCTGGAGGTTGGGATGGGCGAAGGAACGACTGGAATGGAAGAAAAAAAATGAAGAGAGAGAGCTCCATCAAGGGAGGCCGAATGGGGAAGAGAGAGAGTGAAGTGAAGGCTGAAAGCACTCCTCATTAAGGCCATTAAATGGCTACTTCAAGTCCCCATGCATGATGACATCATCTTCTCTCTCTTCTCTAGCGTTTTTCTCCCTACAACTAGGGGCAATTTGGTCATTTCACCTTGCACAAATTACCAATCTGTCCTTGGGCTGAAATTGGTGGATGGGCCTAAAGATCGGGCTTGGCCATGAATATGGATGGACTTGGAAATTGATTGGGCTTGAAATAGCTAAGAATTGGCCCATGGGCTTTGAAAGATGAAAAGTTGGTTTGGGCCCAATGGGCTCATTTGCTTTCTTTGGGCCCATTATAGTGGCTGTCCACCTTAGGCCTAAGGCTCACACTAACTTGGCCTAGCCCACATCCTCACGGGCTTGCTTCATCAGTTAAAAAATCCCTTTTCCAATTGCTCGGCTTAAGTGGCTCTATCGGTTGTTTGAAGTAGCTTCATCCAAAGTCCGTCCTAGACATTGTCGATAATTCAAAGCCCAATCTTTAGTTCTCATGCTATGTCAATTTCGCCCTAATGCCATTTCGGTTACAACTTAGACTGACGGGCAGCTCTGAAGATTCACACGAAACCGACTCGTGCCAAACCACGTTCAAGTCATCTCGACGCAAGGACGTTCTGGACTGCATGAAATTACAGAGGATAGATTCTTATTTCAAAGTACAGGATCACTGAGGATTGATATAGGGTCGTTCGCGGGTTCGATAACAGTAAACGGAATCACTTGTCGTTCCATTATGTTCTATCCACGAATCGACTTCTAGTCGTCCTTAGAATCGGCCTGCCTATTTACAGGATCGTCCTCACGTAAGTCTCATGGTAAAGTCATTTTCCTAGATCGAGTCCTTTAGTTGTTTGAGTTATGTCTTCATTAGCCTTTCTCCTCAAGGTCAATATCTTAGGAGTGATCAATTCCGAGTGAGATCAACCACCAATGCATTGACGAAATTCACATTCATTCATCCCTTATAGGGCTCGAATTTCAGGATGTCACATTCTCTGCAAGTTTTTGGAGCTTCTTTGGTTTGGAAAAATGGAGAAGGCAATCGGTGGAGAAGAAGGGGACCAAACAAGCTTGGAGGGGGCCACTTTTAGCTCAATCCTACCCCTTTGTCCCCTTGGCTTGACCCCACCATGCCCAGCTGATTTCCTTAGCCATTTTCCAGCCCATTAGCTTGCTTAGGAAGTCTTGGAAGAGGTCCAAAATGTTGAGGGACCAAAGGCTACGAATTTGGACTTGATTTTCTCCAAATTGGATCAATCGTCTTCCATTTGAAGCCAAATTTCAGTCATATAAAATCCACCGTCGAGTCCTCTATCAAATTGGTATTTTTCCTCACCAATAGAACCAACTTGCGTCCCAAAAACACGATAAAAAATGATCCCCTAAATTTTCTGGACAAAAATGGCCTTATATTGACTTTTCGCCAAAAATTTCAGTTTGCAGAAAAATCTTCAGAGGATGAGTTGGTGTTCTTAAAATGACTCGTAACATGACAGAACTTTCAATTTCTGAAATCGGATTCAAATTCATGGTTAATTTCAATCTGGCGCGATTTTAGCGTGACCTAGTTTACTAGGTAACTTTCAAAAAAAATTTGTGCAATTGACTTGTGATCAATTTGTTTCGAGTCACAATGTACCTCTTCGACGCATTGGCGACTCTCGGTAGTAGTGAAAATCTCAAAGTTTCAAATATGGACACAAGGTACCAAAATAACAAAAAAATCAGTTTATTGTCAATCGACGATAATTTTGTAATTTGGTGGAATCACCAACGTTTCGCCACACATCTTAGTCGAACCGACCTATCTCTGATCTCTAATCAATTTTTAATTGTGCCGTAATGATCTCTACAGATGAGCACAATCGAGTGGTCGATTCCTGGTTGAATTCTCAAGTCTATTGCATTAAAATCCTTTAATAACTTCCCCAGATAGTCTAGTTATCTCAGGAGTGATCAACTTAGAGAATAGCACTATGGGCGTGTCGATGAAAGGTCCGACTTATTCAATTGAAAACAAGATTGAAATTTTAGGATGTCACAGCTGCCATAGCTCATGACATAAAGCTTGACAAACCACCAAAAAAAGATGGGGTTGAAGGATGGAAAATGCGATGCCCTAGGCATGCCACGCTACTAGTGTGATCTTAATAGCCTTTACCTGTTTTTGCGCGTGAAAGCATGTATAACATAAATTATTGCTAATAGGACATAACAGGTCAAGGTTGGTTTCCAATTCGTTTGCTTTACTTTATTTAGTTACATAGGCGAACACCACCAAAGGAAAAGTTAGTTCTAATCCTGGGGAAATCCAAAAAGAAGCCTACTTTGCCACTAATGACACACGTACATGCCACTCCTTCCACACGCCCAACATTGCGACCTATACCAAAAAATAGAATACATCACCGCAAAAACCAACTAGCCTACAAGTCTACCGTCCCACATCACTCCTAACCATCACTATCCTATTCCTCCTTTGGATCGCTATACTCCTCGGGTCCGCTATTGCTATTGTCGCTGTTGTCCCAAAAATAGATGGGTTCCTTTAGCTCATCTCATTCTCAAATGAACCAGGCAACGAAACGGTACGGTATCATATGAGTGCACCCTATATCTACGTAGACTATAGACACCTGATGTACATACACGCACTCAAACTTGGAGAAAGTGACGCTCTCAAGAACACTCAAAATGGTATGGCTATCCATAACAAGCTAACGGGGGTACATTCATTTTTCTAATTATCTGATAAATTGTAATACAATAAGAGTAAGCCACAACTTAGCAAAAGATAAGACAAATTCATAAAATAGTCAATCCAACACACTCTTAATTTCTAGGACCCACCTACAATGAACATATAATGCAAACAATGAAGTATTCAGTACCTTCAATATACTCACAAGTACATGCAGCACACAAAATGCAATCATACTTAGTACATGTTCCATTTCACACTAGCCACATCATTTGATCCACGTTTATCTTACAGTTTCAACTGATGGCAAGTTGTACCGTACAAGTGACTTTCGAACTGACCACTCCACAAACTTCTAAGGACCCCAGTTACCCCCTTGGTATCCCATTTCCAGGCATCTTAGGAACACACAGCATCATAGGAATCTCTCCCGACATCAAATTCAGGCCATTATAGAGGAATTTCGTCACACAAGCCTAAGGTACCACATCAATAACCAAATCACACATCACCATGGGTTGCTATTCATAGCCTCATACTCATCCACCATCACATACAAAATGCATATGATATGACATTTAATTCTATCAATTTCGTGCAAAGGCTATGTCATACAACCATTACAATAACTTGATAATTCATGCATAACTAAACAGCTAGTAATTGCAAATTATGCCACTATAATTAAAAAATCGAAATCATCATCAAATGACATCACATCACAGTGAATCATATCTTGTTGAAAAGCTCAATGTGTGCTGGTTATCTTTCTCGATATACATCATTTCAAGTTTTTCACGTTTTCCCTTCATAAATGGCTCATTTTGAAAATTGGTTAGAACAGAACGGTTTTGCTCGATTCTAGAAATTACTTTGACTAAAATAGTAAACGATTTCCAAAAAATTCAAATTTTGGATATGTTACAAAAAAGACCATGATAAATTTTTTTTTTATGAGAAACCAGTTAGAATCATCATGCAACCTTGTGGTTTATTTGCTTGAAAGTGGAGTAAAACAGAACCTCAAAATAGAGTGGTTGACCCCTCAGAAATCAGTTCCCACATAACACAAACCACCTTTAAAAATTCCCAAATTTTAATATGTTGTAGAAAAAATAATTATAAACAATTTTGTGAGAAAGCTTATGAAGATTATAGGTAGAAAAATTTGTGGAAAATCAAAGAATAGTGAAGGTCACACTCTCAGCTGTACTAGATAATGAAAACCGAAGAGAAGCGCGACGATTAGGCCACACAAATTGGAACAGAATAATCTGAAATTTAATTCTGTTAAACTTCAAGATGTCAGAAGCAATTTGAAGAAGTTTCTCAATATCTGGTCGGGAAAAATAGTAGTAAAAATAGAAAAACAAAAGTTACAATAAATACGAGTTTCCTAAGTTCAAACCAAGAACAAGGATTCAAACCCTTTTGCCATCCTATGAACTTCCAGTCATCAAAACATCACACCAGAAGCTACAATAACCATGCAAGACATCATTCATGTCCATTTCACATCCACAAGTCATTAAAAACACATGCAAGGCACAATCTTGACATATAACTCACCTACAAGACCATCTATGGCTATATCATCCACATGTATGGTCAAAAATCATTAGAGAACCAACACACATCACATTAAATGTGGCATCCCAAAATTCAAGACAACCTCTAGATGTATTAAAGCCCATGATTAGGTAATGAAATTACCTATGATTTATGCATTAGCCATTGGTTTTCTTTTAAGACCAAGTATTATATATTTGTGCTCATGAGTTATTAAAATTAGTATTATAGGATAAATTAACGAGAAGAATTTATTCTTGGCTATGCACCTCAGAGATTTAATCCCTATAGATTAAATGTTACAAGATTATGGCCATATGAAATTGAAAATTTGAAATCTATGAAAGAGAGAATTAAAGATGAATAATTAAAAGTGAAATTGGGGCTTATTAGGGTTGAACTTTAGGCCCAAGGGTATTGGACCTAAAGTGGGCCAAATTGGCTTGGCCCATGAAGCCCATGGAGAGGGCTGCCGTAGACCAAGGAGAGAGGGGGAGTGGCCGGCCCACTTCCAAGCCCATTATGCATTGGTCTTGCCAAGTGGCAAAAAGGAGACTTCATTCATTGGCCACTTTGGGTGGCTCTTAATCATTGCAAATGATTGTGATCTAGGGGGAATAAAAGGGAGAGAGTGACCGGTTGAAGGGAGGCTGTTGTCCAAGCCAAGTGAGAGAGAGAGAGAGAGGGTTGCCGAGAGAGAGTGAGGAACCGAGAGAGAGGAGGAAGAAGCCGCTCATCTGTCCACTTGTCCGTTGCCTGTCGTCGTGCGTTCGCCATCCGTGTGCCATTGTTTGCTCGATTTTGAAGGAAAGTTGGGATCCATATTCTGCTCTTGCATGTTGTTTTTTGCATGTGTGTTTGAAATGGTGATGAATCTCGGATGTTTAGGGTGGGAGAAACTGAAGCTTGAGTGTGTTGTTCTTAAAAATGTATTATGTTCTCGACTATACCGCCTGACCCAGAATGTTGTAGAGGCTTGCATGTGGGTTTTTAGTCGAACTTTGGCTTTTACTTCTTCATGAAAGTTGTAGACAACATCTCAAAGTATAACATACTGAAATTTGAGACAAAATGTTTGAGTTTTAAGGGGTGAAACCCTTCCTCTACGAAACCGCTAGATCTGGAACTGTTTTGTCGACCTCTTGGTGGTTTTGTGTGTTACATGTCATCTTTTACTAAGAATTTCACTTCGAATACTTCACAAAATTTGTATAGAACATCCTGATGATTAATATACTCAAATTTGAGGCAAAACGAACAAGTGAAGCCTAGTGAAACGATTTTCTTTTGAAGACGGCAGATCTGGAAGTATGGTACTGGACTCCCGAGACTTCATGGACTAAATGGTGACTATCCTTTGAGAATCTCACTTAGATACCTTGATGAAAGTTGTATTGGATCTGTTAAGGTAAAAAATATCAAAAATTCAGAGGAAATGAAGGAATATATGTAGGCGAAACCTCGATTTTTCGGAGACAGCTAAACTGGACTGTTCGGTACTAGGAACAGTAGTTTTGTCCGTCCATAGTAAATTATCTAGGACTAATCTGGATATTTAATTTATGTGTTTTCCGAAATTGTGCAAGCTGGAATTTGGTAAATCTCAAAAATCATGATGTATGGATTATTCTAAGTTGTATGGACCTCATGAATTGTATTGTCATAAGTGATTGTATCTTGCTGCATGTGTTGATGATGATTGGAAATGCATATATGAACCAAATGATGAAAATGATCTTGTTTGCCATCACATTATATGCCATGTTGAAATTGAGCCACAATTGTGAATATAAACTATGATAAATGAGAAGGTCATCGGAGGTGTGAGCCGACGATGCCCCGGGAGTGTCGGGATGCCTGGCCAGGGAGTGTAAATGCCGGATGCCCGTTTGTGTCATGATACATGCTCGGAGGTTTGTGCCGGATGCCCGGTTGTATCATGATGCATGCCCGGAGGGTCCTCGGGAGTTTCGAGATGCCCGGAGAGTGGGGGAACCGGAAGCCCAGAGGTTTGTGCCGGGGGATGCCTCGTGATGCCAGTTGGGGTACGAGATGTTTGGTAGGTATTGTGCCGGATGCCCGGAGGTTTGTGCCGGAGGTTCCGTGCGATGCCGGTTGGGGTGCAAGCGATAAATGTAGGATGCAAATACCGGTCCCGTGAAAGAGAAATGTGGCGGCCCAAAATGAAAGAATAAAATTGGGAAATGGAAATTGAATTATGCATGATATGGTAACATGTATGCGTGAATGCATGGATGTATGTACACCTATGGCATGATGGTATATGTGACATGATGATGGTGAATGCATGGATGTATGTGCACCTATGGCATGACGGTACATGTATAACATGATAATGGTGAGTGCATGGATGTATGTGCACCATGGCATGATGGTACATGTGTGACATGATGATGGTGATGATTACATGAGGATGTATGTATATGTGGTATGACGACATATGCATGGCTTTAAGGTAAGTTATGCATGGATGCATGAAGGACATGTGTTATGCCATGATTGTTATGATTGTATTGTGTGATGCATTGAGTGGTTTATTGGGTCTTTTGCCTGCTGAGTGGCTGTACTCACCCTTTCGGGGACCAACATTTAAGTTTAGAAAGATGCCGCTCCTTGTTGTCACGCGGGGCATCTTTTACGGCCTTCCTTCGGATGTGGAGGTCGAGTGTGTGGAGATCGATTGTCCCACCATTCCTGGTCTGACGTTCATTCGAGTTCATGCATTAGTGATGTATGACGTGGGCCTGGTTGAGGGCCCTGTCATTCAGGAGTTCATATCCGTTCATGTTCGTCAAGACAGAGTGATGCGGGGGATGTTGCCTCCACCACCGCCTGACGCACTGAGTTGGGTGTGATGGCCCGTGCGTGAGAAGTAGAAGCTGCAACTTTTTGGACAATAGCCGACACTAGTAGATGGAGGACTTTGCATGATCGACATAGAGGGTCGAGTTGTCTCTTTTTGGGGTTATGGTCGAGTGTAGCTAAAAGTCTTGGCCTTTCTTTTATTGTACCGACCTGAGAAAATCCATCATGAAAATATGTAAATAAAAGTGTCTTGGCTTTATCTTTTCTTATGGTGTTTAGTGGTGTGCAATTGCATCATGGTTGTTGGTGGGAGAATTGGTAGAACTCGATTATGCTTCCCCAAATAAGATGCGCTGGGACCGTTATAAAAAAAAAATAAATAAAAATGCCTAGGAACGAAGGTTCTTCTTCGGTATCTGTGGTGACCTCAGGCGCTTCGGGGTGCCACAGTTGCCTTGTTATTGGTATAAGAGCTATGGTTTATTTGGAGTGATAAGGTGCCTTAGATGGAAATAAGGATAGAATGATGCACACTATAGGATACTAACTTGAATGGTTGACTAACTTTGAACAACGGGTGATGGATATTCACTCGTAGATCCCTGGTAAATAGTGTGAAGTTGCTTTTGTGTGTCAGTAACTTTCTATGTTACTTATGTGACTTTAGTAATAACCTTAATTAATGATCTGACTACTGACATAGAGTTGCAAATTATTCTTGAGGCAAATGCTTGGAAATCTGGAGGAAAATCATGGTACTTGCTGGAAGTGCTCATCCATCGTGGGCTGAAGCCTCTGCTGCAGAGGTTGAACCTCGGATGGAAGATATCTTGCAAGCATTGACTAATATTGGAAATCTGATGGAAAGGCAAGGGCAGCAACAACCCGGAGTGGAACGTTGCCCTCAAGGACTAGTGGAACAATTCCTAAAGTTGAAACCACTTAAGTTTAGTACAATGGGAAGTCTTGAGGAGGCGGAACAACGGATTGATGGAATGGAGTGAATTTTCAGGTTGTTGGACTGCAGTGATGTCGAGAAATGCAAAGTTTTGGTGGAGAGGTTCGAAGGATACAATCTTTCCACCAGGTACTGATGTGAACTGGGAAGACCTTGTTAGAGCTTTTAATAGGAAGCATTTCTCTTATTGTGCTAAGGATAGGAAGATCATTGAGTTTGTTTAGTTGGAACAAAAGGAGCTGACAATGGACCAGTATGAGGCAAAATTTTCTAAATTGTCTAGGTATGCTCCTAGGTTGGTTGAGGATCGAGAGGAAAAGGCAAAGAGATTTCTGAAAGGACTAAGGACTGATATCATGAAACAACTAGTGTCTTTGAATATAAGGGATTATAATGAGATTTATGAGAGGGCACAGTTGGTGGAGCAAGAGTTAGTGAGAGAGCAATCGGAATCTAAGAGGAAGATGACCTTTAATGATATTCGAAGGGGTAAGAGACCTTATCCCGATCAAGGTCAACCTTGGGAACCTAAGAAAAAGAATAACTTTGGAAATTTTAGAAGAACTAGGAATGGCCCGATTCTAGGGAGAGTACCTTACCAAAGTAATATTTGTCAGAGATGTGGTGGACAATATGGACAAGGACCCTGTAATGATCGATTGAAATGTTTTGGCTGTGGGCAAAGGGGTCACTTTAAGAAAGATTGTCCACAAGAGAGGTCGCAACCAAATGTCAACTCGGTGCGACAGGTACAACAAAGTACTGGTGGACCAAACCTACCAAGGAATCCACAGAGGCCACCACCACAAGGAAGGGTGTATGCAGTCACTCAAGAGGAAGCAAGAGCTTCCGAAAGTGTTATTTCAAGTATGATTTCGATAGAGGGATAAGAAGGTATATGTGTTATTTGATATGAATGGCAAGCATTAATTTAGTCAAAAAAAAAAATATAGATGATTGTGAGAAATAGGAACCAAATCTTTAGATATGCCTCTTCGTATTTCTACATCACTAAAAGACATGTTGTTATCTACGTTAGCTTGTGAGATGTGTGAGATAACCCTAGGGGAATGAGATTTAGAAATGGACTTGATAGTGATAGTTATGTATGACTTTGACGTTATCGTAGGAATGGAATAGCTCCGTAAGCAATTGACTAGAATGAATGATCTCCTGTGATAGTACTTACCCGTGCGCTAAGGATAAAACCGTGAGGCTAAGAATGGGATAGGTCAAAGCGGATAATATATCGGTAAGTTAGTCCCTATCGAAATGAGACCCTCTAGTGGATGTGTAGTTTGGGTTCGAACCAGGCGAAAGCTGGTGTACCTGTAACGACCCTATCTGATGAGGGTGGGGAGTGGACACCGAGGTCAGAGGACCTGAACAAGGAGCGGCTCCTAGCAGGCTTCTAGGAAGGCAAAAAGGGGGCAGGAATGAACCGAACTATGAACTGAACTGGGAAAGTAGTGTTTCTGGGATAATTTTATCAGAGTGGCGCAGCGGAAGCATGGTTAAGCTTGTAGAACTTTTGTTTGAAAAAAAAAAAGGAATGACAAGTTGATGCGTTTGTGCATTGATAATAGGCAATTGAATAATGTAATTGTTAAGAGTAAGTACTCATTACCTAGAATTGATGATTCATTTGATCAGTTGCAAGGAAGTTCAGTCTTTTCTAAAATTGACTTGAGGTCAGGATACCATCAACTAAGGATTAAGAAAGAAGATATCCCTAAGACTACGTTTAGGACTCATTATGGACACTACGAGTTCCTTGTTATGTCATTTGGACTAACCAATGCACTGGCCGCATTTATGGATCTAATGAATAGGGTATTTAAACCTTATTTAGACCAGTTTGTGATTGTTTTTATTGATGACATCCTGATATACTCGAGAGGACCTAAAGAGCATGAACAACACTTGAGGATAGTTTTGCAAACTTTGAGAGAGCATGAGCTATATGCCAAATTTAGTAAGTGTGAGTTCTGGCTGGACCAGATAATATTTTTAGGGCATGTGGTATCGGGAGGAGGAATTGTAGTAGACCCGGCGAAAGTTGAGATGGTAATAAATTGGTCGAGACCGACAACACCTACTGAAATACGGAGTTTCTTAAGACTGGCTGGTTATTATAGAAGGTTTATTGAGGGATTTTCACGACTGGTAGGTCCTTTAACAAAATTGACTCGAAAGAACGTGAAATTTGAATGTAATGGAGAATGTGAAAGGAGTTTCCAAGGGCTAAAAAGAAATTGACATCGGCTCCAATTCTGACTATACCAACTGGACCTGATGGTTTTACAGTGTATAATGATGCGTCTCACAAGGGATTGGGATGTGTTTTGATGCAGCATGGCAAGATCATAGCCTATGCATCTAGACAATTGAAACCCCATGAACTGAACTACCCAATGCATGATTTAGAATTAGCAGCTATAGTGTTCGCCTTGAAGATATGGGGGCACTATTTGTATGGGGTTTGAGATTTATACGAACCATAAGAGTTTGAAATATCTGTTCTCACAAAAGGAGTTGAACATGAGACAAAGGAGGTGGATGGAATTGTTAAAGGATTATGATTGTGAGGTAAAATACCATTCAGGGAAGACAAATAAGGTAGCGGATGCTCTTAGTCGTAAGTCGGCTATGGAGATGGCCAGTTTAAGAATGGCAGAATGGAGCTTGTTAAAGTTCGTAACGGACTCAAAATTTAAACTGAAAGTAGATTGCCTTACCGGTATGCTTACTGCATTAAGGGTTGAGCCTAAAATTATTCAGAAAGTTAAATTCCTACAAGAATCTGACCCGGAGATTTTGAAAGTGAAAGATGCAGTGTCTTTAGGAAAAAGACCAAAATTTCAAGTCTCTGAAGATGGAGTAGTAAGATGCCAGAGACGACTTTGTGTTCTCGACAACGAAGAATTAAAGAAGGAAATCCTGTCGGAGGCACATAAGAGTAATTATAGTATTCATCCAGGTAGTACAAAGATGTACAGGAACTTATGTCAGCAGTTTTGGTGGAATGGCATGAAAGCAAATACGGCTAAGCACGTTTCTTAATGTTTGACATGTCAACAGGTAAAAGCGGAACATCGTAAACCTGTAGGACTCTTGAGACCATTAGACATACCAGAATGGAAATGGGAGCATATAACAATGGACTTTATACAAGGATTACCAAGGACGTCAAGTAGTCATGACTCTATCTGGGTCATAGTGGACTGTTTTACAAAATCTGCTCATTTCCTAGCGGTTCGCATGGATTACCCAATGGACAAATATGCGGACATATATGTAAGTCAAGTGATACGCTTACATGGTGTTCCGGTAACTATTACCTCAGATCGGGATTCGAGATTCACTTCGAACTTTTGGTGAAGTCTTCAAATTGCATTAGGAACTAAACTATAGTTTAGTATGGCTTTTCATCCCCAAACAGATGGACAAACAGAAAGAGTAATCCAGACATTAGAGGATATGTTAAGGGCTTGTGTGATTGATTTCAAAGGAAATTGTGATGAAAGATTGCATTTGGTGGAGTTTGATTATAATAATAGTTTTTAGAAAAGTATAGGCATAGCTCCCTATGAAGCATTGTATGGAAGGAGATGTAGGACTCCTGTCTGTTGGAATGAAGTAGGTGAAAGGAAATTGACAGGACCTGAACTGGTACAAGTTACCACTGAAGCCGTTGAAATTATCAGAAAAATGCTTAAAGCAGCTCAGAGTAGGCAGAATGACTACACAGATAGGCATAGAAGGCCTTTGGAGTTTAGTGTAGGAGACCATGTATTCCTTAAGGTATCTCAAATGAAAGGAATATCTCGATTTGGAATGAAGAGTAAGTTAAGCCCTAGATTTGTCAGACCTTTTGAAATACTTGAAAGGATAGGGGATGTAGCTTATCATTTAGCGTTGCCTCCTAAGTTGGGAAATTTGCATGATGTGTTTCATGTATCGATGTTGACGAAGTACCAGCCGGATCCTGGTCACATACTCGATCATGAAGCCATTGAAGTGGATGAGAAAGTGAGGTACATCGAAGAGCCTGTGCAGATATTGGATCGAAAGGAACAAATTCTTAGAACTAAAAAGATTCCTTTGGTTAAGGTATTATGGCGATATCATGATATGGAAAAAGCCACATGGGAAAATGAAGATCAGATGAAGGAAAAGTACTCTTTACCTGTTTCAAAAGGGCACGAGTGGTGTCTAATTTAGAGGATGAAATTCTCTAAGGAGGGGAGAATTGTGGCATCCCAAAATTCAAGACAACCTCTAGATGTATTAAAGCCCATGATTAAGTAATGAAATTACCTATGGTTTATGCTTTAGCCATTGGTTTTCTTTTAAGACCAAGTATTATATATTTGTGTTCATGAGTTAATTAAAATTAGTATTATAGGATAAATTAATGAGAACAATTATTCTTGGCTATGCACCTCATAGATTTAATCCCTATAGATTAAATGTTACAAGATTATGGCCATATGAAATTGAAAATTTGAAATCTATAAAAGAGAGAATTAAAGATGAATAATTAAAAGAGAAATTGGGGTTTATTAGGGTTGAACTTTAGGCCCAAGGGTATTGGACCTAAAGTGGGCCAAATTGGCTTGGCTCATGAAGCCCATGGAGAGGGCTGCCGTCGACCAAGGAGAGAGGGGGAGTGGTCGGCCCACTTCCAAGCCCATTATGCATGGGTCTTGCCAAGTGGCAAAAAGGAGACTTCATTCATTGGCCACTTTGGGTGGCTCTTAATCATTGCAAATGATTGTGATTTAGGGGGAATAAAAGGGAGAGAGTGACCGGTTGAAGGGGGCTGTCGTACAAGCCAAGTGAGAGAGAGAGAGCGGGTTGCCGAGAGAGAGTGAGGAACCAAGAGAGAGGAGGAAGAAGCCGCTCATCTGTCCACTCGTCCGTCGCCCGTCGTCGTGCGTTCGCCGTCCGTGTGCCGTTGTTTCCTCGATTTTAAAGGCAATTTGGGATCCATATTTTGCTCTTGCACGTTGTGTTTTGCATGTGTGTTTGAAATGGTGATGAATCTCGGACGCTTAGGGTGGGAGAAACCGAAGCTTGAGTGTGTTGTTCTTAAAAATGTATTCTGTTCTTGACGACACCGCCTGACCCAGAATTTTGCAGAGGCTTGCATGTGGGTTTGAGTCCAATTTTGGCTTCGATTTCTTCATAAAAGTTGTAGAAAACATCTCAAAGTATAACATAGTGAAATTTGAGACAAAATTGCTGAGTTTTAAGGGGTGAAACCCTTCCTCTATGAAAACGCTAGATCTGGAACTGTTTTGTCGACCTCTTGGTGGTTTTGTTTGTTGCATGTCACCTTTACTAAGAATTTCACTTCTACTTCTTCACAAAAGTTGTATAGAACATCCTGATTATTAACATACTCAAAGTTTAGGCAAAACAAACAAGTACAACCTAGTGAAACAATTTTCTTTTGAAGACGGCAGATCTGGAAGTATGGTACTGGACTCCCGAGACTTCGTGGACTAAATGGTGGCTATCCTTTGAGAATCTCACCTAGATGCCTTGATGAAAGTTGTATTGGACCTCTTAAGGTAAAAAATATCAAAAATTCAGAGGAAATGATGGAAGATATGTAGGCGAAACCTCGATTTTTCGGAGACAGCTAAACTGGACTGTTCGGTACTAGGAACAGTAGCTTCGTCCGTCCATAGTAAATTATCTAGAACGAATCTGGCCTTGATGTCTTCATGAAAAATCTACATTAAGGTCTTAAATATCACCTGGAAAAAATTCATAATTTTTTAAGGTCATTCAGGTATTTAAACTGAAATATTTCAAGAACCGCGCAATCTGATTGTATCCGAATTTTGCAAGCTGTAATGTGTGGGCTATATCTTTTTGTGTGAAGTTCTTTTGGGCATGTGTTCTTCATGGAGTTGCTACCTTTATGTCTTGCCTATCACATGTTGTGATTTTATAATTTTTTAAGATCATATGGATATTTAATTTATGTGTTTTCCGAAATTGTGCAAGCTGGAATTTGGTAAATCTCAAAAATCATGATGTATGGATTATTCTAAGTTGTATGGACCCCATGAATTGTATTGTCATAAGTGATTGTATCTTGCTGCATGTGTGATGATGATTGAAAATGCATATATGAACCAAATGATGAAAATGATCTTGTTTGCCATCACATTATATGCCATGTTGAAATTGAGCCACAATTGTGAATATAAACTATGATAAATGAGAAGGCCGTCGGAGGTGTGAGCCAACGATGCCCCGTGAGTGTCGGGATGCCTGGCCAGGGAGTGTAAATGCCGGATGCTCGGTTGTGTCATGATACATGCCCGGAGGTTTGTGCCGGATGGCCGGTTGTATCATGATGCATGCCCGGAGGGTCCTTGGGAGTTTCGAGATGCCCGGAGAGTTGGGGAGCCGGAAGCCTGGAGGTTTGTGCCGGGGGATGCCTCGTGATGCCAGTTGAGGTACAAGATGCCCGGCAGGTATTGAGCCGAATGCTCGTGATATAGCTAGTATAAGTACCTAGAGGGGGGTGAATAGGAATATAAAAGATTTTTCTCGAGAATTGCACAATACTAGACAGTTGATAGATTTGAGACAAACAATAATCAAAGTAAGACTGAGAGAAAGGAAGAGAAAATTGAACACGCAGTTTATAGTAGTTCGGCTTATTTCAAGCCTATGTCCACTCTTCTGCACTGACAGCCTATTGGTTGGATTCCACTATGAACAAAGAGATGTTACAGTGTTATTCTCCTTTGATTTCTCGGTGTAGATGATCTACCACACTAGCTTAAGGTATTACTAAGTATAGACACTCTTTGTGTATACAATTTTGCTCAAAATGTATCGACTAATAATCAAGGTGCTTCAGACTCTGGAATTTCTCTATCGATCATGCACTAAAGCAACTAGAATGACTTCCTTTTATACTCATTTATGCCATCATACCCATTGGCACTTACCAAAGGAATTCCTCCAATCTACCCGTTGGACGGAATCAATCAAGAAGATCATTCGAGCTATTAAAGGAACCTGACGATAGCTCATCAATCCTGTTCGCCCATACAACCAGGATCTTGGTTTCCAAGAATAGAACCTTCCAAGAATATTTCGTCGACCATCGGATCTTCAAACGATCTTGATTACGAATAAAAGAATCCGTTATATTTATCCAGCTAAGAGATCTTCTCCAGAAGATAGGACTAAATCCTCAACCAAATACTTCGGCTCTAGATTGCCTTCGTCACTGGATTAGAAAAACTGTCAATGAGAATAGTCTTGAGTCTTGAGTCTTGAGTGCTGAGTTTGGTGATCTGAAAGTCTTCAGACTCTAAAAGGAAAGGTCCGCAATTATCCGGACTAGACGATAGAAACGTTTTGTCGGCTTCAAAATATTCGGAAAGATTTCTCCAACAATCTCCCCCTTTTTGATGGTGACAAAACTTTCTGTAGATTTGAACAACTTTGACCTGCAAAACATTACTCAAGCAATATGGCTATCTCATAAAGATTAATAAATCAACCGGACTCTGCATCCACGTAAAAATCGGTTAGTCTTTCATGAGTAAGACCATACAACAACACTTGATATAAATGCAAATAGTCAAGCATAAAAATCCACACCCAAGTCACAAATTCAAGTTCACACCCAAGTCATACTCAAAAACAAACATTCAAACACACAAAAGAAATTTAAAGTCAAAGTTTAAAGAGTTCAAATTGCAATTCTCCCCTTTTTGTCATCATTAAAAAAGTATAGAAAAGAGTCAAGTGCGCAGGAATGTGCACAATCGGAAATCTCCCATTGATCGTACGATGCCTTCCCGGCCTCTTCAAGTCTTCCCGTAGATGAGCCACCTCTTCTCCTTTGGCATTGGCTTGAATTTGAAGAGCGAGGTCTTTCATTTGATCCGCTAGGGTAACAGAAGATGCTTGTCTAGCATTCTTCAGGACTTGAAGTTCACAGTCCAGAGCATAGATTTGACCCTGCATTTCCAGAAGAACATCAAGAATACGACGAAAATCTGATGTATTGTCCGTCTGTGTGCTCGCATTTGCTCTCTCGGATGGAGTGAAGGCAGACGATGGAACTTCGGTGTAATCGAGCAGATTTGACCTTCACTGTTGACAGCATGTGGTGTAGTCCTTCCTTGCTCGCCATCTCCCCCTGTCTCTAGGACCTCAATTGGGGAAGAGTGATGGCCATGTTCTTCAGCGTCTTGATTCCCTTTCTCTCCGGCTTCATCTGCAGGCTTTTCTTTCACTGCTTCTCCTTCTTCTTCAGCTTCTTTCTCTGTGTCTTCTTTCTCTTTCTCTTGTTGCTCCTCTGCTTCTCTATTCTTTGCTTGTCCCTTTTCTTCTCTCTGTTCTTTTTCCTCTGCTTCTTTTCCTTTTTTCTATCGTTCTGTTGATTCAGGTACAGAACATCTGGTCCTCTTCAATGCAGAGATAGTGAGATCTTCCTCTTCATCTTCATCCTCCAAGATAAGAGTTCTTTTCTTTTTGGATGGAGCACCCATTGGCTCCTTCTTTTTTCTCTTTGATGCATAAGATACTGGAGTCTTCACTTTGAACTTCTCCATTGCCTTATTAAGCTCTTTCAGACGCATTTTTGTCAGCATTTTCAAACCCACCACCATTCTATCGCATGGTCGAACACAAAGAGTATGTGGAGGTTCAATATTCAAGTGTCTGAAGATTTTGGTCACAAGACTTGAGTAAGGCAATTGGCCCTTGTCCTTCACCATTGCTCTGTACATGTGAAAGAGAATGGTGTGAGGGAGAGAGAACTTTTTCCCTGAATTGATCGCGTACATCAATTTCGCCTCGAAGTTAGACACGTCAGTCTTGGATGTAGACTTTGGCCTGATACAATTGATCACAATTTTGTGAAACAAGATGTTGATGGCACGCATTCTTGTGTAGGCAATTCTTCACTCTGTATCCCAGTCTTTGACAAGCTCCAGTGTGGCACGAGTAATCGAAACTTTGATCGGTTGGTAGCGTCTTCTTTCAACTCCAATTATATCTGCCAACATGTCCACATCTACCACATAGTCTTGGTCTCGAACACTGAAGGATATTATATTCGCATCTAAAAAGCTAAGATTCGAATAGAAGTATGCTGTCAATTGCGCATAACCGTCTGTGGTATCGGAGCAAAATTGCTCAAGTTGAAGCAGATTGAACTTCTCCCTTAAGTTCACATTAATGGCATCCAAGAAATCGAAATCAACACTCCTAGGGTTTATCACCCCTCGTTTCAACAGTCTGAAGAACAGATTCTCCTGTTCCTTCGATTTAAACAAATCCATCCTTTTCCCTTCACCTTCGCAGCAACACCCATTCTAGGTTGAAATTTACTGAAAATTTTATCATCATCGTTCCCGTCAGTCGGATTCAGTCCCGATACACGAGGGTCACTTGGAATGTTTGCAAGTGCTTCCTCAGCCTTTCCTTTGGGAGCAATTCCCAAATCCTCCATTTGTCGCAAAAAGATATACTCATTCCCATAATTCTTATTTTTAAGGAAATCATCTACGTAGTTCTGCGGAGTCACAATGCTCTTCAACGCACGATAGAGCTTGTAAATAAAAGAGGGTTTTTGGACTCTTACAGGGTCTGCGTCCTCAATTATTTCTTCCTCCGGTTGTTGACCTGCACCTTGTGGGGGTAGATGGTGAAGAGTGACGTGGTGGAGAGTGAATCGGGCTCTGTTGCTAACTCGGTAAATCTTCCTCTTCGGTGAGATCGAAATGGGTAGGCCCCTCCCTCATTCTCTATGGTCCCCTGTTCGCGATTCTTGAAGACTTTCTCGAAGAAGACATCCTTTCTTGTCGTTGAAAGATTCCTTTACTCGTTTTCCCAAGAAAAGATGACAACTTTCTCGAAGATGAACACGAAGTAGAGACAGGATTGGGAGGAGAATGCCTTTTTGGGGTTTTGAAGTTTAAGCAAGGAAAACTGTATATATATAACTCGGTCTAAAAAGGAAAAACCAATCGGCACAAAGGAAAATGAATGTACGCCTCTTTTAAAATCGATAATCGCCAAATAGAAGTTAATCTTTTTGAAAAGATAAGATTATGTTTTTCATGGAAATTATAAATTAAGCGAACTAACGATCGTACCTTTTCGAGATTGAATATAATAACAACTTACAATCTATAACCATGAATGTCTGAGTCTGAGGGTTGGAGAGTCTCTAGATTTTAACTTCCTCAAGTTTCAAAATGTTAAGTCTGGAACGGATAAAATTGAATTGATTTTTCTCTAAAGGTTTTGTGAATATATCCACTAGTTGATTTTTTGAATCAACAAATTGAATCGAGATTTCTTCATTTTGAACATGATCTCTAATGAAATGATGTCGAATCTCTATATGCTTTGCTCTTGAGTGAAGGATTGGATTTTTAGTGAGATTGATTGCGCTGGTGTTGTCACATCTAATCTCTGTGCATGAGTCTTCAATTCCAAAGTCTTGTAGCTGTTGTTTTATCCATAGAATTTGCGAACAGCAACTTCCAAGAGCCACATACTCCGCTTCTGTTGTTGAGAGAGCCATAGTGCTTTGCTTCCTTGAAAACCAAGACACTGTCCTGCTTCCAAGCAACTGGCAAGTTCCCAAAGTGCTCTTTCTATCAACTCTGCAACCGGCCAGATCTGCGTCTGAATATCCCAGAAGATTAAAGTCTCCCTTCTTAGGATACCAAAGACCGATGCTTGAAGATGAAGCAACGGATTTAATAATACGTTTCGCAGACTGAGATGGGATTCTCTAGGATCTGATTGAAACCTAGCACAGATGCAAACACTCAACAAAATGTCGTGTCTAGAAGTAGTAAGATAAAGAAGTGAACCAATGATGCTCCTGTACAGCTTTTGATCAACTTTCTTCCCTTCTTCATCTTTGTCTATCTTCAAAGAACTTGATATCGGTATGTCGGTCTTTTTGCACTTTTCCAGTCCAAACCTTTTGACAAGATCATTAGCATATTTTTCTTGATAAATGAAAGTTCCTTCCTTCAATTGTTTTACTTGAAGACCGAGAAAGAATGTTAACTCTCCCATCATACTCATTTCAAACTCCTCCTGCATAGACTTAGAAAATTTCTTGCACAGACTTTCATTAGAGGATCCAAAAATAATATCATCAACATATATTTGAACAAGTAAAAAGCTTTTGTTTTCCTTTTTGATAAATAAAGTAGTATCTACTTTACCTTTGACAAAACCATTATGTATTAAGAACTTACTTAGTACGTCGTACCAAGCTCGAGGTGCTTGCTTTAAACCATACAAGGCCTTTTTCGGTCAAGACCGAGTCGGCTTCTTTGGGTCTTCAAACCCTGGTGGTTGTTCCACATAAACTTCCTCATGGATAAATCCATTTAGGAAGGCACTTTTGACGTCCATTTGGAATAACCTGAAATTTTTATAATAAGCAAACGCAAGTAATAGTCGAATAGTTTCTAACCTTGCTACTGGTGCGTAAGTCTCATCATAGTCTATTCCTTCTTCTTGCATATATCCCTTGGCCACGAGTCTTGCTTTGTTTCGTACGACTTTTCCTTTCTCATTCATCTTGTTCCTGAACACCCATTTAGCTCCAATAACAGTTTTACCTTTTGGTTTAGATGTCAATTCCCAGACATCATTAATGTTGAACTGTCTGAGCTCTTCTTGCATAGCTTCAATCCAGCTTTCATCAGATAAAGCTTCTTCTATGCTCTTTGGTTCAATTTCGGAACTGAGAGCCACAGCACTAGACTCTTCACGCCTTTTGGATCTGGTGCGAATTCCTTCATTAATTTCGCTGATAATGAGATCTTTGGGATGACTAGACTTATACTTCTAGTTATTGGTTGATTTGTCTGGTTGATGATCTCTTTCTTTATTTGAATCTTCACGAACAGCTTGATGCTGGTCTTCCAGAGTCTGAGATGCTTCTTGAGTTGTAAGCTTTGGAGGGTTTGGAGCAGGTTCAAACTCTTCATTGATGAGTCTGACTGGATTCATCTTGAAATTTGACATTCATTGACTCCTCCACAAACTGGCTCTTCTTGTTATAGACTATGTAGGCTTTGCTTGATTTTTCAATATAAAGCATTTGCAACCGAACACATGAAAGTATGAAACAATAGGCTTCTTACCTTTGAATAACTCATAAGGGGTTTTCTCTAGAATAGGTCTTAAGAAGACTCTATTGATGATATAGCACGCTGTTGAAACAGCTTCAGCCCAAAATCGTGAAGAAATCTTACTTTCAATTAAAAGAGTTCTAGCCATTTCTTGAAGAGATCTATTCTTTCTTTCCACAACTCCATTTTGCTGAGGAGTATATGGAGAGGAGAACACATGCTTAAAGCCAGATTCATCACAAAATTTTGTAAAATCTTGATTTTCAAATTCACCTCCATGATCTGTTCTTATACTTGAGATAACACATCATTTTTCATTTTGAACCTTTTTAGCAAATTTTTCAAAATATGAAAAGGTTTCAGACTTACTTGCAAGGAAATATACCCAAGTAAAGCGGGAGTAATCGTCCATAATTACTAGGCAATATTTCTTACCTCCAATGCTCTGGGTTCTGGTTGGTCCGAAGAGATCCATATGCAGCAAGCCGTAGTACATGATTAGTAGAGACATGATTTATTGGCTTAAATGAATTTCTTACCTGCTTTCCTAGAATACATGGAGTGCATGGATTAGACTTTTAGTATAGTAATTTGGGTAGACCTCGAACAAGCTGCTTTGATGAGATTTTGGCTAATTGCTTCATGTTGACATGACCAAGCTTTCTGTGTCATAAGCTTGCTTCGTCTTAATTTGAGATTAGGCATTGCGATTCATTTGGTTTCACATCCAGAAGTTAGATATTTCCATGTCTTGGACCCATGAAAGATTGAGTAGAGTCTTTACTGGTTCCAGAACATGTTCCTTCTTGAAAGAAGATCTTAAAACCAGTATCACACAATTAGCTAATGCTGAGAAGATTGTAATTGAGTCCTTCCACTAGGGAAACATTACTTATTGTGAGATTTTCAATTTTCACGCTTCCAAATCCCACAATACTTCCTTTGTCAACATTTCCTCCAAATGAAACTTTTCCACCATTTACTTAAACAAGCTTTATGAAGCAATTTGAGTCTCTTGTCATGTGTCTTGAGCATCCACTGTCAAGATACCACTTTACCTTTTTCTTGATGGAGACCTCAAATTCACTGTCTGAGTCTGATCCAGAATCTGAGTCTAAGTCTGATTGTGCCATCAGACATAGGTTGGCATATTCATTATCACTTTCTTCACACTATGTATCACTCCGTGGTTTCGGCTTTGAGAGCTTTTCGAAACTTTTCAGCTTTTCCTCTCTTCTTCGTCGAAGAGGACGGTTAGATCCGATGTGTCCCTTTTTCTTACATTCAAAGCAAACTACATCTTTGTTTGGTTCCTCATCATCAACAGACTTGGTCTGCTGTCTTTGAAAACTTTGTTTTTTTGAGTTGAACATTCTTCCTTTTCTATTCAGTTTTTTGAATCTTCTTATCATTAGAGCAAGCTCCTCATCGTCCATATCATCTTCAGAATCTATATCATCATAATCATCAATTGATTTTAATGCAATGGATTTCTTACCTTTTGGATTCGTCTTCATTAATTTATTCCACTTCATAAGACTGAAGAGTTCTAATTAGCTCGTTGACAGATAGTGGCATATTTCTTTGCGTCTCTCTTATTGAAGTATTTATGTGATTCCAATCCTTGGAGAGTCCACGCAGTAGCTTGTTTACGTTCATGGGATCAGAAATTGTTTGTCCTTGATTCTCAAGACCATTGACAATATCTGTAAAACGGCTAAACATGTCAGTTATAGATTCTCCTGGTTTCATTTTGAAGGCTTCATATTGACCCGAGGAGAATGTTAATTATGGTTTCCTTCACTCGATCTGTTCCTTCATAGGTGATATGTAATCTGTCCCAAACTTCTTTTGTTGTAACACAAGAAGATATTCTGTTATATTCAGTTGGTGACAAAGCACAATATAAAGAGTAAATTGCTTTTGCATCGAGTGCTTGTCTCTTGATTATCTCTTCCTGAGTCATTCCGCTAGTCTCAACAGTTTCTTTCCCTCTTTCAGAGACTGATGCAGCTGTAGGAGTAATTCCTTTTTCTACAATGTCCCATTCCAGAGGATCCTTTGATCGTAGGAAAGCTTCCATCTTGTTCTTCCGGATGTAATCCTTTCCATCAAAGTAGGGTGGTCTGGTATTGCTTTGCCCTTCCACTAGCCCTGGTGCTAGCATACTAGCCATGGATCTTTTACTCAAGTAAAACACTTCAAATAAAGTGAGTACACGAGTTCTGATACCAATTGATATAGCTACTATAAGTACCTAGAGGGGGGTGAATAGGTAGATAAAAGATTTTTCTCGATAATTGCACAATACTAGATAATTGATAGATTTGAGACAAACAATAATCAAAGTAAGACTGAGAGAAGGGAAGAGAAAATTGAACACGCGGTTTATAGTGGTTCGGCTTATTTCAAGCCTATGTCCACTCTTCTGCACTGACAGCCTATTGGCTGGATTCCACTATGAACAAAGAGATGTTACAGCGTTGTTATCCCTTGATTTCTCGGTGTAGATGATCTACCACACTAGCTCAAGGTATCACTAAGTATAGACACTCTTTGTGTATACAATTTCGCTCAAAATGTATCGACTAATAATCAAGGTGCTTTAGACTCTGGAATTTCTCGATCGATCATGCACTAAAGCAACTAGAACGACTTCCTTTTATACTCCTTTATGCCATCATACCCGTTGGCACTTACCAAAGGAATTCCTCCAATCTACCCGTTGGACGGAATCAATCAAGAAGATCATTCGAGCTATTAAAGGAACCTGACGATAGCTCATCAATCCTGTTCGCCCATACAACTAGGATTTTGGTTTCCAAGAATAGAACCTTCCAAGAATATTTCGTCGACCATCGGATCTTCAAACGATCTTGATTACGAATAAAAGAATCCGTTATATTTATCCAGCCAAGAGATCTTCTCCAGAAGATAGGACTAAATCCTCAACCAAATACTTCGTCTCTGGATTGCCTTCGTCACTGGATTAGAAAAACTGTCAATGAGAATAGTCTTGAGTCTTGAGTCTTGAGTCTTTGAGTCTCGTGATCGAAAGTCTTCAGACTCTAAACAGAAGGTCTGCAATTATCTAGACTAGATTGATAGAAACGTTTTGTCAGTTTCAAAATATTCTGGAAAGATTTCTCCAACAGCTCGGAGGTTTGTGCCGGAGGTTCCTCATGATGTCAGTTGAGGTGCGAGCGATAAATGTGGGATGCAAATACTAGTCCCATGAAAGAGAAATGTGGTGGCCCAAAATGAAAGAATAAAATTGGGAAATAGAAATTGAATTATGCATGATATGGTAACATGTATGAGTGAATGCATGGATGTATAGACACCTATCGCATGATGGTATATGTGACATGATGATGGTGAGTGCATGCATGTATGTGCACCTATGGCATGATGGTATATGTGATATGATGATGGTGAATGCATGGATATATGTGCACCTATGGCATGATGGTATATGTGACATGATGATGGTGAATGCATGGATGTATGTGCACCTATGGCATGATGGTACATGTATGATATGATGATGGTAAGTGCGTGGATGTATGTATATGTGGTATGACGACATATGCATGGCTTCAAGGTAAGTTATGCATGGATGCATGAATGACATGTATTATGCCATGATTGTTATGATTGTATAGTGTGATGCATTGAGTGGTTTATTGGGTCATTTGCCTGCTGAGTGGCTGTACTCACCCTTTCGGGGACCAACATTTAATATTAGAAAGATGCCGCTCCTTGCTGTCACGCGCGGCATCTTTTATGGCCTTCCTTCGGACGTGGAGGTCGAGTGTGTGGAGATCGACTATCCCACCATTCTTGGTCTGTCGTTCATTTGGGTTCGCGCATTAGTGATGTATGACGTGGGCCTGGCTGAGGGCCCTGTCATTCAGGAGTTCATATCCGTTCACGTTCATCAAGACGGAGTGATGCGGGGGATGTTGCCGTCGCCACCGCCTGACACACCGGGTTGGGTGTGATGGCCCGTGCGTGAGAAGTAGAAGCTGCAACTTTTTGGACAATAGCCGACACTAGTAAATGGAGGACTTTGCATGATCGACATAAAGGGTCGAGTTGTCTCTTTCTGGGGTTATGGCCGAGTGTAGCTAAAAGTCTTGGCCTTTCTTTTGTTGTACCGACCCGAGAAAATCCATCATGAAAGTATGTAAATAAAATTGTATTGGCTTTATCTTTTCTTATGGTGTTTAGTGGTGTGCAATTGCATCATGGTTGTTGGTGGGAGAATTGGTAGAACTAGATTATGCTTCCACAAATAAGATGTGCTGGGACTGTTATAAAAAAAAATTAAAAAAAATGCCTAGGAACTAAGGTTCTTCTTCGGTATCTGTGGTGACCTCAGGCGCTTCGGGGTGCCACATTAAAGGACCCAAGCCTCTCTTTCATGCATCAACCAGAGTCATTCATCGGCAGATCATTGGCTTGCTTGCTCAAAAAGGGAAGAAAAATGCAAGACAAAGCATGCTCAACAACAAACATCCAACATGTTTCATATAAGGCAAAACCAAGAGAATGAGAGATCAAGAAACTTTGGAATTAGTCTCATCTCCTTGCCTTGAGGTTGAGCTTCTCTTTTGGTGAGATTTTGAGCAAGAAACGATAAGAAAAGAGAAGAGATGGAAAGGAAGTGGTTCGGGGAAGGCACTGCTGAAAGAGAGAGAGAGAGAGAGAGAGAGAGAGAGAGAGAGAGAGAGGAAATGAGAGAGCTCTTGGGCCAAAGTGAAAAATGAGGAAGAGAGAGCGTGAGGGGTCGGCCAAGGGCTTTAAGAGGAGAAGAGGAAATCATTTTACTTGTTTAACACACTTTATGCACAAAATTTTAGTGGTCTTGCCACTATTCATGCATGATTACATGCATTTAATCTTTTTAGTGGCAAAAATGGAAATTTTGGGGCTAGAATTAGGTGGTGGTGATTGGCCATGGTGTAATTAGGGCTTAATGGCAGCTTATCTTATCCTAAGTTATTCATACATAATATAATATAAGTTGTCATAATCCCAACTCCATCTCTAGGGTCTTGAGTGATAAGGGTTATTTTCGCGATGTTCTAGGCTAGTCACCATCTTGATTCTTTTTATCTTATTATCATGCACATGTAGAAACGTGAATAAACAACTCCCTAGACAAAAAACAATTGGAAGATTGGGACATATATCACACATAACACACTAATTTATATTATAACAAACTTTTATAAGCCCTTTCTCTACAGACCTGTTGCGACCCGATCTCGTTGCTCGATCCCTCTTGTGAGGAAAGGAAAAGGGGAAAGGTCGTATTTAGGGGAACTTGACCATGAGAGTTCCTCCTGCAAGGTTGCGAGTTCTCTTAAACTCGTATGCCACGTGATAGTGGAATGTCGCAACCTGTACCCACATGGATGACACACCTCGAGAAAGGAGGCCGGGTCTAAATATTGGATTTAAGGGTACATTTATCATGGTACCCCTCCCTCTGGTACTCCTTCCTAAGGATGGCGTCACCTCATCCATTAGGAATTTTCCATATATGGGTATGTTAAATCATGGTGAGTCTTGTCGAAACTTGTACCCTGCGCGAAGAGTTCATTTATATGGTCTAATTGTTTAGGACAACCTAAAAATGAGACGGGAGTTGTCACTAGCCTCATTTTTGGGGGTCAACTAGAAACCTAATCGAGGGTCGCGAGTGTTTCCTTGATTCTTACCCAAGAAGATGTCTAAATTTGGAGACTTGGGTTACGCCAATATTTCTATTAATGCCCTTTCGGTATCTAAATAGTATGTTATGTTTACCTAACGTGTCCATGCATTTCTTCTTACATTTTCAGGATCGTTACTCCTAAACTAAGCAATCATGTGTGGTTGATTGTTTTCATGCTATTCTATTTCTAAAGAAAATGAAAAGAAAACACCCAGTTGAATTGAAACTTTCGAAGCGGTAAGTAAACAAATAAGGAAAACGGTAAATCTACCATGCAATTCTAGAAATATAAAAGGAAAACACAAATGAAAAGGATAAGAAGAAAAGAGGACCCACAACTCGTCGGGCTTTTATACAAATGATGAGAACCCGAGACATATGTTGGGGATCAATGGTACAGAATAATGGTCAAAATGGACATCGACTTCCATCAACTTCATGTCCTTTCCATCTTTAAGGTTTTAATCTAGATCTAGTCTAGGAAATCTATAACTAGGGACATACAATGGAAAGAAATGGGCATACATGTCAAAATAATCAAAAGCACAATATTATATTAAAATCAATCTCTCAAAGGGAGTTCAATTCAAATAGAAGATTTGGGCCTTGGGGTCGGCCTTTGTAGTTCATGCATAGGTCCCTCTAAGACACGTACCCAATCCATTTTTATATTTATAGCCATTATTGACCAATTGTATTATCGCAAAGCCAGTAAAACTTGTAAGTCCCTAATGATGTTATGTGATCCTAAGATTTCCCTCGATATCATGCATCAAACCTAACATTCATCTAGAAATTACATGCATTTGCGGGAATTAAACATGCATGCGGGCCTTTTAGACCATATTTCTCAATCAATCAAACAAATGAGTGAGCCATCAGCAGATCACTTATTACCGAAGGCATGTGCCAATTGCAAACGCAGGCACTTCTAAATGAATGACGTGATTGTACGCATGAGGAGTACATGTGATATTTCAAAGATATCTTTTGAAAATCATCCACAAAAATTTTTGAGACAAAGTGAATGTCTTCGCTATGAAAGGTATTTAATTGCCAAGGCTAGCCTAGTATTCGCATAAATGCACTCACAAGTGTCGCAGGTATTTTGAATACAATTCAAACCGTGACTTTCTACAATGTCAAATCATGATTTAAAAAGGTTTGAAAATATTTTAGATTAAAAAATATCTAGGTTATGAAACATATTCAATTCCCAATGCTAGCTCAGGGCTCGCATAAATGCACTCACAAGCATTGCAAATATTTTGAATACGGTCCAAACCATGACTTCCTTAAGCCAAATCAAGCTTTGGAAAGGAATATCTTAGAAATTGTTTTTAGGAAACATCGCATATACCAAAGCATTTTTAAATTTGCTTTGGAAAAAAACTCATCGAAAGTCATTTAACAATGTATATTGAAGTATTTAAAGAAAATTTCATGAAGATGGAATGACCTAGGTTCATGCACAAACTAACCTAAGAAGTTTATCTAAACAATTACCATCAAGCTCACGTTAGGAAATTTCAGAGCAAACATGTAAAGACAGAAAAATTGGGTAATGCCTAATGATAATTTGGCAATGAAATTTTTTTTCTGAATTACATGACGGGATAACGAACAACTTTCATGAAAAAAGTTTTCCTAAACAAGCTACACATGATTTTACAAAAATCAAATAAGAAGCAACAGCATGTCAGAAAATTGTCAAAATAACAGGATATTTCATCATTCTTATAAAGATTGTTCTATCAAAACAGGTCTAAAAATCACAAAAAAAATTACAAAACATAGCCAACATAATGACAAACAAGTTTCATTAAGGTATCAAATACAGAGTCCTTATAGAAAAAATAGAACAAAAATGTCAAAAGTCTATCCAAACAGGGATTAGAACCGGGGTCCGATCATGTCCACATTCTGATCTAGCTTCAAAAAAATGGAAAATGCCCCTAATGATGAGTGATCTGCATTAAATTAGTGGCATTGGAAACCTCTAAGTGTGTTTTACGACTTCCTAGAAGGGTTCAAGTCCAAACTAGGTCAATTTGGTACTCTAAGACTGAGATCTGTAAAAGTGCGCATGTTAATAACCAAAAAATTAGAACTCAAACATATGCATTAGAGAACCTCAAAGTCAATCAGGTAATGTATAAATGGCATGAAGAAATTACATGAGGCTTAGAATTGGATGTGATGAACAACTTGGGAAATCATCTAACCCTAAGTCGTCATGTAAAAATGTCATACACTTTAACGACATTACAAGTTGATTCAAGATTCCTAATAACGTACTTAGGAATCCTAAACGTGATGAACACTTTTGTGACACGAGTTTAACATGCGAAATGATGCTTAAACAAAATGATCTAAACATGTGTACAAACCTTGTAACTTCCAGTTCAATTGTCAATAAGGCATAATAGCAAAGTTTGCTCTCTAAACGACTTAAGCAAGCATGATAAGGTGCATATATGGTAAAGTTTTGTTCCAGCATTCACACCACAAAATGAGCATGATTTTGGAAAATCTAATGAAAATTTTCACATACAGAACATACGATGAAGAATATTTTTTGTTAAGAGTCCAAGACCTATTTGATATCTCATGAGTCATGGCAAAATAGACATGCATATCTAAGTTATATGTTACTGCAGCACCTTTTCAAAGTAGCTCATGCAATTGACATACTAGACAATATCAAAACTTTGCAAATCATGCATTAATTGAACACATACAGCATGTATTCCATCTTTCATGGAAGATTTGAGACCAAACAAACTTATTTATAGACTAAATTTTACCAAAGTGCAATTCGGAAGAGTGTAGGGTAGACTGTCCTATGTTCGGATCTAAGCGATTTTGACCTAATTAGGTACATCCAAAAATTCCAAAAAAATTACAGGGCGTGTTCCACACAATTATGAGCAATTTCATGAAGGAAAGTTTCTCTAAAAATCAACATAGAGATCAGTAAAAAAATGAAAAAATCAAAAATCAATGCAAAGTGGATTAGCTATGCTTAGATCTGAGTGGTCTTGACTTAAATAATCAAGTCCAAATATTCCCAAAAAAAATACTTAACATACATCACATAACAAAAAACAACTTTTATGCGGGAAAGTTCATCTAGAAATCAACACAGAAAGCTGCACAAAAATAGCAAAATCATAATTCGAAACTAGGATAAAACTAAAAACTAACCTAATCTACTGCATAATCGCTCATCTTTAGAGGTGTTTTTCGGAAGTCAAACGTTGCTCAATCGGGACATGTGACTTATTGATACGAAGCTTATGACGCATATTATGAAAGTCTAGAATGATTCGAACTAAGATAAGGCTGTTTCAGACCTTGTTTTTGCCAAAACCGTAAGCCACTTATCCAAACTCGAAAATCACAGAATCTCAGAATCCAACTATAATCAATTCCAGATCATACAAGTATTGCTTTTAATCAGATTTGCAATGTATCCTGACCTCAAACGTTCACTGTCAATCATTAGTTACAACACGAGAAGCTCTCGCCTCATCGGACGTTATTAAAGGGAGTATTATCACACTTACCTCGACTCATGTCGAACCAGTGAAGAACTGATCTTTGGAGATGTCTGCCATTTAATGACAATGAAGCTGCTATTTAACGAAAAATACATCAAAATCAGCAAAGGATCTGAACCTAATACCACTCCTTAATCGAAACAGAAAAGAGGAAATCAAACTGTTAGCTTCGCTATCGGAACTTCTAGAAAATGGAGATCGTTGAGCTTCACTTCTAGAAAATGGAGATCGTTGAGCTTCAATCAACAAAGGTGATCTCCAGAGAGAAGACTTTGAATCACGGATCAACAAAGAAATGGATCACAAGTCTATCACTGTTGAAGAAAGGATCTGAACGGACTTCACTGAATCTCAAATTGATTGGACTTCGTTCGACGTTGATCTCCGATCTTCGATTTACGAGACTCATCAATGGACGCCCCGGCTTTAAACTTGATAATTGCAACCGTTTCTTCATAGTTGCAATCTACGAGCATTTTCTCAGCTTTTTTTTTTTTTTTTTGGTAAAATCATTTTCTCAGCTTCATCTTCAACAAATTCAACAAAATCTGGTGAAAGGAAACTGATCCAGATCAAAGCATAATCCGAGAAGAAACTATCCCAGTAGCCTTAGATCGCTAAAAACAATATGCTAATTGATTACATCAAAGTCAAAACTAGAGAAGGAAAGAAGGCTTAGCTTCAGTTTTGCTACTGTGATCGAGGAGCGGAGAGCTCAAAGTGATGAATCTTCATGCGATCAAGCTTATTAATATATGTACTCGTGAGAATCCATGAAGAAAAGAGTGAGTGGAGCATCTCTGCAGAACTTGCAAAAGTCAAAGAAATTTTTTTTTTTTTTTTTTTTTTGAAGAGAGAGAGAGAGTTAGTAGAGAAGCTTTGAAACTTTGATCCAGAGAGAGAATCAATGCAAATCCTTCTTGCAGGCTAGAACATGAGTGAAGAATTGTTTCGTGCGGGCTAGTACGCGGGCAAAGAATTTCATCGCCTTTTCCTTTTGCTCGACCTAGATTTGGGAGATGCCGAGAGAGATGTAGAGAGAGGATTTTAGTCAGAGAAAGTAGATCTGGAAAATGGCACCCCCTCAATTTTGGAGGGAAAGTTGATTATATAGTTTAGGGCAAGAACAAATCTTAGCCATTGGATTAATCCAAGGGTTAAGGTTTGATCTCGTTAGCTAATTAGTTTGTTAAATTTGCTAAGAGCACCCTAATTGAACACATGGCCATTTCAATGGCTAGGATGCATTCTTAATGAATAGTGATGATCAATTGTGGACTAATTTGTGAATTTTGTAAAATCTAGGGTAAATTTTGATATTTGAAAATTAAGGGCATAAATGCATTGGCCATAAAGTGGGTTAGTTGAGGGAGGTTTCCAGCCTAAAAATGACCAGAAAAAATTGCCGGTCAACACTGATCAAATCTGGTCAATGTTTGGTTGACGGAGTTCATTTTTGTCCGAATGTTGTTTTGATTTTTCTGATTTTACCCAATCTAAGTAAAATCAAATATTTCTATATGAATCGCATCAAATGAGATGCAATTGGACTATCTCAAGTCAATTAATTATGCACAAAATGTTCAAATTCATTGGATTCCTATCGAAGTGAGGCCACAAGGTAAACTTACATTTTTAATTGAACTTCAACTGGCCAAATTGAAGCTCAATTACTTCAATTACATTTGAGTCTAAAGTGGACCAAGTCGAATTACAACAATTGAAGCACCTTAGCTGGGTTTTTTGATTTTTGAATAAGCCAAATCAACCAAATTAGAATGCACCTAAATGAATCTTCCAAAATTGACATTGGATTTGAAATGGCGCTAGGAAAATGAGTTGAATAGAAGTGTCGATACACAAATCATGAAGAATCGATACAGACCCCTAATTTGGGGAAAAAAATGGCCATTTACGCCCAACATGCTCGATCTCAAAATTGGTTGAACGAATGAATGGGTAATTACCCTAAATCAAATTTCAAAAAATGAACTAGACCTTATTAAGACTAGAATGAAAGTAATTTTATTTTTGGTTGATTTTGAACAGAAAATTTTGGAAAATAAGGTTTTTAACCTATTTTTGGAAAAAAATTTACACTAAAGTCAAATTGGCACTAAAATGAAGTGTTTTGTGAATTTTTTATAATTTTTATTTTTTTGTCAAATTTTTGACCAAAAGTCAATAATTTAGTTGACTTTTCCTAAAAGGTTGATTTCTTGGTCAAATCTTTGAATTTTTGAGAAATTAAAGCTAAATGACATCTTTTTGGGGTAAAAAGCCAAATTTTGACACGAGGTTTAGCTTTGGTCAAAGGGTTGACTAAAAAATCAACTTGAAAGTCAACAATTTGACTTTTTGGGTTTTTGATAGAAATAAATGAGAAATTGTTTAAAAATGACAAAACAAAAAAAAAACAAATGAGGAATTCTTCTTGTCACAAAAAAAAAAAAAAAAAAAAAAAGCAAATGAGGAACGTCATTTTTTGGTTGAGAAATGGGTTCCATCGCAATTAGAAACTCTAATCTTTATTATTATTTTTTTACCGTTTAATGACATACTAACTAAAAATCAGGTATTAATAGGGCCATCTTTTTTTTTTTTTCTTTTTCTTTTTTCCAATCACACTACAAGTTTCCACATAGGCTAGGAGAATTTTCTATCTCCTCTAGCATGACTACAGCTCCTAAAATTAATGTGGGAATTCCATGCCTACAAGATTGAAAGATGAGGGAGTGAGTCTTGGGAATTCACTAAGTAAAATTTCTAATTCTTTACTAGGAAAGCATCCCATCATCAAAGCCTAGTAAATATAACACTTACAAATAGTGTCCATGGCAGATCAATAGTAAACTTATTGCTACATCTCGAATACATGTAGATGTTCATCGCAACATACTTCAACGCATGCTTACCTTCGGCTTAACAATGAACACAATGACATATCATGCTTATGCTTAACCAACACTCATGCAAATTCATTTATCATTGTCCTGGCTCGACCAGGCCCTTTCGGCTCGACTGGAGCTTCCAAATTCTTGCTAGGTTTCTTGGCTTGACTAGGGCATCTCTGCTCGATCGAGGCTTCTCAAGGCTAACTTCCTGAGGTTTCCAGATTCAAGACCCAAGCATCCTGGCTCAATCAAGGCATATCGACTCAACCGAGGCATTCCGTTCAATGAACAAGGCATTATCATCGCCAACGTTGTCTGGCGACAAACACTTTTTCCTCATTAAGTGCATACATATATGCATCATACAAACCGATTCTTATCTTTTCTCTTAATCAACACATATATTGCTCGAAGACATGCTCATCCATTCTTGTGTGCCATGAATTCTTGTACTACAATAATAAACATGTTGGCGATGATCCTTAGTCCATGACTTGAACCAATCACTTAACGCCAATCCCTGCACCGGACAAAGCTCAGAAGTGGCACAACCTTGAGGCTTGGGTATAGCTCGCTTTAGTGAAGATCCTAAGCTTGATGAACCTTGATTTCGACCTGATGTGAACCACTTTGTGCCATGAATGACCCTTGGCTCATGATTTGATTCAACGCCAAGCGCAAGGTCCCTGCACCAATTCGAACTATAGAACTAGCACGCTTTAATGCCTTACCAAGACCTTGTAGACTTAAGTGACCCTTGTACTGATCAAGGTGTCACGCCCCGATCCTCGGGCACGCACACATCCTTCTCACTTGGTCGATTTTATAATGCGATATCCCAGGACAATGTATCGCCGACCCTTTCATTTATTAAGCACATGCGAAAGTAGTTAAAATCCCCAGACAATAAAACGATGGGATAAAAAAGCAGGGCCATATTTTTCATATTGAAATTTATAACCAAACTTTTATACAAAACACAAACCAATTCATAACTATTCACTTCAAAAGGAATTCTCAAAAGAAGATAGACTCTCAGTCCATCCAGGCCGCACTCAAGACCCTTCTCGGGATTATCTTCTTCTCCCAAAAATCTTTCTTTTATTTCAGTTTCACCTTCGAGTTCTCCTTCTCAGACTCCTCCTCCTCAGCTCCTCATCGGGGTCCTGAAATGGTTTTCCCCAAATTGGGATGAGACTACGTCTCAGTGAGTTCTACCCCACTAAGCCCGATTAGTAAACCATTATACCATAGGGCAGAAGACGTACCTTGGCCTCATATCCCACCTGCAAGTCAGTACAATTCATAATAGGCACCCAAGCAATCATATCACGAATCGAAGCATCGATCAAATCGACCTAGTTGATTAAATGCCAACAAGACCACTCACGGTCATTTCTAATCGGTCAATCAATCCACGACATCAAATCAAATCAATGATCAATCGACCTAGTCGATTACATATCAGCCTGACCATTTCCCGGTCATTCAAGCTATTGCTATATAGTCTCCATTGATAAAACCAATTATCGAGCCACGTGCATTCTCCAAGGTAATGCATTAATTTACCGAGCCCACGTGCCCTTTAAAATGCCATTTTGAATCAGCGAGCCCACGTGCATTCTCCGAGGCGATGCATCAAGTCACCGAGCCCACGTGTCTCTTCAAGATGCCAAATGTACTCATTGGGACCACGTGCATTCTCCGAGTAATGCATCAAATTACCGAGCGTGTCCTTTTAGATGCCAAATGTACTCATTGGGACCACGTGCATTCTCCGAGGTAATGCATCAAATTACCAGCCCACGTGTCCTTTTAGATGCCAAATGTATTCATTGGGATCACGTGCATTCTCCGAGGTAATATATCTAATCATCAAGCCCCATGCCTTTCATGATGATTCATGCCATTTCTAAAGTAATTATCCACAATTTAATCAATTCAGTACAATTTAAAGCTTAATTAAATAAACGGACTGCGCCACGATCAGCACGAGATTTCGGTCGTCGGCCATCTCAAACTTAATTTCCGAAAAATAATTAAATAATTAATTAATTTCGAAAATTAATTATTAAATATTAAAAATTCCGTTTAGCTCAAAATAAGGTACAATTAAATAAACGGACTTCACCATGGTCATCAGCATAATTTTCCGGTCATGGGCCATCCCAGTTGAATTTTCAGGAAATAAATAATTAAATAATTAATTTCGAAAATTAAATAATTAATATTAAAAATTCAATTTAGTTCAAAATAAAGCCCGATTAAATAAGCGGACTTCGCCACAGTCATTCGCATAATATTCCGGTTCCGGACCATCTCCCTTGAATTTTCGGAAAATAAATAATTATTTAATTTAATTCCGAAAATTAATATTTAAATGCCCAAAAATCTCACTTAGGCCCGAATCGCCAAATTGAAGCCCGATTAGGGGTTGGAAAATTCTCGAGATGCTTCCAATAAATAGTAGACCACGTCTACTTGTTAATTGCACAATCAATTTATCTAAATCGCATCACAATTGACTAATAATTGCTAATTTATTCTAATCTAACAACCTAAACATAATTAATTAAAACTAAACCAACCTTAAGCATAATTAGCCAACTAATCCAGGATTAGTGAGATTACTCACCAAATCGCACGCAAATCGAATCAATCCGACGGTGGCGACGCGAGGAACGAAACTTCCCAAAGCACGGCTCGGGTTCGGGGCCCGGAAACGGCCCAAAAGCAAGCCCGAAGTTGGCTGGATACCCACTCGGCCACTTGCTATTCAAGGCTGGCCGAGGCTGGTCCGGCGGCTAGGGCGGCAAGGGGAGGCTGGCGGAGGGTGAGGGGAGCTCCGGCGGGTTCGAACGGTGGCCGGACGGAGCTGGGTGACGGCCGGAGGCGTTGGGCCGAGCTGGACAGCAGCTAGAATGGCACGGGGAAGGACTGGGTGCGAGGGGACGGGCGCGGGGGCGCGTGGACGGCGGAACGGCGGCGAGCGGTGGGCGTCTGGGCGGCGGTGCGGGCGGCGACGGCTTCGGCGATCTCTTCCGCTTCTGTTCGCTGGCTCCACACGAAGAAGAAAGAAGAAGCAGAAGGAGAGCTCGGTCACGAGGGATGGGGGCAAGAAGAGAGAGAAGAGATAAGGGAGGGGGTTTGACCGGTCAAAAAAGGAAAAGAAGAAGGAGGAGAAGCCAATTTAAAATTGGCAAGGGGAGTGTTCGGTGGGGGTGTGTCCGCACGAAGAGAGAGGGGAGAGGAGAGAGAAGAGAGAGAGAAAAAGAGAGAGAAAAGGGAGAGAGAGAAAAAGAGAGAGAAGGGAGAGAGAAAAAGAAATTCAAAAATCATATTATTCTTATTTTTCTTTTCTCTTTCCCTTTCTAATTTCTTTTGGTCTTCAATTTTCCTTCGATAATTTCTTTAATGAAATTTCGGACTCGTCAATAATTTGACGGGCGATGAGACAGTCCTAAAATTGAATTGTGACACGCTCGAATATTCGATTCCCAAAACCGAATTAAATTTCATGATTAAAATCGATCGGACGCGATTTTAGTCCAATCCAATCAATTAGGTAGCTTTTAGGGATTTTACCGCGGTTATATCCCTTAACGGCTTCACCCAATAGATTAGCTAACTCGTGAGTGATCAGCTCAGAGAAAAAGGACCATAGGTGCGCCGACGATATGTACATTTCACTTTATCGAAAAGGGGTCGAATTTCAGGATGTCACACAAGGCATAGAATCGACATGCCTTAATGTCGATTTAAGACCTCGCTACCTTGGGTGATCCCCGCACCGAGCAAGGTTTGGACCCAGCACCCTATTCATGCCGATCCAAGGCCTTATGGCTTGGGCAACATTTCTTATTGACGAACTTAACCTGAGCAAACCTTGGCTTCATTCCGGATGTGAACGATTCAAGCACACAACCAAGCACAATTGCAAGCAAAATCAAACATAAGGTATCACATACTACCCACGGCTTGACGGGTGAGTACTTAGCTAGCCTCAACAATAGGATCTACCTTCCTAGAGGAGAAAGATGAATCTTACTTACCTTAGCAAACCTCAAGAACTAGCTTGGATAGCTTGATGGGTTGGTGTTGCAAGGCCAACAGAAAGGAAAAGAAGGAGGAAAGTAGGCATGAATGGCAAGAGGGCTTAAAGTGATGGAAATGAATGGGAGGCTCTATTGGAGAAAACTCCTTAATTGTTTTGAAGTTGACAAAACTTATCCAAAGTCTAGTCTAAAGACTTTCAGATTTTAGTGTCAAAGTCTGAAGACCGCTAGACTCTAAGTTTAGATTCTTCTCACACGACAAACTCCAAATTGAATGCCAGCGAAGAATAAAGACTTATCCATATGCAAGATTTTCTTCAAGGGTTCGGTTCGTATTGCTTATGGATGGTTTTCTGGTTGGATTTACCACCTACATGATTGGCTATCTTTAAAGGAATCAATTTCGATACTCTAATCTTTTCGGATTGCAAGTAAACTTGGAAAGTATCTACTTATGGAAACCAAGATCCTGATTATATGGACAAACATGATTGACAGGCTTTCATCACAATCTTCAAACGACTCAAGATCTCTTTGATTGATTCTGTCCAACGGGTAGATTGAAAGAATTCATTTAGAAAGTGCCAACGGTCGAGAAGGCATGAAGGAGTATTTAAGGATGACTCTCCAGCTATTCAACAGCGTGCGTGAAAAAGAAATTTCAAAGTCTGAAGCTTTCAATTTCCTTGTTACTCCAAATACTAAGCTCAAAGTTGTACTCAAAAGAGAGAAAAACATATAGTGTGACTTCATGAAAGAGAAGCAAACTCTTCGCTGTGAAGTTGAGATCACCTAGCTATAAAATCTCTTTTGTTTCTTAGTAGAATCCAGCCAGTGGGTTATCAGTGTGGGAGAGTGGACATAGGCTTGATCTAAACCGAACCACTATAAATCTTGTGTTCTTATTCTCTTCCTTAAACTCATTTACTTTGTTAGTAATTCTATTTAACTACTAAAGTCTGAACTAGCTCAAAGTCTATTGTTCTTCAAACTCTGTTTTGGAAACAAAATATCTCTACTATTCTTCCAAAAAATTTGTCTTCACACCTATTCACCCCTCTCTAGGTGTTCATACTAGCATCAACAATTGGTATCAGAGCCTGAGTGCTTATTATATTGAAGTGTTGTTACTTCTAAGCTAAAGATCTATGGCTAGTATTTTGGCTCCAAGATTGGTTGAAGGTCAAAGCAATACCAGACCTCCTTATTTTGATGGGAAGGAGTACAATGCGTGGAAAAACAAAATGAAGGCCTTTTTGAGATCAAAATATCCCTTTGAATGGGATGTGGTAAAAAAAATGGATCAATCCTAAATCTACATCAACCACAGAAAGAGGAAAGGAAGTTGTAAATGTTGGCGAAATGACAAGCAAAAATAACCAAGAGACAAGCTATTGATGCTAATGTTATCTACTATTTATACTGTGTTTGATCTCCTACTTAGTATAACCAAATTTCTTCTCGTGAAACAGCGAAATAAGTTTGTGACAGATTGCACGTTACTTATGAAGGAACTGATCGAGTAAAGCAAACAAAAATCAATATTCTACTCAGACAATACGAAGCCTTCAAGATGAAGCCTGGAGAATCCATCACTAATATATTCAGTCGTTTCATTGAAATCGTGAATGGATTGGCATATCAAGGACAGCTAATCTCAGGACCAATGGAGGTCAATAAATTGTTACGTAGACTCTCTAAAGACTAGAATTACGTGAAGACATCAATTAGAGAAACCCAAAAGATCATGCCTCTTTTAGTAGACAAACTAGTAGGCACACTTCAATCATATGAAGTGGAGCGAATCAATAAGGAAGAAGATCCAAAAAGTAAGAAGTCGATTGCTTTAAAATCGAATGATGATTCTGATTATACAAATTCAGAAGATGACATGGATGATGATGAACTAGCACTTATGATTAAGAAGTTCAGAAAGTTGAATAAAAAGGGAAGAAGATTCAACTGGAAGAAGCAGACCATTCAAAAATTCCAGAACAAACCAACGAGGACAATGAAACCAATAAAGATGTGATTTGTTTTGAATGCAAGAAAAATTTAACTACCCTCTGTTGAAGAAAAAGAAAGGAAGAATTGAGAAATACAAAAAGGCTCTCAAAGCAAAAACTTGGAGTGATACCGAATGCGAGGAAAGTAATGAAGAATATGCCAACTTATGTTTGATGGCCAATTCAAAATCAAACTCAAACTTTGATATAGATTCTAATTCAGACTCAGACAAAGAAGTTGAGGTTCGCAATTTAAAAATTCCTGTTAAAGTCTTGAAGTATATAGATGAACTATGTCTCAATTTCAAAACCTCTCTTAAAAGGATTTCCAAACTAAAAAATGAGAATTCCAAAGCGAGGCAATAGGAAACTTCTTGGAAGGAAAAGTTTGAAAGTTTGGACAAAAGTTTTGTTGATTTGAAAATAAATTATGATTCTCTTTCAAAGGAAAATGCCTTTTTGAAAGAAAAATATTTCAAATATCACAAAAAGATTTTCAAAATGATATGAGAAGTTTGAGAAAATTCTTTCAAAAGTACAAAGACCTTATTTCAATCAATCGGGTTTGGGTATGACTTTAGAGGCTATTCCATTAATTGATTTTCCTAAAGTAAAAGAGAGACTCAAATAAAGACCTACGAAGGCATTTTACAAAAATCACTTTCAAAGAGTTTTTGTAAAACCTGTTAACCAAAGTGCCCTCAAATGTTCAAAGTGTAACAGCTCAAAACCTTTCGAGAATGAATGTCCTAAGGTTTGGGGAATGGTTAAAAGATATTATGTAAAGACTGTTTTTAATATTAACTCTCTTAGACCCAAGAGAATATGAGTACCAAAGAAAGCTTGAGTTCATTTTTTTAATCATAGGTCACTATCAAGAGGAAGATCAAATGGTATTGAGATAATGGCTGTTCGAGACACATGACAGGAGATTTGAGTTGCTTTATAAAACTTGTTCAAATAAATAGTGGAAAAGTATCATTTGGTGGGAACAACAAATGAAGAATTGTTGGATGTGAAACCGTGAAGATTGGAAGCTTGATTATCAACAATGTCTCCTTGGTGGAAGGTCTAAATTACAATCTACTCAAATAAGTCAGCTTTGCGATACTTGATTCAAAATAAATTTCCAAGAAGGCATTTGTACGGGAATCAGTAAAGATTTCTCTCAATCTTTCACTAGAAGAAGGCATGGGAACATTTATCTTCTGGATATTAAACCAAAAAGGTCTTAGTGTCTTATATCCATTCAAGATGAAACAAATCTTTGGCATCGAAAGCTTGGCTATGTTAACATGAAGTAAATTGCCAAGATTTCTTCCAAGAAGCTTGTTCGTGGTTTTCCCAACCTGACTTATTAAAAGTCTAAATTATGCACTCCATGTGTTTTGGGAAAATAGGTTAGAAGTTCCTTTAAACCTTTGAATCAAATTTCTACCAATCGAGCTTTACAGCTTCTACATATGGACCTTTTTGTACCAACCAGAACTCAAAGTATTGGTGGAAAGAGATACTATCTAGTAATCGTGGATGATTACTCTTGCTTTACTTGGGTTTACTTTCTGGCAAATAAGTATGAAGCTTTATCACACTTCTCAAAGTTTGCAAAGAAAGTTTAGAATGAAAAAGAATATGTTATTTCGAGCATACAAACAATGGAGGTGACTTTGAAAATCAAAACTTTGCGAAATTCTGTGATGAATTTGGCTTCTAGCATGTTTTATCTTCTCCATATACGCTAGAACAAAATGGGATCGTGGAAACAAATAATAGATTCTTACAGGAGATGGCTAAAACTCTCTTAATTGAGAGCAACATATTCTCTCAATTTTGGGCAGAAGCGATTTCTACAGCTTGCTACATCATCAACGGAGTGTTCTTAAGACATATTCTAGAGAAAACTCTTTATGAAGCGTATAAAGGGAAGAAATCAAATATTTCGTACTTCCATGTATTCGGCTGTAAATGTTATGTTTTGAAAAATCCAAATGATCGAATTGGGAAGTTTGAAGAAAATCAAACGAATGAATTTTTCTTGGCTACTTAACCTCAAGCAAAGCATACGAGTCTTTAACAAGAAGACTTAGTCGGTGGAAGAATCCATGAATGTCAAATTTGAAGAGACTCAACCGGACCAGACTTAACTTGAAGAGTCTGAACTTGTTGCAAATTTTACAAAATTTACTTCCCCAAAAGAAGTTCAGACTTCTGGAGATCAGCAACAAGTAGATCTAGAAGATTCAACTGAAGTAGAGGATTAGCAGTTTCTCAAATCAACTAGCAACTGGAAGCATAAGTCAAGTCATCCCAAGGAATTCATCATTGGCAACTTTGATGAAGGAATTCACACCAGATCCAAAAGGCAAGAAGAGTCTATTGTTTTAGCATTTGTTTCTAAGATTGAACCCAAAAGTGTAGAAGAAGCCATGTTTGATGAAAGTTGGATCGAAGCTATGCAAGAAGAGCTTAGACAATTCAGCATTAACGATGTTTAGGGGTTAATTCCTAAACCTAAAGGTAAGTCTATTATTGGGACAAAATGAGCTTTCAAGAACAAGATGGACGAGAAATGAAAAGTGATCAGGAACAAAGCAAGATTCGTGGCCAAAGGATATACGCAAGAAGAATGGATAAACTATGAGAAGACTTATGCACTAATGGCGAGGTTAGAAGCAATTAGATTATTACTTGTTTTTGCTTTCTATAAAGATTTCAGAGCATCCCAGATAGATGTAAAGAGTGCTTTCCTCAATGGATTCATCCAAGAATAAGTCTATGTGGAATAACCACGAGGATTTGAAGATCCAAAAAAGCCAGACTTAGTCTACATACTGAAAGATGCCTTGTATGGATTGAAGCAAGCACCTCGAGCCTAATATGGAAGGTTAAGTAAATTCCTACCTCAAAATGGTTTTGTTAAAGGAAAGGCAGATACTACTTTGTTCATGAAAAGAAAGGGTAAAGACTTTCTGTTGGTTCAAATTTATGTTGATGATATTATCTTTAGATCCCCTAATGAAAATCTATGCAAAAAATTCTCTAGATGTATGTAGGATGAATTCGAGATGGGTATGATGGGTGAGTTAACTTTCTTTCTGGGATTGCAAGTTAAACAATCAAATAAATGTATCTTTGTTCACCAAGAGGAGTATGCAAAAGATCTCTTTAAGAAATTCGGTACCCAGTTTTCTACTGAATAAATTGGGCTTTTCATTATGTGTCTATAAGACTGTTCTCAGAGTTGATCACTCTCGAGATAACTAGACTATCTAGGGAAGCCATTAAAGATTTTAAGGCAAATAGACTTGAAAATTCGACTAGGAATCGGCTGCTTGACCGTGTTCATCTGCTGAGATCGTTACGGCACAGATGTAAATTGATTAGAGATCAGAGATAGATCGGCTCGACAGGGATGTGTGGCTAATCGTGGGTGACACCACTAAATTGGAAAATTCTCATCGGCCGGCACTAGACTGATTTCTCTATCATTTTGGTACCTTGTGTCCGTATTTGAATTCTCGAGATTTTCACGACAATCGAGAGTCGCCAATGTGTCGAGTGGGTTCATTGTGGCTCGAAAAAAATCGACCACGGGTCATTTGCACAAAAAAGTTTTGAAAACTACCTGGTAATTTAGGTAACGCAAAAAATGCACCGAATGGAAATTAACTACAAATTCAAGTCGATTTCAAAAATTGAAGATTCTGTCATGTCACAATAAATTCTAGGAGCGTCGACTCGGTCTCTAAAGATTTTTCTGCGACCTAAGACTTTTTGGGAAAAAGTAGGTTTAGGACCGTTTTTGTGCGAGAAAATGCCGAGGAGTGTTTTTTTATTTAAAATTGAGAAACTTGATGGATATATGAGTAAGGAAAAATGTAAGGATGACTGACGGATGACCAATTGAATTTATGAGGGCCAATTGAAATTAAACCAAGTGAAGAGAAGTGTCCAATTGAAGCCGATTGATGTCAAAATTCGTGTGCCTCCTTTCCCCTAGCAACTTTGGACCATTTGAGAAGTTGTGGAGAGGGTGTTGGTGGCTCAATTGCTGCCAAGAGTTGCTGGCTTCTTGGACAAGGCTTGGGAGACAAATTGGTGGAAAACTTGGCCATAGGACCCCACCAAGCCAAACTTTCCCCTCACTCCTTCCCCTCTCTCATCCTTACCGTCCACCCCATTTCTCTCTCTCCCCCATTGCCTTGCTCGACACACCAATAGCCAAGGAAGACCAGCAAGGAAGCCGCCAGACCATTTTCCCCATTTGTTTTCTCTTCTTCCAATTTCTGCTCCATCCAACCTTTCGCCAAAGATCCAAGTAAAAAGTCGACTTCTCGGATGAATTAGCGAACAAGCTACCCGTCGCGTGAAGAGGATATCCAGAACATTCCATTAAGCCTGACCTCACCCCGAATGGAGCCGTCAGCTGTCCTGTACGGCCGTCGTAAGCCACCGGTCGCTGGTCCGTCGATTCGCCTGGCAGCTTGCATGGTTTCGCCTGTTTCGCATTTTCTTCGTGTTTTCTTGCATTCTGACCCTTCCTCCACCCATAACAACCACCAGCAAGTCCCCCTCAACCCCCAGGTGCCGCCAGTTGTCGGCCAATCCCTCGTCGAAGCTCCGGCCAAGCCTGTTCAGCTCTGTTTCTCCTCTAGTGACCAGTTTTTTCAAGTTGCAGAGGGAGTCCGAATTTGTGGCTGCTGTTTCAGCCTTGGGATCGCCTTGGATCATTGTAGTTGAGGTTCCCGAGCCTCCTTGCCGCTGTCCATCAGCCATACGCCACCCCAAGCCGCTGGACCGTCGCTGCTCGCCGTTTCCGTGCCAAACTGTCGTTGGTTCCAGCTGCTTGGCTCAAGAACATAAACCAAGGATAGCAAGGGTTTTTGGTCTTTGAGGCCTGTTTTAGGTGTCTTCCCGGCCTCGCTTGGTGTCGCCACTTTGAGGTTTATTGACCACCTTGACGTCGCTTTCGCTGTGGACTCATCGGAACGCTAAATCGGTGAGTTTTGCTCACTAATCCCTTCTTAGCAGGCTAATGATACTTAGGGATTGATTAGATTTAATTAAGTGCAATTAGGTTGATAGATTAGATTAAAATAATTCAATTATGGATTTACCTATACATGTTAGGAGAATGGTTGGTGTAATTAGCGAGTAGATAAGTCCTATTATTTATTGAACGAGTTTCGGTAATAAATTAGGGTGTTCTAGAGAATTCTATTTTGTCCATTTCAATTGTTCGACAACGTGCGTGAAAGAGAAATTTCAAAGTCTGAAGCTTTCCATTTCCTTGTTACTGCAAATACTAAGCTCAAATTTGTACTCAAAAGAGAGAAAAACATATAGTGTGACTTCGCGAAAGAGAAGCAAACTCTTCACTGTGATGTTGAGATCACCAAGCTGTAAAATCTCTTTTGTTTCTTAGTGGAATCCAGCCAGTGGGCTGTCAGCGTGGGAGAGTGGACATAGGTTTGATCTAAGCCAAACTACTATAAACCTTGTATTCTTATTCCTCTTCCCTAAACTTCTTTACTTTGTTAGTAATTATATTTAACTGCTAAAGTCTGAACTAGCTCAAAGTCTATTGTTCTTCAAACTCTGTTTTGGAAACAAAATATCTCTACTGTTCTTTCGAAAAAATCGTCTTCACATCTATTCACCCCACTCTAGATGTTCATATTAGCATCAACAGGCTCCTCCTATTTATAGGCCTCCACATCCTCAATTATCGATGCACACTTATGATTAGGTCTAAGATATGAGTTGGCCTATCTAGCCTTCTTAGTTGGTGCCTATAATTAGTTGTGTTTATTTATAATTGGTCCACCTATTTACTTATCATCCAAGGCTCACTTTAGGCTTATTATTGCCTAAGGTGCCTAGGGGACACATAAAACCCCATGATGCCTAATGTCCTTTTCTAATTGGTTGGCTCTTGCCTTGTTCTTGAAGGCTATATTTTAGGCTCATCATAACCTAAGATTCTAGAGGACACCTAAGCTTATGAGTCACTGAGTTCTTCTCCAAAGCAAATCTCAAGTCATCATTACTAAATCTTCAAGTGGAGACCTAGGCTTATAAGGTGGAGATCTAATGGCCTAGTGTCATTATTTGAGGGCTTCTTTTTCTTCTTTTTATTAGGCCACATGAGCACTTGCCTCATTGTTAAGGGACAAATCATTATGGATAGGTGGCACCCTAAAAAGATAAGGTGGCACCTCAGCCATAGGATAGCTATAATTTGCCCCAAGGTATCTCATTTCTATTAGGACATTTGGCCTAGATTCTTTACTTAAATTCCAAGATGGATCCTTGGTAATCATGGCCAAATTTAGAAAGATCTAGGAGAAATGATGAGTCACCCTCCTTCATGAAGAAGTTAGGGTGTTCTAGAGAATTCTATTTTGTCCATTTATAAGCACATGGCAATCATAAAGAAATGGGTCATTGAAAATGCAATTGGGACCGGGCAAGGGCTTTTTGCATATATCTCCTAACGACCATTCAAACATGCCCAAGGTTCGTGGGTAAGCCTCCTTAGGTATGCCTATCATAGGCAAAGTTGCCTTTCTTGGCTAGATTAGTGGCATAGAGCATGGGCTCAATGACCAGCCCTTAGATTGACTCCGATTGATTGAATATGATCCTTGATTAGCTATAGGCTTCATCCAAGTTGACTCCCTATTGTCATATGGCCGTTCAAGATTGGTCAGGTTCATACCCAACACACGATCGTAGAGAGTCGAATCACGGTTATTCACGACCAGTGCATGACTGAGTAGAATTGCTTGCGACCTACACATGACCGTTTGGACCAATGTATGATCATTAATTGTGGTGGTTGTGACTATCCCTTGATCAACCCTGACGGTCGGGTAGTCATCCATTGATCAAACTGCTCATGTCCATGGTCGTGGTCATGGGATTGGTCCATGACTATTCCTTTGATCGATCCATGATCGTTACATGACCAAATCTTGGAACAATCCATGACCTATCCTTGCCACTAGGTACACCAGATTCACAGCCATTTCTTGTAGGTCGAAACCGGGATGTTACATAAATCATACTTTAGGGTATAATGGCCATATTAATTCAATTGGCCATAATATTTCTATTTATCATAAGAATATAGTTGGAACTATATTTTACAATTGTTTGATGAATTTTTTTCCAATGTTCTCGGATCTAAATACATCGAATGAATTTTCAAAATCGTCTCAAGGAATTTATGTTTCCACCTCAATCATTGCTGACCTTAATCTTTACTTTATTTTTTGCTAAATAAGTGGGCGAAAATTCAGGATGTCACGTGAAAGACCTGAGTCTTTGAGATGCCGGAGTATAGACGTACTCAACTATATGTTCTTTTTGGAACGGGAGTATAGACGTACTCAACTATATGTTCTTTTTGGAACGGGAAAGCAACAACAGAGGAACGGCGGGATGTGCAGTGTGAGAAAACTTGACAATTTCGTCTAGTGCTTTCTCAGGGCAATTTAGTAGAGAAAAAAAGGAATTGTCTTAATGCTCAGGTTGCCGAAGGAGATCCAAACAGGCCAAGAAGGCAGGGGGCATAGGAAGGAGACATGGTCGGATTCAAGAGAGAGACACCAAAGGAAAAGTCCAGAGCAGAAGATTGAAGAAGGTAAAAGTTGAATCTTAGGATGAACGCACAGAATCAGAAGAAGAAGGTCAAAAGATTCGTTTATGAGGTTTTATAAGTGGTGAAGACTTGAAACCCTAGGTTGTGATTAGATGGAGAAAGCTCGAACCGAATCGACTTCTCGCGGGAATTCAAAAGGGTAAGCGTGGTCAAAAGCATTTAAAATTAGAGTTGAAGGATACCTTCCAATTCTTTTTAAGGGGGGATTTGTTAACATAAAAAATGGCTAACCGGGCTGGGGACATCTGATGAAGCCCACCGGGCTCAAATCAAACACTCAGGTCCACGGGAATTAGGGCAGAATCGCTGTCACAGTTAAAATGGTTCAGTACCGGCAATCACTCGGGAGTGAGGAGATGAGGAGGATGCCGGTTGCCGAAACGCTTGGTTCCAATCAAGGATAAAGCAATACAATTATCAGCGAAGCGCTGAATATGCCAGGTGATTTAAAATTAAACACATAATTGTCAGGGCGGTTATTTTCTTAGTATGACTATAAATAGCCGAAGAAACCCCATTGTAAAGGATTCCAACTTTGAACAAGAAACCTAAATATACTCAGTTTTGACTATCTTTCTTTAGTGTCTATGCTTCGCATTTACTTTTCAATCGCTTTAGAATTATCCTTTGTTTATCATAATTGTAGTAGAATCCATAGATTCCTTTCCGAAATGACATAGGACCCAATACAAACGAAAAACCAAAGAACCATCCTTTGGTGAAATATATTTTGTCCAAAAACTTCTCGGCGAAACAACTGGCAAAAGCACGTACACATTGCTTGGGTGCAAAAAATTAAGATTTAAAAGACTTTGCAAAATCTTGGTTATGCGTCGGACTTTACCTCATAGAACATAGTTAAGCTTTTATAGGGTCGGTGGTGATGTAATCATGAGTATCGTGGCTCATTATGAATATAAGTTTGTGTCCTTGATCATGAGCAGAGTGAAAATAAAGAGGAGCAATGAGATGGAGAACACAGCAGGAGATGAGGAAGATTACTATACCGAAGATTGTGAATTCCGTTTCAAGGAAGATGACGACGACTTCGATTATTGTCAACTAGGTGACTATAATTATGAAGAAGAGGAACAGATAAGTCTTGATGAGAAGCCTGTGAGAAGCTTGACAGATATTCTTTTGAGTAATTCCAAGTTAGGAGTGACGTGAAGAAAAAAAAAGGGGAAAAGAAGATTCTAACTCTCCACTTTATCTGGGTGTGGTTGGAAGAAATCCTTTTGTGGTGACGCTATTTAAACGAATTGATGATGAAGGGTACACTGGCTATGTAATTATAGTCATTGTGGCCTCTGTCACTTCTTGCATGTCATCACCAATGTCGCTCGCCGGGCCTTGACGTCATGGGTGCACACCATTGACACTTTTCGTGCCTCTCTCTCTCTCTCTCTCTCTCTCTCTCTCTCTCTCTCTCTCTGTTGCCCGAGAAGGCACAGTTTGTCGTGGAGAGACAATTCATCCATCCATTGAGGGCAGCGTATTCAACCGCACAGCATGCTAAAGATTGGTATGTCAGGAATCAATGAATACTATGCAATGATGCTTTTGAGTAAGCTTGAAGGAGATGTTAACATCAGCTCAGTAATGTTTGATTCACTGTCTGTATGCCTTCTTCACATAGCTGAGCCACGAGTACCATTTTTTAACTGATGCATCGCCCTCTATTACTTCTATAGGCTGCGACTGCGTGCCATGTTTCATGCTTGAGTCATTTACTTTCTCTCTCCATCAGGCCTTTGTTCTTATCTCTGAATCACTCTATATCAGCTTATTAGTTATCGGCAACATCTCTTGCAGTCGTTACCAGCTTGGTCCTTATGAGGGCGCAGAGGCTGTTGGGGGTGTTCTCTGAGAGGAATGTGTTGAAGGAGTGGGAGCTGAGAAGCATGGTCTTCTTTAGCCTCGCCCTCCAAATCGTCCTCATTTTTCTTGGCAACCACCGCAAATACGTCCACCAACCTTGGATCAAAGTGCTTACCTGGTTGGCCTACCTATTGGCCGATTCAGTTGCAATCTACGCGCTTGGGATGATCTCCAACATGATCTTGGAAATCAGGGCCTTCAAATCGGTGAGAAAGATGAACCCCCATGCGGAGCTAAGCGTGTTTTGGGCACCTTTCCTACTGCTGCACTTGGGGGGCCCCGACACAATCAGCGCCTATGCGAGGGAAGACAACGAGTTCTGGCTCAGGCACTCGCTGACACTGCTGAACCAGACGGCCTGGACAGTTTATGTCCTGGTAGTAGCAGAGACTCACCCTAGCCTCTTATTCCTTGCAATTCTGATACTGCTCTCGGGTTTCTATAAGTATGGAGAGAGGGTTTATGTTCTCCGGGCCGCCAGCAATGAGCACTTCAAGGAGTCCCTCACCAAGTTCCCACCCAGGCAGAAGTTTTCCGACAAGATTATGGAGGAATGCAAGTTGAAGAGGATTGAGGGGTATGACGTTGTGCCTTATCAAGTCATCGAGGTACCTGATGCCAAACTTATGATCGAGGATGTGGTTGCCGATCTTTCATCTCAGAAACTGAGATCCTGGAAGGAATCTGAGGCCAACCACAACAAATGCAGTGTGCGCGCACTGCTAGCAGCTCACAGCTTGGTTGACACTAGTCAGCGCCTTTTTGCAGATCACTTGTTCAGCTCAGATGAACGCAACACTTGCCTGTCAATACTAAACAGCAGCAAATGGGATTTCAAAGTCATTGAAATCGAACTGGGCTTCATCTTTGATGTGTTTTATGCTAAGGCAAAGGCAATCTATACGAGTTGGGGCCTTATCTGTAGGCTTGCCATCACGTTCTCGATCTCTGTCACCCTGGTGATCTTCATTTGTATTGACAAAAGACGACACTCAAGATCAGATCTATGCTTGACCTTCCTGTTACTAGGAGGAGCCATTTTCCTCGAGTTTTATGCACTGTTTCACATTATTGTCTCCGACCGGATCACCTATTGGCTCATAAGGAAAAAGCAATTGGCTGTCTTTGATCTCATCAACCAAATCCGACCACTATCAAAAAGGTGCAGGTGGTCCAATTCCATGGGCCAATACAGCCTAATGAGCTTCTCCACAAAAGAAAATGACTCCTACCGGTGGAAATTCCTAAAGCTACTGCATGCAGATGAGATGGTGTTGAAGTTTCACTGCCAAGGCCGTGAGGACGTGAGGCACTATATCAGAGAACAAATTTTAGATAAGATCAGAACGAAGGAAAGGAACGTGCAGAAACTCCCCTGCTCATGGAACGACAGGGGAGGCCCCACATTGAGCACAGACGACTCACTAAATAAGTTGAAATGGAGCATCGAGCTGGACTTTGACATGAGCATCCTAGTCTGGCACACCGCGACGGAGCTATGCTATTACTCAGGTAACGAAAGCATCAACGAGTTGGATGAAGGTGACCAGAGGAAGGTTAACAGCGACTCCTTGATGAGTTTGCACTTGTCTCGATACATGCTTTATCTCCTATTTCTGTATCCCTCGATGTTACCAGTTGGAATCGGAAGCATCAGGTTTCAAGACACTTACACGGAAGCCAAAAAGTATTTTGCGTTGCTTAAATCCACTTCAGAGAGACCTGCTCGCAGCTGCAATGAGAAACCCGAGCAGGAGAGAGAGAACAATCTTAAGATCAAAAAGGCTTGTGCCTGGTTGTGTGGCCCTATTGGAATCGGATGCATCAGGTTTCGAGACACTTTCAAGGAAGCCAAGAAGTACTTTGCATTTCTTAAATCCGATCCAGAGACACCTGCTCGCATCTACAATGAGAGACCCGAGGAGGAGAGAGAGAACGATCCTGAGATCAAAAAGGCTTGTGCCTGGTTGCGTCGTCTTGCTGGAATTGGAAGCATCAGGTTTCGAGACACTTATAAGGAAGCCAAGAAGTACTTTGCATTTCTTAAAGCCGCTCCAGAGAGACCTGCTTTTGGCTACAATGAGAGACGCGAGGAGGAGAGAGAGAACAATCCTGAGATCAAAGAGGCTTGTGCCGGGTTGCGTCGCCAAGTGAAGACTGACGCCGAAGTGAGTGTGACGGAGGACAAATTCGAGTTCATGCTATCTAGTGGGTGCCAGCTTGCGGTGGAGCTGGAGAGTACAATCAAATCCGAGAGTAAGAAATGGGAAGTGATCAGCCAGGTGTGGGTGGAAATGCTGCTGTACGCGGCTAACAAGTGCAAAGCGAATGATCATGTTCAGCAGATGCGGCATGGCGGTGAGCTTATAACCCATGTCTGGTTTCTGATGGCTCATTATGGGCTGACTGACCACTTCCAGATAATGCACGGCCCGGAAATGGCAGAGATAAGGGTGAATTCCCGATGAACGGTGGTGGTTCAGCATTTATAAATTAGACAGATTTGTGATTTATGCATTGTTGATGCTTTGAATACCAGCTTTGAGATGAGAATTGTTATTTTCAGTATCTCGTTGATGTACGAGAATGAAATTCAAGAAATAAAAAGCACTAAGTTATGTCTCAAGTTTGAGTCATTAACCAATTCCGACCCAATGTTAATTAGGAAAGTTCCCTTTGTTGCTGTTTTTTCTGTTGCGTGCAAAACAAAAAGTCATCGTTTGGCATTGGCAATCGGCGGACCTTCAGAGACATATCACAAACGGATGGTTCCTTCATGGTTTGACCAACAATAATGTTTTTTTTTTTTTTTTGATCTGAAACCAACAATAATGTTGATGTGAATTAAGTGCTCTGTCTGTCCTGTGTGCATGCCGTGACTTGAAGAAAAGTGGCCACGATATTCGAGCATTTACGCAAAAGTAAGCACGGTTGGTTTTGATATAATTTAGAATTGGGAAATAATTGAAGCTGTGTGAGCGACTATAATTTTGGAATCCCTCAATTGATTAGTGAATTATTTGCACTGGCTTTCCACGTGGAGTAAATACCTATGCTTGGTAATTTCATTATCTTGTCTTAATTTAATTGTAAGATTTGTTAACTTCTGCATTATTTTATAACATAAGAGTGCAATAATTAATGTTGTATACCAATATCATTGGTGATGCATAACGGGAATGGAGGGATGAGAAATTCGTTTTTGGGCTAGTGTCTTAAGGATAAAGTGTCTGGATAAATTTTTGTTGGGATGAGGAAGATGAAATGTGATGTTATTTTCTATTAAAGTGGGAACTTGCCGAAATTGAGGAATCAAAGCCAAATGGAGTGTTTTATGAATGAGAATGATGTTGGGATAGATGTAGCTTACCACCAAGACCTAAAGGAACAATCCACTAACCACGGATAAAGAGGAAATATCATGCATTGCAACTCAAGTCTGCTTTGCATATGAACTCAAGTCTGCTTAGTGGTATATATAGCCATATATACCACTAAGACTCTTAACAAATGCTAACATACTCTACTTTCTTGCACTCCATCTTAGTAATGAAGACTAGCTCCCACTCTTTCAAGCTCGCAACAAAGATTCTTTGACAATCTAGCCTTTCATTAAAGACTCGTGTAAGAAGACAAACTAAGCACACTTTACATTCTTATGCTTCAGCCTAGTAATAAAGACTAGCTCCCCACTCTTTCAAACTTGCAATAAAGACTCTTTGACATCCTAGCCTTACATTAAAGACTCTCTAATGTATGAAGACAAACCAAGTACATTAGAGCAATTAAAACACAAGAAGACAAACAAAGCACACCAAACAAAAGGAACACATCCATTGCTTCTTCAACCTTGCATTTAAGCGACCAATAATTAGCAAATGCTATCTTGTGTGCCTTGGGACCCATTGGACCATGTTGAGGATGAATTTGCTATGTGTTTCTATAATTGCCAAGTTGGTTTGATGGATTGATGAAGCTTGATTGGGATGGTCATGCAATCATTGGAAGATTTAAATTCGGTTGCTCCTACATCAATTGGACATGTAAATGTTAGGGCTAACAATGTGATCTAGAAGGGGGTGAATAAGTTGTTATAGAAAAACCTTGACAAATCTATAGAAATTTGTAACCACTATGAAAATCAGGTCAAGCAGATGTTTCAAATATCGTGAAATGTTTGTGTGCTAAAGCAAGTATAAGTGAAATAAACAGTAGCATATAACGATATATAATGGTTTGGCTTTTTCACAAAACTTACATCTGTTTTCCACACTAATAGCCATAAGTTGGGTTGGATTGCACAATTAATTTGCTAGACAAGTTACACTCAGAAAGTGCCGATCATATTAGACGATAGATCATGCTATTATAAATCAGGTGCTACTATCACTCTTGTCCAATTGATCTTTCACACAACTATGTACGACAAGAACTCTAAACTGGAAACATCACGAGAGTAAAACAATATTAGTTGAGGACATGGCTTCGAGCAAATTTTGGATTCTTTATATTGCGTGTCTAACATTTGACTTTTAATATCTTCTTGTTACATGAGCATCTTTAATCTTCCCATTGGAAATATTTCAAAGAAACAAATAGTTGTTAGAAGTCCACTGGTGCTATTGTCCAGAGATGGCACTACTTATATAATCTTTTTTCCTCAACATTTGCTAACTGTCCCAAACTAGGTTTTGCTATTATTGTCTTGTCGCTGATGGCTTTGACAAAACTGACAAAAGTCTATTTTTCTGTTATATGACAATTTCCGATTCTTCCGTTGCGCATCCCCAAACGACAAAGACTATATTTGATTTCTTCATGAGACATCCCCTGATGATCATTATTCCAACATCACCAATGACATGATATCTTCAACATCGATACAAACATCGCTATCAACTGATCTTTAAGTCCGTTGGTATTATTTTTAATTTTATGAACATAACTATATTTTTGGATTGCGTTGATGTTATTTGATTGAGTGATTAATCTTTTCCTTTATTGTTTCTATAAAAAAAATCCAAAAAGATTAGGTAGAATTTGAATTGATTTTTTTGATAATATTGCATGTTTTAGATTAGACTACATGTTTAAATTAAGTAATTTTCTTATTCCAAATTAAAAAAATTACCATAAACATTGCCTTATTATAGATTAGATTTCTTTTTCTTAATTTAAATTGCATGTTTAAATATTGGATTTTTTATTGCAAATTTTAAGTAAAATAACATTAGAAAAATATCATGTGTATGTCATATAGAATGAGGTTCTTCAAATACGCATCATTTAATAATGACATGTTTAGGATTATTAAATTAAAACTCATGACTTGTTAGTATAGTTACATTTTAATTATTGTATGTCATTAGTTAAGATTGCATGACATGTAGTTTGCATGTTAGGTTTATTTAATAAAATGTTGCATGTCATTCTAGTATGGACACATTTTGTACATCATTGCATTTAATATAATTTCCTTTCTTGCATTGCACGTAATTCATATTTTATTTAAATAAGTGAAAACCCTAAAAAATATTGAGTGAATTGTGTGTTAATTGGAAATCTAGTTAGGTTGTTGATGTGATTTTTTTTTAACTAACATCATAAATCTTTCGTTGATATGAGATTGGTACTTTCTCCCTGCAATTTATTCATTACTTTATTAGGTGTTACTTTAGTGTTTGTGCATTTACATGATCTTTTCACATGTTAGGAAGTAATAAAATCAATTCAAGCTGATTGCTAAATACTTTTCCATAAAAAGAACAGTACTGAAAGGGCTTTAAAGAAATCTAATGCAATCAAGTCCCGTACTCAAAACCTTTGGTTCGCAAGAGTAAAATAAATCTCCCATTACTTGGTATCTAATCAACCCATTGTAAGCTAATTAGTGGTGTCTCCTTATTAAAAATTATTTGTATATTAAGACCTTGAGCCATAAGTTGCAAATTGGTATAGGCTTGAGAGAGCTTGAATTAAGTCTAAGCTTGATAATCCATTAACCAAACTTTAGGTGGTGCACCCTAAGGTCGCGACAATGCTTTGAATGGCCCCAATGGGGAATCCAATACTTATCTCATATGACATGCAAGGAGTTGCTGATCACATTAGGTTTAGAATAACTTGTGATGAATGGCCCCAATAGATAATATATTACTTATCCAATATGACACACAAGGAATTGTCAATCATGAGAGGTTTAGAATAAGTAGCGGTGAATCTTCTCCATTAGAGAATCCAGTACTTATCTCACATGACACACAAAGAATTGTCAATCACAAGAGGTTTATAATGACTTGCGGTGAATGGCCCTAATGGCGAATCTAGTACTTATCTCATATGACACGCAAGAAATTACTGATCCCGAGAGGTTTAGAATTACTTGTGGTGAATGGCGCTAATGGAGACTCTGGTAATTATCTCATATGATACATAAGGAGTTGTCGATCATGAGAGATTTAATAACTTGTAGTGAATGACCTCAATGAAAAATATATTACTTATCTTGTGTGACACACAAGGAATTCTCGATTATGAGAGTTTTAGAATAGCTTGTAGTAAATGGCTCCAATGAAGAATCTAATACTTATCTTATGTGACACACAAGGAATTGCTAATTGGTTGAGCTTTAGAATATTAGTGGCCCCAATAAAAGCTTGTACTTATCTCATATGACACACAAGGAATTATTGATCAGGAGAGGTTTAGAATAACTTGTGGTAAAGACTCCAATGGAGAATTTGGTATCACGAAAGGTTTAGAATTACTTGTGATGAATGGCCACAATAAAGAATCTACCATTAATATGTTGTCCATAAACTTGAAATCAGCAACTAATATAGTGAACCAAGAATTAGAAACTTTGTAATCTTCTGTAACTATCTAATTGTCAGTAACTCTATAATCCTCGGTAACTCTTTACTTGGTAACTTTCTTAGGGAATTGATTGGTTCCTCTTTAATCGGAAATTTCATTCTCGACTCATAATAGCACATTATACTTAACTTCTATCTTGGCTTGAATGGGCATTGATAGTGTTGAGTTGGTTGATGGAGCTAAATTAGATACTTCCGCATCACTAAATGTATGGAATGTTTGACTAGGGCTACAGACCATCTACGGAAGTGAGAGCACAAGTTCGACACAACCAATGCTTGCAATCAATTAAGGGGGCATGTCTATACCAAATAAGCCTGAATATACCAAAAGACAATAGCCGCAAACATGGGCTATTTCAACAATGCACACCAGCATCGCAGCTAGATACTATTATCACGAATAAAGAGCAAAAATGGTCAAACATCAGCTAGGTTTGGGGGGAAATGTTGGTTTACAAGGCCATCTGGTGTACAGAAAGTAATCATTTTTAGGAACTAAGACGAGAAGGCGAGCTCCTGACTAATGTCTGACTCTTGATGGCACATGTCGGCTTAACCGAACACTTCCGAATACGGCATGCTTCTGTAGTAATAAAGCTGATTGCGAAATAGCAAACCGGTTCACTTTGTCTCTGTCATACGTTTCAGTGCCTTCTCATCAAATAGTTAACAAAAGTTTTGTTTTAACATGACCCGCACTGGAAAGTTGTCAATCCGTTGCGGCGCGTCCCTAGTGTGTTCATTAAAAACAATCATATGTTTTAGGACCCCGTTGTGCTGAGCTCCAAAGTCCACAATTGTTGAGCTTGGAAATGACTTTCATCGTTGCCAAATTTGAGCACCGATGACTATGACTCTGTACTGCGTGAGGGACCTTGGATGATTTTGGACAGGTACGTTGCTATTGGAAAGCCACAACCTAATGTGGACCCCTATAAAGCTAGCAGCCTAAGTAAGAACACCAAGATCATGCACGAGAACTTTGAGGAACCCATCCTGGCGGACATATTCAGGACAAGAAAAGGAATGAAGAAAAAAGAAAAAAACAGGTAGGAAGGTCATAGGCGATTCTCAATTTGTGACACGACTCCAAATAATGAGAGAAACCTACAACACGATATAACATAATTAACTCGAAACTGATATGAATTGACCTTTTTCACACACTTAATTTTAACAAAATAAATTAATATGCTGCATTGAAACGACCTAATCAGATGGCTACTCTTACTTATTGAGGTTAGATTTTTGGATTAATATCACGAAAAATCCCAAAGCGTACATATGTGATAAACTTAAACTAATTTTTCATCCACTAAAAAACCTCAAACTAATACACATGTGATAAATTTACTCCAAACTAAATTTTTTACTACCGAAATCCCAAAATGAATTTTTAACCACTAAAATCCCCAAATTATTACATTCGGGACAAATTTACTATCCGTTAGTTTTTGTTAAATTAAATTGATAATACAAAAAATCACAAATTGGTACACATGTAATAAACAGAAGATAAATCCCAAACTAATACATCCATTAATTGCCATATGTCATCTAACTTGACAGATTGACGGTAAAATTTAATGGAAACTAATTGAGACTAAATTTTTTACAGGTGTACTAATTTGGAGTATTTTGTGATAAAGAAATTAATTTTGATAACTTTGTCATACTTGTACTAATTTAGAGTTTTTTCATGATATTAATCCTAAATTTATCCATTTGTGTAGAAGAAAGTCAAATTTGGAAGTAAAGAAGGCCTTTGCTTAGCAAGCCCTTGATAAGTGAGCAAGCAGGACCCAGTAGGGCTCAAGCCCATAGTTCAAGCCCAATAATGAAGGTAAGCATCCTTTGTGTGACAACATTATTATCATTACTTTTTATATTTGTTATTATTTGGGTCGCCTTATCTTCACCTAACTATGAAAATCTGTAAAATAAGAACCCACCATCATATCACCGTCTCTGTTTCTTCCGCCATAGCAGGAGCTGCAAGCAACCAGGCGTCTTCGGTAGTGCCCGTTGTCTGGACCAAGAAATCAACCTTTCATTTAGTTAAACGCCAAACCAACTCAAACCATTGATTTTTCTTTTCTTTTTTTCATGTACATGTGTGGTAGGTACGAGTATATCTGGACGAAGATGACAGAGATTTCTGCAGCAGGAGATGCATACGGTTCCTCATCGTCAACAGACGAAGAAGTTGCCAGAAACAGAACAATTATATTGAGAAAGCCTCCTCTTATATCCTTGGTAATGTTGAGCAGAGCGACTGGCAACCAAATAGCTTCCCTCAGCATAAACGAGGTGACCCGTCGAGTCTATGAAGGAGTGCTTTTGAAGGACAACACGGAGCAGGGCAAGGCAAAAAATGGTGCGGAGCAGGCAAGTGGATTTACAAATAGGTCATCACAGACTGGACAGGAGATCAGTAGCTCCTTACTGGACAAGAGTCCAGTTTTGTTCTAATTTTGGTTAATATCTCACTTACTGATCTTTGCTTCGTGCTTACAGGAACTGCCGTATACTCATAAATATTGGGTTGACAAGAAGCTCAACAGGAATTGCTTGATGGTTCTGGCGAGGGGCTTACAGATCCTTTGGAGTGACTGCAGTGAAAACTGGAAATGGATAAAAGAAAAGGAGCCATGGTATCGTTGCCTTTTCTGTCCTAAACAATTACATTTTAAGTCGACCCTTATGTGATGATCGAGACTCTAGTCTTCCCAGTACAACGAATGAATTTGCTCCAACAAATTTGACTCGCAAGCGGCAAGAAACATTCTGTTGCCACTAAATGAGTACCTTTGTGTTGGCATATCTCTAGCATTATATTGGCTTTTGCGTATTTCCCGACCTGCTGAAAAGATGATGTTGAATATGCACTTTTTTTTAACTGCAAGTTGTTCATTTAGCAGCACCTAAACTATTTTTTCTGCCGCAAAACTTTGAACTGCTCTAATGAAAATGAGATCATTGCTAACCATCACCATCTCTTGTCAACCAATCCTGTGCTTGCTCGAATATTTTTGAGTTTCAGCTATCTGGGTAAGAAGAAAGTGGACATTGCCGAGCTACAAAAGATTCGGCGGCTAGAAATCAGTGGGAAATGCAAAACGATCATGCTCTCCCCAATGACGACGTACGAAGTTGAGATCCTCGTGAAGATGAGACAACGTGCAACAGCATTGACAGGAATTAAACTCAGTCTCGATCTACCTGACGGAAACAAGAAGGAAAGCGAAGAAAAATTGGACAAATCAAAGTGGTGTCCGATTAGCATTGGCAAGTTCGAGATAACACCCAAAACTGTCGGCGAGATAAGATTTTCCCTCATGCAAACAGATGGGTATTTGAAGTCTGGCCTCTGCGTCAAAGGCGTTGTTTTCAGGCCAATAAGAGTATAAGCCGCCAGGATAATGCGTGAAGTGAGGCTCAGGTGTTTGTGTTGATCTCCTCTCTATGTTTCCTGATGCATTGTCGTAATGGTATTGCTCCGAATATGTATCCATTGACAAACGAAATTCCACAGTCTGGAAATATTCTTGACTCGAAACAAGCACCTACAGTTTTTGTTTTTTTTTTCCCAGCTTACACAGTTTAGACAAATTAGAGGGCTGAGATTCGATGAAATACTAATATTCCACGCGATCAAATCAGACTGGAGAAAGTTAAAGGTTGATAAATGATCTAATCTCCTAAGATGCAGTTAATCGTGGTTACCTGTTTTTTATTACACGTAACTACGTCTTAAATCTGTATAGCGTTGCGCGACTTGGAGTTCTACGACATGGAAATCCATTTTTCATCCCCGCACGTGTATTTTTTCCTATCAAGTCCTTGCACTTGCAACACTCTATTAATCAATCCCTTATTTTAAGCGTCCGACGTGGAAAAACTCTTTGCTGCTCCAGACTTAAAACCCCACCAAAGATGAAGACTGCAACTGAACCTCGAGTAACAAAACTCTTCAAAACAAACACTGCCCTCGAGCTTTCCTCGTCAAAACCTCTGTCGTCTTAAACTGACAAGGGAGTGCCAATTATCGAATTTGGAGCCTAAGAGACTTATTTGATTAAACAAAACTACAAATCACAGGGCTTGATTGAATAAAAAATGCCCAAGCTAAAAGGAATCGAACTCCACTTTTGCTTTATGAAAGAGGTTCCCCGAACCACACGCATCGCTTTAATACATAAGACAGTTAATTTGATGACACGGTGGTTTTGCTGAGTAGCATGTTTGTTTTACCTTGATATGAATAATCTCGACACGTATCAACTAGTATTTGACTACATCCTGAGGGTTGGAGATTGAGACAATTGAAATTAGCCTAGGCAAATTAATCTTATTCTGATGCAAATTGCTCAAAACTTTCGAGACATTCTTGTCATGATACGTGGATCCGCATATATTGTTCATTATTTTCAGCAAATTTGAAAGAAATCAAGCAAATGTCCCAGGCAATTTCGCCTTACAAGGTCTTAAATCTTATATGTTTTGACTGCTTGTTCCTCAAGGCAAAGCATGAGATGCTCGTAAATCAAAAAGAAAAAGAAAATTTGACACACTAATCCTTTTCTTGTTTATTAATCAGTTTCTTCATTTTCAACGTCTCTCTGTTCATACCCATGGCTGCCTCTGAAGTGGCCCTTTCACTCGCGATAATCAGACTTCTTGATGTTCTTTCCACGTCCAAAATCTATGAGAACCTAAAAGTTCAAATCCCTGAGTTCTCAAGCAATCTCAAAACGATCCTGAGCACCAGGAAATATGTTGAGCTCAACGATGGACACAACCAAGAAACTCAGGAAGGCAAGAAGCAGCTTCTGCTTTGTGCTCGTGACACTGAGAAGATTGCAGAAGCATTCCTTGTCAATTTACTCCGAGATCAGATGTCGGAATCACAAGAGGGTTGTTTCACCAAGGTGTTTGCTGTAGTTCGGCTCTTCTCAGTAAAGAGACGAGCATATGCCAGGAAAAGGATGGCCAAGGATTTCACGAAGAAAGTTGGATTGTTATGCAGAAAGTTCACCCCGTCCCGGCCTCCTGCTAATGAAGGCACGCCGGACAATGCAAGGGTATCATCTTCATCACCGAGCAAGAGGAATCAAGAAAATACGAGACAGAGGGTCGAGTCTGATATCGTGGACCGTGACAGGTGTGTAAAAGATCTTCTGGCCTGGTCGATCGATTCCAAGAATGATGATGACCCCAACCTTCGGGTGATCTTGGTGGCTGGCAAACAAGCCTGTGGCAAGACCACACTGGTGAGGAGTGTCTTCAGCAGGCTAGAAATCCAGCATCACTTCGACTGTCGCATTTGGGTCCGTGTCACTGGCATTGAAGAAAATTTTGAATGGATGCAGAATCTCCTGGTGGACATACTGAAACAGACACCACTAGGAGATGAGGTGAATGATTTGGAGCTGCAAGAGGAGCAGCTGTTCGAGATGCTTCATAAATCATTGATGGGGCTTAGGTACTTGATAGTTTTGGACAATTTGCACGAGCCCAGTCTCATCAACAAGCTGTTGGTCCCATTCGTGGACTCGATGAATGGAAGCAGAGTAATTGTCACCACTCATAATGCAAAAATGCGTAAGTTTGCAGACCCTTGGACCCCTGTTCTCCGATTATGGCCTCACATGACCCAAGAAGAAAGCAATAAATTGCTGCAGGTAAGCATCGAGGTAGATAAGGATTTCAATTGCAATATACCCATCATCGAGCAGAGAATTTGGAGTTTATGCAATGGTTCTCCCCCAGCAATCTCACTGCTAGGAGGACTTTTGTCTACTGTGGAAAAGACAAATTACGACGCCCTCATCAATCGGCTCAGAGGATGTGCCACCCTCGACAATGTCATGAACTTGAGCTTCGATGAATTGCCTTACATGATGAAGCCATGTGTTCTCTATATGGCTGTCTTTCCTAAGGAGTCCGAGGTCCCCACAAGGAGGCTTTTCCGGCTATGGGCTGCTGAGGGGTTGTTGGCAGAGGCTGCCAGAGGGGTTGTTGACGACTCAATCAAAGTGTGGTCAGCAGAGGACTGTTTTTGCGAATTACAGAGCAGGAACTTGATTTGTGTGGTACAACGCAGACCAGATGGAAGTGCCCGATCATGTCGCATGCCTGCTTTTATTCATGATTTTTTCTGTCGGAAAGCAAAAGAATTGGGACTTCTTCAGATCCAGTACAACTCTGACTCTGTCATTGATGCCGAGCAGAGTGCCCAGTATAAACAGAAGCAAGCGCAAATCACAGTGACAGGACACTATGGTTACAAGGTCCAATGCCTACAGTCTTTTGCATTGTTTAACACCCGTAAGCTAGGTACAAAAGCGAAGATCGCAGTTCTTCTTAAATCATTATTTTTAGACGCACGCCTGATTTTGCTGAGGGTTCTCGATCTTGAGGGTGTTTACAAGCCTGTGCTCCCTGAGAAATTCGGGAATAAAATGAGGAACCTAAGGTATTTGGGATTGAGAAGGACGGTTCTGGATTTAATTCCGGAGTCTGTCGGGAACCTGTCGGTCCTGGAAACCTTAGATCTGAAGCACACCAACATAACAAAAGTGCCAAACTCCATTTGGAATGCAAAGAGCCTCCGACATCTGTACCTGAGCGATCCATCGTTCAATGAGACCATCCAACGCCAAATCTCATCGGAGAAGTTTCTAAATACTAAACTTGAGACGCTGTGGGGCCTTGTCATAGAAACTGATGACAGCCCCATGATACGCGTGTTGGAGAAGCTGCAAAGCCTGCAGAAGCTGGGCGTAACGTGTCATCCTGAAGCGGTGAATGCAGTGGCAAAATGCCTTTCGAAACTGACCAGGCTGGAGTCCCTGAGATTGAGATCGAGGGACCTGCACGGTCAGCCTGCGAAACTTGATTTGAGTAACACAACGGGGCCCAAATCTCTTTTGAACTTGTATTTGCTCGGACCAATGATGCCTGAAGAGAACTTGTCGTCGATCCTTACTGGGAATCTCAAAGCGCTCACCTTGTCCATGTTGGAACTAGAAGAAGATCCAATGCCGGTCCTAGGGCACCTGAAAGATTTGATTATCCTGAGGTTATTGGCAAGATCGTACACGGGCCTAAGTTTGTTGTGCGGGGTAGCAGGTTTTCCAAAACTCCGCATCTTAAAACTGTGGATGCTCGAGGAATTGAAAGAAGTAGTGGTTGAGAAAGGCGGGATGAGTAATCTGGAAGAGTTTGAATTGAGGCAATGCAAGAATCTAAGGGGTGTTTACGGGTTGGAGCATATCGACAGCTTGAAAAGTCTTAGTCTTATAGGAGTTATGGTTGCGGTTGTTGGAGGTGTTGCGGTTTCCCAACATACACTGGTCAAACCGAAGGAGTTGAAGTGGTGATGGGCCGCGACCCTTGCCCAAATGCTGGAGTGTTTGATAGTTATTTTTGGGAACCCATTTCAGAAATCCTAGCATTTTTAAAGTGCTCCAAAAGCCTCTACATTCAGGTTAAATTTACATTTACCGAAAGGAATTCCCCGAAAGCGGAACCAAATGCACTGTTAGTGCTGGAGGTAAAATCTCTTATTATGATTATTATTGACAGTATTATTATTTCACTAACGAAAGTGCAACTTCACCATGTACTAAAAGAAAATTTTGACTCAGCTTTAGGAGAAATTAGAGAAAACATTTGAGAGAGCGATATTGGTTGTTTCACTGTCATACAAATGCAGACACTCGAGTAACAAAGAACGAACGTGTAGTAAATAACTTGTGTAACCCATTTGTTGCATTTCGGCCAAAAAACCTATTTGTTGCCCGAATATTCAGAAAATAGCAAAATAAAGGCTTCCATTGTTCATTTATAGATTTTGATAACAGAAAACCGCTTCTAATTTACAGAAAGATGTACTTTAATAATACTAAGTAAATTGAAATGAAATTTATCTTCACCTATAGATTTTAGTTATTTCCGCGTCCAATTAAAAAATTATGCCATTTTCGAGGGAGATTAATATACAACGGATCAGAATTCCATGAATGTTGCACGCTGCAGTTCTCTAAGTCCATCTTCTTCAAAATATTTATCTTTTGCTGGCCAATTACAAAAGCTTTTGCTCGTTGCAGCACGAAACAGACAAGGATTGACGTCGGCCCCAATCCATCATCTTCCAGCAATTAATGGTTTCATGCTCTTGACAAGAGGATTCATATTAATTTGTGCTTTATCTATTTCTGTTTCGTATCTCTGTGTGTAATTTTCTGTATTGTAACTCCTGGCAAATGATGCTGCAGCCAGAGTCAATAATGTCTTCTTTTGGGATGTGAGTTTGAAAACGCTAAGAGCTAGCTTGTATCTCATGCTTGAACTTTAGTATATCATGAATGTTCGTTAATTGCAGTTTGTCTCTGAGATTGGACCTTACCAAATCTTGAAGTCAGTATCTTGGTGATACCTGCTTATTTTATTTTATTTTATTTCTTTACTAGTTTTTACCACGATGCTTGCCTGGACACAACCCAAAAATTGGAAATGACTCAAATTGTGGTTTTAATTTCATATAAAGTAGCTAACTTTAAAATGATAGCAAGCTACAATAAAACTTGGTCGCTTCTCACGAAAGTTTAATATTTACAACAATCAATTGATTGTGGTTAGTGATTCGCATCAAAGTTGCTATGCTAATATGAGTCGATACCTTCGGACCAGAAATTTTGGTTGTGCAATTAAAAACTGGCAAACACCTTGAGTAAACATAAATTTGTAAGTTATTATAAATAGTAGGTTGGTGATTCGAGCACGATTTAGTAACATAAACCTACATAGTAAGTTATTAATTGGACAAAATAAGTCGTTAACCCAATGTAAAAATTGGTATTTTAAAAAGAACATCGGTAATTAACTCAAACGCTAATAACTTCAACTAGTTGGTAACTCATCGGCTTGTAGAGTCGCTAGTACAAACCCTTCCGAGGAATTGCTAAGAATGTTATTTGCATTTTGATTTTTGAGAAAAGTTGATAAGTCACTCACATTGAAGTCGATAATTTATATTAGAGCTGGTAAATCTAAGACACAGGTAAGAAATATATATATGTCGCGACCTTACCCTCTGCAAGGTCCAACACCTAAAGGTTTGCATAATGAATTATTAAACCTAAACTTAACTCGGGCTTTTTGTCGCAACCTTATCCCTCCAGGGCTTTAATGATTATATCCCTATGACATCCAGGTCATTGCTCAACAAAATCGAGCACCCTTGAATACCAACCCACCATCATTGCCACCACCACGCCTCGTCACGTCTCCATGGCACCACACCAATGCCATGTCTTCGCTGCACGACGACAACTCAACCCGCCACCTAGTCCTTCACCTCACCAACCACTTCTTCTTGAGATGCCACAAGCGAGATTAAAGTGGGCTCAAAGATTGACCACGTCTATGAGATGTCAAAGAAGTAAATGAGGTATGCCCATCAAAACCCATGTTTACCTCCACCTATTGTCTCCCTAGGCTGCCACTCAAATGTTGACATCTTATTTTTAGTCGACACATCATGAAAAGATAAAAAAATCGACATTTAGGTTTTCGATCACGACAGAGCTCCATCTCTCAATCAAAAGTGTTGCTTTTCATTTTTTCTTTCTTTTGCATTATCTTTTTAAAGCAATTTCTAGCTCATTTTCAAAAAAAAAAAACTGAAAAGTCAAATGGTTGACTTTTAGGCTGACTTTTTGGTCAACCCTTTGACCAAAAGTTAACCTTGGGTCAAAAAATTGATTTTTTGCCCAAAAAATTCCATTTAGCTTTAATTTCACTTTTGTCAAATCAATTTCTTGAAAATTAAAAAATTTGACCAAAAAATCAACCTTTTAGAAAAGTTGACTTTTAGTCAAACATTTGACCCAAAAAATATAAAAAATAAAAAATGCATAAATATATTCCTTTTAATGTCAATTTGACTTTTGTGTCAAAAATTTCACAAAATTCGTTTAAGAGCCTTGATTTCTGAAATTTTTTAGTTTTAGGTTCTAAATCGACCAAAAATAAAATTACTTTTATTCTAGTCATAATTAGAAGTAGTTCCTTCTTCGACATTTAGTTTAGAGACTATCTGAAATCTACTTAAGCATTCAATTTTGCGATTTATCGAGTCAAAATACGAGTTGCAATATTGAGCCCTAATTAGAGGATCAAAATCGATCATTCCTAATTTGTGAACGGATGATTGTTTCTCACTCATTTTCTTAAAATAAGTCCAAATTCAAAATCAATTTTGTGAAATTCACACCAGAACTCATCAATTTTAGGAATTTTATCCTCCTAAGCATTAAAAAAATTAAGCAATTAAGCTTCAATCGACAAGATTCGAATTGACCAATTCACGTCTATAGTTTAATTTCATGAATCTAGGTTCAAATTTTAATATTATGCTTAAATCCATTTTTTACTTAAGCTTGAGCGCTTCATGTCAAGGTTAATTTGAATATGATAAGTGATCTTACGTATGGGTAGCTTATTAGATAGGGTAATTGTGACACTAATTGAGTTCAATTTTAGATAATTTACAATTTTGCCTATTAAATTGCAAATTTTATCATTTTAGCCCTTTAGGCCCAATTCAAAGCACCCATGGTTTCGATTCATTTTTTTCCGTGATAATCATTCAATTAGGTCAATAAAAGTCGCCTAGATCACATTCATAAGGTTTGATTAGCTTAATTGTCATGCCACGATTCACGAATGCATGCCCATCTCTCACTTAGTCGATTAATAGCTACGTCCCATGACGCATCGCCGACCCTTTTATTTTAATACGCATGTGGAAGCATAAAATAATCCCCAAACAACAAAATAATTGAATAGAAAAGTAGGGCCTTATTTTTCACAACTGAAAAACCACAACCACACTTTCATGCAAAGCAAACCTCATAGTATATAATATGATACTATTCAAAGTATGATCTATCATATATCAGTCCCCAACTCAATTTGCAAACAGGATGGGATTTCAGTCGTCATCCAGGTCGTACTCTGGATCCTCCTCTGCATCATCCTCTTCTTTAGATTCTCCCTCTTCTTCTTCAGGTTTGTCCTCGAGCTCTTCTTCCTCAAAATTCGCCTCAGGCTCCTTCACCTCAGGTTCCTCCTCCCAATTTTCTTCTGGGTACACCTCTTCTTGATCAACCTCTTCTTCTGGCATACTCTAGCTGGAGTCTACTGCTGATAGTTCTGGAGAGTCATGAACATTCTCGAGCTTAGGGTCTTGTGCATCCACCACCGACCCATCCTTATGATCAACTGTCCCCTTCCCGAATGTTTCCTCCAAAACGAACATAGGCACATCACCTTCTGGCATGGGACCCTCCTTCCGCTCGTCATGATACTCACGATACCACAAATGATACTCGTGGGGCTTCAGGGCGTCCTTACCCACATCCACCTAGACGGTCGACTGAACCAGAATGTACTCTAGTCCTTCCGGGTGAGGGTGTATCGAAAAGTGGGTTTCTATCTTGATGACTTCCTCAGGTATACCGAAATGCATAGGAGGACGAGGAGGTGGAGGTTTATACAATAACCATTAAGACAATGTCTCAGCGAGTTCTACTCCTTAAGACTCGATTAGTAAACCAATATGCCATACAGGCTGCCTATGCACACACGGGTCAAAGAACTTACCTTGGCCTTAGATTCCACCTGCAAATCAGTACAGTTCAATAGGCACCTAATCAATCACAACAGATCGAAAATATCGATCAATCGACTTAGTCGATTACATGTCAAACTGACCATTTCCTGGTCATTCTAGCCATTTATATTCAGTCTCAACTAACAGAACCAACCTCTGAGTCACGTGCATTCTCTGAGGTGATATTTCTTATCACCAAGCCACGTGCATTCTCCGAGGTGATGGAACCGATCACCGAGCCACGTGCATTCTCCGAGGCGATGTTCCTTATCACCAAGCCACGTGCATTCTCTGAGATGATATAAAAATCTAGTCACCGAACCACGTGCATTCTCCGAGGTGATTTATCTTATCACTGAGCCACGTGCATTCTCCGAGGTGATAGATTACATCATCGAGTTAGTACTATGCCTTTCTCTTAAATGACATTCTCAGTCATTAAGCTAACATAAAACAATGAAATCAATTTCTCATTTAATAGCAAAAATTAAACAATTCTAAAGTAAAATTCTCATCCACATAATTTCACTCAATTTGCGCCGTGTACTTAATTAAATAAACAGAGATCACCACTACGATCAGCACGAAGTTTCGATTGTCGGCCATCCCAGACTAATTTTCGAAAATTAATTAATTAATTACAAAAATTAATTATTAAATAGCAATAAATCCAATTTAGGCTCGTAATGCCTAATTAGAAGCCGAGACGAACCGGGAAAATCCTAAGGTTCTTTCAATAAATACTAGAAGCTCTCTACTTGCTAATGACAAAGTCTAATCGCCTAACATGCATTATTAAGTCACTAATTTAATTGTTCTAAACTAATTTAACCACCTAATCATGCTTTAATTAACATTAATCAACCCTTAAGCATTATTGTCAAACTAAGCAAGAATTAGTGAGCTAAACTCACCCGTTTAACAATCCGCTCGGATTGAAACGTCGGGAACGTCACGGGGGATGTTTTTCTCCAAAGCGGCCCTAGGATCCGAGGCTTGAAAACACCTCAAAACGGGCCTGACACCCTCTGCGATACCCACTTTTAGACCTTCTATTTTAGCCGCAAAAATAGAAGAAAACAACCTCGGCTAGGGTGACAAGGCTCGAGGGAAACAACGGGGATGGTCTCGGGTCCAAACCAGCGGCTCGGGTGGCTTCCTTAGTCCCTTGCAACAGTTGAACAAAGGCTGGAATGCTTGAATAGAGTTGCTAGATGGCATGGGGAGGGCGAGCAAGGGCAACGGCGCGTGGTTGGCTTGAGTGGGCGGAGGCGTACGAACGGCAATGGCGAGGCGTGCGATCGGCGACGGGCGGCTTCGGCTTCTTCTCTGGCTTGCTGGACGCAAAAAGAGGGAGAGAGGAGGAGTCTTGGATAGCAACAAAGGGGGAGGATGAGGGAGAGAGAGAGAGGATAGAGATGAATGGAGACAAGGGCTCCACCATGCCTCATTTTCCACAAGGTCGTCCCCTAGACCAACCTCAAACATGCATGCTTCCTTGGCTGCCATGGAGCCGCCAATGCTTCTTCTTGGACAGCCCAAATGGTCCAAAATGGCTAGGGGGAAGGGGGCACACGAATTTTGAAGGAAATGGCTTCAATTGGTTGCTCAATCTTGCTCCATTTATCCTCATTTGGTCTCCATAAATTGAATTGACACCTCAATGCTTTAATTGACATTTTTCCTCACCCATATATCCATCATGCTTCCCAAATTTGAAATCAAAAACAATTCCTAGCATTTTCTGAACAAAAATGGCCCTACGACGACTTTTTCCCAAAAAGTCTCGGTTGGCAGAAAAATCTTCTGAGACTTAGTCAACGTTCCTAGAATTTATTGTGACATAACAGAATCTTCAATTTCTAAAATCGGACTTGAATTCACAGTTAATTTCCATTTGGCGTGTTTTTAGCGTGACCTAGACTACTGGGTTGTTTTCAGAAACTTTTAGTGCAAATGACCCGTGGTCAATTTTCTTCAAGCCACAATGAACCCACTTGACATGTTAACGACTCTTGATTGTCGTGAAAATCTCAATGATTCAAATACGGATACATGGTACTAAAATGACAAAAAAATCAATCTAGTGCCAATCGACGAGAATTTTCAAATTTAGTGGAGTCACCCATGATCGACCACACATCTCATTCGAACCGATCTATCTCTGATCTCAAATCAATTTTTAACTGTGTCGTAATGGCCTCTAAAGATGAGCACGGTCGAGAAATCGATTCCTAGTTGAATTCTCGAGTCTATTGCCTTAAAATTCCTTAATGGCTTCCCCACATAGTCTAGTTATCTCAAGAATGATTGGCTCTGAGAACAGCCCTATAAGCACATTGATGAAATACCCGATTTATTCAGTAGAAAACAGAAGCGAAAATCTAGGATATCGCATTAATTGTATCTTAATTAGTCAATTTCTTCATAAAAATGATAAAATTCCTTTTCAATTCGGTCATTTAAGGGCCAAATTGCATAAATTTTTTACCCACATGAGTCCTAAGTGGAAAAAATAGCAAGAACCGGACCAAACTCGTCAAGAACGGGTCAAAATCCAGCTAAACCATATTGAACTTGTCACGTCCCGACCCTTCGAGTACGTGCTCATCCATGCTGGTCAATATAATAGTGATGTCCCATGACACATCGCCGACCCATTCATTTTAGTACGCATGCGGAAGCATATAAATAATCCATAGACAATAAAACAATGGGATAGGAAAGCAGGGCCAACTTTTTAAAACTAAAACAAGCCTTTTTATAAACAAACATGTTTATATACAATGCCAGGATGTTTACAAAAATATCAGCTTAACAAAAAGGGAACTGTCCTTCGACTCTCTAATCAGACATGTTCGTCGATTCTTCGATCTCCACCTTCCCCAGACTTTGGGGCTTCCGATCCTCCACTAACTTCCTCTAAGGACCTGAAAATTATTATACAATAACTAGTGAGATAATGTCTTAATAAGTTCTATCCCCTAAGACCCGATTAGGAAGTCAACACGCCTTAAATGCTACCTAAGCATAAACAAGCGTCATAAGGCCTACCTTGGTCTTAGTTTCTTCCTGTATGTCAATTCAATTCATAAATTCATAAATACTAACAGGTACATCATCCACTCAATTCAATCATATCGAATCATCGATCAATTGACTCAGTCGATTACATATCATCAAGACCACTCCAGGTCACCTCAATTATTCATTCTCAACTCTTAGCCACGGCCTAACAGGCATAACCTAGATTAAGTGGTAATCACGGCCCCACTAACAACTTTTCTATATTTAGTGGTCATCACGGCCCCACCTGGCAATTTTCTAAGTTTAATGGTAATCACGGCCCACTCAGCAATTTTTGATATTTAGTGGCATCACGGCCCCATTTGGTAATTTTCTTAGATTTAGTGGCATCTCGACCCCATTCGACAATTTTCAATATTTAGTGGCATCACGGCCCTACTCAACAATTTTCTTAGATATAGTGGCATCCCGACCCCACTCGACAAATTTCTTAGATTTATACCCACATTATCTAAATTTTGGGATAAATCCTCATAACCTCCAATTTTGCTTAATTATTACAATCCAAGTACTCAATTAAATAAACATAGAGCACCACTGAAATCAACATGAAATTCCGGTTACCGGCCATCTCGGTTTAATTTTTGGAAAATAAATAAATAATTAAATAATTACGGAAAATATTAAATAAATGCAATAAATCCAACTTAGTCCCATTTAGCCTAATTGGAAGCGGAAACGGACTCGAAAAAATTTCAAGATTCGTTAAATAAATATTAGAACATGTCTACTCGCTAATTGCATTAACTAACCACCTAACATGCATTGGCAAATAATTAAATTAATTAATCTAATCTAATCTATCCACCTAAATCATAATTAATTAATCTATCAATCCCTAAGCATCATTAACCTACTAAGCGAGGATTAATCAGTTAAACTCACTTGATTCGTGATCCGTCCGGTTCAAAACGTTAGGAACGCAACGGGGGATGATTCTCTCCAAAGTGAGCCTAACTTTCGGGGCCCAAAACCAGCTCAAAACAGGCCACGGAGTTGCTAGAAAACCCATTGTTTTCCTCTCTGTTCTTGGCTGTTCGGTGGTTGCAAAGGCAAGAAGATGGCTCAGTTTAGGCAGGAATGGACCAAGAAAGGTTAAAAGGACTAAATCGGGCCTAAACGGGAACTCACGGAGGTCGAAGGTGGGCCAAATGACTTCGGCATTTGTTGGGATACACGGACAGAGGCGGAGATGCGGCTGAAGCTGTAAGCACGCACGGGAGAGCGCAGGGCAGCGACGGTGCGCGGGACGGCATACGGCGACGGCGTGCGGTCCGACGGTGGCGTGGCTGCTCTGGTGGTCCCTCTGGCTGCTGGTGGTGTTCGAACTCAACAAGGAGGAAGGGAAATGGGTATGGACCAGCCAGCTAAGAGAGGGAAGAGATGAGGCAACAATGGTGGCCACTTGCCTTGTTTTTCTCACCAATTTGTCCCCTTGTTTTTTCACCAATTTGTCCCTTTGACTCAACCACAACCAAGGCTGTCCTCCATGGCTCAAATTCAGCCAACAAGGCCCTTCTCACAACCTTTGAAATGGTTCAAAATGGTTAGGCAATGGGAAGCTACGAATTTTAAACATTTCCCTCCAATTAGACACTTAATTCTTATTAATTCAACACCATCGACTTCAATAAAATCATCCGACACCTTGACGATCTAATTGATATTTTTCCTCATTATTTGATCTCACTTGCTTCCCAAATTCGCGATAAAAAATGGCCCTTGACTTTTTATGGACAAAAATGGCCATAAGACGACTTTTTCCCAAAAAGTCTCGGGTTATAGAAAAATCTTACGAGATTGAGTCGACGTTCCTAGAATTTATTGTGACATGACAGAACCTTCAATTTTTGAAATCGGATTCAAATTCACAATTAATTTCAATCCGGCGCGTTTTTAGTGTGACTCAGGCTACTAGGTAGTTTTCAGAACTTTTAAGTGCAAATGACTCATGGTCGATTTTCTTTAAGCCACAATGAACCTCTTTGACACATTGGCAACTCTCAGTGGTCGTGAAAATCTTGAAGTTTTAAATATGAACACAAAGTACCAAAACGACGGAAAAATCAAACTAATGCCGATCAATGAGAATTTTGCAATTTAGTGGGATCACTCATGTTTAACCACGCATCTCAGTCGAACTAACCTTTCTTTAATCTCTAATCGATTTATATTTGTGCCGTAATGATCTCGGCAGATGAACACGGCCGAGCAGCCGATTCCTGGTTGAATCCTCAAGTCTATTTACCTTAAAATCCTTAATGGCTTCCCTAGATAGTCTAGTTATATCACGAGTGATTAGTTTTGAGAATAGCACTATAGACGCATCGATGAAATGCCCAATTTATTGGATTGAAAGTAAAGTCGAAAATGTAGGATGTCACAGAACCGGCCACTAGCGGGACCGGTCGGTTGTTAGCCTCTGGCCACTGATTCCGGAACCCTCTCAATGCCAATTTCACTTCGACACCTTCAATCTCTCAAAATTTTACAAATTGGTCCTCGAATTTCATCAAATTGCAAATTAACTTATAATTGGACATTTTGACAGAATTCCCGATTTTGGCTTGGTTTTATTCAAATCAAACCCATTAGATGAATTAGCCAACACCTCAAGATCACGATGAAGCTTTCGAAATGGATTTTTGACCATTGGATCGAAATTTTGACCGTCGAGTCGAACCAATGACCGAAATCGCTTAATATGACAAATATATAAATGAAATGTCTTCCATTTTCAGCTAAGGGTTTTTCATTTGGCATGAAATTCTTCTCTCTCTAGCTCTCTCTCTCTCTCTCTCTCTTTCTCTCTCTCTCCTTTCTTTTTTTTTTTTTTTGGCGCCAAAAAGCCTCATTTCTCTCTCTCTTTTCTTTGGTATGGTAGTTATTGTCTTCTAGCGACCGGATTGTCGCCAGTTCAACCTCTACCATCTTCATCAGCGATCATCTCCCTTGATGTCTAGATCTTATGCTTGCTGATTTGTGGAGGTTGGATTTGTCACGTGCTGAACCCCGAGCACGTGCCCATCCCTGTCTGGTCGATAATAATTTGCGACTTCCCAGGATAAGTCGCCGACCCTTTCCATTTTATTGCATGTATAGAAGCGAAAAGAAATCCCCTGACAGTAATCATCTCGGAATAGAAAAGTAGGATACGAATTCACAAAACAAACATGCTTTTATATTCACATAATGTCAAGTACAAGGTCTATGACCAAAAGGAAAACTACCTTTCCAAAAAGAGACTGTCCTAGCTGACCTACACTTCACATCACCTCCGCTCGGCTTTCGGTCCTCCACTCAACGACCCTGAAAATATTGTCCCACAACAAGGTGAGATATAATCTCAGCGAGTCTAAGCTTTAAACCTCGGTTAGGAGGGAAATACGCCCAGAAGCATCTTAACTACGCAATCATACAAATAGCATAGAGGACTTACCTCGCCTCAGTTCCACCTTGCAGGTCAGCACAGTTTATACATTTTGCATAAAATCGATACATCCAACAATTGAAACGCATCACTCAACTCAATAAATCACAGGGGTCTAGATTATATGGCCAAATCGTTATAACGCGTCCCATACCATGTCACACAATTTTGTCCCATAATTCGGCGCATCCATTTCACTCAACATACGTTCCAATTGATAATTTCGCCCACTAGAGGGTACGGCCTACTAGAAGTTCGGCGGTCTATTGGTGTAACCAGGCATCGTCTCACCCCATTGAGCACGGTTACGTCTCTTAGATGACTTTCCTGAAGGAGTATAGGTCTAGAATCTATTGCGATGCAAATCCCACTAAGTGGGTATCCCATATAGGGTAACGTCCATCTGATACAGTTCGGGAACGGGTTCTCTTATTCAACACATGACCCCTTAATCTCGGCCCAGGACACCGTACATTGCATTCAAATGCCTAAGTTAAAATAGTGATCCTAGCCTATCTTATTCGTATTAAAAACACTCAGTGAAAATAGTCAGGTGTGGGTACACGGTTAGATTGGATCCGAAAAATTCATAACCTTCTTTTCAAAATCCCACTGGTTTATATAGTATGTAAAACTATTTTCGGTGTTGAAAACCCAACAATTGGGATTTTCTAGATAAATATCGAATTTCACAAATTTTAGAATAATTGACCAAATTTCTAATCGGTACTCAATTTTCACAATTTAACACTCAATTGCAAAAATTAACCACACCATTGCAATCGGCATGAAATTCCGATCACCGGCTATTCCGGCCTAATTTCTAAAAAATAAATAATAAATATTTAATTTCGAAAATTAATTAGATAAATCAATTTAATTTCGAAAAATACTAACCTAGGCCAAAATTATTAAATTAAATACCAATACGGACTGGGAAAATTCCCAAACCCTTCTAAACAAATAGTGCAATTTATCTAGGCCTTATCTAAACCATGCTAACCACCTAACATGCTCAATTAAACAATTAAATTTCTAATTTAATCTAACTAACCACCTAATTCCTAATTAAATAAATCTAAACACTCCTTAAACGTCATTAGCCTACTAAGAAGAGTTTAGAGTATAAACTCACCGGTTAATTGTGGAAACCGGTTCACCGTGACAGCGACGCAACAACGGCCGTAAACCAAACTTTCGGCAGCGTCAACGGACTTGGACTGGGCCTAGACTTGGCCCAACAAATCTCGGCCCAATCTGAGATTTGTTTTCAACTTGGGCTGGGCTTCAAAAACTGGGCTGCTGGGCCGAACAATAAAAGAACTGCTAGGCCCGAATTGCTGCTGAAGATGGGCCTCACTGAACTCACGGGCTGAAGAATTGCTGAAATGATTGCTGGCTTTGTGGACTCAATTGAGACGGGCTGCAATTGAAGAATTTGGGCCGAACTAATTTTCGCAATGGTTTTTCAGTAAAAATCTCCGAATCTCAGAAAAAAATTTCGAAGGATGAGTCGACATTCTTAAAATAGATCGTGACACCACAAAACTTTCAATTTCTGAAATCGGGTTCAAATTCATGGTTAATTTTAATCCGATGCGATTTTAGCATGACCTAGTCTACCGAGTAGTTTTTAGGAATTTTTAGTGCAATTGACTCGTGATCGATTTATCTCGAGTCACATAATGCATCTTTCACACATTGGCGACTCTCGGTTGTCGCAAAAATCTTGAGATTTCAAATACGGACACTAGGTACAAAAATGATAGAGAAATCGGTTTAGTGCCAATCGATGAGAATTTTGCAATAAGGTGGAATCACCCACACACTAATCACATATCTTAATCGAATCGACCTATCTTCGGTCTCTGATCGATTTTTGACAGTGCCATAATGACCCTTACAGGTTGACATGGTCGAGCAGTTGATTCCTGGTTGAATTCTCAAGTCCATTGCATTTAGATTCCTTAGTTGCTTTCCCGATAGACCAGCTTATCTCGTGAGTAATCAGCTCAGAAAATAGCACTATTGGCATGTCGATGAAATGGCCGATTTATTTAATTGTAAACGAAATCTGAAAATTCAAACTATTACAACTCTTCCCTTTTTATAAAAATTTCGTCATTGAAATTTAAACCTATTACAATCCTTAAGTTAAAAGGTGGGGGTATAGTCGTCTCATCGATTCCTTAGTTTTCCATGTTGCTTCTTCAGTGCCATGGTGTTACTAGACCACTTTTACTAAAGAGATGGTCTTGGTTTGTAGAACCTGCTCCTTACGATCCACAATCTGAATTGGGCTTTCAAGATACGATACTCTGTCGTCCACGTCCAATTCCTCAAAATTAAGTTTGTGAGTCGAGTCAGGCTCATACTTCTTTAATATCGACACATGAAAGACGTCATGCACTTGCGCCAATCTCGGCGGTAATGCAAGACGATACGCTAGGATCCCAATTCTTTCAAGAATCTCAAACAGACCTACATACCTCGGACTTAGTTTTCCTTTCTTGCCATTGGTGACACTTTAAAAAAAAAAAACGTGATCACCAACTTGAAACTCCAATGGTCTTCGGTGCTTATCTGTGTAGCTTTCTGGCGGCTCTAAGCAGTCTTTAATCTATCTTGATGATTGCAACTACATCCACTGACTGCTGAACCAACTCTGGGCCAATAATTTTCCATTCTCCGACCTCATCCTAACATACTGGCGTTCTGCATGCTCTACCATACAACGCTTCAAAAAGAGCCATTTGAATGCTCTGCTAGTAGCTATTGTTGTAGGCAAACTTGACAAGGTGAAGTTGTTCCTCCTAGCTTCCCTTAAAATCCAACACACAATCTTGCTGCATGTCTTCGAGGGTTTGAATTGTCCTCTAAGACTGGCCATCCGTCTGAGGATGATATGCGGTACTGTACTATAGCTTTGTACCTAGAATACTTTGTAAGCTTTTCTAAAAGGCATATGTAAATCTCGGGTCTCGGTCTGAGGTAATCGTCACGGGTACTCCATGCAGATGAACTATTTGACACACATACAACTCTGAGTGCCTGTCCAAATCAAGGTCCTTTCGTACTGCAATGAAGTGAGCCAACTTTGTTAGTCTGTCGACCACTACCCAAATAGAGTCATTACCTCTTTGACTCCTCGGTAAGCCTGCTACAAAGTCCATTGTGATATGTTCCCATTTTCATTCGGGAATTTTGAGAGGTTGCATAAATCTTCCTAGCTTACAATGTCGTGCCTTCATTTACTGACATGTCAGACACTTGGTAACATGCTTGGCGATGTCCGCCTTCATATCAGACCACCAATAGTGGTGACGCAGATTTTGATACATTTCAATACTACCCGAATGAATGCTATAACTGCTACGGTGTGCTTCCAACAAGATCTCCTCTCTAAGCTCCACATCGTCAGGTACACACAATCATCCTCGGAACCTCAGTGTTCCGTCCTCAGAAATCTGAAAGTCGGCTTTTCTCTTATCGGTATCCTCTTGCAGGATCTTTTGAATATCTGGATCTGTTGACTGAAGTGCTTTGACTCTGATTTTTAACATTCGGCTCAATTCTGAGGGTGGCCATAAGACTTGAAAGGTGGCCTATCTCAAATTTGAAATCTGAATCTCTAGCCTTCTCGATCAAAGTACATTCCTTGAGTACCATCTATGCAACTGAGGATTTTCGACTCAGTGCATCTGCGATCTTATTTGCTTTTACGAAGTGATACAAGATATCACAATCATAGTCTTTCAAGAGTTCCATCTAGTGACGCTGTCTCATATTCAACTCCTTCTGAGAGATTAAGTATTTGAGACTTTGATGGTTTGTGAAGATCTGGAATCTTTCTTCGCATAAATATTGTCTTCAAATATTTTGAGCGAAAATAATCGTTGTAAGTTCTAAGTCATGCGTCGGGTAATTTTGCTCATGAGGTCTCAACTGACGAGACGCGTATGCAACAACCCTACTATGTTGCATCAACACGTAACCAGTCCTCTAAACAACACATCACTATAGATCTTGTATCCTTCAGGACCATATGGTATCGTCAATACAAGTGTGGTAGTCAGTTTTTCCTTAAGTTTTTGGAAACTACGCTCGCACTTATTTGTCCATATGAACTTCTCTTCCTTCTTTAAGAGTCAAGTCATAGGCGATGCTAACGCTGAAAATCCTTCCATGAACCTTTTGTAATACCCTGCTAAACCCAGAAAACTTATGATCTCTGTTATTATCGTCGGTCTCGGCTAGTTGATTACTGCTTCGATCTTGGATGGGTCCATGGAGAATCCTTCTCTTGAAATCACGTGACCTAGGAAAGCAACACAGGTCAATCAAAACTCACACTTGCTAAATTTAGCATACAACTCATGAGTCCTTAGAGTCTGTAGAACTAATCTCAAATTTCCTTCATGTTCCTCTGGAATCCTCGAGTACATCAAGATATCATCGATGAACACGATCATAAACTGATCTAGGTATTCTTTGAACACATGGTTCATCAAGTCCATGAAAGTAGCTAGAGCATTCGTCAACTCGAACGGCATTACAGTGAACTCATAATGGCCATATCGAGTACGAAATGCTGACTTTGGAATGTCTTCTTTTCTGATCCTCAATTGATGATATCCCGTCCTCAGGTCAATCTTAGAAAATATCGACGCTCTTTGCAGCTGGTCAAACAAGTCATTGATCCTCAGGAGTGGATACTTGTTCTTGATCATTACTTGATTAAGTTGGCGATAATCGATACACAGGCGTAACGAACCATCTTTCTTCTTCACGAATAGAACTGGTGCTCCCCAAGGTGATGCACTAGACGTATGAATCCCTTATCCAACAATTCCTGCATTTGTACCTTTAGTTCTTTCAATTCTAATAAAGCCATCTAGTAAGGAGCCCTAGAGATTGGCTCTATCTCGGGGGCTAACTCAATCATGAACTCTATTTCCCTTTATGGTGGCAGACCTAGCAATTCTTTCAAGAAGACATCTGGAAATTCTTGGACTACCACAATGTCCTCGATCTTTAGCTCCTCAACTGTCGTATCCATGACAGTCGCCAGGTAACCTTGACAACCCTCATCTAACAACCGGGTTGCCTCTAGTGACGAGATTAGGGAAATCGAGGATCCTCCTCAACTCCCAATAAACTCGAAACTTTCACCCTCTAACCGATTAAACTAAATCACCTTGTGATAATAGTCTAGCTTAGCTCGTTCCTTGGTGAGTTAGTCCATGCCAATTATTTGGTCAAAATCATACATGGTTAGGACTATCAAGTCTATCTTTCCCTCTCACTCATCAATCACTAATGTGCAACTAGGATAACCCATAGTAACTAACACATTATCCTTTAATGGTGTCGATATACTGACCACTGATTCCAACAACTCAGGAATTAACCCTACCAGCTTAACATATTGCTCAGCTAAAAATGAATGAGTTGCACTAGGGTCAAATAAAGCATAAATAGCATGGTTGTTCAGTGAAACAATACATGCAATTACATCAGGTGCATCCTCCACCTGTCCTCTTATGATAGCATATGTCATTCCTTGAGTCGGAGGCCTAAATAGTCCACCTTGCTGTGCAATCGGTGGCAGAAGTGCTCGGTTCAAACCCATCTTTGGCGGTGGTGGCAACTGCGGTCCCATCTGTCTCCTAGGACAATTCCTAGCCAGGTGATCCTGCTAGCCACACACAAAACAAGCACCCATCCTAGCAGGACATGGGGCTGTTCTATGTCGCCTCCCACAAACACGATACACTCCATTCTGACTTGATGACTTCCCTATCCCACCCTTCTTGTTGGGTGGAATAGGATATCTTCCTCCAGCCATAGGTCTTTTTCCAAACCTATTCCCATCTCTATTTGATCCAAACCGTAACCCAGATGCAGCGGCTCGTTCATTCTGGTCTCTCTTGATCAGCTGGGCCTATTCATACAAATCATTGTAGTCCTTTAAATTGAATAGCACTAGCGGGCTTTTCACTTCTGGTTGGAGCCCATCCCTAAATCATCTGGCTCAGTTCACTAGATTCTCTACCATTTCAGGAGCATATTGCGATAGTTCAGTGAACTTCGCCTCATATTGATCTATAGTCATCGAACCTTGGCAAAGGCGTTGGAATTCCGTCATCTTCAGTTCTCTAGCGCTGTCAAAGAAGTACTTATTGTTGAAAACTTTGACGAAGGCGTTCCACTCTGGAACCACACCTTCAGGAAACACCGTTCCTCCAGTGGCTTTCCACCATGTGCCTGCAATCCCCTTTAGTTAGTAGATTGCAAGGACAACCTTTTTTGCCTCAGTGCACATCGGTAGTATAAAGACATCTTCCAATTCCTAGATCCGGAGTGCTGCAGTATCAGGATCTCCTGAACTAGTAAATCTCGGTGGGTTCAACTTCAGAAACTATTCTACCAGATTATGCATTGGCCTCACAGCGGCCTTGTCCCAGGTGGAACCTTAGCAGGTACGATAGCAGGTGCGGTGGCGGTTGCAGCAGTGGCTATAGTAGTAGTGGCATCAGCAGTGGCATTGGCAGTAGTATTAGCGGCTGCGGTAGCGGTGGCTGTAATGGTGGCTGAAGTAGTGGCGGCGGCAGCTTGATTCTGAGCTTGCTGCTCCATACGGTTGCCCATTGTCTCAAGCACATGCATGATCCCATCCACTCTCGAATCACTATGGGCTGCTATACCAGCACCAATTGGAGGTGGTGCTACTCCACTTGCGCTGGTTTGAGCCGATGCTTTACCTCGGCCACCTCAGGCACCGACTCTTGTTAACGTCCATGCCCGAGTCACTAAAGATAAGGTCCTCTGCCTAGGAGTTCTCGACTCCTGGTCACTCATCTCACAGGTTCTTATAGACACCTGTTTTTGAATTCCAATTCCACATTAGAATTTGAGTGACCACCAAACAAGTTACCAAACAGCTATCACTCGCATGCATCAGCATAAAATAGATGTCATTCCTACTAACTATCTTAAGAACCCATCGCACCTTATCACTCCAAACATAGACTTCGCTTTGATACCATAAAAAGGGGATGTCACGCCCCGAACCCCGAGTGCGTGCCCATCCCTGTTTGATCAATAATAATTTGCGACTTCCTAGGATAAGTCGCTGACCCTTTCCATTTTATTGCATATGCAAAAGCGAAAAGAAATCCCCTGACAGTAATCATTTTGGAATAGAAAAGCAGAATACGAATTCACAAAACAAACATGCTTTTATATTCACATAATGCCAAGTACAAGATTTATGGCCAAAAGGCCACAAAAACTAACTTTCCAAAAAGAGACGGTCCTAGCTGACTTACACTTCACATCACCTCCTCTCGGCTCCCGGTCTTCCACTCGACAACCCTGAAGATATTGTCCCACAATGGGGTGAGATATAATCTCAGCGAGTCTAAGCTATAAACCCCGATTAGAAGGGAATACACCCAGAAGTGTCCTAACTATGCAATCATACAATTAGCATAGAGGACTTACCTCACATCAATTCTACCCTGCAGGTTAGCACAGTTTATACATTATGCATAAAGTCGATACATCCAACAATTGAAATGCATCACTCAACTCAATAAATCACAGGGGTTCGAATTATAGGACCAAATCGTTATGACACGTCCTATACCATGTCACACAATTTTGTCCCATAATCCGGCGCATCTATTTCACTCAACATGCGTTCCAATTAATAATTTTGCCCACTTGAGGGCACAGCCTATTAGAAGTTCGGTGGTCTACTGGCGTAGCCAGCTATCGTCTCACCCCATTGAGCATAGTTACGTCTCTCAGATGACTTTCTCGAAGGAGTATAGGTTCAGAATTTACTGCGACCCAAATTCCACTAAGTGGGCATCCCATATAAGGTAATGTCCATCCGATACAGTTCTGGGATGAGTTTTGTCAATCAACACACGACCACTCAATCTCAGCCCAGGACACCATGCATTGCATTCAAATGCCCTAATTAAAATAGTGATCCCCGTTTATTTTATTCGTATTAAAAACACTCAGTGAAAATAGTCGAGTGTGGGTACACGGTCAGATTGGACCTGGAAAATTCATAACCTTCTTTTCAAAATCCCACTGGTTTATATAGTATATAAAACTATTTTCTGTTCAAAACCCGACACCCGGATTTTCTCGGATAAATTCGAAATTCATAAATTTTAGAATAATTGACCAAATTTCCAATCGCACTCAATTTTCACAATTTAACACTCGATTGCAGAAATTAACCACACCATTGGAATCAACACGAAATTCCGGTCATCGGCTATTCGCCTAATTTCCGGAAAAATAATTAATAAATATTTAATTTTGAAAATTAATTAAATAAATCAATTTAATTTCGAAAATACTAACCTAGGCCAAAATTATTAAATTAAATACCAATATGGACTGGGAAAATTCCCAAACCCTTCTAAACAAATAGTGCAATTTATCTAGGCCTTATCTAAACCATGCTAACCACCTAACATGCTCAATTAAATAATTAAATTTCTAATTTAATCTAACTAACCACCTAATTCCTAATTAAATAAATCTAAACACTCCTTAAACGCCATTAGCCTACTAAAAAGAGTTTAGAGTATAGACTCACCGGTTAATTGCGGAAACCGATTCACCATGACGGTGACACGATGACGGCCGAAAATCGAACTTTTGGCAATGTCAACGGACTTGGACCGGGCCTAGACTTGGCCCAACAAATCTCAGCCCAATCTAAGATTTGTTTTCAACTTGGGCTAGGCTTCAAAAACTGGGCTGCTGGGCCGAAGAATAAAAGAACTGCTAGGCCCGAATTGCTGCTGAAGATGGGCCTCATTGAACTCATGGGCTGAAGAATTGCTGAACTGATCGCTGGCTTTGTGGACTCAATTGAGAGGGGTTGCTGTTGAAGAATTTGGGCCGAAGACACTTGCTCGATTTGAAGACTTCAATTTGGTCGAGAACAGGCTAGAATTCGTTGGGTTGAACGCTGCAAACCGAAGCAAAATTGGAGGAGCTGGCATCGTTGATGGCGTAGGAGGAAGCGGACGAAGAAGGATGGTGGAGGCGTTGGCGTGGAGCTACAGCAGGTGAAGAGACAAGCAGAAGTGGGCCTTCGGTGGGCCTGGTGTCGGACGTGTGCGTCTTCACCTCGGTGGACTTTGCTGGCAGGGAAGAACACGCGGCAAGAAGTCAACAATCTGAAAGTCTTCAATGTAGAGCTGCGGAAGATGAAGGCTTCGGTGGATGGCTGCGCAAGAAACGGTCGGTGGATGCTGCTGAAGACACGAAGGAAGGAGGAGCTGTGGCTGGTTTGTTGACCGGCGTGAGTGGGGAAAGATGGATGGAAATCGATGGTGGGACAGCTATAGAGTTGCTGCAATGGTGGAAGAGAGAAAAAAAAGGAAAAGGAAGAAAGGCAGGGGTGTTTGAAGGGGGAAAGTGGTGAGAGGAAAACGTGATGGAGCTGAATTCTTCAAAGGTAGTGATGGAGGGGAACATTTGCAGGCGTAAGCGAGAAGCTTGAGAGAGAAGAAAAAGAAAGTCAATACTTATCTACCCACTTAAATGCTTGTCCCCTAATCACCCTCAATCCTATCCTACTTGGTCTCTTACTTCTTTCTTATGGATAAATCCACCATATAATCCAATTTGAAGCCAAATTTGCTACCCCCTTTCCATAGCTGCGAATTTTAACAACTTTGGACTACCATTTCTTCGCAATTTTTCTCCAATTCAATGTCCAATTTTGATGAAAAGAAAGTCCACAAAATTTCTATAAGTTCCCAACGTCAAATAGCTTGGCTTAGAAGTTGAAATTCCATTCAATTTGGCTGATCCAAATTTCCGCAATGGTTTTCAGTAAAAATCTCGGAATCTCTGAAAATTTTTCGGAAGATGAGTCAACATTCCTAAAATAGATTGTGACACCATAAAACTTTCAATTTCTGAAATTGAGTTTAAATTCCCGGTTAATTTCAATCCAATGCGATTTTAGCGTGACCTAGTCTACCGGGTAGTTTTTAGGAATTTTTAGTGCAATTGACTCGTGATCGATTTATCTCGAGTCACATAGTGCATCTTCGACACATTGGCGACTCTCGATTGTCGTAAAAATCTTGATATTTCAAATACGAATACTAGATACAGAAATGACAGAAAAATCGGTTTAGTACTGATCGATGAGAATTTTGCAATCAGATGGAATCACCCACACACTAATCACATATCTCAATCGAATCGACCTATCTCCGGTCTCTGATCGATTTTTGACAGCGCGATATTGACCCTTGCAGATCGACATGGTCAAGTAGTCGATTCCTGGTCAAATTGTCTAGTCCATTGCATTTAGATTCCTTAATTGCTTTCCCATATAGACCAGTTATCTCGTGAGTGATTAGCTCAGAGAATAGCACTATTGGCACGTCGACTAAATGCCCAATTTATTTAATCGAAAACGAAATCTGAAAATTCAGGTTGTCACGGGATTGAACATCTAGCGAAAACTTTGATATTTCAATCAAAATCCACGAAAATCGAGACTAATGTAAGGATTCGAAACTCAAATCCGATGAAGCGAGATCGAGTTAGTCGATTGAGGCTAGGATTCAAGATTACATGCTTAAGATCAATGATCATGAATGCTGCAATGATTTGTTGATGATTTGAATGATGTTTGTGTTCTCAAGCCTAATCTGTGATTTTCGTAGATCTATACCTATGTCACTATTTTGGCCAAAACAAGGTCTGAAACAACCTCATTTCAGCTCAAGTCTCATTAGGATTAGATAATAGACATCTCGAGCTTTGAAATGGCAGGTCGCACGCCCCAATCGAGTGTCATTTGACCCTCGAAAAAATACCTCCGAAGATTAATGATTCTATAGTAGTTTAGGTCTTTTTCAATTTTGATTATATTCCACCTTTTGGCTTTGTTATTTTTGTACTAACTTTTGTGATCATTTTTTGACAAAATTGTCTACATGAGTTTTGTTTCAAATCTCGTCTCGTGCATCTTTCGTAATTTTTTCATGATTTTTGGATGTGTTCAACTAGGTCAAATCTACTCAGATCTAAGTCTAGGTCAATCTATTCCATATTGATCTTTGATTTTTCCTTCTTTTTTTTACTGATTTTTGTGTTGAGTTCTGGAACAATTTTCCTTCATGAAAGTTTCTCGTATAAGTGTTGTGCATGTCCTATATATATATATTCAAAAATTTTAAACATGTTTAGCTAGGTCAAAATCGCTTAGATCTGAACATAGAACAAGTCTGTCCAAAGATTGGTCCAAGACTCTTCAATTGTGTTTCTCTTTATATTTTCTATAATTGCATAGTAGATTTACTGCTTTCCTTGATTGTTTGCTTACTCGTCTCATAAATTCAATTCTATTTATTACTTTCCTTTTTTGTTTTTCTAGAAATAGAATAGAATGAAAATGATCAACCACGCATGATCACTTAGTTTAGGACTAATGATCCTAAAAATGTAAAAAGAAACGCATGGACATATTAGGAAAACACAACATATTATTTAGGTACTGAAATGACACTAATAGAAATATTAGCGTAACCTAAGTTCTCGAACCTAAATATTTAATTGCGTAGGAGTCGAGAGAACACTCTCGACCCTCGATTAGGTTTTCTAGCCTACCCCCAAAATGAGGCTAATGGCTACTCCCTTCTTATTTTTAGGTTGTCATAAACAAATAGACCATATAAATAAACCTGTCACATGGGGTACGAATTTCGATGAAACTCATCATGGTTTAACATACTTGATATAGGAGTACCCCAAAGAATGAAGTGATGCAATCCTTATGGGCAAAGTGTACTGTCAAGAGGGCTATCATGGTAAAGGTACCCTTAAATCTCATGTCCACACTCAACCCTTTCTTCTAAGTGTGTCGCCCGCGTGTGGGTATGGATCGCGACACTCCGCCATCATGTGGGGTACGAGCTTAGGAGAGCTCACGATTTCGTGGAGGGAATTCATGAGAGGTTTGATCTAAAAGGCGAGGTGATGACATCTTTTGGAATGCGAGCCACGAGGGAACTTCGTGATCAAGTACCCCTAAACCTTCCCCTTTTCTCTCCTTGTGATGATGAGGGATCAAGAGTGGCGAGATCAGGTCGTGACACCAAGGCAATTTCAAAGGCGGTGGAGAGGAGACTAAAATTCAGCCACTGGTGGTGATAAGGTTGCAGTTTAAGATTAACTTAAATTCATGTAGTCATGCCACTTAGTTAAAAGTTTCAACTCCATGTAACCATAATGGCTGAATGATCTCAGCTAAAGTGGGGGAAGCAGGGGAAGTCGAAGCGTAAAAAGGAGACCGCTCCATCTTTTTCCCTCACCTCATGGCCTTCTTCATTCCACCAGTATCTTCATTGAATTTTCATCTTTATTAAACCCTCACAACTTCGTTCCCTTCCTTGTCGCTCGACGCCATGACTTGCCACCCATTCAACCTTCGTCAACAATACCTCCTTAGCTCCAACGACCCACACGTCGTCCTGTCACCTCATTGGCTTATCGTCAAACTACGACAATCGTTCTGAAAGCTCAAGGCAAGTGGATTACTACCCATTAATGCTACATAAGTTAATTTTCGTACATCAGGGTCATGTTCCTCCAATTTTAGTCACCTCGACCAAATTCACGCTTGATTATGTTCATCGACGGTTTCAAAATATTCATGTTGCAAGTAGTATTAATAATTTACTATGTTCAGTATATTATTATTTTGTTGAAATGCTGATTGTTGAGATTTAAGTGCATTTGAGTTTAAATATCATGAATTGTGGGCAGAATCTGAGAACGTGATCATGTTGAAATTCAGTTTACTGTGTACAATAGATATTGCCAATTTTTTCCCGATTTGTGGTACAAATTTGATGGGGCTTTTTCATAGAATTGTACATTTCGCTTGTTCTACGATATACTTAAATTTCATATTTTTCGGACTTTGTATATGCAAAATATATTTCAAAAACTGTTTGGGTCTAAAATTGTTTTTGTAAAGCTGTTTCTGAACCTTTGTTCAGTTTGCATTTTCTACTGAATTGTTGACAGATAATTTGGACTAGTTTCCTTCATAAAAGTTGTAGATTACATTTGAAACTATAGCATCGAATTTTCCCATGATTTTTGGAGTTCACTTAGATGTCCAAAATGTAGTTTCCTGACCAGGTTGCAATCTGGAATTGTGTTCTATTTTGATCTGAAGTTCAAAAAATTATTAGGACCCATACAAGCTAAATCAGACCTCAAATCCTTCACAAAAATTGTTCATCAAAATATCATCCACATCATGTTAAAGTTTCGTGATTTTTCAAATAGATTTACTTGGTAAATGTCACTCATTTTTTAGCATGGGCAAACTGCCCTTTTGATTGAAATTGGGACTTTGGAATTTCCCCTTTTGCACTTGTCTTTTAGCGGATACTGATAACCAACCATCCTACACCATGAGATTAGTGTGTGGTTTAAGCAAGTGGGATCAAATTATGTACATTGTGGCTCGAAAAAGTCGGCACTAAATTGATTTTTCTGTCGTTTTGGTACCTTGTGCCCATAATTGAAACCTCGAGATTTTCACGACAACCGAGAGTTGCCAATGACTCGAAGATGTACATTGTGGCTCGAAAACAATCGACCACATGTCAATTGCACCAAAAATTCCCAAAAACTACCCGATATTTAAGTCATGCTAAAATCACGTCAGATTGAAATTAACCGCGAAATTTAATCCGATTTCAGAAATTGAGAATTCTACCATGTCACAATTAATTCTAGGAACATCGATGCATCCTCTTACAACCCGTGGTGGCGGTGTCGTTGGTTGGGCATACGTTCCTTTCACAAGAGGTCATGTGTTTGATTCGCAGCGTCATCAAGCGACCAACCCAGGCAGCAAGGGTCATGGTGACTCTATTGCCTCCCAGGGTTTACTTCACCGCAAAGCGGTGTACGGAGTTCCCCTGGGTCATCACCAAAATAAAAATAAAAAAATCGATGCATCCTATCAAGACCTTTTGATGAATTTGAAATTTTGGTGGAAAATTCAAATTACAGCAAGTTAAGTTAATGTGGTAAAGGTTATAATTTAAGTGAATTTTTGGTCTTTAGTGTGGAACCTTTGGAGATGGAAATTATAAGGATTTAAATGAGGCTTTATCCTTGTTAACTAAGGTTAGGAAATGGTAAAATGTAAAAGGGAAAAACTAATGGAATGGCTGCAAAATTTGGATGGTTGCACACCAAAGGGAAATCCATCATCATTTGAATTTCATTTGGGGATGGATAGACTTGCTTGGAATGGTAGGCCCTATGAAAGTGATAGAGGCTTAGATTCCATGGAATAAGGACCAAAGGTTGTGGAAATTGGGGAGGGGGACCCTTCATGGTTCTCTTTTCTCTCTTCTCTCTTCCCATCCGTGCGCATCCCCTCCTCCTTGTACCGTTTGACTTATCCTCTCTCTCTCTCCCTTTTTGTTTCTTTCCTGTTCCTTTCCTTTCCTCAGCCGTAAATTCCTTTGTCTTCTTCTTCCTTAAGCTATTTGGTCTCCTCTGTTTCAGTATCCCCTGTCTCTACTGAACCGACCAAAACAACAATAAAAACAGAGCAGGGCTCTGTTTTGGGTGCCGTCGATGTTGGTCCAACACCCCCCTAAACCAAGCTGCCTTTATGTTTCATTTCTCTTTTGTTTGGCTGTTGATCACCTCTCAACCATCCACACCAGCAGTTTGGCAGTCCAGAAAAATCAACGAGATTTCTACATCCCTTCGCCGGAAGCTCAACACTGCTGAATACGGGTGTTGCAGCATTTCCACCACCCATCCCTCCTTGATCTCAACTCATCACCCTCACTGGAAGCTCCCGCCTCTCCGCCTATGCTGCTGTCCAACTACCAGAGCTTCAGCGACACTGAACCAGCCTGCCAATTGGCTAGTCAGCGCCACCGTGCTACTGCTTTGTCCCCGCAGAGCTCGCGCCACTGCTACTCGGCCTGATCCAGCCGAGAAGACTACTCCCTAGCAGTAGGCCGAGAGCCTTGCAGGCCTGTGCCGAGCCAATTGAACCCCCTCCGGCACCTCCAAAGGCCGAGACCTTGCTGCCATCGCTTCGCCATTGTCAGAAGTTATTAGCTTTTAGTCTAGGTGAGTTATTTTCCTAATTGTTGATTAGGAGTTGATTACATCTATTAAGTGTTAGATTAAGCTTAATTAAGTTTAGAAATTAGTTTGATTAGGGTAAAGACTAGTTAGCTAAGTTAGTTGAGAGAGAACTAGGTAGTTAGATAAGTTAGTTAAGGTAGTTAGATTATTTAGTTAGGGATCTAAGTATATAATTAAATAGTTAGCCTATGAGATGGTTACAAGGCATTTATTTAGTTAGACATTTTAATAATTGGGCAAAGTTATGATCAATTTTGTTTGGTAGTGACATTTGATAAACAATAATTAGTTAAATAATTAATTTAAATGATTTAATTATAATTTAATTAATTATTTAATATTTTTCGAAAATTATACCGGTATAGCTGAACCGGAATTTCGTGCTGATTGTGGTACTATGTTCCATTTATGCCATTAACTATTAAATTGTGCAATTGAGTGATGGTTGTTAATTGTGAATATTTAATTCAAAATTGCAGAATTGTGGTATTTAATTAGAAAATACCGGGTGTCAGGTTTTGGATACCGAAAGTGTTTTAAGTACTATATCAAACTGTGGGATTTTAAAAGAGACGATACAAAATTTCTGGTTCGATCTAACTGTGTTCCCACACATGATTATTTTACCATGCATTTCTAATATAAAGAAAAGAGGCCAACATCACTATTTTAATTGAGGCATTTGAGGGCAATGTACGGTGTCCTGGGATGAAATTGAATGAATGCATGAATGATATGAGATGCCGTCACGAGCCTTTGGGGCCGAACGATGCTCCTTTAGGAATGTTCCAAGTCAACGGATGCCGGTCACAGTGGAGGCTGGACCAATGCTACTTTGAGGAATACCGTCTAGATGTAGACGTTGCTGTGCTCGATAGTGTGAGATGAAGCCTGGTTAAGCCAGAAGACCATTGACTATTGAGTCAGCCATGACTGATGGGTCATAATCAATTGGAACGCATGAATGATTGAGGTTGAGAGGCTTAATTAGGAGACGGAATTGTGTGGTGTAGTATGGGACGTACCATAATGGTTTGGTCTGGTAACCGGGGCTCATGAATCAGTGATGATATATAATTGTATGTGTATACATGTTGAGATGTTCCAATGATGCATGATTTCAATATGATTATATGCAAGTTGAATGGTACTGACATGCAGGACAACCACTGGTGTTACGTGAGTTTGCCGGAGATATGGTTAGACTGCATGCGGGTGTACTTTTCTCCTAATTGTGATTTAGGGGATGGACTCACTGAGATATTGTCTCACTGATTATTGTATAACCATTTTCAGGTCCCTAGATGGAGGATTGTCAAGCGAGGAGTAGGGGTTCGCAAGAAGTGAAGTCTAGGATTTTCTTTAGTCCCTGCCAGATGTCGACGGGTCTTTTGTCTAATTTGGACAGTGGGTGATAGTTCACCCTTTTGTTAGCGAGAAGTCTGACATGATTGGAAGGGACTCAGGTCCCATGGACGAGGAGCTTAGAGCGTAGATAGCCTAGAAGCTCTTCTTTTTGAAATAGATCCATGTGGTGTTAGACTTTTCTGTATATATACGTTGATGTATTATAAGTGTGTTTTGTGAAAATATCATCCTACCTTTCTATCCCACTTCTATGTTGTTGGGAGATTGTTATTACATTTCCGCGTGTGCCATAAACTAATGGGTCGGCGACACTTCCTAAGACGTTGCAAATTTTATCAATCACCAAGGGATGTGCATGCGCTCAAGGTTTGGGTCATGACAACAGCGGAGTGTCTCGACCCGTATCCATATGGGCAACACAACTCGAGAGAGGAAGTCGGATGTGAATATTGGATTTAAAGGTATCTTTACCATGATAGCCCTCTCAATAGGATGCTTCACCCATAGGAACAACATCACTTCATCCTATGGCTATATGGCTGGCATTTGACGAGAAAGCTCGTAATCATTCATCAATTGCAATTATAATGCCGATGATAACTCTTTGTGGTGGGGTGGGTAAAGTGCACCCAAGATTGTCAACTTCTTTAGACATCATTGATAATTGGAGATGGACTTGGTTAGGGTCCCACGTGTCACTCTATAGACACGTGATGGTGAATCTAGTAAAGATGGTATTGCATTTGTCAATCTTACATGTTCTCCCAAAATTAAAAGGTCTACATCCTAGCTGTCCCCCCCCCCCCCCACCCCCCAAAAAAAAAAAAAAAAAAAAAAAAAAAAAAAAAAAAAAAACCTAGTTTTGATGCATGTTACTTTGCTTGCTCATATATAACAAGTATATGACTAACTAATTCATGCGTTTGATGGAAGATGTAATGTGTTCAATAGATAATGAATCAGGTTGTAGACAGAATAGTCACGCCTTTTGATTTATTGTGACTAGCAATCAAATTTATTTGGACCCAATTCCGTTTATATGCCATTTACCTTATTTTTCTCTTACTAATTAAAATCCTTAATTGAATTGCGATTCAATTTTTGACCAGGTGATGCAGAAAACAAAGGAGAGAACTCATCCCACCCCACAAGCATCATTAACAGTAATCAAGCAACAATAACCCCTCAAGCCAAGAACTTCTGGTGGTGGATTAGAGTGGCTCTATGCTCACTCTTTGTGCTCTCTGACCAATCGGTGGGCACACTCCTTGGGAGGCTCTACAACAACAAAGGAGACAACAGCAAGTGGCTTGCGACACTTGTCCCACTAGTGGGCTTCCCAATCCTCCTCCTTCTCAACTTCATCCCCACACCTAGAAACCCCAGTAACCCTCACATGGAAACACGCCCACACCCACACCCACAAGCTCAATCTCAATCCCAATCACCCTCTCTCATGAGGCTTGCTCTCGTGTACCTCTCTATAGGCATAATTCTGGCCCTAAATTGCTATATATACTCACTTGGACTCTTGTACCTCCCTGTCTCAACCTACTACCACGTTTGCTCCTCCCAATTGGTCTTCAGTGCCCTGTTCTCCTTCTTCCTAAATGCCCAAAAGTTCATCCCATACATCGCCAATTCCCTAGTCCTCCTGACAATCTCCTCAACCCTCCTTGTGTGCCAATCAAATTTAGAAGACACCAAGGGGGTCTTCAAAGCGAAATATACACTGGGGTTTGTGTGCACCATTGGGTCTCCAATTTTGCTTTAGGAGGGTCATCAAGAAGGAGACATTTAGGGCAGTTTTGGGCATGCTTGTGTGCCAATCTTTAGTGGCTAGTGTGATTATAATGGTAGGATTGTTCGGGTGGTGAGTGGGAGCATTTAGGGAGAGGGATGAATGGGTATGAGCTTGGGAAGGTGAGCTATGTGATGAACTTGGTCTGGATAGCTGTTGCTTGGCAAGTGTTCAGGATCGGCATGATGGGGTTGATATTAGACATGTCGTCTTTGTTCTCGAACTCGATTAGTGCAGTGGGGTTGCCAATTGTGCCCATTTTTGCGGTCGTGTTCTTTGGGGACAGGATGGATGGGGTCAAGGTGATGGCTATGGTCTTGGCCATTTGGGGGTTCGCTTCTTATGTGTACCAACATTATTTGGATGATGCCGAGTTTTTTTTTTTTTTTTTGTCCTACTCTAATCCTATGCTAATTCTCACTCTCAGACTTTTGTCCTACCACCAAATGCTTCGACTGCAAGAGTGGTGGATGATTAAAGTTGGTGGAGTGTTTCAGTTTGTCTTAAGCCAACTTTAAGTAGAGAGAGTAATTTCTTGCGGTAACCATTTGGAGGATGAAAAGAAGGAACGGAATAAGAAGACAGAAAATGTTGCTAATATTTGATTTTTTTTCACTATGTTTTGGTTACAAGAAAGTGCCCAGTTTGCAATCTCATTATGAAAGTCGGGTCCTTATGTGTTATTCAACTAACATTTATTACTACCGACCAAAAAAAAAACTAATATTTATTACTAGCTAATGCATCTTATTGGTGTTTACTGGAATTATAAATTTAAACACGGGACAGAAGAGATACTTAATTTGCTTTATGCACAATATACTAGGAGCTGAGTAAAGTTCTGTCATTTGTCTCCGATAATTTTTATTTTCTGAAGCAGGTCGATTTTCCTTTTTTGGCCATTTCACTAGAAGACAAATTGCACATGTCCTTCCCATTGATTGAACGTACAAAAATAATCCATGAACTTTGGCCTAATATACAACGTCATTCTTGAAATTTTATTTATTAAATGTGATTTTGAACTTTTAATCCGAAGTGTAATGTAATTCATAAAGATTTAATTTGTTCAATATGGTTCCCAAACTTTGGTACATATTCAATATATTCCTTAAGTTCTATGAAAATATTTAATGAAATGGCATCATTGAACATTTTCATATAGTTAGGGACTAAATTGAATATATACTAAAAGTTTAGAAATCATATTGGACAAATTAAAAGTCAATGATGACATTGCATATTGAGCTAAAATCCAATGACCACGTTAAATAAATAAAAAGTTTAGGAGTGATATTGCACTTGGCCTAAAGTTTGAAGATCATATGTATCAATTTTCATATTATGAAATTGTTGAAACCAAGAGACTCCCGAAGATTTAGGACCTTTAATCGTTATTTTGGACTTCCATTCAGATGGAAGGAAAACAGAAGAAGAAAGAGGGAGAAAAAAAAAACAGAGAGAAAAAAAATCAGTAGTGCTTGACGGTTACTATTTGCCTTAAATGGAAAGCAATCGACATTAGGAGGATAGGCCTAAGCAAGCGTGGCATGGCTGAGAAGCACTCTCTTCCAAATTGAAAAAGAAATGCAAGGTAAATGAAAATGTGACCATGGCTCCATTGCTTTTATTGTAGCAACCGAACCGTCTCCTCCATTATTTGAAATCAGGGAATTTGATTATCTGGTTTCTAAGGGGAAATGAATTTTAATACATTAACTTTTTGTTTAAAAAATACTAAGTGGGGTACCTATAAAAATGTGATAATTTTGTGATTCAAAAAGTTATATTGCATTATTTACAAGGGCTGGATGTCCTTTTTCAAACAACTAGAATTTTAAAAAAAAAAATAGCTAAAAATATTGTAGAAATGTCAATTTAATCATAAATATTTTAATTTAGCCAATTTAGTTATAAATTTTTTTTGACATATATGACAATATAGTCATTCTAATCAATTTTAGTTAGAAATTAATGACGTAAATACTGACTATCTTACATGTCATGGCTGTTAATCGAGGCACATCATTGCCACCGTCAAGGGCATGCCCAGCCACCGTTGAAGGGGGCTAGTGAGGTTATCGACCCTAGGCAGCGGAGGGGGGCCCTCACTAGCCCAAGCAAGGTTTGAGCAAAGCTCACCCAGATCTAGATGACACATCGGCTAAGGCCAGCGAGGCTTGCCCAGATCTAGGTGACACCGGCCTTTGCCTGTGGCTAGTGAGCATCCCCAGCCCTAGGTAAGGCCTCGTAGGCTCCACGCAAGGGCGAGCATCGTCACAGTCACTAGGCCCGAGCGAGGGCACGACATCACCGAGATTTGGGCAAGCCTCATCCGGGCCTTTGCCAAGGCATCACCCAAATCTAGGCGAGCCTCACCGACCCTTGCCTAGCCGATGATGACCTCACCTGGGCCAATGAGCCCCCCCCCCAACTCCACCACCTAGGGCTAACGAGGTCGCAGGCCCCCTCCAACGATGGTAGCAAAAGCAGCACCTAGCCACCATCCCTACCTCTCTTTTTCCCCATTTTTTAAATATATATTTACATTTTGACCCTTTAAGTCTTGAAAATCTTAAAAATTGACCCTATGCATGTTGGAATTGCATGTCGGAATTCCGAACTTGCGTGTTAGAGCGTGTCAAAGAGAGTTGACCATGTGTCGAATTTTCTGATACTCATTTATCACGTGTCAGAATGTATCGAACACATGTCAGAGTGTTGGACACAACTCGAAAGCTTCTGAAAATTGTCGATGCTTCTTAGCAATGCATCAAAATGTTATCAAAGGTTGCACAAGTTGATCAAGACGCTCTAAGAGCTCGTTCTTACTTCTTATACTTATTTTTTGAGAAAAAAAAAAAGATTAGAGATAGGTCTGTTTAAGTAGAGCTTAAATTGCCCTAATTGAAATGTTAAGAATGAATTGGCAGTCATACAATAGGTTGAAGATTTTTTGGATAATTTTTCCCATTTTTACCACACTAATTTCAATGCTTTGAGCCCCTAAATTTTTTTATAACAAATCTACTTAAACAAACCTATCTCTAATCTCTAGTTGATTTTTAACTATGCCGTAATGATTGGAAATTTTTGATATAGCAATCTGCGCTAGCCATCTTTTGTGGCATGGCAAGCGCTAACACTAACAATTTTTTGCAATATTTTTTTCTAATTTTGTGTTTTTTTTTCCTTTTCTATTCTATTTTCTCTTTCCTCCTCAGCCATGACTAGGCCTTGTCGATGGCCGACGTAGGCCACCGGCCTTAGGTAAGGGTGCCTATGCCTTCCCAAGCAAGGGTGACCCCTCACCAACCCAGGCACGAGCATCCCTCGTCCGAGGACTAGTTGAGGGAAAAGGGGAAAAAGAAAAAAGAAAAGCAAAAAAAAAAAATAAAGAAAAATTCACAAAACTGTCCACATGAGCGATTTTTAACTAAAATTTACCATAACGACTAGTTTGGTAAATCGTTAAAAGGTTTGGACTAAACTAGTAAATAATCAAAATGTTTAGGACTAAATTGGCATAATTGAAAAGGTTAGTACTTAATTGGCAAATTATCGGGAGGGTCAAGACTAAGGGTATGTTAATTACGTGAAAAATAAATATTTGGAAAATATCTCTCAAAATTATTCGCTTGTATCGCTTATAAAAATAAATGAATAAAAAATATTTTCATTAATCATGAAGTTGTATTTAGTACCTCTAAGAAATATGATTATCCACCGCTAGTCGGCAATGTGGGTTGGCTTGGATTACTCGGTGTTGCGCCTAGGAGAGCAGCGAAAATGTTTAGACATAAATTATTGTCAATAATGTAAACATTTTTCATTGATTAATTATTTTAAGTAATATAAACGATTATTTTTAAGAATGTTTTCCAAATCCTTCATTTTCCGTGAAATAAATAGAGCTTAAATTGCCATAATTGAAATGTTAAGAATGAATTGGCAGTCATACAATAGGTTGAAGTTTTTTGACAATTTTCCCCATTTTTACCACGCTAATTTCAATGCTTTGAGCCCCCTAATTTTTTTTTTTTTTTTATAACAAATCTACTTAAACAGACCTATATCTAATCTCTAGTCGACTTTTAATTGTGCCATAATAATCTCTGTAGATGAGCACGGTCGAGTAATCAATTCATGATCGAATTCCCAAGTCTATTGTATTAAAATTCCTTAATAACTTCTCCAGATAGTCTAGTTATCTCAGGAGTGATCAGCTCTGAGAATAGCATTATAGGTGCATTGATGAAAGGCCCGATTTACTAAATTGAAAACAGAATCGCAAATTTTAGGATGTCACATGAGAACACTATTGTTAATATCTTAAATGAAACGCTTTTCGTTAAGAACACAGCTTTCAAAAGAATTTTGGATTTCTTATACTGCGCATCTAACATTTTGGTTTGAAGGATCTTCTATTATATGGCCATCTTCAATCTTCCCGTTGGAGATTTCTTACAGAAGTAAGGAGCTGTTAGAGTTTTGTTAGGGCTGTTGTTCAGAGTTACAATTGCCCCTATAGTCCTTTTTCTTAAACATTTGCAAGCTTGCTTGAAATAGCTTCTGCTACTGTCCCATTGCTAATGGCTCTAACAAGTCTGATAGAAAGCTTGTTTCTAGTTCTCTAACATCTTTCGGTTCTTTTGGTGTGCATCTTCAAATGACAATGGCTATATTGGATTTATGCAACAATCATTTGGAATGGTCATTGTTCCAACATCACCAATGGCATGATATCTATAACATGGACATAAATATTGTCATCAGCTGATCTTTTAATCCGTTGATGCTATTTATGAACCGAACAGATTTGTGATCTTTTCTCCTTCTTAGATATCGCTTCTATTTTTACATACTATCACGAACATCTGCAAGTATCAAAATAAATATTATACTAACGATAGTTTTGGGATCATCAAAATTCTTTGAGATATTTCTCCAACACACATGACTATTGAAAAGTTGAAAGATATGGATATTAAGTTAATCATTTCAGATATGATATGTTAGTTCGTTCATTTTGGACGTTCCATACTTACTTTCTCTTTTTTCCTTTCCTTCTCCTTTCCACCCGTCTCTCTGCATAACAAAAAAATAGTTTATGGTTTTTTTATGCTAAAAAAATAGTTTATGGATTTGTCACACGGTTAACATGACCAACCAATTACATTTCCCGAGCAATATACATACCATCTTATTCGGTGCTTAAAATTTAGAGTTTACATGATAAAGTGGAATTAAAAGTCTCTCGAATATTCTCCAAGTTGTAAAAAACTTCATGAAATGTTTAGTGCAACTCAAAATAGAATCGAGAATTTTTTAAAATCTATAAAAATCTTCCAAGTATACAATCCCCAACCGTCCCCCCCCCCCCCCCCCGGGGGGCGGTTGATCGACCTTGTACCTTCACTCTTCGAGGCCTACTGTCTTGGTAAGAGCTATGAGCCATCAGCGGAAGCTCCTCTCTCTCGTAGCCTCTTGGGCAAATCGAACCGCCTCATGTCTGAGCTATTGTGATGCCTCCTGACTCTACGATTGCCCCGACTTCTGCTCCCCCGACTGCCTACTCCGTCCTACTAGCTTAAGCCTATACCACCTGCCCCATCTATCGTGCGCCAATAGTTGGCTTCATCCCTCTCCCCCTCTCCTCTCGATCGTGTCTCTCAGCATCTCTAGGGTGACGATAATCGCATCGTGGAACAACAATGGAGGAGTTTAGGACAGGGTTGAATCCGGGAAAACTAATAGCGACAATTTATCAAAGGAGTTTGATGATATGAACGATCATAACGATCAATTGGGTTTGGTGGAGGAGGGGTGGAGGGTCATTCTGGTTAGAAGGTCAGTTCAATGGATTCTTCATTTTGGGTAATCGAACTGCGCAGAGGTTCAAAATCGTTTTGATAAGAACACAAGTGAGTTAAGAATGATTGATGATTCCTCAATGGATCAATTGGAGAGCAAAGAAACATCCACAAGAGTGACGAGAATTGTGGGTTGGTCCTTGATGTTAGCTGGAAGCTTCACTCTGTCACTCCATGTCAGATGATAACATAATTTGTTAATATATTTGTTGACGCCTAAATTTTGGCGATTCAGCCATTTATTTATTGCATAAAAATTAAGGATTAATTTTTAACCCCTAAAAAAAAATCAAAATTGCATTATACATTTGCATCAGACAGATGGTGGAGGACTCGCGTAAATGATTCTAAATTGGATTGATTGGACTAAGCCTGTGATGATAAAAATTTGAACAAAGCCCATAGCTGAAAATTGAATCAATTAGGCTATTATCTGTCCTGCGATGGTAGAATATTTCGAAATATTCAATGGGCAAACAAGGAAAAGAAAGCAATCGGCGTGGATTCCCGATATATTATACATGCCCAGCTATTTGGAGAAGAAAATAAGAGAGAGGCAGCAAATGGTGATGATATCTTGTGGGGATTTTCGTGAAAAAGGGAAAAGATACCTATCTTGGCAAGCTAGGCTCTATTGAATATTTACATGATCTGAAGAATATATTTTGAAGATCAAGTTTCCAAGAGAAGCACAGGATATCGGCTATTTAAGGAGCACACGCGGACAGAAAACGGAGGGGCCACACAAATTCCAAACACGGCCAGCATTGGGAGAGGACACGACACATTGAGAGAGAACACAAGTCACGAATCTCGTAGTTGCGTTGCGGTGCTCCATCACGTTCTGCAGTGCCCCGACTGCCCTTCCCATATTGTTGTGGGGGTTATATCTCAAACCACCACCAGCTTCCACTACTTTCATCGAGCGTCATCGAGCGTCCCCTGACGTGTGCAGCTCGTTGTTCTGCATTCTTCTGTCCAACGCTCCTGCAATCTAACCCGGTGATCCTGCTGCAAAAACCAGCAAGCTCACGCGCACGTCGCAGCCTTCCTGGTGAGATCATCTTGTCCTGTAGCCTTGGCGTGAAGTCACGACGAGATGTTGTCGAGGTGCATCTAGAAGTCTCCAGCTCTCAGCTCGTCGTTGACTAGCAGATCATCAAAGATCGTGGGTTGTTTTGGCTTTTGGTCAAAACGGTGGAATTTGTCTTTTATTGTATGGTGAATGTTGAAGAATTCCTTGTCAAATTTTGAAGAAGAAGCATCAGAGGGATTGGAGACAAAGGATCGTGACTTCGGAATTCTCGGTGGAGATTATTTGTCGGCAAAGTCGCTCGAAAATTCAACCGCTGTCTCAAGCCAACGTGAGTCGTGGCGCCTTGCTGTGGTGCCATTCACCGCAAGCGCTCGTGACAAACTCCACCAAGATAGCACTGCTAGCACACCGCGACTCACTCATCGCCGATCCATTGTTGATCCACCGTGAGTCCAAGCCGCTGATTCCCCCCAACTACGTAACGACGAGCGGCACCTGTACCAACCAATAGCCTTGCGACAATCACACTGAGAAGCTGCTGCTTCGGCTGTCGCGACTTCAGGAGCCCCAGAAATTCACAAGCCCGGCCACGCCTGCACTTGCGCCGTGTCCTGTTGCGGTTCTTGACGAAGTCGCTGTCCAGGTTTCATTATCCCTACTCGCAACATCCGACAAAGATTCGATACTAACTATCTCTTTTCTTGTTCGGGCTATCTCGGTAGTTTATAGATTTGTCTTTGCAGGCGTCCAGGTGGCTAGCTAGTTTTTTAAAGGTGGTCCCCGGTAGCTTCCAATACGTTCATATAGAGAAGGAACAAAAGAAAATCAAGTGAGAACAAAAGAAGACCAAGTGAGAAGACATTTGGCCACCGTTCTTCTCCGGATTACTGAATACGTGTCATCGATCATTCCCCGTTAAGCACCATGAACCATCATCGACCACGGTTCGCGATCCATCGTCAAAGATCCATTTTGCCGGTTCCAATTTGGGAAGCTTATTTGTACGATAATTTGAATTAGGTAATTATCTCGTTTGCTCTCAATTTGAATATTCTACAATTCAATTTGATTGAGAATATTGCATGATTCCTAAATTTGAGTGATAAGTGCACCCCCAATTAGGATTTATTGCCTAATTTGCAACCGTGCCTAAGTTTTTTATTTCATCTATAAGGCTTTAGATGAAATAATTAATCAAGCGGAAGTAAAATTGATATTTTGATCTTTAAGACTTAAGATCAATTTATCGATTTTATTAGCGAGATATTATCTTTTGATCTGAACAATGTATGATATCTTTGGTGATTTTGAATAGTCTGGCTTGACTTGATTTATCTTGAAATATGTTTGGGTTAGAATATTGCATGCTTTAGGATTATTTGCATATTTGGGTTAAGCATTTTATTTGCTTTAGATTTTTGTTTCATTAGCTTAAATTGCATGTTTAATTATTTGACATTTTCTTAATTTCGAAATTAATTAAAAAACAAAAAATCATCATGCATATGTCATGTAGAATTAGGGTATACTTTATACATCATTGCACCTAATTGCATATTTCGTTTTAAGTTTAGATTAATTTAGATAGACTACATATTAGGTTAGGGATTGCTATTTGATTTAAATTAGGTTTAATGACCTAATACTTAATATAAGTTGAATAGAATGTTAATCTAGCTAGATAATTTTCACATATTTCTAATTTCGAATTTCATAAAAAAATACAAAAAATGACTTAGGATAAATTAGTTTTAATCCCTAGGATAGATTGCATTCTTTTTAAGAAAACACAAAAAATATTATGTGCATGTCATATAGAATTAGATTCATGAAATGCATGTCATTTAGTGATTGTTGCTAGGTCCATTTAATTAGAAATTGCCTGTCATTAGAATTAGGTTATTTAGTTATATTGCATCGCATAAAGCATGATTCTCATTAATTAAATGAAAACGAAAAAGAAATAGCGTGTTAATTAGAAATCATATCTAGGGTTGATGATGTGAATTATGATCTAACAACGTAGATGCTTTTGTTAGTAAGTCCTACATTTTCTATTTGATTTCTTGGGTGTTAAATTGGTGGATTGCACACTTGCATTATTACCTCACATGTTAGGAAATAGATTTAAAATAAATCTAAGCTGCCTGAAAAAACATTTCTTTGAAAATAAAAAATAAAAAAATGGTACCAAAAGGGCATTAGAGAAGTTTAGTGTAACCAAGTCTTCGTACCCTTAGTCTCTGGTTCATAGGAGTAAAATAGATGTCTAATCGACGACTCCTAAATAAAATCTATTTGCATGTTAAGAATTTGAACATAAGTCGCGAATTGGTATGGGCTTGGGAGAGCCCAAGTTAAGTCTAGGCTTAACAATCCATTAGCCAAACCCTAGGTGATTCACCCGAAAATTAGATCGCGATAGTATTTTTGAGATTTTTTTATCCAATCCGGATTTATCCCACTCTTATTTTGAGATTCTTATATAGCATTTATTCAAGAATATCCAGTGTGAAAGACGTTGTCAAACACCAGATATTTGTTCTCTTATCTGGATTGAACTTCGGACTACTAAATGCAGCCCTTTTAGGGCTGACTTCACAATGTTCACATGGTGCAGTCATTCCTTAACTATCGAGGGTCACTATCATAAGTTAATCACAATGCATGTGCAGCTTGAATGTTTCACCTAACAATTTGGAATTTTGTATGTTTCTGTAAAAAGCGACTGGCAGTAAAGGAGATACGAGTTTCATTTTCCCTTTGACTAAATAATAATTTTTTTTCCTTGACGAAACAAGATAATTATCAGGCATAAATAAATCACCTCCTCTTCTTTCATCTCTCGTTGGTTTCTGCTTTAATCCTCTCTCAGCTTCCATAATATCTCATCGCTTTCTCTGGGTTCTCATGGAAGAGTTAGCTCATCATCGTCCTCAAGAACTGCAACTCCACATCGTGGGTAAGTCCAATTCTTGAAGAATTTACTAATGTATGAAAATTTGAACGAGCTAATCCTTTCAACACCATGAGCTCCTACTCCTGGACTTCTGATGAATCCTAGGACTTTTAACTCCTGCTTCTTCGCCTGGACAAGCCAAAATACAAGTGCCTTTTATCAACCATGTGTGCCTACTATACTGTTTCATTGCCTTCTCATAGATCTCTTGGGGTGGATCCTATGTAGGTTTTCCAATGAACCGTCTTTCTTTAATTTCTTATCTTTGCTTTTATGCAATTTTGTTGATATTTTGTATGAACTTCCGAATGAATCGTTTTCAATATATGACTTGACACAACATGATTTAACTCAATATTGATAGGAAGTGACAACTTTTCAGACTATTATTGCCGACCAACCTCAACTTCTATATCAGTTCAAGAAAATTATACATGATGTATTATGGATAGGGCATGGTACGGATTTGATTTTTGACAACATTAAATATAAATAATTTTATTTTTGGGCCATTTTCATGGGTCTAGACTCGAGTCTCATGTGTCTTTGATTTCCATTAAATATTTCATGGTTTGAGACTATAGAAGGAAGGCAGGTTTTCTCATCGTTAAAGTAAAAACCTAAACTCAGTTAAAAGAGTTAGAACTATGCATGATTGGCAATTTTAAAGTTACAGTTTGTCGTTGAACCCCAAACTTTAAAGGATTAAACTCCTCTCGTTATGTAGAGTCCTCTCTCTCGACATGCGAGTTCTTTCGTACTTTTTCTGGGTTTCTTCGAATTGATCGCCTTTCATCTCGGTTAAACCATTCTTCACTCTTTCTCCTTTTCTCCGTCCCGTGTTCTTACATTTTCTTTCAGCATTCCCATCCTTTCTCAGTAGATGATGTTTCTCAACGTAGCGCTTCTCCGGCAGTCCAGCCATCGGGTTTTGCTTCTGTTTGTCTTATCGGAGCTTGCATGTCGACTTGATTGCCATTACCGCAGTTTTCCAGTTATGAATACATCCCGTCTCCGGAAGATGTTCGCCTTGCTGCCTTATGCCATCGACTTGGCCGACTCTGGTCTGAAGCAGACGTGGACGTTTGGGATGATGAAATTTCTCCGGAAAAGATGCAAGAATGCAAGGCAACGTTAGTGGGTAAAGTCCTGTCTGACTCATCAGTTAATTTTCAAGCTTTACAGAGTACGTTAAAACGTGTATGGCGTAATGAACATGTGCAAATTTCCCAACCCGAAGAAGGGATGTATGTTTTTACTTTCAATTCTGAAACTGAACGGCAAAGGATCTTACAAAGTGGCCATTGGCTGTTTGGGCACAACCTTCTGATACTAAAACCGTGGTTGCCGAATACGCCTCTTCATTGCTATGATTTTACCACATGTGAATTCTGGGTGCAAATCTTTGGACTCCTCTCGGAAAGATGTACAGCGAGAATGTTCGCAAAGGCGGCTCGCCATGTTGGTCGTGTTCAGAAGTGAGCCTAGCAAATAAAGAGAATTCATTTGTTAAAACAGGCGTGTACGAGTGAAGATTAACCTTCAAGAACCGTTGAAATCGGTAAGCTACTCAAAGTGGAAGGACAGAATATCTGGATTGATTTCAAATATGAGCGCTTATCTTACTATTGTTACTCTTGTGGTATCTTGGGCCATTATGCAACTCAATGTCCAAATATTCCTTTTGATGAGGCAAAGATGGAAGGAAAAGATCAGCTGTCCTATGGTCCCCGGTTAAGGGCTGAGGTAAGAGCTCACATCCATTCGAAAGCCTTTTATGAGAAACTACCGGACCAAAATGCAGTTGAAGAAGTTATACCAGAAACTCCACCGCCATTACCTTTATTACTTCCCGCAGAACCTTCATGCACCAAGGAGCAACCCCCATCTCGTGGAGTTTAATACCACACGTAACCTTCAGAGTAATCCATTGCCTACCCCGCATATTCCCTCTATGGCCGAACCTCTTCTCAAAGCACTGTGTTGAACAGCAAGAAGTTAAAAAATCCTTCAATGGCGGTAAAGGCTAGTCCTACTAAAAACAAAGCGTTACAATCCTTATGGAACTTCTTCTTTTGTTCCCGCACCTCTTGATGAGTCTCTCCTTATGGATGCCCCTATATATGCAAAACAAGGGCAGACATTAAGGGCTGTGGTGGCTTGCCCTAAACAGCCACCACCAGCACAATGAAACTTATAAGTTGGAATTGTCAGGGGCTAGGCAACCCTCTGACAATTCAAGCGTTAAAGGACCTAGTGGTCCATGATCGGCCTGATATTATCTTTTTGATGGAAACAAAAAACCAGGAACCAGTTATCAAGAGATTACAAAGAAGACTTCAATATCAGAATAGTTTTGTGATTAATCCCCAAGGTCTGGCTGGTGGCTTGGTTATTTTTTGGAATGAACAGGTTAATATCACTATCCACTCTCATGATCATCATTATATTGATACTATCTGTTCGATGTGTTGAAAAGGACAACTATGGGTATTACCTTTCTCGCATGCTCCAGCGCTTTTTAATCGGCGTCAACTTCTTTGGACAACTTTGCGTCATCTTAGTCATCTACATACCCTACCTTGGGTCTCGTATCGGGGATTTTAATGAAATTTTGAATCACCGGGAGAAGGTGGGAAAACGCTTACCTCAAAGAACATCGTTTACAATCCTTTCGAGATTTATTAAATGACTCGCCTCGATGGATCTTGACACCAAGGGCTGCGCCTACACTTGGGTGAACAATAGAAATGGTGAGGAAGCTGTTAAGGAGAGAATAGACAGAGCTGTATGCACAATGGGATGGCGACTAACCTATCCGGAAGCAGAAGTTTACGCTTTACCTGCTATAGGATCTGATCATTGTCCACTATTGTTGACGACTGAAGTTAAACAAAACAGGCGGAAAAAGCGGTTCACCTTTGAATCTTTTTGGCTTCAAGATGATGAATGTCACCGGGTGGTCTCAGAAGCATGGTCATCAGCCTTATGTCACCCTTTCAGCATATCCAAAAAATTGCAAATGACAACCACAGCCTTATCTCAGTGGAGTCGAAGGAAGTTTACGGCTGGTCATCAACAAATAGATCTTTTAAAGCAAAGAACTTCAGTACCATATTAATCAACCTGCGTGCAATTATAATACCAGTCGGGTTAAATCGCTGAAGGAACAGATTCAGAAAATATGGATACAGGAAGAACACTACTGGGCAATGCGATCACGTATCAACTGGTTGAGGGGGGATCGAAATACAAAATTTTTTCATGCTACAACAATTCAACGGAGGAAGCGAAACAGACCGCATGCTCAAGGATGTAAACGAGGACCGGATTCGGAACCAGTCGTGAGGCGCATGACTAATTGTTATTTTCAACCTCTACTCCACCGCTGGTCATCGAGACTATGGCCCTACTTTAATGAAATGTCCAAAGATTGTGACAGAGGTAATGAATAATCATTTAATCGCCGACGTAACAAGAGAGGAAGTCCAAATAGCTACATTCCAATTGGGATCAAACAAAGCTCCAGACTGACGGTTTTCATGGCCTCTTTTATCATAGTCATTGGGATATAATTCAGGAGGATGTTTTTACCACAGTGCAAAATTTTTTCATTACTGGTGTGTTGCCTGCAGAAATTAACAACTTCTATATGTCTCGATTCCTAAAGTACCGAATCCATAGAGGTTAGATCAATTTCGCCCCATCGCTTTATGTAATTTTCTATACAAGATTATTTCCAAAGTCCTAGCAAATCGATTAAAGTGCTGTCTCCTGATTTGATTGCCACGAACAAAGTGCTTTCGTGTCGCGTACAAATACAGGACAACATTATGATAGTTCAAGAGGTCTTACATCAATTTAGAATTCGTCAAATAAAAGAAGAAATTTCAGGCAATCCTAAACTGGACATGCGAAAGCCTATGATAGGATTGAGTGGGACTTCTTAGAAGACTATTTGCGCCAGATTGGTTTTCATGATCGATGGGTGTTATGGTTGATGCAATGTGTTAAAACTACCTCTCTTAGCGTCAAACTTAACGGCGAAGATCTACCTTACTTCAAACCAACCAGGGGGAATTAGGGGGGATCCTCTTTCACCCTACTTATTTATACTCGTGGCTAACATGCTGTCCAATCTTATCCAGCAAGCTATTACTATGGGTCAACTCCGAGGACCGAAACTTAACAGGTGCTGTCCCGTTTTAACCCATCTGTTTTTGCTGATGATGCGATCTTTTTCTAGATGGTAAAATTCAGGAGTGTCAAAACTTGGCTAACATTTTAAATGAGTACTTGTAGTGCAACAGACACAAGCGATAAATCGAAATAAATCAGTCTGTTTGGTAGCAAAAATTGTCCTATGTCTCTCAAGTTAAATATGGCCGGAGAACTAAGAGTTCCAATTCTTGATAAAACCGGAAAGTATTTAGGCATCCCCTCGGGGACCGGGATCCTCAAAGAAAGAGATGTTTGCTTGGATTCATACACGAGTGAATACTAAATTGGCGGGGTGGAAAGAACAATTGATTTCCAAAGGAGGGAAGGAGGTTCTATTGAAATCAGGATTCAAGCTATACCTCGCATGCGATGTCCATTTTCAAGATTCCTACCTCTATATGTAAGTCTCGTTGAACAGAAAATAGCCAAATTTTGGTGGCAACATACCGAATAAAGCTGGAATTCACTGGAAGTCCCGGGATATCCTAAAAGAGAGGAAAAGTACGGGGGGTTTGGTTTTCGAGACTTATTATCTTTTAATAAAGCTCTTCCGGGAAGGCAGGCCTGGAGAATGTTTCAACATCCTTTATCCTTGTGGTGCAAATTTTTCAAAGCCTTATACTTTCCTTCAACAGATTTTTGGCATGCTCAATGGGATCCCGACCATCTTGGGGCTCATGAAGTATTCTAATGGGCCGTGATTCAATTATTCCTAAGTTGTGTTGGTCACCGGCAATGGGACAGAACATTAATGTTAGACAAGACAAATGGCTACCTATGGGAATCCTATGTGGACCATCTAATAGAGAGGAACCGAAAACAGTTGCAAGTTTTATAAACACGTAACAAAATGCATGGAACAATCAACTTCTCAACCGTACATTCGACGAGCCTATTGTTAAAGCAATTATGGATATTAAATTATGGCCAGCATCTCATCAAGACAAAATTGTATGGACAAAAGTTACAGTTTGTCTAAATTGAAAGTATGTCAAATTCAATTAACACATAATCATTTTCCATTATTTTATTTCAAATGGATGGAACTAAGATTAGCATCATAGACTTATTAACGATCACTATTCATTATGATAATTTGATAAATACCCTTTACATGTTGGCTCTGCCAACTGATTAGAAAGTCTTTCGGGAAAGTGATTTCCTTTGCGTCGTCATTTCCGCAGCAAATGTCATCCTTTTTGCATGATCAAGGTAAACTCGTAGACGGTTCTTATACCAAAGCCCTTAAATTTGGGGTCGCATGGCAAATAAAATTGATTTATTCGTATGGGTAACCTTTATTATATTATTTCACTAGAATTGAACGATATATTCTCGCTAATATAAATATATATTTCCAATTATACGTAATTTATACATAAATGCATAGTACACGCACATGTCTACAATATAGTATATCTGCTTTCACTTTATATGGCAACGATCTGAAATTTTTGGTAGATATATATATGGCTGGCATTTGATGAGAAAGCTCGTAATCATTCATCAATTACGATTTCCTAGTTTTGATGCATCTTACTTTGCTTGCTCATATATTACAAGTATATGACTAACTAATTCACGCGTTTGATAGAAGATGTAATGTGCTCACTAAATAATGAACCAGGTTGTAGACAGAATAGTCACGCCTTTTGATTTATTGTGACTAGTCATCAAATTTATTTGGACCCAATTCCGTTTATATGCCATTTACCTTCATTTTTCTCTTACTAATTAAAATCCTTAATTGAATTGCAATTCAATTTATGACCAGGTGATGCAGAAAACAAAGGAGAGAACTCATCCCACCCCACAAGCATCATTAACAATAATCAAGCAACAATAACCCCTCAAACCAAGAACTTCTGGTGGTGGATTAGAGTGGCTCTTTGCTCATTCTTTGTGCTCTCTGGCCAATCGGTGGGCACACTCCTTGGGAGGCTCTACTACAACAAAGGAGGCAACAGCAAGTGGGTTGTCACACTTGTCCCACTAGTGGGCTTCCCAATCCTCCTCCTTCTATACTTGATCCCCACACCTAGAAACCCCAGTAACCCTCACATGGAAACACGCCCACACCCACACCCACAAGCTCAATCTCAATCCCAATCACCCTCTCTCAAGAGACTTGCTCTCGTGTACCTCTCTCTAGGCATAATTCTGGCCCTACATTGCTATTTATGCTCACTTGGACTCTTGTACCTCCCTGTCTCAACCTACTTCCTCGTTCGCTCCTCCCAATTGGTCTTCAGTGCCCTGTTCTCCTTCTTCCTAAATGCCCAAAAGTTCACCCCATACATCACCAATTCCATAGTCCTCCTGACAATCTCCTCAACCCTCCTTGTGTGCCAATCAAATTTAGAAGACACCAAGGGGGTCTCCAAAGCGAAATATGCACTGGGGTTTGTGTGCACCATCGGGGCATCAGTTGCTTATGGTCTTTTTCTATCCTTGACCCAATTTTTCTTTAGGAGGGTCATCAAGAAGGAGACATTTAGGGCAGTTTTGGACGTGCTTGTGTGCCAATCTTTAGTGGCTTGTGTGATTATAATGGTAGGATTGTTTGGGAGTGGTGAGTGGGAGCATTTAGGGAGAGAGATGAATGGGTATGAGCTTGGGAAGGTGAGCTATGTGATGAACTTGGTCGGGATAGCAGTTGCTTGGCAAGTGTTCAGGATCGGCATGATGGGGTTGATATTCGACGTGTCGTCTTTGTTCTCGAACTCGGTTAGTGCAGTGGGGTTGCCAATTGTGCCCATTTTCGCGGTCGTGTTCTTTGGGGAGAGGATGGATGGGGTCAAGGTGATGGCTATGATCTTGGCCATTTGGGGGTTCGCTTCTTATGTGTACCAACATTATTTGGATGATGCCGAGTTGAAGTCTCAAAGGAATAGCGTCGGTGGGGATGAGGTTAGTGTGAGATCGCCACCAAATGCTTCGACTGCAAGAGTGGTGGATGATTAAAGTTGGAGTGTTTCAGTTTGTGTTAAGCCAACTTTAAGCAGAAAGAGTAATTTCTTGCGGTAACCATTTGAAGGATGAAAACAAGGAACGGAATAAGAAGACTGAAAATGTTGCTAATATTTGTTTTTTTTTTTCACTGTGTTTTGGTTACAAGAAAAAGTGCCGTTTTGCAATCTCATTATGAAAGTCGGGTACTTATGTGTTGTTCAACTAATATATATTACTAGCTATTGCATCTTATTGGTGTTTACTGGAATTATAAATTTAAATACGGGACAGAGGAGACACTTAATTTGCTTTATGCACAATATACTAGGAGCTGAGTAAAGTTCTGTCATTTGTCTCCGATCATTTTCATTTTCTGAAGCAGGTCGAATTTCCTTTTTTGGCCATTTCATTGGAAGACATTGCACATGTCCTTCCCATTGATTGAACATACTATCAAGGGATAATTACAAAAATAATCCATGAACTTTGGCATAATATACAATGTCATTCTTGAAATTTTATTTATTAAATGTGATTTTGAACTTTTAATCCGAAGTGTAATATAATTCATAAAGTTTTAATTTGTTCAATATGGTTCCTAAACTTTCGGCCGGAATCTCTCGTCGGTGGCACCAAAATGATCATTTTTTCTCTAATTTGGCACTTAAGTGATCCAACGGAAACTTTTGGCATTAAAGTGAGCGCTGTACACAACTTTTGGCACTGATAGTGTACTTACCCCGAACATTTTCATATAGTTAGGGACTAAAGTGAATATATATTAAAAGTTTAGGAATCACATTAGATAAATTAAAAGTCAAGGATGACATTGCATATTGAGTTAAAATCCAATGACCACATTGAATAAATAAAAAGTTTAGGAGTGATATTGCACTTGGCCTAAAGTTTGAAGATCATATGTATCATTATTCCTATTATGAAATTGTTGAAACCAAGAGACTCCCGAATATTTAGGACCTTTAATCGTTATTTTGGACCTACACTCAGATGGAAGGAAAACATAAGAAGAAAGAGATTGAAAAAAAAAAAAACAGAGAAAAAAAAATCAGTAGTGCTTGATGGTTACTATTGGCGTTAAAAGGAAAGCAGTCGATATTAGGAGAATAGGCCTAAGCAAGCGTGGCATGGCTGAGAAGCACTCCCTTCCAAATTGAAAAAGAAATGCAAGGTAAATGAAAATGTGACAATAGCTCCATTGCTTTTATTGTAGCAACCGAACCGTCTCCTCCATTATTTGAAATCAGGGAATTTGATTATCTGGTTTCTAAGGGGAAATGAATTTTAATACATGAACTTTGTGTTTAAAAAATACTAAGTGGGGTATCTATAAAAATGTGATAATTTTGTGATTCAACAAGTTATATTGCATTATTTACAAGGGCTGGATGTCCCTTTTCAAATAAGTAGGATTTATTTTTTTTTTAAAATAGCTAAACCTATTGTAGAAATGTCAATTTAATCATAAATCTTTTAATTTAGCCAATTTAGTTATAAACATTTTTTTTTGACAATATGGCAATATAGTCATTCTAATTAATTTTAGTTAGAAATTAATGACGTAAATACTAATTATCTTACATGGCATGGCTGTTGCTAAGGCACATCATTGCCGCCGTAAGGGGCATGCCTAGCCACCATTGAAGGGGGCCGGCAAGGTCATTGGCCCTAGGCAGCAAAGGGGGGCCCTCACTGGCCCAAGCGAGGTTTGGGCAAGGCTCACCCAGATCTGGACGATGCCTCGGCTAAGGCCAGCGAGGCTTGCCTAGATCTAGGTGACGTCGCCTTTGCTTGTGGCTAGTGAGCCTCCCTAGCCCTAGGCTAGGCCTCGCAAGCCCCACGTGACGGCGAGCACCGTCATCGTCGCTAGGCCCGAGCGAGGATGCAACATCACCCAAATTTGGGCAAGCCTCACTTGGGCCTTTGCCAAGGCATCACCCAAATCTAGGCGAGCCTCACCGACCCTTGCCTAGCTAGTGATGGCCTCACCTGGGCCAGCGAGGGCCCCGCCCCCTCCACCACCTAGGGCTAATGAGGTCATAGGCCCTCTCCGATAGTGGCAGCAGTAGTGGCGCCTAGCCACCATCCCTACCTCTCTTTTTTCCCCATTTTTTTTTATATATTTACATTTTGACCCTTTAAGTATTAAAAATCTTAAAAATTGACCCCATGCATATTGGAATTGCGTGTTAGAATTCCGGACTTGTGTGTTGGAGCGTGTCAGGGAAAGTTAACCATGTGTCAGATTTTCTGATACTCGTTGATCACGTGTCGGAACGTATTGAACACGTGAGAGTGTTGGATACAAATCGAAAGCTTCTTAAAAGTGTCGATGCTTATTAGCAATGCATCAAAATGTTATCAAAGGTTGCCCAAGTTGATCAAGACGCTCTAAGAGCTCGTTCTTACTTCTTATACTTATTTTTTGAGAAAAAAATTTGTGATTCTGATTGTAATTCTCGGAGAGAGTATTGTCAAAATTATTGCAGAGGGTGTTTTGATGAATTTGAATAACTCACGAGTTATATCTCTGAGTGACTTGGAAAAGGAACAAATTTTGCTTTGGAAATCGTTATCGTGGGTCCTTGAGTCTTTGTTTTCAAGCGTTATTTGGTCCTACATTTGACCACTAGCCTTTCTAGGAGTTTTCCATTGGGCAATTTTTTTTTGTCGTGTTTCGTTTGTTTTGATCCGAGGTTACAGTGTTCAGTGCAATCAGCTAGTCCGAGCCTGTTGGATAGGACTTACCTCAAAATTGAATTTCGATAAAACTGTTTTTTCGGCTTCTTTTTGTGTGGTGCCCACCAAATTAATTGCTACAAATCTGTACATATCCCCTATGAAGTACCGACACTCTCTAAGGACCTTCGTGTCATGTCGGAAATTTCGACACGTGTCTCACACTCTCCGACACTTTCGGACACTTGGTCAACACGTGTCGGAAAATTCAACACCTGGTCAACTTTCCCAACACTCTCCGACACTCGAGTTGGAATTCCAACATACGAGTTTCTGACACATGATTCGATTTGAGATCCATTTGAAAAAAAAATTAATAAATGAGAGGTCAAAATGTATATATGTGAAAAAATAAAACACAATAATAAAACTAATAAATGAACAAAGAAGAAAAACCTAGTCTTCTATTCTATTTTGACTCTCACTTCTTATAATACACAATATCTAACATGCGAGTCTAAGATGTGGATTGCTTGTCTTTTCTTCAAATTTTATGAATTATGAATAGAGTTAAATTTGTCAAATTGAAACAATGAATGATATTAATAAATTGTGGATTAAATTACCTTTTACCAAAAAAAAAAAAAATTTGTGGATTAATGTTTTTAGTGTAAATTCATTATAGGCTTATTTATTTATGAATTTGAATCAAATTTGATTGAAATAAACATAAAAATGTTAATTTATTATGTATATATAAAAATATATATTTAATATCCAACATGTTGGAATTCTCTGTTTTTTGAGAAACAATGTGTCGGCGTGTCGTGTCGTATCGTGTCACGTGTCATGTATCAGTGTCGGTATTACTTAGCATATCCCCTGACGACAACCGCCCAAAATGCACAAAAAAGTTTATCCAACCTAGGCCTTCCTTATCCTTTATGATAAGTTTGAATACATTGACTAAATTCATGAGTTACATCTCAAGTAACTATTTTTTTTTTTTAAATTTTATCTTTTCAAATCTTGTGTTGCACGAATTTTGAATTTATTTTAACTATTGGCGTATGAATGTTTATAATATATAAATATTGACACGTAAATTAGTTTATAAATATTTTTTTGTACTTTTTAATATTTGAACAAATTTTAGATTTTGACAAAAAGAGTAAAAAGATTTACTTTTATAAATTTAAACAAACAATTAACCATTTGTGATATATTCTCTCTGATATAATTATAGATTTAGGATTTTTAATGAGTAAGTAATTCATCTCTAGTTTCAATGGTGTTCATAGCAGCTTCATTGTCAAATCTATGCTTATTCAGTGTATATAAAAGTTTTGGCTTCTCACACTTGTTATAGGGCTCGCTCCACAAATGTCAAATATGAGTTTGTTCAACATGTTTATATTGTCTACGCATGCCAGTTAGACCCATCAAATGAGTAGGTCAGGTTGGGTTTGGGTCGGGTCGAAAATGGGTCGACCCATATTTGACCTATTTAACCCGTTTTGATCCATATTCATGTAGTATAAATCAAGTAACCCATATCCGACCCAACCCATACCCAACCCATACTTGACACGATCCGTATTGCTAAAACCTATTACTATTCTAGGAAAACCCACCTCTCCTATATGCTAATTGGATTAAAACTTCAAATTAAATTAAAAATAGTAAATAAAATAAAATAAAGTTTAAAAAAAACCTATAAATTGAAATATTTATAAAGAATTAGACCATGCACATACTTCTCTTATTTGAAGTGAACATACCATTGAATAACTAAAAACTGTAACATGAAATTTTTTTTAACTAAACCTAAAAAGGCTCATTTTTATGATTTTTTTATTAAAAAAAAAAATATTGTTAAAACATTTTTATGCAATACAAATTTTTAACAATTTTTATGCAATACAAATTTAATGGAAAATTTTTTATAATTCTTTTTAAAATATTTTTTTTAAAAATCGAATTTTTAATTATTTTTATTTTTTAAAAATATAATTTTTAATTTTTAATAATTATTTTTTTTTTTTCTCTTTTCTTTTTCTTTTTTTTTCTGCTGTGGCCAACCACCGGTCACGACGATAGCCAATGACTGGCCACAGATGACAAGTTTAAGACTTTCAGTGCTAATCCCTAAAGTCCACTGTAATCAGCTTATTTGACTATCTGAATAGTTCAAAGAGTTTCTAATTTTGAACTAGTTAGCAGGGATGGTGCAAGATGTAATTGATTGGTATGACATTTGACGATTTATTTTTTCAAGCAACGAAATTAATAAACTCCTTTTAAATATAACACGTATTATATCCCCCTATCATATTATATAAATTCAATGTGTTTGATAGATTCAGTTTATTTTTATTTCTAAGTTAGAATATAGGCCATCATAATAAATGAAAATTTTGAGGCTTTTGACATATGAAGAAGTCATTAATTAGCATATTTTAAAATGATTCAGTATTTTTTATTAGATAAAAAATAAAATGTGAGACTCACAAGTAAAATATATATAAAAAAAAAAATTAAGCCGCTGTTCTTTCTAATTTCGTATGAATTACAATGCAAGAGATCTGAGTTATAATTGATCAATTGTTTGTTTAGACTTATAAAAATAACTTTTTTACTTTATTTCGTCAGAATCTAGAATATTATTCAAATATTAAAAATTTGGAAAAATTGTACAAGCTAACTTATGTGTAAACAATTGTATATTATGAAAATTCAGAGGCTTAACTATAAAACAAAATCAAAGTATGTGCAGGGCAAGATTTGAAAAGGTAAAATAATAAAAAAATAAAAATCATTCGCAACCTATTCACAGCGTATGACAACGGAGTAGCTTGTAAAATAGATAAAAGATAGGTCAGACTAAAAAAAATTAATATAAGATAAGTTTTATCCAATCTGCTTGACTTTTAGCTATTGCACCGAACACCGTAACCACGGAACAAACCAAACGAAACAAAACAAAAACTTTGCCACTATAAGACTGACTGCTCTACAAAATCTGTTGGTCAATTGTAGGACCTGATCTCGTGTAACAACAAAAAAATTTATGGAACACACACACGATAACGAGCAAATGTTTTGGATTTTCCTTAGCAAAATTCATTCCTACTCCAAGTCCATCATAAGCATTTTATGTACTGAATAATTAATCTAACATAATGTAAAAAGAATTAACAATAATAATTCTAGGTTAGGATCTATTGACACTAAAAAATGATTAACTTTTGGTTATTATCAACAATATTATCAACAAGTGGCAAATATTAGTCTCTAAAAGCAAAGTTTGATCAAAACAATGTCATCTATGAATAAAACAATCAACAAATTAAAAGGGATCGGCAACTCGCCGGTGAATCAAAGGACAGTGAATAAGGCAAGAGTTATTAAAATGGACCTTCGCTAGTTGAAGGAGGTCATTGGCAGCTAGCTATTGAAGATTTTGCTAAGTGTTCGAAATATAATTGATTGACACGAATGTATGATTGTCAGTTAATTATCCCGATGATCACGAAAGTTGTAATTCTTAATAGATAACCATTATTAGAGCATAAAGAATCGTGAGGATCTCAACAAGTGGTTATCATAACTGTAAATAGCAAAAGTAAGTTACACTGTGTAATATAATTTGCCTCCAATTCGAGAATGAGTCTCAGCCTTATGGAATGAACTTGGTCGGGTTGTCACAATGTACACCAATTTTCAGGTCAATTTTCTATTGGTCTAGAGTTTAGACAGCCCAACTTTCGGTATACGAGGGCGACCTTTCTCTTTCAAGAATATGTGGAAGGGATTCAACTTCCCCCAAGGTGATAGAATATTAAATGAATTGTTAAGAGCTTGTTTGATCGTTTGGAGGAAACACCACATGGGGGATAGAGAACTGAAACGTAGGGCAACCTGTCTTTTTCAAGATGATGTGGAAGCGGTTCAACTTCCCCTAAGGGAATAGAGTACTAAAACGAATTGTTAAAAGCTTGTTTGATCGCTTACACCAAAGATGATTAGATTAGAGATATCATTGGATCAGGATAAGTTCAAATAGAACCCCAAATATTATCTGACCTCGAGGGTGGAAAAGGATAAGAATATCTAGGGTAATGACATTGATAATCTTTGAATTTTTTTCAATATTCATTTCATATTTGAACATTCTTTTTTAGTTAATTTAGTTCCTAAACTTTCATATCTGAATTCCATGTAAACCTTCCGTGAAAGTGGAGCGCTAAGTCATAGGGTTTTTGTAGCTAACGTGAAGCACCAAGTCAGCAGTGGCTGGTCATAATTGATGAGGTGGAATGTCATCTCATTAAAAATGCACTTGCTTACATTAAAAAAAAAAAGAAACATTTTTTTTCCTTTTCTCTCAGGGATTTGCATTTTGAATCGTTTTAGGAAGACAGTGCGGTTATTTACTATTAATGACGATGTAACCCTGTCCAGAAAAATCTTTTGACCTTGCTAGTAATACGGCACCCTTATTTATTTTTAATTATGTTGTTTTTTTGGCTCTCTGAGATTGATAATTGGGGAAGCCCAAGTGATAAAGCTTCGTCTTAGGGACGAGCTCTTGCCTAGTCTTCATGTGGTGTGACGTTTCATAACATAAAGTCTATTTTGCGCTAGTGAGATCCCCTTTTATATTAACAAGATAAATCTGTTTGACATAATGATACCCTTGTAAATCTCAACTCACTTGAACTAACAAGATAATGTCAAGATCGTTACATTTTTTTAGGTCTCTTTTCCTTGATTTGAGTGTGACTTAAGAAAGATCACTCTATTTTACCCAAAAAATCTAGTACATACATAGATTTCAAATCAAACATTATAAATGGGTCCTATCAAATTAGTTCAGAGTTCGGACTCTATAGCAACAGATGAAGGGAAACGCTAGGTGGTAAGCTACGACTGACCTACGAAGTTAATATACCTAAATACTTTAATCAATTGTTACTATGGATTGAATATCATCAGCTTGTTTAATATCAACCTATGATCCATTATGTTATTTAACACATCAATATTACAGAAGTTTCTTGCATACACATGACTATTGAAAAGTTAAAAGATTTGGATATGAAGTTAATCCTTTCCAATTTGGTATGTTAATTATGTTAGGGAAATCCCTTATAATGTTTTGAAGATGACAAAATAAATCAAAGGCTACTAACGTGTTTAATGATTGAGTAATAGACTATGCAGATTATAGAATATGTAAAGAATATTACCACATTCTATACTTGGAAGAACCAAAAGATAGACTCTATGATGGAGCTGAACTTATTCAGACTGTATCCAGATCTTAAGGCTAAATAGATTCAGAAACTAAATATGTTCAAATTTACATCCAGATTATAAAGTCTATTTCAGACGGAAAACAAGACTTTACTTCAGACAGAATACTCTCAGACTTTACATACAGAATGAGACACAAGTCCAGAATATGACAAGGTCCAGAACGAGACACAAGTTCAAAACGTAGCAGAATCAGAACGAAGCATGTTTAGAACAAAACAACTTGACAGAATGTAACACAAGCCCCAAACATATAACAGCTAGCGATCTAGTTTGGATTCTACACCGAGATAGATTTGATTGACTTAATCTAATTGATTGACAATTGGATCTTGAAGACAAGAACTTTCTATATAAAGAAGCTCTACTTATGGAAATCAAGATTTTGTTTGTATGAACGATCATAATCAATTTGGGATTCTACTTTTGTTACTTAATGGCTACTAAGGCCCCGTTTGGTTTGGCATTTAGAAGGGGCTTTTGGCCTCTAAAGGGGTTTAGGCAAAAGCAGGTGGTGTTTGGTTCAATATTTTGGGAACTTTGGGGAGATGCAATTGCATCTCCAAGGGGCTTCAAGGGGCTTTAGGGGAATGGAGGGTTCAAGGTGCATTTGAGATTAGCATTTTCGGAATGTTGGGGCTTTGTTTAATGAAAATATGTCAATAGCCAATTTTGCCCTCGTTTATTAACAAAAATTCATTTTTGCCATTTTTCTAAAGAAAACCCTAAAAGCCTCACGTAGCCTCACGCCTCCTCTCCTCTGCACTCTCACGCCTCTCTCAGTCGTCCCTCATCGTCTCCTTCGCGAGCTGCTATTCGGTGTCCATTTGAGATTAACCATCCCAACCTCGAAGATCGCCTCCCACCATTCTGCTCTCATGCTCGCGTCGCGCTCGTAGCAGGGCAGTTGGGTAAGCTCGGAAGCTTCGATTCCATTGCTCATTCGTCCAATTCATGGTCACCATTGAAGATTCCACCATCATCCCTCACCGTCTCCTTTGCGAGTTGCTCTCCAATGTTCTTCTAAGATCAGCCATCCCAACCTCGAAGATCGCATCCCGCTGTTCTGCTCTCGCACTCGCCTCTCCAGGTAAGATTTCCTCAATGTCGCCGCCTTACGGTGCCGCGGCCTTAGGTTGGCTTCGGTTCGCCCTTTGTGTTTTGGTCAATCGCCAACTGTCGAGTTTTGTTCGCTTTCGCACTTAGTTCAGTCCAAACCTTTTGTTGCTTGTTCGGGGCAGGTTGAACCAAACGGGCTTTGCTTGGTCCATTCCATTGGCTGGACCAAACCAACTTATTTAGAATTCATCCATTTTGTCCAATAAGAGTGAAAAGATTCTTGTTAGTTGTAAGTTTGTCTGTAAAAGTATTTGGGGATGAAGAAAGTAACATATTTTTGGCAGGAAAGATGAAATTTATGTGCCACATATATGAATCAGTCAGCATCTAAACTCACAAGGAATCTAGAATTGGAATATTGAAACAAAAGCACAGTATTTAATGTGCTCCATTTTATAGTTTGTTACTATAAATTTGTCTATGGTGGTGTTTATATATAACAAAATCTTTTATGATATTGGGAAGTAAGGACAAGAGGAGATCCTACTCTCCACGTTCAAACTGATAAGCTCCTTTATCTTCACCGAGAGAAAGTAATTGCTCTCAATCGGTCTATCATGCATAAAGATTAGCACTTTGATTCTCGAGTTTCAATAGATTTCATGAATAGCTGGTGATGTTTGGATGATATTAGCAAAAGGGAATGGATGGAAAACAGCCGTTATTCGGTTTTTATCGAGCTCTTATCTATTACCATAAGTTTGCTTATTGAATGTATCTTAGATCTTATTTTACGAATATAATTTCAGGTCCTTGCCGCTAATGTTATTGCTTTGGTTTGGAATGTGATTCTATCGTTCAAAGCTCATAAAGAGATTCTTCCTAAATAGGTACATACTTCCTGGCTACTTATTGCATTTTGTAAGGATCTCTTAAGTTTTGCTATGTATCATCCAAGTTTTATTGTTTTGAGTTTTTAATTAGAAGTTTACACTGGTAGAGGATATCTGGCTTTAGCATCTAAGACTACTTTTATGCAACCAAGAAAATAAGAACAACTCTAGACTTGTGAAGGCTCGCTACATAGCTGATGTTGCCATTCGAAAGTGCAATTTCTAATCAGAATAAGGATTTGAGATTTTAAATAAAAGAGCATTGTTTTCTTCTCTTTTTGTGGATGGCCATTAATTTGATGCATAGATTACCTTATATTAACAAATTCGGCAAAAAGAGTAACTATCAGTTCATGAAATCACAAAGCAGAATTTGAGTTCAAAATTCACATCTAGGAGTTAAATAATCTCATGAAAAAGTCTGTCCAAGAGCATGGAAAACATGCCAGTCTTTGATAATTGTTGGAGGATGGTAATCACCAAGATGTCACCTAATTTTTTTTTTTTTTTTTTTTGGTATTGTCACCTAAATTTTTTTTTTCACTAACATACAAATGCACATTTGAATGGTTGTTGCTTGTGAAAAAAAGTACTTCTCAAGATTTTGTGCCTTATTGTATGTGCAAGGGTTTGAGTTCTCTTCCTCGCATCACTCCTTCACGCTCGCTGCCCTCAAGCTCTCTTGTCATGCTCACGCTCATGCTCGCTTCTGTCTAGGTTAGATTTTCTCAATCCACGGTTGCCCATCGAACTGAATTGTTTTCCAGTCAGCTTAACGGCATTTTCAGTATACAAAATTCTGAATTTGATGGGAGTTTGGTGGCTGATTGGTTATTTTGAGCCCATTCTGAATTCAAGTTTTTTTGCTTTTGCTAGACATATACATTTGCCTTCTAATCTCGCACTTTCGCTCTCCCGAGTCCCATTTCCTGCTTTTATGGCGGTGGTGACTTCATTCTTATCGTCTAAGTTTCATAAATTTGATTTCGAGGCTATGTTGTCTATTTCAATTTCTAATGTTGGGGCTTAGTTAATATTTTTCTGGTGTGAAGAGATGTGGAGCTGTTTCTTGATCTTATCTCTACATCCAAAGGTTACTTTTTCCTTTTTTTTTTTTGGTGGATCATCTGCCTCTATAGTGGGAAAACCACCACCTTGTATCTTGTACAGCCGCAGATTGATATGTTGTTGGTTTTTTTTTCTTGTTTTTTGGGCCGATACCTAATACAATATAACATTGATTTTTTCTTTACTAGTTCACATTTATTTGGCTCTAATTCAATTGCTAAATTTTTTCTTTATTATATATCTCTCAAATCTGTTTATGCTCATATTGTTGAAAGATGGCGAGTGCAACAAAGGAAAATGCATATTGGACCACTGAAGATGTGGAAACATTTTGTAAGTTGTGTGTTGAACAAATTAATTAGGGTAATCGTTCGGCAACTAACAAGAGAGATGAATGGACTATCATAATTAATAAGTTAGAGGAGTTGAGGGGTAAAAAGTACGATAAAACTAAAATGAAGAGTAAGTGGGATAATCTTAAGGAAGAATGGAAAAGATGGAGGACATTGGTTTATAGTGAAACGGGATTAGGATGGGATCCAAGGAAGAAAACCATCGATGCGAGTGATGAATGGCGGGAGAGCAAAATCCAGGTGTTTATCATTTGTTCTTATTTTCAATTATATACAACTTACTCAAACGCTTTTTATAACAGGCCAGTCTTAAGGTTAAGGTTTTTAGGACGAAAGGCATACCTCTTGATCTTGAAGTGTTGTTAGATAGAATGTTCAGGGATACGGTTGCTACTAGAGGAATCATTTGGAATCCTACACAAGGTTTATGTGTTGATGAGAATGTTGATACCACACAACCCAATATTGATGATGCCGTAGGATTTATTGATGATAATTTGGAATGTGATGTGGGTGAAAATATTGATAAACCAATTCAAACTCAGGCTTGTAAAAGAGTAACGCAAACTTCAATGAGGGAAACTCGAGGAAAGAAAGCCAAGAATTTGAGCTCGGCACAATTGCTTGGGAGCCAAATTAATAGGCTTTGTTCTGCTGTTGAAAATAGGAGTGCTAGTAGGAGTGCTGATACTGTTGCCTCTTGAGCATATGAGGAATTCGATCCTCACAAGGACCTCATATCTATGTTGGATGCCATACCGAAGATTGTGCAAGATGAAAAGCTGTACTTTTTTGCAATTAAACATTTTAATGACAAGGTGGACAATAGGCAGGTCTTCATGAGCTTGAGTACCGATGCCCCGAGGGTGAAGTATCTCAAGCTTGAGATGGAAGAACTTAATCATAACTAAGATATTGTCATAGCTTCTTATTGGAATTCTTGAATATGCTATTTTATTTTTATATGCGAACTCTATTTAAATTATGTATGGATCTAATTTATATTAATGTTTTTAATGTGAGAATTGTTTCTAATTGTGGTTCGCTTTATGTGGTTGACTTTGCATATATATGTTGATTGATACTATTGTTTTTCTTAATGGATTATCAATATTATTAATTATTTTTCTTATTTTAACTCTATATTTTGTTACGTTAGGCAATTATGGATGATTCTCAACAAAAGAAAAATCGTGAACAAGAGGAAGATGAAATCCCGGATTTGCTTTCAATTGCTAATGCTTCAATTGCTTATCAAGCAATGCACCTTAGCAAACAACCTTCTATGACCTCATCATATATAGGTCATGTATGGATGAGAGAGTTGATGGCTGAAGATACTAATCCAATAAGATGTTATAATATGTTTAGAATGCATAGCGGTGTATTTAATAATTTAACACGTGACTTAGTAATACGCTATGGCCTTAAAGAATCTAGGAATACTAATGTTGAAGAAATGGTTGGAATATTTCTTTATATGTTGGGATATGGCATAGGTAACGGGGTAACACAAGAACGCTTTCAACGCTCTGAGGAAACTATAAGTAGGCCTTTTAGTTTAGTTTTAAATAAAGCATGCAATATAGGAAAAGATTTGATCCAACCAATTGATCGACCATTTCGGGAAGTTCCAGAGAATATTAAGAAAGATCAACGATTTTATTCATATTTTAAAATAAGTTATGATTGTATAATAAAAACGAAAAACTAAATTTAAATCATGTAATTTTTGCATTATTTGTTTTAGGATTGCATTAGAGCTATGGATGGTAGACATATTCAAGCAGTGTTACCAGCGTATGATCAAATTCGCTATTTTGGTCGAAAAGGAAAGACTACACAAAATGTGTTAGTTGTATCTAATTTTAATATGGAATTTATTTATATTTGTGCCAGTTGGGAGGGACAAGCTCATGATACCCGTGTCTTCCATAATGCCATTAGAAGACGTGATGCACAATTTCCTAATCCACCTCTAGGTTGGTTAATTAATGGTTTATGTATATCCATATAAATATATATATATATATATATATATATATATATTTATGTGGCATATGTTAATTAAATTTATATTGTATTTGTGTAGGAAAATATTATTTAGTAGATTCTGGATATCCGAATCTCACGGATTATTTGGGGCCATATAGAGAAGTTAGATATCATTTGCCAGAATTTTGACAAGGTCCTACACCTACGGGTCATTGAGAAGTGTTCAACCGTGTACATTCCTCACTTTGCTCAGAAATTGAACGAGCCTTTGGTGTATTAAAAATGAAGTGGAAGATTTTAACTACTATGCAAAATTATCTTTATGAAAAACAAGTGCAAATTGTCATAGCTATAATGGCTTTGCACAATTTTATAAGAAAAAATGTCGTAACTAATACGGATTTTCAAATAGCAGATTTGGATTCTGAGTATGGATATTCAGTCAACCATGATGTTGTAAATGAGGGGACAAGTGCTTCAAATGATAATGCATTCCCTGACATGGCACATTTACATGATGAAATAGCTATTTGATAAATAATTAAGGATGTTTGTAATATTTAACTATTTATTTCATTCTTTCGGACATATGTTGTTATCATGTTTATTGTAATGAAATTACTCTATTTTTAATTGAGCTTGATGTGATTTTTTAATTTAAAATTTTATTAATATGTCTCTTATACATTATTCTTAACTTGAAAATAATATATAAAAATTAAGGTCATTGATTTTTGTTTTTGATTTTAAACAAATTAAAGTTGCAAAATTTTAATAATTGGCACATGAAAGGGCTTTCCAAATGTAATGTGTTTACAAACAACATTTTCCCCAAGTTGCATCTCAAGGCATCTTTTCAATTTTGTTTACCAAACAGCATTTGCATTTTGCCAAACCCCTTTAGACTAAAGGCCTTTACATTTCCCCAAGAACATTCCCCTAAAGTTGAACCAAACAGAGCCTAAATCTTCTAGATACAGATCTATTCAATAGGAAGATTGGAAGACGATCCTCTAGATACTATTTAACAGCTAGTTTGGAAGTGGACGAGTATTTAAGGAGACCAATGATTGATGAGCAAGTAAGAGACGGAGCGTAGAATTTATAATTCTAAAGTTTGAGCAACCTTCGATTATACACTTTTCTTTAGTGAGCTTAAATGTTTGTGATTGATGAGCAAGTGAGATAGTATGATCTACCTTTAAGTGTTTGCACTCAAAGTTGTAATCTCTTATTGATTGCATAGTAGAATCCAGCTAGAAGGCGATTAGCATAGGAGAGTGAACGTAGGCTTGATCTAAGCCGAACCACTATAAATTTCATGTGCAACATTCTCTTTCCTTAACTTTTCATATTTAAGTTTGTCACATAGTTACAGGTTATTTTAGAAGTCTATTTCATCGCATAACAGATTCTGAACATTTATCAAGAAGTCTGGTTGCTCATTTAATCAAACTTAAATCCTTATTCAAACTTTGCTCGAAATTTATTTTATTCTGCATTTATTTGCCAAGGTTTATTTTTAAACACCTATTTACCCCCCTCTAGGTGTTCATACTAGCACTCTCAAATTCTGTTCATTTTCGATGTTCCATATTTACTTTTCCTTCTCCCTTTTTTTCTCCTTTCCACCCCCTTCTCTCTACAAACCAAAAAAAAAAGTTTATGGGTCTGTCACACGGTTCACATGACCAACCAATTATATTTCCCAAGCAATATACATCCCATCGTATGTAGTGCTTAAAATTTTGAGTTCATATGATAAAGTGGAATTAAAAATTTCTTGAATATCGTGCGGATAGTAAAAAATTTCATTCTCTCTTGGATTGTCCTCACATCTCGACTCTTCGAGGCCTTCAATATTTCGCTAATGGCGATGAATTAGAGGAAGCTCCACTCTCTCGTGACCTCTTGGCCAAATCAAAATGCCTCATGTCTGAGCTATTGCAATCTCTCCTTCCTCTACGATTGCCCGGACTTCTACTCCCCCGGCCGCCTAGTCCGTCCTACTAGCTTCAGCCTTTCTATCCTAACCCATCTATCATGTGTCAATTGTGGGCACCATCTCTCTCTCCCTCCCTCTTGTTGATCGTGTCTCTCAGCGTCTTCAGGGCGACAACAATCACATGGTGGGGGCTATCAGCAGCGATGGTGAAAACAACAATGGACGAGCATAGGACGAGGTTGAGTCGGGGAAAACTAATAGTGACAATTTATCAAATGAGACTTGACAATGTGAACGTTCATAACGGTCAGTTGAGTCTGGTGGAGGAGGAGAGGGTCGTTCTGGAGAGAAGGTTGGTTTCAATAGATTATCCTTTTTGAGTAATTGAACTACATGGAGGTTCAAAATCGCAATCGTTTGATGCGAACACGAGCAAGTTAAGAACAATTGAGGATTCCTTGGTGGAGCAATTAGAGAGTAGAGAGACATATGCAAGTGTGTCAAGAATTGTTGGATGGTCACTATTGTTCGCTAGATGCGTCATTCCATCACTCCATCTTGGAAGATAACAGTGTTTGTAAAATTATTTTAAAGATTTTTTTTACATCCAATCCGGGGTTATCCCACTCTTATTCTGACTTTATTATCTAGCATTTTATCCAAATATATCAGGTTTGAAAAACATCATCAAACACCAGATAAGATAACATTCGGACTACCAAACGTAGCCTATTTAGGGTATTATGGGTTAACTTTACAATGTTGACATGGTGCAGTTATTCTTTAACTATAGAGGGTTTCTACCATAAGTTAATCAAAGTGCATGTGCAGCTTCAATATTTCACCTAACAATTTGGAAGCTGGGTATGTTTCCATAGAAAGCGACTAGCAGTAAAGGAGATACATGTTTCATTTTCCCTTTGACTAATTAATATCATTTTTCCTTGACGAAATAAGATATATATCACGGATACATATGTGAAAGCTAGTATGAGCACCTAAAGGGGGGTGAATAGGTGTAAAAACAATTTCTCAAGATAAGTGTGTAGCATTAATTGACAATAGAAAGGAAATTTGTCCCTTGTAAACAAAACAAATTATGATCAAAGTAAAAGAGCATAGGAAAGAAAATATGAACACAGAGATTATAGTAGTTCGACTTAATCCAAGCCTACGTCCACTCTTCCACATTAATAGCCCAATGGCTGGATTCCACTATGAACAAAAGAGTTGTTACAGAAAAGCTCTTCCTTGATTCCATAGTGTAGAGACACTACTACACTTCCTCAAGGTCTCCCAAAGATATAAACTCTCTTTTACTTACAAAATTTCGCTCAACAATTTAATTGACTAAGAACAAGGAGCTTCAGACTTTAAAATTCCTCTATCGTGCACACACTCGAACAACTGGAACATCTTCCTTATATACTCATTTATGTCATCATACCCGTTGGCACTTACCAAATGAATTCTTTCAATATACCCGTTGGACAGAATCAATTAGGAAAATCTTCGAGCTATTTAAGGAACATGATGATAGCCCATCAATCCTGCTCGCCCATACAATCAGGATCTAGGTTTCCATAAGTAGAACCTTCCAAGTATATTTCGCCAATTAACGGATCCATAATCCCTGAATCAATCTTGATTTGAATAATGGATTCCGACATGCTATATCCAGCCAAGAGATCTTTTCCAGTCGATAAAGTCAAATCCTTAACGAAACATCCAATTCTGGATAAGCCTTCTTCGACGGTCTAGTAACTATCAATGAGGATAGACTTTGAGTCTTGAGTCTGGCAATCCGGAGGTCTTCATACTTTGATAAAAGAGTCTACAAATCTTTAGACTAGACTGATGGAAACGTTTTGTCAGCTTCAAAACACTCAATGAAGTTTTCTCCAACAATCTCCCCATTTTTTTATGGTGACAGAACTTTCCTACAGACTTGGATAACTTTGACCTGCAAAACATTACTCAAGCAAATATAGATATCTCACAAAGATAAATGGCTTAGTAATAACACTAGAATCTACATCCACAGAAAGTAGGTTAGTCTTGTAAATGAACAAAGTCATGAGATATCAATAGTACTTAAGATAAACAAATGTTCAAACAGTCAAATCCAAATCCAGTCCAAATCCAAACAGCCAAACACAAAAGTCAAGTCAATCAAACATAATCGACACAAAAGTTCAACAAGTTTCAAAGTTCAAAGTTCAAATCAAATCCGCACCACATCTCTACCCCTTTTTGTCATCATTAAAAAGGTAAAGATGAAAATATGATGGAATTAAGATTGCTTGGGAACATAAACAAGCTGGAAATCTCCCATTGACTGGACAATCCCTTCTAGCTTTTTCAAATCCTCCTTTAGTTGCGCCACATCTTCACCCTTGGCATTTGCTTGAACTTGAAGAGCAAGGGCATGAATTTGATCATGCAAAGAACCTGAAGAGGTTTGACTTGCATTTTGCAAGTTCTGTACTTCGTATCCCATAGCATAAATCTAGCCTCTCATCTCCAAAAGAACATTAAGAATTCTGCGAAAGTCTGTCGAATTGTCGGTCTGAGTACTTGCCTCTACACAATCAGACGGAGTATTAGCAAATGATCACGATCACGCAGATTGGGCGATGAAACTTCATGTCCTTCTTTAGGAAATTAAGTTGCATAAATGTCCTCTGGATCTATTGAAGAACGACTTACTCCTTCACTAGTGGCAGGGAATGAGGACGTTCCTCTTTTCTCAAGATCTCCCCTTGTTTCCATGCCTTCAATTGGAGAAAAGTGTTCCTCATGCTCTGCTTCCGCTTGATCTCCTCTCTCTTTTTCTTCTTCCTCAATTCTTTCCTCCTCTGCATCTCTCTCCTCTGCTTCTTTTTCCTTTGCTTCTTTCTCATCCATGTCTTTTTCTTGTCTCTTCGTTGATTCTGGAACATAATGACTCAAGTTTTTCAATGTCATTGCAAAAATGGTGATATCATCCTCATCCTCTTCATCTTCAATGATCAGTGCTCTTCTTTTCTTGGATGGAGCAACCATGGGCTCATTCCTTTTCGCTTTGCCACAGAAGAGACTGAATGAGTCTTGATAGGGGTTTTCTCCTTTAACTGTTCCATAGCCTTGGCAAGTTCCTTCAGACGCATTTTTTAGACCATTCGCAGTCCCACCATCATTTGATCGCACGTTCGAACACAAAGAATCCAGGGAGGCTGAACGTTCAAATGTCTGAATAACTTGGTCATAAGAACTGGATAAGGAAGTTGACCCTTGTCCTTCACCACTGCCCTGTACATGTGAAACATAATAGTGTGTGGAAGAGAGAATTTCTTACCAGCATTGATGGTGTACATCAACCTTGCTTCCGAGTTTGAAACGTCGGTCTTTGAGGTTGATTTTGGTCTAAGACAGTTAATCAATATCTTGTGAAGCAAAATGTTGGACGCATTCATCCTCATATAAGAAATCTTTCCTTCCGTCCTTTATCCTGAACAAGTTCCAACGTTGCACGAGCAATAGACATATTGATAGGTTGATATCTCCCTCTTTCAACCCCAATCACATCAGCCAACGTATTCATGTCCACCACATAGTCTTGATCTCAAACACTAAAAGAAAATTATTCGCATCCAAAAACTGAGATTCAAATAGAAATAAGCAGCAAGTTCAGCATAAGCTTCTGCAGATTCAGAACAAAACTGTTGGAGTTAAAGAAGACTGAATTTTTCCTGCAGATTAACATTCACAGAGTCAAGAAAGTCAAAGTTAACACTTCTAGGGTTTATTACTCCACGCTTCAACAATTTAGAGTACAGTTGCTTGTGTTTCTCCCATCGAAATAAATCCATCCTTTTGCTTTAGATTTTCGCTGCAGCACCCATTTTAGGTTTAAACTGACTGTACAACTTGTTATCATCATTCTCATTTGGTTGATTAAACCCTCTAACCCGTGGATCACTTGGGATATTAGAAAGGCTTTTTTTCGCCGACCCCGCAGGGGCAATTCCCAAACGTTCCATGGTACGTAAGAAGAAACTTTCATTTCTATACCCTTTGTCCTTAAGAAACTCATCAATGTAGTTCAATGGCGTACCGCTCCTCTTCAAAGTACGGTAAAGCTTATAAGTAAAAGAGGGCTTATGAGTTTTTACGGGTTCTGCATCTTCGATGATTTTTTCCTTTTCTCGATGTGCAACATCCTGAGGTCTAGATGGAGAAGATGGACGCTGCTGAGAATGTTGTGGGCTCTGTTGTTATCTAGGAGATTCTTCTTCTTTGGTGGGATCAAAGTGTGTAGGCCCCTCACGCATTTGCTGTGGTCCCCTGCTCGCGATCCTCGAAAACTTCCTTTGAGACGACATCTTTCACAGTCTTTGAGAAATTCCAAGCTTGTTTCTCAAGAAAGATGAAAACTTTTTCGAGGATTAAACAAGAGAAGAAGACAGAAGTGGAAGATCGGTGCTCTCTTAGGGTTTTTGTGAGTAAAACGAAGAGGAACTGACAGTATATAAGGCAGTCAAAACGAGGGATATGAACAGTCGTAAAAAAAAAAAAAATAAAATATAAATGCCTTTTTTTTAAAAAAAATAACTGCCTTTTGGATAATTGTCATTTCAAAAATAACTTCTTTTCTGAAAATGTAGGTTTGCAATAATCAGAGAAATTAAAAATAGCAATAATCAATTATGGATAGATGATCGTACCTTTTCAAGATTTGATCCGAGAAATAAATAGAAATAACTTACGCTTGTAGATCTTGATTGTTCGAGACTCGAGAGCCTTTAGACTTTCAGTGCTGAGTCTGAACTTCTTCAAACCTTAAGATATTGAGTCTAGAACAAATAACTTCAAATTGATTTTTCTCTAAAGGTTTTGTAAATATATCCGCCAGTTGATTCTTTGAGTCAATAAACTGAATCGAAACTTCTCCATTTTGAACATGATCTCTAATGAAATGATGTCTAATCTCTATATGTTTTGCTCTTGAGTGAAGAATTGGATTCTTGGTGAGATTGATTGCGCTAGTGTTCTCACATTTGATCTCAATACACGAATCTTCAATTCCAAAGTCTCTTAGCTGTTATTTTATCCACAGAATTTGTGAACAACAATTTCCAAGAGCTACATACTCTGCTTCTACCGTAAAAAGAGCTACTGTACTTTGCTTCCTTGAAAACCAAAATACTGTCCTGCTTCCAAGTAGTTGACAAGTGCCCGATGTGATCTTTCTATCAACTCTGCATCCGGCTAGGTCTGCATCTGAGTATCTAAGAAGAGTAAAGTCTTATTCTTTAGGATACCAGAGACCCAAGTTTGAAGTTGAGGCAATATATTTGATAATATAATTTGCAGCATTTAGATGAGATTCTTTAGGGTCTGATTGAAATCTAGCACAAATGTAAACACTAAACAAAATGTCAGGCCTAGAAGCAGTATGATAAAGAAGTGAACCAATAATACTCATGTATAGCTTCTGGTCAACTTTCTTTCCTCTTTCATCTTTGTCTAGTTTCAAGGAACTTGACATTGGTATATCTATCTTTTTGCAATTCTCCAGCCCAAACTTTTTGAAAAGATCGTTGGCATATTTTTCTTGATAGATAAAGATTCATTCATTCAGTTGTTTCATTAGTCTGTCATATCAAGCTCGAAGGTGTTTGCTTTAAACCATATCGAGCATTTTTCAGTCTGAATACAAAATCCGGTTTCCTTAGGTCTTCAAAACCGGGTGGTTGTTCCACATAGACTTCCTCTTAGATAAATCCATTTAGGAAAGCACTTTTGACGTCCATTTAGAATAACCTCAAATTCTTATGACAAGCAAAAGCAAGTAATAATCTAATTGCTTCTAACCTTGCTACTAGTGTGTAAGTCTCATCATAGTCTATCCCTTCTTCTTGCGTATACCCCTTGGCAACGAGTCTTGCTTTGTTTCTTATTACCTTTCCTTTCCCATTCATCTTATTTCTGAAAACCCATTTAACTCCAATGATAGATTTACCTTTCGGTTTAGGAGTCAACTCCCAGCCATCATTGATGCTGAATTGCCTGAGTTCTTCTTGCATAGCTTCAATCCAGCTTTCATTAGATAAAGCTTCTTCTATGCTCTTGGGTTCTATTTCAAAAATAAGAGCCACAGCATTAGACTCTTCGCGCCTTTTGGATATTGTGCAAATTCCTTCATTAATATCACCAATAATGAGATCTTTGGGATGACTAGACTTATGCTTCCAGTTGCTGGTTGATTTGTCAGACTGTTGATCTTTTTTCTCATTTGATTCTTCAACGATCATTTGTTGCTGGTCTTTTGAAGTCTGAGCTACTTCTGGAGATTTAGACTTTGTAGAGTCTGGAGTAGGTTCAGATTCTTCAAGTTGAGTCGATTCATTTTGCATGAAATCTTGAAATTTAACATTCATTGATTCCTCCATAGATTGAGTCTTTTTTTGTTGTATACTCTGTAAGCTTTGCTTGTGATAGAATATCCAAGGAAAATACCTTCATCTAATTTTTCTTCAAACTTATCAACTCAATCATTTGCATTTTTCAATTAAAACATTTATATCCAAACACATGAAAATATGAAACAATGAGCTTCTTTCCCTTGAATAACTCATAAGGAGTTTTCTCCAGAATAGGCCTTAGAAAAACTCTATTAATAATATAGCATGTTGTAGAAACTACTTCAACCCAAAAACGTGAAGAGATGTTACTTTCAATTAAAAGAGTTCTAGCCATTTCTTGAAGCGACCTATTCTTTCTTTCCATGACTCCATTTTGCTCTGGAGTATATGGTGAAGAGAACACATGCTGAAAACTAGATTCATCACAAAATTTTGTAAAGTCTTGATTTTCAAACTCACCTCCATGATCTGTCTGTATTCTTGAAATAACATACCATTTCTCATTTTGGACATTTTTAGCAAACTTTGTAAAATAAGAGAGAGTTTCAGATTTACTTGCTAAGAAATATACCCAAGTAAATCGTGAGTAATCATCCACAATCACTAAACAGTATTTCTTATCTCAAATACTTTGAGTTATGGTTGGTCGAAAGAGATCCATATGCAGAAGCTGCAATACACGATTAGTGGAAACTTGATTTATTGGTTTGAATGAGTTTCTTACCCGTTTTCCCAATACGCATGGTGTGCATAGACCAGCCTTTTTGGTATGACAGATTGGGTAGACCACGAACAAGCTTCTTTGCTGAAATTTTTGCTATTTGCTTCATGTTGATGTGCTCAAGTTTTCTGTGCCATAAGTTTGCTTCTTCTTGAATTGAGATTAGATATTGGGTTTCATCTAGTTTGACATCCAAGAGGTAGATATTTCCATGTCTTCGACCTGTGAAAGATTGAGAGAAGTCTTTACTGGTTCCTGAACATATTCCCTCTTGAAAATTGATTTTGAAATCGATGTCGCACAACTGACTGATACTTAACAAGTTGTAGTTGAGTCCTTCCACTAAGGAGACATTACCGATCGTGAGGCTTCCAATCTTTATAGTTCCGAATCCCACAATTCTTCATTTATTGTTTCTTCCAAATGAAAATGTTCCACCATTAACTTGAATAAGCTTTATGAAGCAATTTGAATCTCCTGTCATATGCCTTGAGCATCCACTATCCAGGTACCATTTAACATTTTTCTTGATAGTGACTTGCATTTAAAAAAGAGATTCAAGCTTTCTTTGGTACCCATATTTTCTTGGGTCCATTAGTGTTAGTGTGATATACGGTCTTTGCCCATACCTTCTTAACAGGTTTCCAAACCATAGGATATTCTTTCTCAAAATGATTTGAGCTATTACATTTAGAACATCTAAGAGCACTGCGACCTATTGGTTTTACAAAAACTTTTTGGAAATAATTTTTTTAAGCATCTCTTATAGGTCTTTACTTAATTCTTTCCTTTACTTTAGGAAAATCAATTAAAGGAATGGTTTTAGCCGTTATTCCTAAACCTGATTTGTTGAAATAAGGTCTTTGTGCTGAAAGAATTTTTTCAAGTTTCTTAGATCCTATAGAAAATCTTTTAGAAATATTTGAGATGTCATTTTTCAAGAATGCATTTTCTTTTGAAAGATTGTTTTCATTTTCTTTCAAGGTAGAAACACTTTTGTCTAAACATTTTACATTTTCTTTCAAAACATTTTCCTGTTGTTTTAGTGTAGAATTTTCTCTTTTAAGTTCGGAAATCCTTTTATGAGAAGTTTTGAGACTAAGACACAATTCATTAATGTATTTAGAAAATTTAGTAGGGATTTTCAAATTACTTACCTCAAATTCACTGTCTGAATTTGAGTCTGTCTCTGAGTTTGAATTTGAATCCGATTATGCCATGAGATAAATATTTGCATAATCATCATCACTTTCTTCACATTCTGTATCACTTCAAGTTTCTGCTTTGAGTGCCTTTCGATATTTCTCAGCTTTTCTTTTCTTTTTCCTCAGAAGGAGATAGTTGGGTCTAATGTGTCTCTTTTTCTTACATTCAAAGCAGACTACATCTCTATTGGATTCATCATCCTCAACAAACTTAGTATGTTGCTTTTGAAAACTTTGTTTCTTTGGATTCAATCTTCTCCCATTTCTGTTTAGCCTTCTGAATCTTCTTATCATGAAACCAAGCTCCTCATCATCCATATCGTCTTCAGAATCTGTGACATTAGAATCATCATTAGATTTTAATGCAATGGATTTCTTACCTTTAGGATCTTCATCTTCATTGATTCGCTCCACTTTATGTGATTTCAATCCTTGGAGAGTCCACGCATTAGCTTGTTTACTTTCATGGGATCAGAAATTGGTTGACCTTGATTTTCAAGACCATTCACGATTTCTGTAAAACGACTAAACATGTCAATGATAGATTCTCCTGATTTCATTTTGAAGGCTTTGTATTGATCGAGCTAAATGTTGATTCTAGTTTCTTTCACTCGATCAGTTCCTTCATAAGTGATGTGTAATCTATCTCAGACTTCTTTGGCTGTAACACAAGAAGATATTCTGTTATATTCAGTAGGTGATAATGCACAATATAAAGAATAAATTGCTTTTGCATCAAGAGCTTGTCTCTTGGTTATCTCTTCTTGAATCATTTCGCTAGACTTAACGGCTTCTTTTCCTCTTTTTGAGATAGGGGCAGCTTTAGGAATGATTCATTTGTCTACCATATCCCATTTCAGAAGATCCTTTGATCTTAGGAATGCCTTCATCTTATTTTTCCATATGTTGTATTCCTTTCCATCAAAATAAGATGGTCTGGTATTGCTTTGCCCTTCAACCAGTCCTGGAGCCAACATACTAGCCATGGATCTTTAACTTTGAAGTAAAACACTTCAACTTAAGTGAGTACACATGCTCTAATACCAATTGTAAAGCTAGTATGAGCACTTAGAGGGGTGAATAGGTGTAAAAACAATTTCTCAAGATAAGTGTGCAGCACTAATTGACAATAGAAAGGAAATTCGTCTCTTGTAAACAAAACGAATTATGATCAAAGTAAAAGAGCGTAGGGAAGAGAATATGAACACAGAGATTATAGTAGTTCGGCTTAATCCAAGCCTACGTCCACTCTTCCGCACTGACAACCCACCGGCTGGATTCCACTATGAACAAAAGAGTTGTTACAGAAAAGCTCTTCCTTGATTCCATAGTGTAGAGACACTACTACACTTCCTCAAGGTCTCTCAAAGATATAAACTCTCTTTTGCGTACAAGATTTCATTCAACAATTTAATTGACTAAGAACAAGGAGCTTCAGACTTTGGAATTCTTCTATTGCGCACACACTCGAACAACTGGAACGTCTTCCTTATATACTCTTTTATGACATCATACACGTTGGCACTTACCAAAGGAATTCTTCCAATCTACCCGTTGGACAGAATCAATTAGGAAAATCTTTAAGCTATTTAAGGAACATGACGATAGCCCATCAATCCTGCTCGCCCATACAATTAGGATCTAGGTTTCCATAAGTAGAATCTTCCAAGTATACTTCGCCAATCAACGGATCCATAATCCCTGAATCAATCTTGATTTGAATAATGGATTCCGACATACTATATCCAGCCAATAGATCTTTTCCAGTTGATAAAGTCAAATCCTTAACGAAACATCCAGTTCTAGATAAGCCTTCTTCGACAGTCTAGTAACTGTCAATGAGGATAGACTTTGAGTCTTAAGTCTGGCAATCCGCAGGTCTTCAGACTTTGATAAAAGAGTCTACAAGTCTTTAGACTAGACTGATGGAAACGTTTTGTCAACTTCAAAATACTCAAGGAAGTTTTCTCCAACAACATAAACCTCCTCTTCTGTCATCTTTCGTTGGTTTCTGCTTTAACCCTCTCTCAGCTTCCATAATATCTTATCGTTCTCTTCTGGGTTGTCTCTCTTCTCACCGACATGGGAGAGTTAGCTCATCATCGTCCTCAGGAACTGCAACTCCACATCGTGGGTAAGTACAACTCTTGAAGAATTAATATCTGAAAATTTGAACAAGCTAATCCTTTCAACACCATGAGGTCCTACTCTTGGACTTCTGATGAATCCTAGGACTTCTTTAGCTTCTGCTTCTTCGCCTGGACAAGCCAAAATTCAAAAGTGCCTTTTATCAACCATGTGTGCCTACTAAAACATTTCATTGTTTTTAGTTTTCGATGCAACAGATCTCTAGCTGTTGGGGATGGGTCTTAGGTAGGTTGTCCAACAAACCAATCTTTCTTTTATATCTTATCTTTTCTTTCCTTTTTGCTGATATTTTGTATGAAGTTCCGAATAAATTATTTTCAATAAATGAGTCGACCCAACATGATTTAACTAAAAAATTGATAGGAAGTGACAAGTTTTCAGACTATTATTGCCGACGAACCTCAACTTCTATATCAGTTCAAGAAAATTATACATGATCTATTATGGGTAGGCCATGGTAGTGATTTGATTTTGGACAACATTAATATAAATTTATTTTTGGGCCATTTTCATGGGTCTAGACTTGAGTCTTACGTATCTATGATTTCCATTTGACATTTCATGGTTTGAGATTTATAGAATTAAGGCGGGCTTTCTCATCGTTGAGTAAAAATTTAAACCCATTTAAAAGAGTTAGAACCATGCATGATTGACAATTTTAAAGTTACAATATGTCTAAATTGAATTGACACATAATCATTTGTCCATTATTTTAGTCTAAATGGATGGAACTAAGATTAACATCTTAGTCTTATTAACGATCAATATTCAATATGATAATTTGATAAATACCCTTTTTATGTTAGCTCTGACAACCGATTAGAAAGTATTTTGGGGAAGTGTTTTCCTTTGCATCATCATTTCCGCAGCAAATGCCATCTTTTTTCACAAAGACGGTTCTTATACCAAAGCCCCTAAATTTGGGGTGGCATGGCCAATAAAATTGAGTTATTCGTATAAGTAATCTTTATTATATTATTTCACTAGGGTTGAACTATATATCCTCGCTACTATATTTATTTCCAACTATAAGTAATTTTTACATAAATACATAGTACATACACATGTCTACAATATAGTATATATGCTTTCACTTTATTTGGCAACGATCTGAATTTTGGTAGATACATATGGTTGGCATTTGACGAGAAAGCTCGTAATCAATTACAATTATAATGCCGATGAAAACTCTTTGTGGTGGGCAAAGTAAACACCCAAGATTGCCAACTTTGGTGGACATCACTGATAATTGGAGATGGACTTGGTTATGGTCCCACGTGAGACTCTATAGACACGTCGTGGTGAATCTAGTAAAGATGGCATTGCATTTGTCGATCCTACATGTTCTCCCAAAGTTAAAAGGTCTACATCCTAGCTATTTTCCCCAAAAAATACTGAGTTTTGATCCATGTTACTTCGCTTGCTCATATATTACAAGTCTATGATTAATAAATTAATACGTTTGATGTAAGATGTAATGTGCTCATCAAATAATGAACCTGGCTATAGACGGAATAGTCACGCCTTTTGTGTCATTCATCTTCTTTTTCTCTTACAAATTAAAATTCTTAATTGAATTGCTGCTCAATTTATGACCAGGGGATGCAGAAAACAAAGGAGAGAATTCATCCCACCCCACAAGCATCATTACCAACAATCAGGCAACAATAACCCCTAGACCTCAGAACTTCTGGTGGTGGATTAGAGTGGCTCTCTGCTCATTCTTTGTGCTTTCTGGCCAATCGGTGGGCACACTCCTTGGGAGGCTCTACTATAACAAAGGAGGCAACAGCAAGTGGCTTGCCACACTTGTCCCGCTATTTGGCTTCCCAATCTTCCTCCTGCTCTACGTCATCCCCACATCTAGAAACCCCAGTAGCCCCCACATCGAAGCACACCCGCTCCCACAAGCTCAATCTCAATCCCAATCATTCTTTCTCAAGAGACTTGCTTTTGTGTACCTCCCTATAGGCATAATTTTGGCCCTAGATTGCTATTTATACTCACTTGGCCTCTTGTACCTCCCTGTCTCAACCTACTCCCTCGTTTGCTCTTCCCAATTGGCCTTCAATGCCCTCTTCTCCTCCTTCCTAAATGCCCAAAAGTTCACCCCCTGCATCACCAACTCCCTAATCCTCCTCACAATCTCCTCAACCCTCCTTGTGTTCCAATCAAATTCACAAAACCCCAAGAGGGTCTCCAAAGCAAAATATGCTCTGGGGTTTGTGTGCACCATCGGGGCATCAGCTGGTTCTGGTCTTTTACTGTCCTTGACCCAACTTTGTTTTCGGAGGATCATCAGGAAGGAGACATTTAGGGCAGTTTTGGACATGCTTGTGTGCCAATCTTTAGTGGCTAGTGCGATTATAGTGGTGGGGTTGTTTGGGAGTGGTGAGTGGGAGCATTTAGGGAGAGAGATGGATGGGTATGAGCTTGGGAAGGTGAGCTATGTGATGAACTTGGTCGGGATAGCAATTGCTTGGCAAGTGTTTGGGATCGGCACGATGGGTTTGATTTTAGACGTGTCATCTTTGTTCTCGAACTCTATTAGTGCAGTGGGGTTGCCAATTGTGCCCATTCTCGCAGCCGTGTTCTTTGGGGAGAGGATGGATGGGGTCAAGGTGATGGCAATGATCTTGGCTATTTGGGGTTTCGTTTCTTATGTGTACCAACATTATTTGGACGATGCCAAGTTGAATTCCCAAAGGGATAGTGTTGGTGGGGATGAGGTTAGTGGGATATTGCCCCTAAATGCTCCGATTGCAAGAGTTGGTGGATGATTAAAGTTGGTGGAGTATTCCAATTTGTGTTATGCCAAATTTAGGTAGAGAGAGTAATTTCTCGCCATAACCATATGGAGAATAAAAACAAGGAACGGAATAAGAAGATTGAAAATGTTGCTAATATTTGCTTTCTTCACTATGTTTTAGTTACAAGAAAGGGCATTCTCTCTTTAGTGCCCATTTTGTAATCTCATTCTAAAAGTCGAGTACTTACGTGTTATTCGACTAATATATATTACTAGCTAATGCATCTTATTGATGTTTATTGGAATTATAAAATTAAATATGGGACAGAGGAGATACTTAAATTGCTTTACAAAAAAAAAAAAAAAAAAAAAAACTAGGAGTTTTTCTTGTATATTGGTGTCGTTTATCTCCAATCCTTTTATTTTCTCGCACAACAAATTCCACATGTCCTTCCCATTGATTGAACATACTATTATCAAGGGATAATTGCAAAAATAATTCATGAACTTTGGCTTAATATGCAATGTCATTCTTGAATTTTTAATTTATTAATGTGATTCTTGAACTTTTAATCTAAAGTATAATATTTTTTAAAGTTTTAATTTATTTAATATGGGCCATGAACTTTTGGTACATATTTAATTTATTCCTTAGATTATATGAAATATTTAATGAAAGGATACCATTTACCAATTTCATACAGGTAGGGATTAAATTAAATATATATTAAAAGTCTAAGAATTATATTGGACAAATTAAAAGTTTAGAAATGACATTGTATGTTGGGGTAAAATTTAAAGATTATATTGAATAGATTAAAAGTTTATGAGTGATATTGCATTTGGACTAAAGTTGAAAGATCATGTGTATCATTTTTCCTAAAACAAAATTGTTGAAATCAAGAGACTCTCGAAGTTTTAGGACCTTCAATTGTTATTTTGGACTTCCATTCAAATGCAAGGAAAACATAAAAAGAAAGAGAAAGGGAAAAGGAAAAAATAAAAAAATAATGGTGCTTTACGGTTACTATTGGTCCTCAAAAGGAAAGCAGTCGAAATTAGGAGAACAAACCTACGTAGGGGTGGCACGGCGGAGAAGCACTCTCTCTTCCAAATTGAAAAAGAAAAAGTTAAGCTTCTGTAAAATGCATAGTAAATGAGAAAGTAACATTGGCTCCGTTGCTTTTGGAGCGACGGAACCTTCTCCTCCATTATTTGAAATTAGGTAATTTGATAATACATGAACTTTGTATCAACAAAAACTAAGTGGGGTTTCTAAAAATTGTATAATTAATGTGTAACTCGACAACTTATATTGCGTTATTTACAAAGGATGGATGTCCCTTTTCAAATAACTAGGGATAATTAAAAAAGAAAAGAGAAGTCATAATCATATTGTAAAGATGTCAATTTAATCATAAACTTTTTAATTTGGTCAATTTAGTCTTACATTTTTTGATCATTTAATAATATAGTCCTAGTAATCAATTTTGGCTATAAATCATTGATGTGGATGTCATCCGTCTTATGTAGTATGGTCAGCGATAATATACATTTTTCAATTTTTCTGAATTTTTATATTTTTACAAAATTCTTTTTCCTTTTTCGTTTCCTTCTTTGTTTCTTCTTTCTTCCATTTTTCCTTGGTCGGTCATTGGCCGATCGCTAGACCTTCACAACCTACCACAGGTGAGGGCCAGTGAGGGTCCACCTAGCCAATTTCATGTGTGAAATGAATTATAATACATGAAATTTGTATTAAAAAAACTACATGACGTTTCTCAGAAGACAAAAGAATAGTGTAAATAATGTGTAATTCATCAATTTATATTGCATTATTTACAAGGGTTGGATGTCCCTTTTCAAATTACTAGATTAATCATATGTAAGCATGGATAGCTTATTATCCAATTTAGGATGATTTATTGTGTTACCGCGTGTCAAAATCTTGTTGACCCGACGGTGCCACCGGTATCGGAGGGTCGTGTGACCCCCAAAGGGTGATCTCCAGCAGTTCTTCAGTCAAAAAAAAAAAAATCTTGTTGACATTATAGAGTAGTCAAGCACAAGATGCCAAACATAATTTTTTTTTTTATGGGCATATTAAAGAAGGCCGTAACTCATTTCACCGCAATCAAGCATAAAACATCGTAGAATACCGGTTTTTCAAACTTTACTACATTAGACAAATGGTTAATACATTTGATCATTTCTTAATTTACGATATTTTGCCTGTCGAAACTAAAGAGCAAAACATCTTAAAATTTGTTTTGTTATCACATGAAAATGTGATTCTTTTATTTGTGATAGCATTTTTGCCTTAAGCACGCAAACATTTGTAAAAATATTAAGTTAATTTATAATGGAAAAATTCCAAATAAGAGCCTGACGTGTTTTCATTTTCTCAAATAAGGGCACGAAGTATACCTTATTTCAAACGAGGGCCTGAAATAGATTTTGTTTCAAATAAAAGGTTGAAATAACTATTTCTATTTCAAATAAAGGCTTAACTTTCACCGGTCATGGACATTTTAGTAATTTACCTTCTTTTTTAATTTTTTCCTTTTTTTTTCCATTTTCTGGTTTTATTTCTTTCATCGGTGGTTGGCCGGCCACTGGTGATTCCGTAAAGGGCTAGGTGAGGTCACCCTCGCATCCATCAATGAGGCCGGCCCTTGCCAATGGCTAGCGAGAGACGGCCTTGTTTAGGCGAGGTGACCTTCGCCCTTGGTGAGGTCACCCTCACAACTATCGGCAAGGTCAGCCCCTCACTAGATCTACGTGAGGATCACCTGGCCTACGACTGGTGAGGGACTGCCTTGCCTAGGCAAGGCAAGCAAGGCGACCCTTGCCCTAAGGTGAGGCCACCCTCACTAGTGGTCGACAAGGGTCTCCAAGCCCTTGTTGGCCCCAGGCAAGGCCGACTATAGCTAGGTTTGGTGAGGATGGCCTTGCCCACAGTCGGCGAGGGTTGGTAGGCCCTCGCCCACCCTTACTGATGACCAACCTTGCCAACAATTGCTAGCCCTATCCGGGCCTAAAAAAAAAAAGTGAAAAAGGAAATGAAAAGAATAAAATTGATTTAAAATTAAAATTACAATTAGATGAAAATGCCATTGACTATTTGGAATATTTAGTTAACCGGAAACTAGTGAGGCCAGGCCCGTATTTGAAACCATCATGGGCATTTTAGGTCTTTATTTGAAACAACTATGGCCACTTTAGGCTCTTATTTAAGGCAAAATTCACATTTGGCCCTTATTTGAAAAAATGAGAGTATTTCATACTCTTATTTAAAATTTGCCCAAACATTTCATAGTACATGAAAAGTATCGATCATTTTAATTGTATGAAGATACTTTAGGATTTCCAAAACTCTTCGTACTGTCCTTTTGATTTTTATTGTGTTCACAATCCCACCATTATTGATTGAAAATAACAGTACCGTCTTTCTAGCAAGGTTAATAATACCTCAGGTTGACAAAATTGAAACACTCCGCCAACTTTATTGGTTTAGAAAACAACTTTTAGTGATTTACATTTCAGGTTACGAAATGAATAAACAACTTTTAAATATAACTGCTTGTACATACCCCTAAGATGTTATAAAGTTCAATGTAGTAGATAGATCTAGTTTACTTCTAAGTTAGAATATTAAGCCACTCGCAATAAACCTGAACTTAATTCGTTTGCCGTCTAATGAATTCATTAATTAGCATATTTCAAAAGGGTGCAAGTATTTTGAGTTAGATAAAAATAAAATGTGAGACTCGCAAGTGAAATATTAAATATAAAAGTCATAATTCATTTTAGTTCCACATGAAATTCCCCCCAAAGAAAAAAAAAAAAAAAAAAAAAAAGTTAATACCCTAAAAAACTCTAAACTGGTACATTTGTGACAAATTTATCCCAAACTATTTTTTTGATCACCAAAAACCCCAAACTGGTATACTTTTGACAAATTTACCCAAAACCGGTACACTTGTGACAAATTTACCATCTGTTAGTTTTCGTTAAATTTTAATAAAGTTAAATGACACGTGACAATTGACTAATATACTAATTTGAGATTTTATACTTCGTTTATCACAGTTTACAATTTTTTTGATTTTTTGTGGTATTAATCCAATTTAGCGGATGGTATAATTGTCACAAATTTACCAACTTTGGGTTTTTTTTTTTTTATGATCGAATAAATTAGTTTTGAGTAAATTACAAGTTTAGGGTTTTTTATGGTCAGTCGGGGTAAATTTGTCACAGGTGTACCAACTTGGGGTTTTTTATGGTCAAAAAAATAGTTTTGGGTAAATTTGTCACATGTGTACCAGTTTAGGGTTTTTCAGGATATTAACCAAAAAAAAAAAAAAAACTAAGAGGTCTCCGTTATAAATGATCAATTATTTGTTTAGAATTATAGAAGTAACTTTTTTTTGGTCAAAATCTAAAATATATTTCTAATCCCAAGAAATATAGTTAACGGAAGCTTAATTTTTTTTTTCTTGTGTCAATTCTTTGTTTAGAATTAAGCTTCCGTTAACTATATTTCTTGGTATTAGATAGATTAGAAATATATTTTGAATTACGCTTCCGTTAACTTTTTTTGGTCAAATTCTAAAATATATTTCTAATCCCAAGAAAAAAAACGATATTGTTTTGGTCCAAATATAAATTAGGGACACTTGCTCAGATGTGGGGAAGGGCCTGCAAGCAATGATGGGGCGGCAACAACAAATTCGAAATCTTTTTTTCTTTTTCTTTTTTTTTTAATTTAAATAAAACTTGCATTAAAAATTAGATTTAGACCAAAATAATATTGTTTCAGTCTTATGATTCTTGTTTTAGCCAGGTTATCATTATTAGAAAAAAGAAAATAAAAAGAAAATCCACGTTAGTATTTTCCATTAATCAAATTGGATGGAGTAAATTAGAGGACTTAATTGACTGATTTAATAAATTTTATAATTTGGTTACACTTTTTATAAATTTTGGATATTTAATTACACTTTTATGACAAATTTAAGACTTTAAGTGCTGATCCCTAAAATCCACTTGTTGTCAGCTTGTTTGACTATCTGAATAGTTCAAAGAGTTTTGAATTTTGAACTAGTTAGCAGGGATGGTGCAAGACGTAATTGACTGGTTTGAAATTTAACGATTTAATTTTCAAGTCAAGAAATTAATAAAAAAATTTTTTTTAAATATAACACTTATTATATTCTCCTACCATATTGTATAAATTCAATGTATTTGATAGATTCATTTTATTTTATTTCTAAGTTAGAATATAAGGCATCGTAATAAATAAAAAATTTGAGGCTTTTGACATCTGATCGAAGTCATTAATTAGCATATTTTAAAATGGTTCAAGTATTTTTTTATTAGATTAAAAATAAAATGTGAGACTCATAAGTAAAAATAAAAAATAAAAATAAGCCATCATTCTTTCTAATTCCGTATGAATTACAATTCAAGAGATCTAAGTTATAATCGATCAATTGTTTGTTTAGACTTATAAAAACAACATTTTTACTTTTTTTTGTCAGAATCTAGAATATTATTCAAATATTTAAAAATTGGAAAAAATTTACAAGCTACTTATGTGTAAACAATTGCATATAGTGAAAATTTAAGATGCTTAACTATTAAACAAAATCAAAATATGTACGGGGCAAGATTTGAAAAGTTAAAATAATAAAAAGGTAAAAATCATTCGCAACTTATTCACAGCACATGACACATGCAGTAGTTTGTAAAATAGATAAAAGGTTAATACTCTAAAAAATCCCAAACAGGTACATATGTGACAAATCTACCCTTCGTTAGCTTGCGTTTGAAGTTGCCATTAACATTGCTGACGTGGTTGCTGACATGGCAAGCCATGTGGAAATTCATAAGTTTAATACCATTAAAAACCCCAAACTGGTATATTTATGACAAATTGATCAAAAACTAATATATTTATGACAAATTTACCCCAAGCTGGTATATTTACGAGAAATTTACTCTAAATTAACTTTTTTAATCATAAAAAACTTAAATTGGTACACGTGCGGCACATTTACCCTCTTTCAATTTTCTAAAATTTGACCGAGTTGTGACATCCAATCAATTTTATTTTCCAGATTACTCTAACATTGCCTCCATATTATTAATACTTGATTTTTTTTCTTTTTATTATAATCATTATTAGAAAACAATTCAAAGACTACCAAATGTGCACTTCATTCTTGTGCCGAGAGGATGCCCATTAACTAAAAGATGGACAAATTGCTTGCGCACATATACAAAAGAATCACACTCAAAGTACACCTGAAATCAGTGACAAACATAAGTGATTTTGGTTCCGGCATTTCAATGAGCGTGTGATGTACGAGTCAATCATACCATTCATATGCAAGTTCCATGTTAAAATTTTGACACACTTACGATTCAAGGTAAGAAAGACTACGTAACGCTAATAAGAGCATGGACTAACACGAATGACCAGCAAAAGCAAGAGTAATTTGTAAGCGTACAAACAAATTGTGGACAAGCAGTAAACCATGTGGGGTTGAGACATATAAACATAAAGCCAAGTTTGTCACAAACCAAAAACAAGCAAAGCAACCACTATATGTGCACTTCTTTTGTATATGTGTGCAAGAGATCTATCCATCTTTTAGTTAATGAGCATCCTCTCGGCACAAGAATGAAGTTCACATTTGGTAGTCTTTGAATAGTTTTCTAATAATGATTCAAATAAAAATGAATAAAAAAATCAAGTATTAATGATATGGAGGCAATGTTAGAGTAATCCGGAAAATAAAATTGATTGGACATCACAACTCGGTCAAATTCTGGAAAATTGAAAGAGGGTAAATGTGCCGCATGTGTACCAATTTAGGATTTTTATTATTGAACAAATTAATTTAGAGTAAATTTGCCGTAAATATACTAGCTTGGGGTAAATTTGTCATAAATATATCAGTTTGGGGTAAATTTATCATAAATATACCAGTTTGGGGTTTTTAATGATATTAAACTTATGAATTTTTACATGGCTTGCCACGTCAGCAACCACGTTAGCAAGGGTAACGGCAAAATCGAACGGAAGCTAACGAAGGGCAAATCTATCACATATGTACCCGTTTGGAGTTTTTGATAGTAAAAAAAATAGTTTGGGGTAAATTTGTTACGGGTATACCAGTTTGAGGTTTTTTAGGATATTAACCCATAGATAAATGATAGGTCAGATAAAAAAAATTAATATAATATAAGTTTTATCCAATCTACTTGAGTTTTAGCTATTGCACCGAATACCGTAACCACCGAACAAAACAAACGAAACAACACAAAATATTTCCCACCACAAGACTGCATCTACAAAAGCTGTTGGTAAATTGTAGGACCTGATTTTGTGTAAAAACAAGAAGTGTATGGACCTCTCTGATTTTGATGTCGCGACCTCTCTTTTCTTTTGGCGCCCGCAATCGGGTACGAGTGCCTTGTGGAGGCTAATGGCTCGGCTGAATTTATTAAGCCCGGACTCTTCCAAGTCCACCAATTCACAACTTTAATAGTCTAAATTTTTAACTTGCAAGTTAATTTTAAAATGGAGTTGCCACTAATCAATTTGGAGTGGGTTGATTAGAAACCCAAGCGAAGTATCGGGAGAAGTACTCGCTTCTGCGCAACTAGAGAAATTAGGATCGGGGACTTGATTACACTAGTTAATCACTAATACCCTTTCGGTACCTAATCTTGTTTAAACCCTAAGGCTTTTTGGATTTTCGAGGGATTTTCCATGCATTTTGTGGAGGAAAAACATTTTTTGGGTATTTTTCTCATTTTTTGGACATAAAAAGCATTTTTTGGAATTTTGGTATTTTTGGAAAATATAAATCTTTTGTGGCTTTTTATGATTTTTTTTTTTTTGGCCTTTTTTGGAAAATAAGAAATATTTTTGATTTTTTGATTTTTTTGGAAATTATTTTTTTGATTTTTTAAAATATTATTTTATATTATAATAATATAAAAATGAACCGGGTCGAATCCCCGGTTGGGTCCGACCCGAGTCGTCGACCCGAGACTCGTTGACTCGGGCCCTAGCCTTTTTTTTTTTTTTTTTTAAACCTTTTTTTTTTTTTTTTTTTTTGGCGAAAGGGCCTAGGCCCACAACAAAATTGGGTCCTTCCTAGCCTGCATGACTAAAACCCTAGGGGAACTGGGTCATGTGCCTGACCCGATTCCATCCGGTTTGCGGCTCTCTCTCTCTCTCTCTCTCTCTCACCTCTCTCTACTCGCGGCGCCCATGGAGGAACTAAGGCGGCGGCTTGTGTCGACGACGGCAACGACGACGACTAGGGCGACGACGAGCGGCTGTTGGCGAATCCACTGGGGAAGCGACGTCACCCAACAGTGACTCGGCGGCCGGGACACGGACGGGCGGTGGCTAGGGTTTCGACGGTGACAGCGCGAGCAAGACCCGCTATTACCTGTTTGCAGAGAAGGTGTGGTGCGGTGGTGAACAGTGGCGACGACGATGGACCAGCACGACCAGGGAAACTTCGCTACGGCGGCTTCGATTTCGCATTGGTTCTTCAAGCTTCAGAGCAGAAGCGGCTCCTGGGGGAGATAGCAGCAGCAACTAGCATCGGGATCTCGTGGTTCGTGGTTGGTGCTTGGTCACAGCGACGATGGTGACTTAGTTTCGGCAAAGATCTGATGCTGTGACGTTAGGGACAGTGGCAGCTTGGCTCAGGGCAGCGACAACAGGTCTTAAAACTCCAAATCTGGTATGGTTTGGGCGAATCGGTCGCGGCGACGGCATCAGAACGGTGGCGGAGCAGCGGCTGCGTCGGTGACGATGAGTCTTCTCCCTTCGGATCTGGCCCTCCTCTTTGCTCGTGCTCTCTCCCTCGGGCTCGCTTGCCGTCGGCCTCTCCCGAAGTCTCTCGGAGGGAGGTGGTTTGAGCTCGCGACCCGATTTTTGCCTTGCTCGCTCTTTGAGCTCCCCAAAGTCTCTCGAGAATCCCTCTGAGCTTGCTGGCTTGTGTGTTTCAACGACGGAGGTGCTCCGTTATTTATAGGCGAGGAGGTCCGGTCGACGGAGGGGCTCGACCGCCGGTCTTTGGCTTACTGACCGGATGCCCACATTTGAACCGGCGTCCCATCCTTGCTCTTCCAACAAGGCATGCTTAGCAATGAAGGCAGCTAATAATGGCGCTTGAGATCTGTCTCTTCCGGCCAACACCGGCCTACCCTCCTCGGCCATAGGTTGCCCTTCGCGCATCGACATCCTTTATGCACGTGAGTTGCAGAGGCGTAGGGGAAGAAGATGGGAGAAGGAAGAAGAAGAAGAGAAGGGGGTTGGGCCAGATCTAGGAAAAAGAGGACTGGGCCCTAGGCCCGCGTGGAAAAGAAGAAGAGGGGAGGGGCTGGTTTTTTTGTTTTCTTTTGTTTTTACTATTTTTTTGTTGTTTTTATTATTTATTATTTATTATCCGAAAAAAAGAAAAAAAAATTTAAAGAGACTAAGGCCTAATTTTAAAAAACAAACCTAATCAAAATTTAGGTGTCAACAACTGCCCCTCTTTGAAGGTGAGTTTGCAGAGGTTGCATTCAAAGACAAACCCGATACCTAAATTTTGTCTATACCTATGCAATAGATTATATCATAGTGTCCTATGCAGAAAATGAGCAATATAACATTACACATACTAAGACAAATAAAAAGATACATGTAGTTACTTACCGGAAGTGAGTGAGATAGGGTGTGAACCCCGAGTTTTGGCAAGTATCAAGGCGTCATCTTACCTGCTGCATGAGGTGATTGCTTCTCTAGGACCCGAACCATTCTTCGGTCACTTATTGGAGCAATAAGTGGTTTGTCTAGGACCCGAACCTTTCTTCGGTCACCTTGACGGGAAATTGCTTTTCTAGACCAATAAGTTGTTTATCTAGGACCCGAACCTTTCTTCGATCACCTTGACGGGGAATTACTTTTCCAGGACCCGAACCTTTCTTCAATTGCCTATTAGAGCAATAAGTTGGTTTGTCTAGGACCCGAACCTTTCTTCGGTCACCTTGACGAGGAATTGCTTTTCCAGGACTCGAACCTTTATTTGGTCGCCTATTAGAGCAATAAGTTGTTTGTCTAGGACCCGAACCTTTCTTCAGTCGCATTGACGGAAGATACGTCGACCTTTCTCAGGGCATCTGCTTGTTGGGAGATAGTACTTGGATAATCACAAGTACAAACTCATGGAGGATACCTGGATGATCACAGGTATCGAGAGGGTACTTGGGTGATTACAAGTACAAACTCTTGGAGGACACCTGGATGATCACAGGTATCGAAGGGGGATACCTGGATGATCACAAGTATCGAAGAGGTACCTGGACGATCACAGGTACAAACTCTTTGGGGATACCTGGATGATCACAAGTATCGAAGGGGTACATGGACAATCACAGGTACAAACTCTTTGGGGATACCTGGATGATCACAAGTATTGAAAGGGGATACCTGGATGATCACAAGTATCGAAGGGGTACCTTGATGATCACAGGTACAAACTCTTGGGGGATACTTGGATGATCACAAGTATTGAAGGGGTACTTAGACGATCACAAGTACAAACTCTAAGGGAAGAATCAATGGCATATCTGAGATATTCGTGTGGAAATATCGAGGATGGGTCTCACATATACGTAAGGTCTCTCACCTCCTAGTAGTTGGAATATCGAGGACGTACCTTGAATATTCATGAAGGTCTCTCACCTCCTGGTAATTGGGAATATCGAGGGCGTGCCTCACATATTCGTGAAAGTCTCCCACCTCCTGGCAACATTAACTTGAATGTAGCACAAGGCTTACCTAGGATGGCCGTAGGCACTCAAAAGGACTAGAACACCTGGGTAGCCGCAAGTGTACAAAGTATTGGAATACTTGGATGAACACAAGTATTTGATGATACGATCTGAGACCACTCTGTCTGGTCCAAGTGTAAGAAAACATACCTAGATAATCACAGGCACACAACGCGATGGAATACTTGAATGGCTACTAGTATTCAATGATACAATTTTGAGGACAACTTGTCGAGTGTCACGGAAATGGAGTACCTAGACAATGAAAGGCACTCAAAGGTAATTGGATACTTGGTCAATTGTAGGCATCCTAGCTATGAAGACAACTCAAACAAGTCGAGTGTCAAGAAAAGGGAGTATCCGAACGGTGGCCGGTACTCAAAGACAATGGGGATACCTAGACAGTAGTAGGTATTCAAAGATAAAGGGATACTTGATCAGTCACAAGTATCAATACTCTGGGGACAACTCGAATAGGTCGAGTATCAAGAAAAGGAGTATCCGAACGGTGGCCGGTACTCAAAGACAATGGGGATACCTAGACAGTAGTAGGTATTCAAAGATAAAGGGATACTTGATTAGTCACAAGTGTTAATACTCTGGGGACAACTCAAACAGGTCGAGTGTCAGGAAAAGGGAGTATCCGAACGGTGGCCGGTACTCAAAGACAATGGGGATACCTAAACAGCAGTAAACACCCAAACTCAAAGGATGACTCAAATAGGTTGAGTGTCAATAAGAGAGTACCTGGACAGTGGTAGATGCTTTAAGACAAATGGTGATAGAGATATGCTTACCTGGCAATATCTCTGATCTCTGAGAGTATGTCTGCTATTTGCACAATATGCACACATGATTGTATATGCTGTAAATTCATGAGTTTAAATGTGATTTATGCATGACAATTTTGTCAGTTTTGCATCATCTGAGTTCCACTGGGGAAGATTTTGAAAGATATCCTTTATTTGGAATATAGATGTCTTGAGCATGCCAGGTGAGGGACTTTCAGTCTGAAAGGACTTTTCGCTCACTCTCATGGAAAAGGCTATCCTGACCATTAATGCAGGATTTATAAGGACCAAACTATCTCACTGTCATCATGTCAGCAGGGGTCTGAGTATTCTCGCAAACGGTACAACTTTACCAATGTGAGAGGTCTTTGTTGAAATTGTAATGAAGTCTTGGTCAATGGCTCATCAAAGGGGACCATCAAGGTCGAAGCCGATGGACAAAAATGCTGCACGATCATCTCCGGGTTTACAAGTCAAGAACCCTGCGAAAAGAGATAGAGTAATCTTGCTCATACTTCTTCGAGTGATGTTTATAGACATATGAAATCCTACGTTAATTGAAGTGCCCTAGTCTGAAGAGACTTTTACAATGGGATGCAACGTAGACTTGGCTCACATGTAAGAGGGTGAGAGTTCGTGACTGTCTTGGCATTTGTCACTAGTCTTTCTTGTCAGATGGAGGTTCTATGGACCACAACAACAACTTTTTCTTGGCTGTATTTTTGACTGGGGGGCATTGGCCTTGCTTTTACCAGGCACACTGCTTTTTCATGCTCCTATTTTTTATTCCAGTTTTTCATTTATGGGCATTGACCTTACTTTTACCAGGTACACTGCTTTTTTATGCCTTTTTTTTTTTTTTTGCTTGAGGAACTAATCTAGGCAAGTTCAATCGGAGCACTGTTATTTAAACTCTTGAATCTTCATCTTCAGCCGGCGCTTTAGGCTATGGTAATAACTTCTTGAGCCGGCGCTTTAGGAATTGCTCTTCGTCATTCTAAAGCACTTAAATTAACGCGAGTGTTCATATGCAATAAAGACACCCGAAGATTGATGCAAGTGCGAGCAAGAAGATTTCTATCTCTCTTCTCACCTTGTGATGTTGCTTCGCCTCCGATCTGCCCCAGTGTAGGGTGGTTCTTGACGAGGATATGAGAGAAGCTTTACTAGTGTAAGGAGCTCAAAGGGGTGAGCAATGAAATGCCTCTCATTGTTTTGGTTATCGTACCATTTGCGAGAGAACTCTTTACCCTGCAGTCATGGAATCTTCTGCACTCATCTCACAAGTGTATAGATGGGGGGGATTGTGTGTAGGATATGGCTTGCCATTCATTATTCTGATGTGCCTCATCCAGCATGCTCAATTAATCTTGTATTCTTCAATTAGCTGTCTATTCTAATAATTCTCAATGAAATCAGTGATTTAGACAGACAAAATCATCATGCAAAATCCATTTGGGAAAGGTACATAACATTTTAAATGTGATGGAGTTTGTACTCTCAAAACAAATGAATGGTTTTGACTCAAAAAAGACCCTATTAACAACTTTAGGGGCTAACATAATGATGTTTCCAAATATGTTAGATTTTGAACATCAAAAGGGTTATTCACAAATGGGTGTCGATGGTTGTCCCTATTGATTAGGGATATGACACATGAATGATCAGCTAAGGATTGGGAATCTGATCGGGCATCTCTGTTTTTGCCCCTGCATAAGAGAAGATGTACAAGTAGATCAATTAGTCTGGCTAAAATCAAATGTGAGTTGAGGCATGAAGATTTTCTGTCATTTGCTTTGGTGATTACTCAGGGCGCCATTTTGCTTAGGAGAGCGTATCAAAGTTTGATATGTCTTTCTTTGATTTGTTATCTACATTTTTTTACGGTCAAGTGATCCCTTCACTGGTTTGCAGATGATTGGATGGACCTGAATGCAAGTGGGACACGAAGTCCTATGTCTTTTACTTCGTTAGGTCACATGCTCTCTCGTAATTTGCAAGCACAAGATAAGCAAATTTTTTTTTATTTTTTTACCAAGCGGCTAACTGCCACGTTGGGGATTCGAACCCCCGACTTTAGACCTTTTTGCTTCTTCCGGGCACCACTCGGCTAGAGGTGCCGATGGTGTCCGTAGGGCGCTTCTTTTTTCATTTAACCGAACCGGTTCCTAGATGACAAGTACTTTCATACCAAATTAGGTAAATTGATATGGGTCACTTGATTTGTCCAAATTAACCATTAAGCTTGCTTCTTGAATCCTATGCTTCCTGTCAATAGGAGAAAATATGTCAAAAACGAGTTCAGATACTGGGAATATTGGAAACGATACCAAATTACTCTTCCCCAAAGTTTGTATATGTTAGCTCCTAGGGATCTCTGTATGTTGATGACAGCCTCTTCGTCTTGACACGGTTCGACATTTCTTTTGATTAGCCCTCCTCATTTGTGGCCCCGTATGCATGATTGATGGTCGTTGATTCATCTTCAACGCCTTCCTTCTGTGGAATTTTCTTCTATCTTTAACTATTTGACCATTAGCAGCATTAGGCAAAGTCATATACTTCGAGCTTCTATAGAATCTGAAATGGATAATCAAAACTTCCAATTCTCTGATGGCAATCACTTCTTGGGGGAGCATGTGTCTGGAGCATGAAGTGAGGTTTCTAGGCCTTAAGTCATTGTCTGAAATAAGGGGCAAGAGATTGCCTCAACTATCTAGATTTCCTCCCTGTTGACAGTAGCCAATTCAAAGGAAGATAAGAAATTTCTTCTTTGTGCTTCTTGGCTAGTTGAAGCTGGAAGTCCCATTGATGAAACCACAACAACTAGTTGCTCAGGCACGTTGTTGGGAAAAGGTATTGTTCCGGCTTGAGAAGAAGTTGGGTAGGAGCGAGGTGGAGTGCACAAAGCTCCTGGGGACGGCTTGATTTCAACCGTATGCCTGTACCTATTACGTCCTATCTTTTGTTTCCTGTAAATAGAAGAGAGAGGACATCATTTCCAAAATTATATTTGGAGAATAAAACTTACCTTCTTGAAGTGGGATGATCTTTTCTGTTTGCCCCACTGCCTTCTTGGAAGAGTGTGTTTGAATTTAGCGAGTTCACATGATGCGCCATCTTCAAATGCCCCCTGTCACATTAAGTCAAGGGGGATGGGGATGATATTCTAAGATACGAAGTGAGTGAGTCAGAAAGACAAATATGATTAATTTTAACATCTTGTTTTGACGAAAGCTTTTGGTAATGAAACATTTTTTGTTTTCAAAAGTATATATTTTTGGGGGAAGGAAAGCATGAGGAAGCCCAACCCTCAGTATTCTCCTTGGATGATATTTTCTTTTCATGGTTGGATAGCATCACCGGGCTGGTTTGTGATACCGCCTCATGCTCTCAAAATATTTTCAACTTTATTTAATATGTGGATTTACATTTTGGAAGAGTGATTTCAAAAGTTAGTTCCTCAAGTAGAACTGATGTTGAAAATAAAACAAGCCAGACTTAAGAAAAATGTACAAATTCCCACGTAGGGGAGTACGCAAGGAAATTAAAAAGGGTTCTACTTGAGTGGGCCTGCACCCATTTTCCCTGACGGTCCTTCGTTGATGGCGCCCATGAAAAGGTCTCCAAACATGGTGGTCATGTCATCTGGCCCTTCTTTCTTCGTTTCTAAGGGTGGTACTTCATTGCCTGAATAATACCCAACCTTTACCAGCCCTTGATAGATGTCAGCGGTATGTGCTTCAACATTTCTACTCTGACTATCTTCAAAACTGAATACTGCGTTTACTTTGTCGGTGTGATCAGGGAGCAAATTGCTCTGTAATGAGAAAGCTTTAGTGTCTAACAGGTTTTGGATTCGACTTTTCAGAGCGAAGCACTCATCAGTCAAGTGCCCCACTTCTCCCCTGTGATAGTCGCATTTTTTGGACAGATCATAGCTGGAGAAGCTTTCTGTGTTTGGTCACTTTGGCTCAGTCGAGAGGAGGTTCTTATTTTGGAGGACTACCAAAACCTGTGATAGAGATCCGGGAGGACTGAAAACCCTATCTTGATTTGCTCTTTTACTGGAAGGAGTTGATTAAATGATTCAGCGATCGTGGTTACCATTTGATTGCGATGCTCATAGGGGAGGGTTTTGATAAATATCTTTCTCAACTCGAAATCGGCTGGTTCGGGACTAATTTGGGCGGCTAGATTTCTCCGTCTAATGGCATACTCTTTGAATGATTCACACTTTTTCTTCTCGGTACGCTCAAGATCCTTGCGAGAAGAGGTAATGTCCATTATGAACTCATACTGCGTGAGGAATGCCTCACTCACTTCGCTCCATGTTTCAAGGAGGTTTATGTTCCTTGTGATGTACCATCTCAAGGCAGGGCCTATTAGACTTGATTGGAACAAATGGATCATTAATGGTGCATTATTAATGTATTGGGTCATTCAAACCAAGTACATTTGCAAATGAGCCTTAGGGCAAGTCGTGCCATCGTACTTCTCAAACTCAGGCATTTTGAATTTTTCTAGCATTGTGACTTTGGAATAAATGGAGAGGTCCGTCGAAGTAGGATCTTGGAGGCCTTGCAGTTGTTTCAGTCTCTCCTCAAGCTTTTCGAGACATTTGTCATGCTCAATTTTAGACAAATTATCTGGCTTATCTTTCTCAATCGCGGTTTGGTGCGGCTCATCTCCCAATTCGAGCATGTTATCATCGATATCTCTATCTTGATGACCTTTGGTAGATGATTGTGGTAACAATACCTCGATTGAGGCTGTGGCAGGAGTAAGTTTGCTCTGGATAGAGTCTATCTGCTTCGAGAGTTGTTGAAGCACATTGAAGACTTGCTTCATTTCGCTTTCCACGACCACAACACGGCTTGGTACATTCTCTTCTGCCATTCTTGCTCTTGCTTTTGAACGAGTCTGGATTGGCTAACGTTGACGTTCCGTGATTACCTGGTCATGAATAAACAAGCGTGTGTGAATATAAGGCATAAATAGGGAGTTAATCCATGATGACAACCTAATCCTACCCTTTTGTTTGTTTATGAAAAGTTTGTACATGCAGAAGATTTCCTAAGCATAGATTGAAAAAAGGCATGTGACATGTTTGCATGGACTAAAAAGATACTCAATTTGAAAGGCGGAGAAAGTATGAATTGCAACAAATTTTGAAAAAAGACTTATATCCCTTTTGAAGCGAACAAAATTCTTGCAAAAAGGGACTTTGTAACATGCTTGAGGAAAAAACACCAATTGAAAGTAATTTCCTTTGCCAATGCTCTCTTTTCTCTTTTTTTTTTTTTAAAAAAAAGAAATTTTATGATAATTATTTCCAAATTTAAATGACCGTGGTATTAAATCCTAGACTAATCATGGACCACTCAATATATGCAAGAAGGTAAGTAAATTGCAAAGTACACAAAAAAAAAAAAAAAAAAAAAAAAAAAAAACTTACATCACGCGAGAAAATTGATGACAATCACATAGACATGCGCATGATATGTGCGGCTCGATTACTAACTAAGAAGGTTTGTTGAAATTAAAAAGGTATATGCCCATCGCAGTCTCGCGTTAGCAGTGTATCCTCTTAACCTCGGCTAGAGAAATTCGGAGAAAAGAAAGGCAACCTCTACAACGCAGTCTCGCGTTTGAAGCCGTATCTTTCTTAACACCATCCTAAATATCCTATGGCGGCCCAGGTCCGGCGGCCGGGTTGTGTGTGTCATGTGTAGTGCTAAAACAGTAAAGCATGCACAACGGTTTATAATCACAAAATAATCTATTTTAACCAAAAAATCTAAGATACTAACCTGCACAAAAGAAAAAACCCAAGTCATTAAAGTATTTAAACAAGATAAAAATGGCATAAGTCCTCAAATTGTCTCCAGCGGAGTCGCCAAGCTGTCGCGACCTCTCTTTTTTTTCGGCGCCTGCAATCGGGTACAGGCGCCTTCCAGAGGCTAATGGCTTGATTGCATTTATTAAGCTCGGACTCTCCCAAGTCCACCAATTCACGACTTTAATAGTCTAACTTTTTAACTTGCAAGTTAATTTTTAAAATGGAGTCGCCACTAATCAATTTGGAGTGGGTTGATTAGAAACCCAAGCGAAGTATCGGGAGAAGTACTTACTTCTGCACAACCAGAGAAATTAGGATCGAGAACTTGATTACACTAGTTAATCACTAATACCCTTTCGGTACCTAATCTTGTTTAAACCCTAAGGCTTTTTGGATTTTTTAGGGATTTTCCATGCATTTTATGGAGGAAAAACATTTTTTTTGGTTATTTTTATCATTTTTTGGACATAAAAAGCACTTTTTGGAATTTTGATATTTTTCTGAAAATATAAATATTTTTGTGGCTTTTTCTAATTTTTGGCCTTTTTTGGAAAATAAAAAATTTTTTGATTTTTTAAATATTATTTTATATTATAATAATATAAAAAGGAACCGGGTTGGGTCTGACCCGAGTCATTGACCCGAGACCCAGACGGGCCCGCAACAGGGGCCCGGCTCGGAATTTTTCGTTTCTTTTTTTTGGCGAAAGGGCCTAGGCCCACAACAAAATTGGGCCCTTCCCAGCCCATGCGACTAAAACCCTAGGGGAACCGGGTCATGTGCCCGACCCGATTCCATCCGGTTCGCGGCTCTCTCTCTCTCCCACCTCTCTCTACTCGCAGCGTCCATGGAGGAACTGAGGCGGCGGCTTGCGTCGACGATGGTCTTCTACGGCGACAACGACTAGGGCGACAACGAGCGGCTGCTAGCGACTCCACTGGGGAAGCGATGTCACTCGGTAGTGACTCGGTGGCCGGGACACGGACGGACGATGGCTAGGGTTTTGAAGGTGACGGCGCGAGCGAGACCCGCTGTTACCTGTTTCCAGAGAAGGCGTGGTGCAGCGGCGAACGGTGGTGATGACGATGGACCAGCACGACCGGGGAAACTTCGCTACGGCGGCTTCAATTTCGCATTGGTTCTTCAAGCTTCAGAGCAGAAGCGGCTCGTGGGGGAGATAGCAGCAGCAACTAGCGTCGGGATCTCATGGTTCGCGGTTGGTGCTCGGTCACAGCGACGACGGCGGCTTGGTTTCGGCAAAGATCTGATGCTGCGACGTCAGGGACAGTGGCAGCTTGGCTCGAGGCAGCGACAGCAAGTCTTAAAACTCCAGATCTGGTATGGTTTGGGCGAATCGGTCGCGGCAATGGCGTCGGAACGGTGGCGGAGCAGCGGCTACATTAGCGACGGCGAGTCTTCTCCCTTTGGATCTAGCTCTCCACTTTGCTCGTGCTCTCTCCCTCGAGCTTGCTCGCCGCCGGCCTCTCCCAAAGTCTCTCGGAGGGAGGTGGTTTAAGCTCACAACCCGATTTCTACCTTGCTTGCTCTTTAAGCTCCCCGAAGTCTCTCGGGAACCCCTCTGAACTTGCTGGCTTGTGTGTTTCAACGACAGAGGTGCTCTATTATTTATAGGCAAGGAGGTCCGGTGGACGGAGGCGGCGTCGATGATGGTAGTGACAACGGTCTTCTACGGCGACAACAACTAGGGCAACAACGAGCGGCTGCTGGCGACTCCACTGGGGAAGCGATGTCACCCGGCAGTGACTCGGCGGCTAGGACATGGACGGACGGTGGCTAGGGTTTCGAAGGTGAGGGCGCGAGCGAGACCCGCTGTTATCTGTTCGCAGAGAAAGCGTGGTGCGGCAGCGAACGGTGGCGACGAACGATGGACCAACACAACCGGGGAAACTTCGCTACGGCGGCTTCGATTTCGCATTGGTTCTTCAAGCTTCAGAGTAGAAGCGGCTCATGGGGGAGATAGCAACAGCAACTACGTCGGGATCTCGTGGTTCGCGATTGGTGCTCGGTCATAGCGACGACGGCAGCTTGGTTTCGGCAAAGATCTGATGCTGCGACGTCAGGGACAACGGCAGCTTGGCTCGGGGCGCAACAGCAGGTCTTAAAACTCCAGATCTGGTATGGTTTGGGCGAATCGGTCGCAGCGACGGCATCGGAACGGTGGCAGAGTAACGGCTGCGTCGGCAACGGCAAGTCTTCTCCCTTCGGATCTGGCCCTCCTCTTTGCTCGTGCTCTCTCCCTCGGGCTCGCTCACCACCGGCCTCTCCCGAAGTCTCTCGGAGGGAGGTGGTTTGAGCTCACGACCCGATTTCTGCCTTGCTTGCTCTTTGAGCTCCCCAAAGTCTCTCGGGAACCCCTCTGAGCTTGCTGGCTTGTGTGTTTCAACGACAGAGGTGCTCCGTTACTTATAGGTGAGGAGGGCCGGTCGACGGAGGGGCTCGGCCGCCGCTCTTTGGCTTACCGATCGGACACCCACGGCTGAACAGGCATCCCATCCTCACTCCTCCAATAAGGCGTGCTTGGCATTGAAGGCAGCTAATAATGGCGCCGAGATCTGCCTCTTCCGGCTGATGTCGGCCTGCCCTCCTCTGCCGTAGGTTGCCCTTCGCACATCGGCATCCTCTGTGCGCGAGTTGCAGAGGTGTAAGGGAAGAAGATGGGAGAAGGAAGAAGAAGAAGAGAAGGGGGCTAGGCCAGATCTGGGAAAAAGAGGGCTAGGCCTTAGGCCCGCGTGGAAAAGAAGAAGAGGGGAGGGACTGGTTTTTTTGTTTTCTTTTGTTTTTATTATTTATTATTTATTATCCGAAAAAAGAGAAAAACAAAAATTAAAAGAGACTAAGGCCTAATTTAAAAAAAAAAAAGAACTAATCAAAATTTAGGTGTCAACGGTGTAAAAACAAGAAGTGAATGGACCACACACCTGATAACGAGCAAATGTTTTGGATTTTTCCTTAGCAAAACTTGTTCCTACTTTAAGTCCATTATAAGCATTTTATGTACTGAATAACTAATTTAACATGATGTATAAGAATTAACAAGAATAATTCTAGGTTAGGATCTATTGACACTAAAAAATAATTAACTTTTGGTTATTATCAAAAATATTATCGACAAGTAGCAAATATTAGTTTATAAAAGCAAAGTTTGATCAAAACAATAAGTCATCTATGAATAAAACAGTCGACAAATTAAAAGGGATCGGCAACTCGCAAGTGAAGCGAAGGACAGTGAATAACGCAGGAGTTATCAAAATGGGCCTTCACTAGTTGATGGAGGTCATAGGCAGCCAGCTATTGAAGATTTAGCTGAGTGTTGGAAATATAATTGATTGACACGAATGTATGATTGTCAGTTAATTATCCCGATGATCACAAAAGTTGTAATTCTCAGTAGATAACCATTATTAGAGCATAAAGGATCGTGCTCAACTAGTGCTTATAATAACTATAAATAACATAAGTAAGTTACACTATGTCATTAAAATTGCCTCCAATTCGAGAATGAGTTTCAGCCTTATGGAATGAACTTGGTCGGGTTGTCACAGTGTACAATAATTTTGGGCTCGATTTTCCAATGATCTAGAGTTTAGAGAACCCGATTTTCTGTATACAAGGGCGACCTCTCTCTTTCAAGATGTGCAAGGGATTCAACTTGCCAAAGGGGATAGAACACTAAAACAAATTGTTTAAGAGCTTGTTTGATCGCTTGGAGGAAACACCGAATAGGGTATAGAGTATTGAAATGTAGGGCGACCTTTCTCTTTCAAGAAGATGTGGAAGGGATTCAACTTCCCCTAAGGGGATAGAGCACTAAAATGAATAGTTAAGAGCTTGTTTGATCCCTTAGATAAAACACCAAATCTAGACTCAATGTAAACCTCCCGTGAAAGTGGAGCACTAAGTCACGTAGATTTTTTAGCTAATGTGGGTCACCAAGTCAGCAGTGATAGGACATAAGTGATGAGTTGGAATTTCCTCTCATTAGAAATGCCTTTTTTATTTAAAAAGAACAAACAAACAAACTTTTCCCTGCATTTCTCGGGGATTTGCATTTTGAATCTTGTTACGGAAGGTGCGGTTAATTCCTATCATTAACGATGTAATTGTGACCACTGAAATCTTTTGACCTTGCACCCTTATTTACTTTTTATTATTTTTCTTTTTTGGCTCAATGAGAAAGAAAATTGGGGAAGCCCAAGTGATAAAGCTTCCGCTTAGGGATGAGCTTTTGCCTAGCCTTCATGTGGTTTGACCTTTCATAACGTAACGTCTAATCTTGAGCTACTGAGATCATCTTTATATTGACAGGATAAATCTGTTTGGCATAATGACATCCTTGTAAATATCAACTCACATGAACTAACAAGACAACTATCAAGATCATTACATGTTTTGAGGTCCATTTCCCTTGGTTTGAGCGTGACCTCAGAAACATCACTCTACTTTACCTAAAATTCTAGTAAGTATACACATAGTTTTTAAATCAAACATTATAAATATGTCCTATCAAATTAGTTCAGCATTCGGACACTGCAACAACAAATAAAGGGAAACGCTAGGTGGCAAGTTACGATTGACCTACCACGTTAATATACTTGAATAATTTAACGAACTTTTACTAAGGATTGAATATCATCCGCTTTTTTAAATCAACCTTTGGCCCATCTTGTTATTTAACACGTCAATTCTACAGCAAATTTTTACATACACGTTTCTGGGGCTAACAATGCAACATAAAAGAGGGGTAAATGGGTTATGAAATATTTTGATAGTTATGCAGAAATTGTTAGCTACTCTTTAAGGATTAGGTCGAGCAGATATTCTAAACATATCATGAAAGAGTTGAGTGCCGGTGCAAGCAAGAGTGATAGAAATAAGAGCACATAACAATATAAAGTGATTTTACTTTATCCTTCAAACCTACATCCGTTATCCATACTAACAACCACAAGACGGTCCGAATTGTACTAGTAATCTACAAGACAAGTTATAATCAACAAACACAAATCCTATCACATAATAGATCACACTATCAGGTTTTAGGTGTTGCTGTCATTGTAAACACGTGATCTTTTACACAATTATAAGATAGTGAGATGTCACGCCCCCAATCCTTCGAGCGCGTGCTCATTCCTCTGCGGTCGATTGAATAGCGACGTCCTACGACGCATCGCCGACTCATTCATTTTAATGCATATGCATAAGCTAATAAATAATCCCTAGACAACAACAAGATGGGATAGGAAAGTAAGATCACAATTTTGAAAACCAACAACACACTTATATGTACATATCATAACAAGTCATATACAAACCAAACCGATATATAGATGCAAAGTCTACAAAACAAGGGGGGGTTTGCAAACAGCTACTAATCTTCCTATTGCTCCACATCCTCACTAACATTTGAGCCTATAGCTGAGTACACCAAACTTCCGAGATCTTCAAGATCCGGGTCTACCGCGTCTACCACCGAACCTCCTGAAGGATTTGCTATGCTTTTCCCAAAAGCAACCTCTAGCATATACAGAGGTATCTCAGATTCTGGTATAGGACCCTTTCTCTGGCCATCCTGAGTCTAGCGATACCATGATCTGTATTGGTGAGGTACCTTTTTGGGTAGACCCGCATCGACCCAGACTATGGACCTTACCAGCTCATAGGTCTAACCCCTAAGGCTCCCATGCAGCGGTATGTAAGACTTCTATTCTGTGACATTCTTCGACTGTCTAAAATGCTCAGGAGGAGCTGCCATCTAAGGACCTGAAAATGTTATCTCACAACGGGATAAGACGACATCTCAGTGAGTTCAACCCATAAAGCCCCGACTAGGAAAAAAATACACTCCAAGGGCCGCCCAAGCACAAACACGAGTCAGATGACTTACTTGTGCCTCCACTCTTTCTCGCAAGTCAGTTTAATTCAAATACTCACAAACCATATCATCTAATCAAATCAGATCGAGTCATCGATCAATCGACTCAGTCAATTCCATGTCATCATGATCACTTCTTGGTCAAACCACTCAATACTATCTATAAGGTCCTATCAAATCAAGATTGCTCACCCTAAGTTGAAGATAGATAAAAATGCTCGCCAAAAGCTGACAACCACGTATACTACTCACTCTAAGTTGATATATCTAAGCCCTCAAGTTGATATGGTGTACAGCTAATGCTCACCAAAGCTGTCCAATACTTAATTGCTCACTAAAACTGTGCGATACTTAATTGCTCACCAAAGCTGTGCAATACTTAGGGTATAATGCTCACTCTAAGCTGATCTATCAAGCCCTCTAGCTGATATAGTATACCATTTTACCCAACTGAATATTTCACCAATTTTATCATACCCGATAAAAATAATCATGTGTGGGTACATGGTCGGCCTCTGCCAAAAATATAATATCTTTATTTTATTAAATCCCACTAATTGTATAATCAATAAAAACATTTTTTGCGCTAAATCGACGCTCGGTGATTTTCTATTTAAATACTAAAATTAATAAATTTTGGGATAATTTCCCAAAATTGTAAATAAATAGATTACACCACCGCAATCAATATAAAATTCTGGTCACATAAAATTCTGGCTATCCCGTCTAATTTCCGGAAAATACATAATTAACTAAATAATTACGAAAAATTAATTATTAAATACCAAAAATAGCAACTTAGGTTGGAAAAGCCTAACTAAAAGCCGAGATGGGCCCGAAAAATTTCCGAACCACTCTAGATAAATACTAGAGCTTGTGTAGGCTCTAATTACACTACTCTAACCACCTAACATGCAATAATGATCAATTAAATTGCTAATCTATTCTAACTATGCGCTTAATCAATACTTAGTCTAAACTAATAAATCCTTAAACATCATTAACTTACTAAGTGAGGATTAATAAATTAAACTCACTTGATTAAAGATCCATTCAGATCAAAACGACGGGGATGCGACAAGGGTTGAGAAACTCCAGAGTGGGTGCACCTTTCGAGGTCTGGAAGGCCACAAAAATGGGCCAAACAATGGCTTGGAGACCCATTGTTGTTCGCTTCTGTGGCTGGCCGAACAAGTTGGTCAGTGACTTGGCTGAGGCGAAGATGGGCAGGGATGAATGGCAAGGCTACAACAGAGACCAAGCGGGGCTTCACAGCGGTGGAATAGCAGCGTACGGTGGTCCGACGGCCTCAAGCAGCGACTAGGACATACAGAGGTGCTAGGACGACGAGCGGAGAGGCGAGACAATGGGCACAAACGAGCGGCTGGCTTGCGAGGCGTGACGGCGATGCGATGACTCGCGGTGGCTATCCGGCAGCTTGACGGGTGGTTGCGACGGAGGAGGGAGGAGGGAAGCTCAGTTTGCTAGAATTTTTGAAGGCTTCAGCAGCTGGAATGGGGGTTGGTCGACAGTGGGAGAGAGGAGGGGGAGAAGGGGACAAGCTTGCTTTGGGGGGGTCCCATGTGCTCTCTTCTTATCCCTTTGGTCTCCTTGAAGAGTCCTACCCACATGGCTGGCTTCCCCTCAGATTTTCCAGAACAATTGCTTCATCTAGAAGTCCTGAGTTGGTCCATAGGTTGTGGGCAAGGGGGCATACGAATTTTGAAGGCTTTTGGCTTAAATTGAAATTCAATCCTCATTGAATCAACTCATTTCGATTTCTATAAATTCTATTATCGAGCCATCGATTCAATTAGTATTTTTCCTTGCCAATTAATTCCACTTGAATCCCAATTTTGTGATAAAAAATGGTCATCTGCATTTTCTGGTCGAAAACAGCCATATATTGACTTTTTCCGTCAAAATCTCGGTTTGCAAAAAGATCTTCGGAGACTGAGTCAACGTTCCTAAAATGACTCATGACATGACAGAACTTTCAATTTCTGAAATTGGATTCAAATTCACGGTTAATTTCAATCTGGTATGATTTTAGAGTGACCTACGCTACCGGGTAGCTTTTAGAAATTTTTGGTGTAAATGATCCATGGTCGATTTTCTTCAAGCCACAATGAACCTCTTCGACACATTAGTGACTCTCGGTGATCGTGAAAATCTCAAGGATCAAATACGAACACAGGGGTACCAAATCAACAGAAAAATCAGTCTAGTGCTAATCGACGAGAATTTTTCAATTTGGTGGAATCACCCACGTTTAATCACACATCTTAGTCAAACCGACCTATCTCTAATCTCTAGTCGACTTGTAATTGTGTGGTAATGATCTTTGCAAATGAGCACAGTCGAGTAATCGATTCATAGTCGAATTCCCAAATCTATTGCATTAAAATTCCTTAATGACTTCCCCAGATAGTCTAGTTATCTCAAAAGTGATCAGCGTTGAGAATAACACTATAAATGCGTCGATGAAAGGTTTGATTTATTAAATTAAAAATAGAATTGCAAATTTCAAGATGTCACATGAGAACACTATAGTTAATATCTTAAATGAAATGCTTTTCGTTAAGAACAGCTTTCAAAAGAATTTTGGATTTTTTATATTGCGCATCTAACATTTTGGTTTGAAGGATCTTCTATTATATAGCCATCTTCAATCTTCCCATTAGGAGATTTCTTACAGATGTAAGGAGTTGTTAGAGTTCTGTTAGGGTTGTTGTTCATAGTTACAATTGCCCCTATAGTCCTTTTTCTTAAACATTTGCAAGCTTACTCGAAATAGCTTATGCTACTGTTCCATTGCTAATGGCTCTAACAAGTTTGATAGAAAGCTTGTTTCTAGTTCTCTAACATCTTTACGTTCTTTTGGTGTGCATCTTCAAATGACAATGGCTATATTGGATTTATGCAACAATCATTTGGAATGGTCGTTGCTCCAACATCACCAATGGCATGATATCTATAACATTGACATAAATATTATCATCAGCTGATCTTTTAATCCGCTGATGCTGTTTATGAACCAAACATATTTGTGATCTTTTCTCCTTCTTAGATATCACTTCTATTTTTACATACTATCATGAACATCTGCAAGTATCATAATAAATATTATACTAACGATAGTTTTGGGATCATCAAAATTCTTTGAGATATTTCTCCAACACACATGACTATTGAAAAGTTGAAAGATATGGATATTAAGTTAATCATTTCAGATTTGATATGTTAGTTCGTTCATTTTGGACGTTCCATACTTACTGTCACTTTTTCCTTTCCTTCTCCCTTCCACCCCGTCTCTTTGCATAACAAAAAAAAATAGTTTATGGGTTTGTCACGCGGTTAACATGACCAACCAATTACATTTCCCGAGCAATATACATACCATCCTTTTTTTTTTTTTTTTTTTTGGACGGAAAGAAACTATGCATTAGGTAAACGGATAATTACATCCTGCGTAATAAGAGTCAAAAGCTAATAAATCTAACAGAGGAGCAGGAGGGGACAAAGCCCAAGTTTCGGGTAAGGAGCCGCTATTGCAGGCTTTCGCGGCCCAGTCGGCCGCTGCATTAGCATCTCTAGGGCAGAAGCGAACGCACAAGGGAGGGAGACGCGAGATGAGAGCTACAGCTTCGGACACCAAAGATCTGATCTTCCATGGAGTTTCTGCCGCATCCCGAACCGCTTCAACAAGGAGAAGACAATCAGATTCGATGAGAGACACCCTATTTTCGGAGGAGGTGATCAGATGATTGAGAGTGGTATTTAGGGCTTCAGCCTCAACCTGCAGAGCGGAATCCGCAGGTACGATCTTCGTAAAACCTTCAATCAGATTACTGTTGTGATCCCGACAAAGATAGGCTACTGAACTTGTATTGCTTCCTGGTTGATAAGCCCCATCGATGTTGATCTTGAGTGCGCCCGGATCTGGTGGCCTCCATAGGGTGCTGGGATCAGGACGCCGGTGGGATGACCCGAGTCCGGGGACTGCAGCTGAGGCTAGAGCAGCCGTGCGAACCTGTGCCAGAGAGTGAGCAACAACCTGAAAGGGATCGGGTCTCTGGCGAACAAAGATGGAGCGATTACGAGACTTCCATATCTGCCACAATAGGGTGGCGATCAACTCCAAACCAGGTACCGTCTTGTATTTTGTTGACAGATGCTGAAACCATTCCTCTATGCGACGAATTGCTGTAAATTGTGTAGAAACTCTGACTTGAGGATGAGACCATACCTGTGAGGTCCAGGGGCAGCATAAAAATAAATGCTCCATAGTCTCAGGCATCTTAGAGGAACAAAGGGTACATATAGGAGAATCACTAATCTGTCTGCGAAATAGATTTTCTCTTGTTGGTAACGCGTTCTAACAGAGTGACCAGAGGAAAAATTTGAGTTTGGGAGCAATCTTAAGTTGCCAGATGGTAGTCCATAGTTTCTGTGGTGGAGAATATGGATGAAGCTCTATTAAGTGAAGGATTAGGAGCCTCTTGTCGAAGAACACTATAGGCACTTTTCACAGTAAACCTGCCTTGAACAGTACACGGCCAGATTACCTTGTCAGTGGTATATTCTGGCCTGATCGGGATCTCGAGAATTTCTGCAGTAGTCTCCACATCATAAAAACGTTCCAATAAAGATAGATCCCATCACTTAGTTTCTGAATCAATTAAATCAGCAACTCGTTTAGGTTCCTGTGCAACAGCAGTTCCGCCTATTCTACCTTTAGGAAGCCAAAGATCTTCTCGAATCCGAATGTGCTGACCATCCCCTACCGACCACTGCAGCTTAGATGAAATGGAATCCCTTCCCATTAGAAGACTCTGCCAACCCCAGGAAGATCTAGTACCCTTTGAAGCTGTGAAAAAATCTTGAGAATGGAAATACAGCCCTTTGAAAAGAGATACCCATAAAGAAGTAGGATTCTGTATTAGACGCCAGGCCTGTTTACCTAACATAGCTCTATTGAAAGCCACTAGGTCTCGAAATCCTAAACCTCCCATATTCTTCCTAGTCTTCAGAATCTCCCAATGTTTCCAATGGATTCCAGATTTCCGGCTATCAGTTTGCCACCAAAAGCGGGCAATCTTTTTTTCAATAGATTGGCAAAGCGAAACAGGTATCTTAAAAATGGACATAGCGTAATGTGGAATGGCCTGGACAACACTCTTAATAAGGACTTCCTTACCCCCCTTAGAAATTAGATTTTCCTTCCACCCATCAAGCTTGACATTAACTCGGCTTAAGATCCATGCAAACATGTCTCGTTTAGAGCGTCCCCAATCAGATGGAATACCAAGATATTTTCCAGTGGTAGCTATCATAGGTAGTCTGATCTCCTGGGCTAGAGTCTCCTTAAGTCGGTCGAGGCAGCCTTTGCTAAAGAAAATACCCGACTTATTTCTATTTATGGCCTGTCCCGTGGCAAGACAATACTGGTTCAGAATATTAGAGAGTTCTTGGCATTCATGGATTGACCCATGTAGAAAAAAGATGGCATCATCAGCATAAAACAAATGAGTTAATGTAGGACATCACCTATTTAGTTGGATACCCTTAAGATTTCCCATATGAATAGCTTAATGGATGAGAGTAGACAGCAAGTTCGCCATAAGAATAAACAGATAGGGAGATAAAGGATCTCCTTGCCGAAAACCTCGCGTGGGGTGGAAATACTCTAACTGTTCCCCATTAAATTTAACACTTATTGAAACAGTAGTGATGCATTGCATAATCCACTTAACCCAAGTAGAATGGAAGCCTAACCTGAGTAAGTAGTCATGTATAAAATCCCATTCGAGTCGGTCGTACGCTTTCTTCATGTCCATTTTTACAACTGCCTGAAATTTTCGCTTGCGATTCCTGGTTTTGAGCTGATGTAGGACTTCTTGCACTATTAGGATATTGTCCTGTATTTGGCGACCGCTGACAAATGCGCTTTGCTCGGTAGAAATGATGTCGGGTAGGAGGGGTTTCAGTCGGTTAGCAATCACTTTGGATATGATCTTATATGCAAAGTTACAAAGACTGATGGGTCTATATTGATCTAGGCTGTCTGGATTCGAGACTTTTGGAATAAGAGTGAGAGAGGTTCGGTTTAAATCCGGTGGCATAAAACTCGATCGAAAAAATTGCTGAACCAAGAAGAATACCTCTTCTTCTAATATATCCCAATGATGATGGTAAAAGAGACCATTGAAGCCATCCGGGCCTGGGGCCTTATTCTTTCCCAGCTGAAAAACGGCTCGCTTGACCTCCTCTCGGGTGACTTCTGAAATGAGGTGTATGTTCATATCGTTAGTAACGACCCTTCCACAGTTCGCAAGAATCGGCCTATAATCACGACGTCCTTGTGATTTATAAAGCGTAGAATAGAAGTCCATCGTCATTTTCTTGAGATGGCGATCATTAGTAACCCACCGTTGTTCGTCATCGAGTAGCACCCTTATTCTGTTTCTATTTCTGTGTTGGATAGTGGTGGCATGAAAAAATCTAGTGTTCCTATCACCCCACCGGAGCCAGTTAATCCTAGACCTCGACGCCCAATACAATTCCTCCTGCTGCCAAGCTTCTTGGAGCTTATCTTTTAATTGCTGCACTATTTGCTTGTCAAAGGAAACATGTGTTTGATTTGCAATTGACTGAAGTTGCTGCTGAATGTGCTTAATCTGTTCATCTGCTTTAGGAAAACTAACTTTACTCCATCGCAACAGAGCCCAACTAACCTGTTTTAATGCTTGTGGCAGGTGATGTCCCTTTGCTCGAGCTAATGACCAGGCCTCCTGAATAATTTGCCGACAAGACTGATGATGCAACCAGAAAGCTTCAAATTTGAAGATCTTGGCTTTACGACGCTGCTGGCCATCAGTATTAAGTAATAAAGGGCTGTGATCAGACCCTACTGCGGGGAAAGCCAAGACTTCAGCCTCAGGAAAAGTTATCCGCCAGTTGTAGGTACACAGAACTCTATCCAACCGCTCCTTAACCAGTTCTTCCCCTTCGCGATTGTTGGACCAGGTGAAAGCGCAACCTTTACTTTCAACATCAATCAGTGCACAATCATGTAACACTTCTCTAAAAGCTTGCATTCGTGAAAAATCAAGGGGTCGTTTACCAAACTTTTCCCACTGGTAGGCTATTTCATTGAAGTCTCCTACACAGACCCAGGGTAAAGAGTTGATGAGAGCCAGTCGAGTGAGGGCAGTCCATAAAGGTTGGCGCAAAACAGGAGTCGCTGGAGCATGTATGCAGGTCAGTCTCATACGAATTCCCCTTCCTATCTCTGAACATATAGCATCAAAAAAATCTGGAGTAGCTAGTTCCACCTGTATAGAAACATGAGAATGCCAAAACATAGCCAGACCTCCAGCTGTACCTATGGGATTGTAAATATAAGAGTTAACGAAACGCAGTTTCAGCTGTATTCTAGAAAGAAGCAGCTCGCGGTTCTTTGTCTCCATCAAAAAAATAACATCCGGCTTCTCTTTGGCCACTAGGGCCGTTAGAGCTTGAACCATCAGGGGAGAGCCAAGACCCTGACAGTTCCAGGAGAGGATCTTCATTTTACAACCGGTGGCTTTGTCGGGCAAGCCACCTCAGCCCAGTTACTGACTTCATCAGCCATCATGACAGGAGTTTCAAGTAATTGAGTGTCATCAATTTGCTCGAGTGTAGATCATAGGGGTGTATCTTTTGAGTTTCTTTGCTGTCCCCGCTTTAGTAGGAAGGTAAGAAGGCTTTGCTTTCTTCTTATTGACAGCTGCTATTAGTTGAGATCGATGCCCTATATCCTGAGCAAAAGCTGGAATCAAAGCTTGTTCTGTAGTAGCAGGCAAGGAGCGGGACAGATTAGCTTCTTTTGCTGTAGGGGTCAATTGTTGCATTTCAGCATCGGTATCCGCTACTAAGGTAGAAACACTGGAATCCTTTCCCAGGGGCAAATGTTGGACTCCTTTCAGTTTTGATGATAGGGGAATCATATCTGTAGTGACTGTTCTCGTTCTATCTATGCTTGCCTTATGAACTACTTGCTCGATGTTTGCATCAGATGGCAAAGCTAGTGCAGTAGATGTCCGGAAAGGGGGAGTTTCGGGGATAACTTCCTCAGGGCCATCATAGGTAGACCCATCTTCATAGAAGGCGCGCCAATATGGACTATGCTCGTTGACCTCAGCGCGTAGCCACTGACCAAAGGCCATCTTTTCTTTACCGGCCATCTTCGCTTCACTAAAAGGGATGTGCGGACAGTACATCGCATAATGGCCTAATCTGCCGCAGGAATAACAAAAGTGGGGGAGCCGTTCGTACCGGAAGTCCAGCCAAAATGCTTTCCCATCAAGGCGAATCAGATGCCCTGGTTTCAAAGGGTCATCGAGGGTAAACTCTACCCTAGCGCGACTGACTTTCGAGGTAATTCCCTCGTGATTATCAACTCTTACTTCTAGCACCCGCCCAACTCGTTGAACTGCCTTGCTTATCAACTGATCGGTGGACCACTCTAGGGGGAAACCAAGAACTTGAATCCATAATGCACATTTTGAGAAATCGTACCTGTGAAGGGGAGTATTCGGTTGCCACGGTTTAAATAGTGCCAGATTTGTAGAAAAGCGCCATGGGCCTCCATTTTCGACCCTCAATTTATCACTTGCTAGCTTAAACTTGGCCACATAGAGACCCGTATCATGTTGAGAAATATCTACCTGTTCTGTGCGCCAAGCAATCCTCATGGTAGACGAAATGCTTGTAAATTAACCGTGGAATTGGTGAATATCTTACCAACTAAGGTTACGTGCATTCTTCGAGTTTTGCTAGGGACGGCGATTCCTCCCAAACATCAATTTCCTATTCAGACCATAAATTCCCAATCTATTGCACAGGGCAGCAAGGCGAGATGACTCATCCGGATCATGTGGTTCCATGAGTATCGATCAATACAGAAAGCCTAGATGATGAAGAAAAACCGACATGCAGAGGGTATGACTGACGATGCAGCCAAGGAAAGAAGGGACTAAGATGGTGGTCAAGTGGAAAGCTTGGTGTCCGGTGAAATGAAGACAGCGACCGACGTCGTCATAGATAAAAGAGATAAACCAGCTACATCGATAGAGGACGCGAGGACAACGTCTCAATTCGGGGTCTTTTAAAATGAACAAGATTAGGTATCAAAAGAGCACTAATTGATCAATTAGTGTAATCAAGTCTCTGACCCTAGATTCTCTAGTTGCGTTGGAAGTGAGGCATATTCCCATGCTTCACTTGGTTTCTAGTTGACTCCAATAGGATAGTGGCGACTCCTTATTTCGAATTTCTCTAGAATATCTCAATGTCGCGGGAGGTATGGGCTTGGGTGAGCATGTGCCTAATCATGGGCCTTAGGTCCGTCCTTTAGGTAATACCCCTAAACTTATTCCTGCCCCTCGAGGGGTAGGTCATGACAGACACCAAATAAGCTTTGTAGGTTTTATTTAATGCAATGAACATTTTCCTTTATATGTAGTCATTGGCAATAGAGCAAATGTTTTGCATGTGAAAATGAATGTAATAATATGTTGAAAATAAATGTTGAGAATATATGGTTGTAGAGTTGATCATTTAGAAAAATGTGCCGAAACTTTTGTAAAAGTAAGAAGGATTTTACTTACCAAAGATAACAAATATTTAGATATAAATTCAAGAATTATGATGTGTTAGATATTTAATTTACTGGTTAAAATTTTAGCCCTATCTATTATTGTACTATTATGACTTTCTTAGTATAATTTGGGGGTTTTCCGCTGGAATTAATAGTAGAGGTACAAACAATTTCTCTTGGGTTTTTATAATCATATAGAGAGATTTAAGAGCACAAGCATATGCATGTTCGAAAAGGTTTTGAATGTGCGTGGGCGGAAAGAAAAATTATCTAAAGAAATGAATTGGTTCGCAAAAGATGTCCGAATAGTCGTATGTTTATGATATTAGGTAATGTTTTCTTAATTAACAAATTTGCAATTTTATTCCTTTTTATGATACTATAGTCTATAGTGTCATAATACATCTTTGCAAAGGATATTTATATTTTGGCCACGCCACACTTGTCCATGTTTTGGATGATGTGAGAAGTTTGTCTAGCCAGGTTCATGTATTCGAACTTGCATTTGAAGATTATTTGCCTTTTGTTTAGGGTCTATTCTTCAATTAAAGAGCATGTTTTTGTTCTAGTGCTTCTCATGAGCTCTGGAAATTTACCCGTGCTTCGTCCATAATTACAATTCATTTACAACAAAAAAGTTACAATTATTTATTCTTTTAGTAACTCGGAAAAATCAGTTCAGTGCTTTTCAGTATATATATTCATTTGAAATGGCTTCTATAATTACTATCGCAATCACTTTTATGAATATCAAAAGTAAACCATTCCATTATACTATGACAAAAAATGTATTTTCCATTTAAGTGTCTCATTTTCGTAATTTCATAAAAGATAAGTGGTAAATTAATTATTCCACAATTTCTCAATCTTCATTTGCTATTATTCGTTGCAATTGTAAAATAATTTTCTCATATGACATGTTCTTGTTTTCCTTAGCTCATATCATAATGCACTTTTCATCTTTTTTATTTTATTTTTTATAATATACTATTTTTCATCAACCAGAAGACATTCAAGGTTAATCAAGCAACAGGTAATAAATAATGGAAACTTATTTGCTAAAGGAACCAAGTTATGCTTGCTCAGGTGATACCACCACCATGATAGGTGACCTTTAGGAAAAGTGCTTACACCTATACATCAAATGACAAAACTCGAAGGCCCAGTATAGGACGGATCATAGTAGATAGTACCTCAAGTGAGTTAATACAAGGATGTCACATCACAATATCAAAGCAGCACCTCCTCCGATAGGTGTGTGATTTGGGGACAAACCACGCGGAAGCTGGTGGTTCTGTAATGACCCAATCCAACGAGGGTGAGGAGTGATCGTCGAGGTGATGAATAAGTTATGGCTCTCAACAACCTTCTACAATAGTGAAGGGGCCAAGACTGTATTGGATTACGCACAGAACAAGAGGAGAGCATTCCTTGATTACATAATTACAACTAGAATAATCTCACTAGATGCAGCTTTTCATGTAACAATGATGCTTAGCTCCATTAGAATCCAATGTTAAACGTGCTCAGGTGATAGCATTGTTGAGAAAACATTCCCTAAGTGGTTTCCATGATTGACAAAACTTAGAGGCTTTGTTTATGATAAAAAGCATATTCAAGTGGAAAGTTAGATGGAATGGGATCAGACGATATTAATTAGAATCAGAGTCATGGTTTAAAATTCTGTCATTTTTATGAGAAGTTTCAAAAGGAAAGTCTTCCAAATATCTATTGGAGATTCAACCTTCTTGGAATTTCTTATTAGAGGCAAAATATTATTTCCATTCGTAAACACTTAGGGTGCGTTTGGTAACGTTTCGTTTAAAAATTGTTTCGGGAACAGAAATAAAAAAAGTGTTTCGGTCCAGGGAACAATTTTTGAACAAAAAACGCGTTTGGTAAATCTGTTCTGAAATATAAAAAAAAAATAGAAACACGTTTGGTAAGTTTGTATAATTTTTTTATTTCTTTTAATTTTTTAATATTTTTATTTTTATTTTCTATTTTCTTTCTTATTTTTCCTTTTTTCTTTTTTCTTTTTCCTTTTTCCTTTTTTCTACTTTTGGCCATGGCCGGCGACCGGCCGACGAGGGTCGGCGGCCTCGCCCAGCCACGGCGAGGCTCGCCGGCCCCCGGCAAGGCTCGGCGTCGCCGGCCGCTAGGCAAGCTCAGCCTCGCCAGATCTGGGCGAGATCGAGCTTACCCAACCAGGCGTGAGGTCGACCTCGTCGCACCGGCCGACGGTGACCCAGAGCCACACCGTCGTCTCCTTCCACTGCATCGGCGACCGCGCTCGACGCCTCCTCGCCGCCACCGCATCGGCGACCGCCCCTCCGCCTCACGCCCGATCGACGCATTTACAGGTCTCGAGCCTCTGTTCGCCACTGCCGCATCAGATCTCACCGCGCCGTGACCCACGACTTCGAGATCCGCTCGATTGTTGACCCCGCGCCGGCCCACGACTCGACCGGCCGTCCTCGTCGCTCCACTCCTAGACGTCCGCCGCTTGAGACCCCACGGCCGAGCCCCGCACCGTAGCCGCCACCGCCGCCCAGCGACCCGCGACCCAGCTCCGTCACCCGTTCGCAGGTGGAGACGCTCGCAGCGGCTGTCGGCGCCGGAGAGGATGACGGTGGAGAAGCCGGATGGTCTCGAGACAAAGGCAACTGTTGGCGCCGGAGAGTGGGAGGCGCCGGAGAAGACGACGGTGGAGACGCTTGCAGGAGGAGAGGCTCGTAGGAGAACTGTTCCCTTTTTGTTCCTTTTTTGTTTCTCAAATTTGTTTCAGAAATAAGAAACACAAATTTGTTGTTTCTTATTTCTGTTTCTTTTTTGTTCCTGGGAACAAAAGAACAAAAAAGGAATAGAAACGCACGCAAACGCATTTTTGTTCCTTTTTTGTTCCTAGGAACAAAAAAACATAAATTTCTGTTCCTAGGACCAGAAACACGGTGCAAACAAACGCACCCTTAATTTTTGGAAATCCGGGCGGCAGAACATATGGGAAGCTTCACCCTTGGCGATCTTGAGGTAATTAGATCTTCTCAACCCCAAAAACAACGGGTAGATTGGCTGGATGATCCTTTTGGAGATATGTCCAAGGGTCAGTTTGGACTAGGAGGAATACAAAAGGAGGTCTCGAAGCTAAAGAGATAGAATTTGCATTTTACGAGAATCGAAGCTTTTAATTCCAAAGTTTGAAAAGTGTTTTGTGATCTTATACATTTGCCTTCATTGAGCGATAACCTTTTAGAGGCTGAGAGTGTGAGGAGTTGTTCACACAAACTTGAGTGCTCGAAGCTCAAGACTTGTAATATTTGAACGATTTTTCTGATAGATTCCAACTAATAGGCTGTAATGTGGGAGAATGGACGTAAGCTTGCGAAAACTGAACCACTATCATCTTGAGTATGCAATTCTCTATCCTTTAATTTTTTATTTTTGTGATAGAATTGTGCACTGGTAAGATTTGACCACTTTATCAAAAATTGTCTCGTTGCAATATTTCTTTAAATTTTTTCATTTTCGCACAATCACCTATTCACCCCCTCTAGATGATAGATCAAGCCATAACAATTGGTATTAGAGCTCGATTATTCTATTTCAAAGTGCTTTATTATTTTTGAGTTAACGATCTTTTGATGGCTAGTAACATTGCACCGGGTTTGATGGAAGGTTAGAGTGATACAAGACCTCCAAACTTTGATGGAAAATATTACAATATTTGGAAGAACTAGATGAAAGCATTGAGTAGATCCAACGATCCCTTGAAGTGGGACATTGTTCTAAGGGGCATAAAACTTGAACTTTCATTGACCAAAGAAGAAGGCAAAAAACTAGAAACCTCAGTCCTATCTGATGCGTACATTGTCAAAAGAGAAGCACTGGATGCTAAAGCTATCTATTCGTTATATGCATGTTATCTCCATATGAATATAATTGAATTTCCTCTTGTGAATCAACAAGAGTAATTTGGGATAGATTGCAGTTGACATACGGAGGAATTGATTGTGTCAAGGAAACGAAGATAAACATTCTTCTCTAGCAATATGAAGCTTTCAAAATGAAACATGAAGAATCCATAACAGACATGTTCAGTAGATTTACTGACATTGTTAATGGATTGGTGTATCAAGGCTAACCTGTATCACACCCAATGAAGGTGAACAAGATTCTTTGACAATTGTCAAAGGAGTGGAACAACATAAAAACATCCATCTGAGAGACTCAAAGGATATCACCTCTTTTTGTGGATGAACTCGTGGGAACACTCCAATCCTGTGAAGAAGAACGTTTGAACGAGGAAGAAACCAGAGGTAAGAAAGTAATAGCTTTAACATCTAATCTTGACTCTAATGATTTAGATTCAGACGAAGATGACAAGAACGACGAAGAAATTTCCCTTATGGTGAAAAAGCTTCAAAAATGGCTAGAAAAGGAAGGAAATTTAAAGGAAAGAAACCCTTTGCAAAAGAGAAGCTTCAACGACAAATAGGAAAATAAAGATGTTATTTGCTTTGAATGCAAGAAGTGAGGACATATCAAACCAAATTGCCCTCTTTTGAAGAAAAGAAGGAACAACTATGAGAAGACAGAGAAAGCACTGAAGGCCGAAACGTGGAGTGACATTGAGTGCAGAGAAAGTGATGAAGAATACGCTAATATCTATCCTATGGCAAAATCTAATTCAGAAGAAGAATTTGAGGTAAGTAACTTTGATATTTCAATTGAAGTATCTAATTATATAGAAAAATTACTTATTGATTACAAGGCTATGCTTAGAAAATTCTCAAAGTTGAAGAAGGAAAATTCAAGATTGAGACAACACGATTCTTTCCAAAAAGAAAAGATTGAGTGTCTTGAAAAGGATTTTCTTCAAACAAAAGAAAATCATGATTTTGTCTTAAAAGAAAATGAGTCATTGAAAAAGGAGATTTTAGATGTTGCAAAAAGATTTTCAGATGGGTCGAAAACTTTGGAACATATTTTGTCCATCCAAATCCCATGTTATAATAAATCAAGACTTGGATGTAAAAACAAAAAGATTTTAGAAAATGATTTTCTGACCCACCAAGAAAGGAAAAGGCAAAAGCCTCTGAGAGTTTTCTTTGAAAATTATTTTAGAAAATAGTTTGTAAACCCGTTGGTAAGAACCTTCTTAAATGTTCAATCTGTGGCAGTCATGATCATTTTGAAAATGACTGTTCCAGAGGTTGGAAGTTGATTCAGAGAAACTTTCTAAGTATGGCCGATCCTTCTAACCAAAGAAGACCTAGACAGATATGGGTACCAAAGAAGACTTGAACTTGTCCTAATCTTTGCAGATACCAAAGAGAAAGAGAAACAAGTGGTACCTTGATAGTGGTTGTTCAAGACATATGACCGATGATTCGAGCAAGTTCGATGAACGCTCAAAATTCAATTGTGGAAGTGTTTTCTTTGGAGGAAACAACAAAGGAAAGATCATTGGCATAGGAATAGTTGAAATTGGAAACCTAACTATAAGAGATGTATCTCTTGTCAAAGGTCTGAACTATAATCTCATTGGTATCAGCTAGTTATGTAATGTCGGATACAAGATTTGCTTTCAAAAAGACAAATGCTCAGGCACAAGTAAAAATCTAAAGCAATCATTTACTGGAAGGAGACATAAGAATATCTATCTACTGGATATAACTACTGATGATGTTCAGTGTTTAATCTCCATAAAAAACAAATCAGATCTCTAGCATAGGAAGCTTGGACACAAAAGTGCCAAGCAAATATCAAAACTCTCAAAGAAATTGGTACGAGGATTACTAGATTTTAAGTTTGAAAGGTTTGAAGTTTGTTCAATCTATGCACTAGGTAAATAGGTCAGGAGTTCTTTCAAACCCTTTAATTATGTCAATACTAATAGAGCTTTGTAGCTTCTTTATATAGACATCTTCGGACCTACAAGAATGCAAAGTCTGGGAGGTAAAAGGTATTGTTTGGTAATAGTTGACAATTATATAAGGTATACATGGCTTTTCTTTCTTGCACATAAGCATTAACATTTTCTCATTTTTCAAAATTTGCCAAAAAGATTCAAAACCAAAAAAAGTTATTCTATTTCTTCCATCAAAACTGATCATGGGGGAGAGTTCTAAAATCAAAGTTTTCAAAATTTTTATGAAGAAAGCGGCTTTGAGCATTGATTTTCAACTCCTTATACACCTGGACAGAACAGTGTTGTAGAGAGGAAAAACAAATCCTTGCAAGAAATGGCAAGAACCCTTCTTATCGAAAGAAAAATTGCATCACACTTTTGGGCTGAAGCCGTTTCAACAGCATGTTACATCATAAATCGAGTTTTTATTAGACATTCTTTAGAAAAGATGCCCTATGAGCTCTTTAAAGGTAGAAAACCTTTCATTTCATATTTTCAAGTTTTTGGCTGTAGATGCTTTATTTTAAGAAATGCTAATGACTAGTCTAGTAAGTTTGATGAAAGATTATATGAAGGTATATTTTTAGGTTATTGAACTACCGACAAGGCTTTCAAAGTTTGCAATAAGAGATCTCGCACAATAGAGGAATCCATTAATGTGAAGTTCGATGAAAATTCTCAAATCCATGAAGACTTTGATCAAACTAGGTAATCCTCTAACGCAGTTAAAGCACAAGGAGAAATCAAGAATTCAAAACTAGAAGAATAGCATTAGCAACAAGAAAAGATAGATAAGTTGATAGTGAGAAACCCACAACGTTTGACGATAGATTCAATAGAAATTGGAAACACAAGTCAAGCCATCCAAAGGATTTGATCATCGGCGACATTGACACCGAGATTAGAACAAGATCATCTCTAAAAGACGCCGTTAGTACTTTGGCACTTATTTCAGAAATTGAACCAAAAAGTACTGAAGAAGCTCTATCAGATGAAAACTGGATTCAAGTAATGCTAGAAGAACTTTAACAATTCCACATAAATGAAGTGTGTGAATCGGTTTTCAGACCACATGACCGTCAAATGATAGGAACAAAATGGGTGTACAGGAACAAGCTTAATGATCAGGGAAAAATCACGAGGAGGGGTAAAGTACACTAGAAGTGCCAAAAGTTGTGTACGATGCTCACTTGGTGCCAAAAATTTATTTTGGATCACTTAAGTGCCAACAAATTTGAAAAATGATTATTTTAGTGTCAACGCTGATCAAATTGGCCAGAAATTTGATGTGACACTTTTTTATTAATTTTTGAAGCTGATGTGGTTCTTCGGAGAGTATAGTCAGCATTCAAACAACAAAACGATGCCGTTTGGCGTCTTTCCCCCAACTTAGAACCCTAAATCTCCAAATTGAGAGAGAGAGAGAGAGAGAGAGAGAGAGAGAGAGAGAAGGCATGTTATCTTCTTCCCTGATGAACAACACTAGCAGTGGCACCAGAAACGGCACTAGCAGCGGCACTAGCAATGGTACCAGTAGGAGCACCAGCAGTGCACCAGCAATGGCACCTTCAACCCCACTTCTTCCTCCTCCTCTGCCCTCGCCTCCTATTCTTCTTGCCACTTCTTGCTTGAGCAACAATCTCAGCCTCTCCTCGTCATGATATCCTGATTTTCTGATTCTGTTTTCAACTGAATGAGTCGGGTTTTTCATTGACACGCCTATAGTCTTTTTCTCTGAGTTGATCACTTACGAGATAATTAGTTTATCTAATGAAGCCGTTAAGGGATTTTAACGCAATAGACTTGAGAATTCGTTCAGAAATTAACTACTGGACCGTGCTAATCTGCAAGGGTCAATACAGCACCGTCAAAATCGATCAAAGGTCGGAGATAGGTCGGTTCGATAGAGGCATGTGATTAAAGTAGGGTGATTCCACCTAATTGCAAACTTCTCATCGAACGGCACTAAATTGATTTTTCTGTTGTTTCTGTACCCTGTGCCCGTATTTGAAACCTCGATATTTTCACGACAATCGAGAGTCGCCAATGAGTCGAAAATGTACAATGTGGCTAGAAAATAATCGACCACAGGTCAAATGCGCTAAAAATTCTTAAAAGCTACCCAGTAGGCTAGGTCACACTAAAATCGCGCCCAGTTGAAATTAATCACGAATTTGAACCCGATTTCAAAAATTGAAAGTGTTGTCATGTCATGATTCATTTTAGGAACGTTGACTCATCCTCCAAAGATTTTTCTACAAACCCGAGTTTTCGGCTAAATTCCAAAGTTGGACGTTTTTGGACCGGGAAAATTAGAGGGCCGTTTTTTAGCACACTTTTGGCTGTCAAGTTGGTTCAATTGATGAGGAAAAATCATGGGGTGGATGTGGATGCCTTGGCTGTAGGCACCAATTTGAGTCCAATTGAGTTAGAATTGAATGGAATTGGAGGGGAAATGTCACAAATTCGCAGGTCCAAGGGGGTGCAACATTTCAGCTTATTCCATGCTTGTTGGGGAAGATATGTGAAGGGAAAGAGGCTAAGGATGAGGCAGCAGCTGGTGGGGCAATTGTGATGAGTATTTGGATATTTTGAGATGACTTTTGAGGCCATTTGGGCCCCTCTCAAGTTGTAGCTCCTCCCTTCTCCTTCCTTGCTGTCCATCTTCCATTGTTGATGTCATTTGAGAGCTCTAAAGAGAAATAGCTAGCCAAGCCTTTGTAGCCCGTCAATCGCTCTTGCTGCCTGTGTGAGCGCTGCTGTGCCCTAGCAGAGCTATCGCTAGTCACTGCCGTCGTGCGCCAGCCCGCACACCCGCGAGCAACTGCCTACGTGCCCCTGTCCGCTCGAGCTACTGCCCAAGTCGACTGGCCACCGCCCCGCGCCTGCTCACCGTCGTCCAGCCACCATCCGCTGCCCTCAAGCCGCTGGAGCCATCGTCAGGAGCCGCTGTAGCCATCGCCATCCCATCTCGCCATTTCTGCGCCAACCAAGTCGCTCAAACAGCCTCCTTTAGCCTTGGACAGAAACCGAACCTCACAGCCCAGCTGTGTGCTTTGTAGGCTTTTCTAGGCCTGTTCGGATCTCCTTTGTAATAGTGCTAGTATGAACACCTAGAGGGGGCGTGAATAGGTGTAAAAACAAATTTTGCAAAATACAATGAAAACCCTTACTTTTAATCTGAGTCTGAATAATAACAGACTTTTGAAACTGAGTCTGAAGCGCATCAAACTTTGAGCGAGATCAGACTTTAACAGATAAATAAAGTTACGAACAAAATAAAGAGATTCAGGGAAGAGAATAAGAACACAATGTTTATAGTGGTTCGGCTTAGACCAAGCCTATGTCCACTCTTCCATACTAACAGCCTTCAATAAGAGATTACAACTTTAAGTACAAACACTTAGTAGTAGATCACACTATCTCACTAAGTCACTCTTTTGGTATTTCTCTCACGATCACAAACGTTTAAGCTCACTAAAGACAAGTGTATGATCGAAATTTCGCTCAGACTTTGGAATTATAAATTCTACGCTTTGTCTCTTACTTGCTCATCGGTCCTTCATCTCCTTAAATACTCGTCCACTTCCAAACTAGCGGCTGGACAGTATCTTGAGGATCATCTTCCAATATACCCATTGGACAGCTCTGTATCTAGAAGATTTGGTAGCCATTGAGTGACAAAGGTAGAATTCCAAATTGATTCCGATCACTCAGACAAATCGAAACTTGATTTCCATAAGTAAAGCTTTTTCGTATAGAAAGTTCTTGTCTTAAAGATCTAATTGTCAATCAATTAGATTGAGTCAATCAAATCAATTTTGATGTAGCATCCAAACCAGATCACTAACCGTTATACATTTGGGCTTGTGTTACGTTATGTTGAATCTAGATGTAAAGTCTAAGAGCAATAGACTTTACAATCTGAGTCTGAGCATATTCTGCTTCTGAACAGATTTAGCTTTAAGGTCTGGATACAGTCTGAATAAGTTCAGCTTCAGCATAGAGTCTGTCTTCTAGTTCTTCATTCACGTTTAGTCTGGAATTTGTCAGAGTAGGCAGACTTCTGATATAGAACAGACTTTGACACTAAAATCTGGTAGTCTTCGAACTTTGACACAGAAGTCAGGAAATCTTAATAATAGACTTTGATAATATCCTTTACATGTTCTATCATCTGCATAGTCTGTTACTCAACCATTAAATACGTTAGTAGCATTTGATTTATTTTGTCATCTTAAAAACATCATAAGGGATTTCCCTAACACTTTGGCGTCACTCCAAGCTTGCGTGTCGCTTGCTGTCGCGTCACCGTCGCCGTGGACTCACCAGCTCGTTAATTCAGTGAGTTTGCTCACTAAACCTTACTTAGGAGGTTAATGACGCTTAACAGGTGATTAGATTAAGTTAAGTGTGATTAATATAATTGTTAGCTTGTTTAGTTAAATTAGGTTAATTAGTTTAGTTAATTAGGTGGTTAGTGATAAGGCTAGTAAGAACACCTAGAGAAGGGTGAATTGGTGTTAAAAAGGTTTTTGCAAGACGTAACAAATTAATTTGTCTTTTGAGGATAATAGACCAAAGATGTAAAAAACTATAAACAATTATATAAGGTTATGAATTAAAGTAAAGAGTTTAGGGAAAGAGAATTGAAAGAAAAAGTTTATAGTGATTCGGTTTAGACCAAGCCTATGTCCACTCTCCTACACTAACAGCCCACTGGCTGGATTTCACTAAGAACCAAAATAGATTTTACAGTCTCACGTCCTTGATTCCACAGTATAGAAACTCTCCCACACTTCCTCAAGGTCTCACAAGTATTTTATCTCTCTTTTGAGTACAAATTAAGCTCAGCGATTGAAATAGCTAAGAACCAGGAGTTTCAGACTTTGGAATTTTTCTTTCACGCGCACACTAGAATAACTTGTGTGTCTTCCTTATATACTCCTCCATGCCTTTATAACCGTTGGCACATTTCAAAGGAGTTCTTTCAATCTACCTGTTGGACAGAATCAATTATGGAGATCTTGAGTTATTTAAGGAATGTGATGATAGCCCACCAATCCTGCTCACCTATACAATCAAGATCTAGGTTTTCATAAGTAGAACCTTCCAAGTATACTTCACTAATCAATAGATCTAATAATTCAAATTGATTTTAATACGAATAATTGATCACGAGATGCTATCTCCAGCCGTGAGATTTTCTTCAACCGCACGAACCAAATCCTTAAAGATATACTCGCATCTGGATAAGTCTTCTCTTAGTTGAATAAATCTTTTCTTCGTCAGTCTGGAAACTATCAGTGAGCGTAGACTTTAAATCTTGAGTCTAGAGGTCTTTAGACTTTGACAATAGAGTCTGCAAGTCTTTAGACTATACTGATGGAAACGCTTTGTCAACTTCAAAACAAATAATGAAGTTTTCTCCAACAATCTCCCCCTTCTTTATGGTGACAAAACTTTCCCTGCAAATTTGAACTCTTTTTGTCCTGCAAAAACAATACTTAAGCAAACCAAGATATCTGATAAAAGATAAGTTGATTAGGATATGGATAGTAATGATTTTGCAACCACAGAAAACATGTTAGTACTGTAAAACAACTATCCTTTCCATAAGGATATTGCAAGCATGTTAATCATTAACATGCCCTAAGTTACTGCAAGCATCAAAAGATCAAATGAAACAGTCCAAGGTCAAAAAGTCCAACCACAACCAAACAAAAGATAAGTCAAAAGTAAAGTAATCCAAAAGTCAAATCTGCATCAAACTTCTCTCACTTTTTGTCAACAGCAAAAAGTGGAGAACAAATATAAAGAGTTGTTTGAAAATAGAGAGAATCAAAGCTGCTTGGGTAGGCGAACAAGCTGAAATTCTCCCATGGAATTTACTGTCTTCTCAAGCTTCCCAATGGTCTCCTTTAATTGCTGGAAATCTTCACCCTTCACATGATCTTATACTTGAGTCTTCAGGGCATTTAACTGATCTTGCAAAGACATTGAAGTAGCCATGAAAGCGTTCTTGTGATCCTGCATCTCATACCCCATAGCATATTGCTGTTTCCTTACATCCAATAGAATCTCTAGCAGTATCGAAAAGTCTGCTAGTTGTTCTGTTGTAGCATTAGGTCCAGCCGAGTCGATTTTAAGAGTTTTGAGAATGGATGGAACTTTAGCAGATTGTCCACCATGACTATGAGTGGATGCTTCTGGATAATGAGAGGCATACACATCCTCTGGATCTGCTGCAAAATGACTCACATCACTAGTAAAGATAGGTGAAGAAATACCTTGTTGACCAACAGCTCCCCCTGTTTGGTTGCCTTTAGGTGGAGTAGAAAAGATTTATTCTTGTTCAAAGTTAGCTCAAAAGAGTCTTCTTGATTCTGGTCTCTCTCTTCTTCTCTTTCTTGTCCTCTTTCTCCTCTTCTTTCCTCTTCTTCTTCTTCTTCTTCTTCTCTTCACTCCTCTTCTTCCTCTTCTCTTTTTTCTTCCTCTGTCCTCCTCTGTTCTTCATCTTCCTTCTCTATCTTTTCTCTCTCTTTTTCTCCTTCTTTTGGCTCTTTTCTTGTCTCTTGAAAGCTGACAAAACTCTTCAAGTTTCTTCAGGCTGAAAGAGTCATTTCATCCTTATCATCTTCATCCTGCAAGATGAAAATTCTCTTCCTCTTTACTGGAGCATCCATGGGCTCCTTGCCTTTCCTTTTGACTGTAGTAGAGTCTTGTTTTGCTTTGACAGGAGATTTTTCATTCATGCGCTTTAACACCTTGTTAAGCTCTTTCAAACGCATCTTTGTGACCATATTAAATCCAATCACCATTGGAGAAATGTTTGTCAAACATAATGGTGCAGGGATGCGAATTTTAAAATGTCTAAAAAGGTGCGTGATAAGAGCAGAATAAGGGAGTTGTCCCTTATTTTTCACCACTGTCCTGTACATGTGAAACATGATGGTGTGAGGTAGAGAGAATTTGTAGCCAATATTGATAGCATGCATCAATTTCGCTTCAGACCGAGACACATCAGTCTTGGATGTCGATTTTGGACGGATGCAGTTAATCACGATTTTATGCAGCAAGATGTTGGAGGCATTTATCATTGAGTAGGAAATTTTGCCTTCAGCATCCCTGTCTTTCACCAATGACAGAGTAGCGTGAGCAACAAACACACTAATTGATTGGAAACTCGCTCTTTCCACCCCAATTAGGTCAGCCAAAGTGTCCATATCCACCAAAAACTCCTTATCCCTTGCATCCAAGAAAGATAAGTTCGAGTAGAAGTAAGCTGTGAGTTCTGGATAAGCAGCAGTAGATTCATAACAAAAGCACTCCAATTGTAGAAGAGCAAACTTCTCTCGCAGATTTACTTTCACCGAATCAAGAAAATCAAAATCAACACTCCTAGGGTTCATAACCCCTCTCTTCATTAAATTCAAATAAACCCTCTTGTGGTTCTTCGATTTGAATAAACTTGATCCATTACCAACAACATTTGCAGCCACTCCTGTTCTAGGCTAAAAATGGGTAAACATATGTTCATCATCGTCCTGTCCTTATGGCTGATTAAACGTGCCATAACGCGAGTCACTAGGAAAGTTAGCAAAAACTTTTTCAGCCGATCCTTTTTCTGCAATACCCATCTTCTTCATGTCGTGCAAAACAGAATTTTATTTTTGCAGCCTTTCTCTCTCAGTTCCTCATCTTTTCAAACTAGAATAAAGCTTGAAAGGAACCTTAGGAGTTAGCGTTCTTACAGGTTCAACTTCTTCTAAAATTTATTCTTCTAGTTGAGTCGGTGGAGGAGACTGACGCTGCTGAGAAGGTTGTTGCTGACTTGGTCGCTGTGGTGGAGAAGAATCTTCTTCCTCGGTCAAATAAAAAAGTGTACGACCCTCAGGCATGTGTCGTGGTCCCTTGGTTGTGATTCTCAAAGACTTTCTTGAAGACATTATTGCTTCAAGGGAGAAATTCACAGACTTGCTCGAAAAGGTGAAAAAAATTGGATTAAACAACAGTGAAAGTGAGAGCAAGTGGGAATTTGGTATTTTAGGGTTTGAGAGTGAAAACGAAGAAGATGGAATTCAACAGTATATAAAACAAGTGAAGCAAGGTAAATGAATTGTCATAAAGGAAAAAGTAAAAATGCCTTTTCGAAAAAGGATAACTGCCTTTTTGAAAATGAATAATTGCCTTTTTGAAAATGAATAAATGCTATAAATTCAAAATGTGGCACCCCGAACCCTCCTTAGGTCGCCACAGGCATCAAACGTTACACCTAATTACATCTCTTAGAAGAAGTGTTGTAAATCACGGACATTAAAAAAAAAAAAAAAACGGTCCCAACGCGACTCATTAGCGGAAGCAAAATAAAACATCGCCATCTCACCCTCCATCAACCATGATACAATTGCACACCACTAAACATCATAATAAAAGACAAACCCATGACACTTTATTTACATATTTTCAAGATGGGTTTCCTTGGGTCGGTACATCAAAAGAAAGGCCAGGACATGAAGCCACACTCGGCCTAAACCCCAAAAATAAACTCTCGACCACTACGACTAACATGAAAGATCCCCCATCTCTAGTGTCGTCTAACCATCCCAAAAAGTTTCAGCTCCTACTTCTCACGCACAGGCCCTCACACCCATCCCGATGCATCAGGCGGTGGCGGCGGCAACATCCCACGCATCACTCTGTCTCGGCGAATGTGGATAGATATGAACTCTTGGATAACAGGGCCCCCAGCCAAGCTCACATCATACATAACTAAAGAGCGCACTCGAATATACGTCAGTCCAGGAACAAAGGGACAGTCAAACTCCTCGCACTCGACTTCTACCTCGGAAGGTAGGCCGTAAAACACGCCCCACGTGAGGGAGCGACATCCTACTAATCTAAAATGTTGGTCCCCGAAGGGGTGAGTACAACCACTCAACAGGTAAAGGATCAAAAAGCCACTCAATACATCATGCCATGCAATCACCACAATCATAGCATCACATGTCATACAAGCATCCATGCACAACATACCATGGCATCATGCACATGTCATCATACCTCATATACCATCATCATCATATATACGTCACCATCATATCATACACTTACCATCATCATGTCACATATGGCATCATCCTTATCATGCATCCATGCATATGACATCATCATCATATCACATGTACGATCATCATTACCATGCATCCATGCATGTAACATCATCATCATATCACATGTACCATCATCATTACCATGCATCCATGCATGCAACATCGTCATCATGTCATGCATATATCATCATGCATGATTTAATTCCAATTTCATCTTGGACCGCCACATTTCTCATTAGGACCAATGTTTGCATCCCACATGTATCCAAGATGCAATTCAGACCATCCGACTCCCCCACTCTCCGGGCATCTCGTACCCCAACTAGCATCACGAGGACCCTCCGGCTTCCAGTCATTTAAGGCCACCGGGCAACCGGTCGCACCCTTCAAGTCAGGCATCTCGCACCCAATCTGGCATCGCGAGATATCCCTCGACATAATTACCATGCCGAGCTTCCGGCTCCCCCACTCTCGGGGCATCTCGATACCACTTGGTCTATCGAGGCCCTCCAGTATCTGGCCATTCATGACCACCGGGCAACCGGCTGTACCCTTCTAGCTAGGCATCCCGACACTCCCGGGACATCGTTGGCTCACACCTTCGACGGTCTTCTCAATTTATCTCAATTCTCATCTTCAATTATAGTTCAATTTTAACATGGCATGTGATGTGATGGCAATCAATATCATATTCATCATTGAATTCATACATGCATCTCAAATCATTATCATATATGCAGAAAGACACCATCATCCATAACAATGCAATTCATGGAGTCCATGCAATTTAAAATGGTCCATATTTCATGCCTTTTTACAAAATTCCAACATGTACCATTTTTAGAAAATATTTAAATTAAATATCCATATGCTTCTAAAAAATCATGAGATCAAGGCACGTGATAGACAAGACAATAAGATAGTAATTTCATGAAAACCACATGCCCAATAGAGTTCCACACAAGAAGATGTAATCCACACGATTTCAGCATGCAAATTCGGATAGAAACAGAATGTGCAGTTTTCGAAATAATTCGATTAAAATACCCGAACGACCTCCGAAAATTATGAAATTTTACTAGGTTATAGCTAAGACACTAAAGTAGATTTTTCATGAAGACTTCTAAGCCAGATTTGTTTTATATATTTTTCTATAGTCATACGAAGCTTCTGGTTCTCGCCCAGAAATGTCCAGTGAAGTCATCTCCGAAATATCGAGTTTTCACCCCTCTATTCTTCTTTGTTTCCTCTGAAATTTGGATATGTTTTACTTCAAGAGGTCTCATACAACTTTCATTAATAGATCTAAGTCAGATTTCCAAAGAATAGTCACCATATGGGTCCATGAAGTCTCGGGTGTCCTGTACCGTGTTTCCAGATTTACTGTCTTCAAAAGTAAGTCGATTCACTAGGCTACACTTGCTCATTTTACTTAAAATTTGAGTATGTTAGTATTTAGGATATTATCTACAAGTTTCATGAAGAAGTCGAAGAGAGATTCTTAGTAAAAATCGACATGCAACCACAAATCTACCAAAAGGTCAGCGAAATCGTTCCAGATCTAGTATCTTCGTAGGATGAGGGTTTGACCCCTTAAATCTCCATAATTTTGTCCCAAATTTAGTATGTTGTATTTTAAGATGTTGGATACAAATTTCATGATGGAATCAAGGTCAAAATAAAACTCGAAACATGCATGCAAGCTCTCACAAGATTCTGGTTCAGGCGGTTCATACGAAAACAGCAAGCATCTCCAAGAACAAACCTCATGCACTTCGATTTCTAGCTTCTCAACATCCAAGAACTCAACCACACATTCAAGACACACATGCAAGAGTGGAAATCAATCCCAACTTGCCTTAAAGACTGGACGAACAGCAGCAAAAGGAATGGCGTGCGGCGGCGACTCCTTCTCCCTCTCGGCCTCCCTCTCTCTCTCGGCGACTCCCTCTCTCTCGCAACTCACTCTCTCTCTCTCTCTCTCTCTCACTTGGCCGAATGACACCAACCGGCCACCCTCTCTCTCTCCTCTTCCTTTTATTCCCCCAAACCTCATCATTTGCAATGATGAGCTTGCTCTCCAATGGCCAATGCATGCCATCTTCCTTTGTGCCACTTGTCATGACACATGCAATGGGCTTTTGGGCTTGGGCTTAAATTGGATTGGGCTTGGAAGGAGTGGGCCGGCCACTCCTTCCCCTCCCCTTGGTCGACGGTCACCTCATGCGCCTCAATTGGGCCAGCCATTCGGCCCACCAAAGGCTCAAACCAATGGGCTTAAGGCCCAACCTAAATAAAATCCACAACTTCATTTTCAATTATTCATTTTTAGTTATTTCTTTTATGGATTTCAAATTTTAAATTTTACATGGCCAAGAATAAATCATTCTTATTAATTTATCTAATAATACTAATTTAAAAACTTATGAACACAAGCGCATATCACTTAGTCTTAAAAGGAGACTAATGGCTAAAGCATAAACCATAGGTAATTTCATTACCTAGTTATAGGCTTTAACACACCTTAGAGCTTGTCTTGTAATTTCAATCAATTAGTGATTAAAAAATAACCGTACCTTTTCAAGTCTTTAACCAAAAATTGAATTGCTAGTACCAAAATAACTTACAGTCGTAACTCTTGGTCTTCTGAGTCTGAACATCTTCAGACTTTATCTTTGAGTTTGAGCTCCTTTAGACTTTATCTCTAAATAAAATATGTGATGTTTAGTCTGGTGCGAATAGACTCAAATAGACTTTTCTCCAGTGGATTTGTGAATATGTCCACCAGTTGATTCTTTGAATCAATGAATTGAATCATTACTTCTCCATTTTAAGCATGATCTCTAATAAAGTGATGTCGAATCCCTATGTGCTTTGCTCTTGAATGAAGAATTAGATTTTTTGTGAGATTAATTGCGCTGGTGTTGTCACATTTGATATCGGTGCACGAGTCTTCAATTCCAAAGTCCCTCTGTTATTGTTGTGTTCATAAGATTTGAGAACAACAACTTCCAAGGGCCATATACTCTGCTTCTGCTGTTGAAAGAGCTATTGTACTTTGCCTTATTGAGAACCGTGATACTGTCATGTTTCCCAGCAATTGACAAGCACTGGAAGTACTCTTTTTATCAACTCTGCAACCTGCTAGATCTGCGTCTGAATATCGAAGGAAAGTAAAATCTCTTTCTTTGGGATACCACAGACCTAACTTTGAAGTAGTTGCAACGTATTTGATGATGCGTTTTGCAGCACTTAGATGAGATTCTTTGGGATCGGATTGAAATCTAGCACAAATGCAAACACTAATCAAAATATCAAGCCTAGAAGCAGTAAGATAAAGAAGTGATCCAATAATACTCCTGTAGAGCTTCTGGTTAACATTTTTTCCTTCTTCATCTTTGTCCAGCTTTGAAAAGCTTGACATTGGTATCTCAGTCTTTTTGCAATTTTCCAATCCGAACTTTTTAACGAGTTCTTTTACATATTTTTCTTGGTGAATGAAGATTCATTCCTTGAATTGTTTCACTTGTAATTCGAGAAAGAATGATAGTTCACACATCATGCTCATCTCAGATTTATCTTGGATAGACTTAGAAATCTTATTGCACAGGTTTTCGTTAGGTGATCCAAATATAATATCATCAACATAGATTTGAACAAATAGAAAAATTTTACCTTCTCTTTTAATAAACAAAGTAGTATCAAATTTTCCTTTGACAAAACAATTTTGAATTAAAAACTTACTTAACATGTCGTATGATACTTGAGGTGCTTGCTTTAATCCATATAGAGTATTTTTCAGTCTGAATACTGAGTCTGGTTTCTTTGGATCTTCTAATTCAGGAGGTTGTTTCATATAGACTTCTTCTTTGATAAATTCATCTAGAAATGCACTTTTGACGTCCATTTGGAATAACCTGAAATTTTTATAACAGATAAAAGCAAGTAATAATCTAATTGCTTTTAACCTTGCCACTGGTGCGTAGATCTCATCATAGTCTATCCCTTCTTCTTGCGTATATCATTTGACCATGAGTCTTGCTTTGTTCCTGATTACTTTTCCTTTCTTGTCCATCTTGTTCCTGAAAACCCATTTAGCTCCAATAATGGATTTACCTTTTGGTTTAGGAGTTAATTCCCATACATTGTTAATGCTGAATTGTCTGAGTTCTTCCTGCATTACTTCAACCCAGCTTTCATCAACTAAAGCTTCTTCTAAGCTTTTGGGTTCTATTTCAGAAATAAGTGACACAGCGCTAGACTTTTCTTGCTTTTTGGATTTTGTGCAAATCCCTTCATCAATATCACTGATGATGAGTTCTTTGGAATGACTAGACTTGTGCTTCCAATTGCTAGTCGGTCTGACAGTTTGGTGATCTTCTACTTCAGTTGATTCTTCAATTTCCGTTCGTTGATGATCTTCAGAAGTTTGAGCCACTTCAGGGGAGATAGACTTTGTAAGGTTTGGAGCTGGTTCAGATTCTTCAGGTTGAGTTTGAATCAGTTGATTCTGCAAGAAGTCTTGAAATTTGACATTCATAGATTCTTCCACAGACTGAGTCTTCTTGTTAAATACTCTGTAAACTTTGCTTGAAGTTGAATAGCCAAGGAAAATTCCTTCTTCTGATTTCTCTTCAAACTTACCAGTTAGATCATTTGTATTTTTCAAGACAAAACATTTGCAAGTAAACACATGAAAATAAAAAACAACTGGCTTCTTTCCTTTAAATAACTCATAGGGAGTTTTCTCTAGAATATGTCTTAAGAAAATTCTGTTAATAATATAGTAAGTTATAGAAACTGCTTCAGCCCAAAAACGATAAGAAATATTACTTTATATTAAAAGAGTTCTTGCCATTTCTTGCAAAGATTTATTCCTTCTTTCCACAACTCCATTCTATTCTGGAGTGTATGGAGAGGAGAAAACATGTTGAAAACCAGATTCATCACAGAAATTGGTAAAGTCTTGATTTTCAAACTCACCTCCATAGTTTGTCCGTATGCTTGAAATAGCATATCCTTTCTCATTCTGAACTTTCTTGGCAAACTTTGAAAAGTGAGAAAATGTTTTAGACTTACTTGCCAGAAAGTAAACCCAAGTAAATCGAGAATAATCATCCACGATTATTAGGCAATATCTTTTTCCACCAATGCTTTGAGTTCTGGTTGGTGCAAAGAGATCCATATGCAGAAGCTGCAAAATAAGATTAGTAGAAACTTGATTTATTGGTTTAAAAGAACTTCTAATTTGTTTTCCCAACACCCATTGTGTGCATAAGTTAGATTTTTGATACTTTAGGTTGGGTAGTTCATGAACAAGTTTCTCGAAAGAGATCTTGGCAATTTGCTTCATGTTGACATGGCCAAGCTTTCGATGCCAAAGATTCGCTTCTTCTTGAATTGATATTAGACATTGAGACATTTTTGGTTTTATATCCATAAGATAAATGTTCCCATGTCTTTGTCCAGTAAAAGATTGAGAAAGATCTTCACTTGTTCCCGAACATATTCCTTCTTGGAAATTGATTTTGAATCCAGTGTCGGACAGTTGGCTAATGCTGAGTAGATTATAATTTAGTCATTTACCAAGGAAACATTGTTGATTGTGAGACTTCCAATTTTTACAATTCTACACCCAACAATTATTCCTTTTGCTATTTCCACCAAAAAACTTGTCCACCATTTATTTGAATAAATTTTATAAAACAACTTGAACCTCTAGTCATATGTTTAGAACAGCCACTATCCAAATACCATTTAACCATTTTCTCATTAGTGACCTGCAATTAAAAAAGAGCCTCAAGCTTTCTTTGGTACCCACATTTTTTTGAGTTCAGTGGAGTTAGTGCAATATATAGTCTTTGCCTATTCCTTCTTAACAGGTCTCCAAACCATAGGACATTCTTTCTCAAAGTGTTCTGCTATTGCACTTTGAACATTTGATTCGGTCAATAGGTTTTACAAAGATTTTTTGAAAATGGTTTCTATAAAAAGTTTTTGTAGGTTTTTGTTTGATTCTTTCATTTACTTTTGGAAAATCGATTAGAGGAATAGTTTCTAAAGTCATTCCCAAACCTGATTTGTTAAAATAAGGTCTTTGTACCGAAAGAATCTTTTCTAACTTCTCGATCCTATTGAAAATCTTTTTGTGATATTTGAAATGTCTTTTTTCAAAAATGTATTTTCTTTTGAAAGAAAGTCTATATTTTCTTTTAAAACAACAAAACTCTTGTCTAAATTTTCAAACTTTTCTTTCCAAGAATTTTCCTGTTGCTTAAGTGTAGAATTCTCCATTTTTAGCTCGGAAATCTTTTTAAGAGAGGTTTTGAGACTAAGACAAAGTTCATCAATGTATTTGGAGACTTTAGTAGGAATTTTTAAATTGCTTACCTCGATTTCGCTGTCTGAGTCTGTATCTATCTCAGAGTCTGAGCTTGATTCTAATTTTGCCATTAGACATATATTGGCATAATCTTCATCACTTTCTTCGCATTCAGTATCACTTAATGTCTCTGCTTTGAGAGCATTTCTGTATTTCTCACCTTTTCCCTTCTTTTTCTTCAACAAAGGACAGTTGAGTCTAGTGTGTCCATTTTTCTTGCATTCAAAACATACCACAGCTTGGTTGCCTTCATCATTCTCAGTTGATTTGTTTTGAAACTTTTGAGTGCTTTGCTTCTTCCAATTGAATCTTATTCCTTTTTTGTTCAGTTTCCTAAACCTTCTTATCATAAGTGCTAGCTCTTCATCGTCCATATCATCTTTAGATTCTGTAACATTAGAATCATCGTTAGATTTTAAAGCAATTGACTTCTTACCTTTGGGATCTTCTACCTCGTTGATTTACTCTACTTCATAAGACTAAAGTGTGCTAACCAGTTCGTCTACAGAAAGCGGTATGATCCTTTGAGTTTCCCTTATTGAAGTCTTTATGTGATTCCAGTTTTTGGAAAGTCCACGCAGCAATTTATTAACCTTCATTGGTCCTGAGATTGGTTGTCCTTGATACTCTAGACCATTTACAATCTCTGTAAAATGACTAAACATGTCAGTGATAGATTCTCCCGGTTTCATCTTGAAAGCTTCATACTGTCCGAGTAGAATATTAATCCTAGTTTCTTTCACTCAATTAGTTTCTTTATAGGTGATGTGCATTCTATTCCAGACATTTTTGGTTGTTTCAAAAGAAGAAATTCTATTATACTCAGTAGGAGATAAAGCACAATATAAAGGATAAATTACTTTAGCATCAAGAGCTTGTCTCTTGGTTATTTCTTCTTGAGTCATCTTGCTAACGTCTGCAACTTCTTTTCCTCTTTCTGAAACTGATGCAGCTTTAGGAGTGATTCCTTTTTCTTCCACATCCCATTCCAAGGGATCTTTTGATCTTAGGAATGCCTTCATCTTATTTTTCCATATGCTGTATTCCTTACCATCAAAATAAGGAGGTCTGGTGTTGCTCTGGCCTTCAACCAAACCTGGAGCCAACATACTAGCCATAGATCTTTAACTCAAAAGTAAAAACACTTCAATTAAATGAGTACACAAGCTCTAATACCAATTGATAGGGCTAGTAAGAACACCTAGATGGGGTGAATAGGTGTTAGAAAGGTTTTTGCAAGACATAACAAATTAATTTGTCTTTTGAGGATAATAGACCGAAGATGTAAAAGACTATAAACAGTTATATAAGGGTACAAATTAAAGTAAAGAGTTTAAGGAAAGAGAATTGAAACGCAAAGTTTATAGTGGTTCGGTTTAGACCAAGCTTACGTCCACTCTTCGACACTAACAGCCCATTGGCTAGATTTCACTAAGAACCAAAAAGAGATTTTACAGTCTCACATCTTTGATTCCACAGTGTAGAAACTCTCCCACACTTCCTCAAGGTCTCACAAGTATTTTATCTCTCTTTTGAGTACAAATTAAGCTTAGCGATTGAAATAGCTAAGAACTAGGAGTTTCGGACTTTAGAAATTTTCTTTCACGCAGACACTAGAATAACCTGAGTGTCTTCCGTATATACTCCTCTGTGCCTTTATAACCGTTGGCACTTTCCAAAGGAGTTCTTCCAATTTACCCATTAGACGGAATCAACTAGGGAGATCTTGAGTTATTTAAGGAATGTGATGATAGCCCACAAATCCTGCTCGCTCATATAATCAGGATCTAGGTTTCCATAAGTAGAACCTTCCAAGTATACTTTACCAATCAATAGATCTAATTATTCAAATCGATTTCAATAAGAATAATTGATCATGAGATGCTATCTCCAACCATGAGATCTTCTTCAACCGTACGAACCAAATCCTTAAAGATATATGTGGCACCCCTCGACGGCCCCCGAACCGTTAGGGTTGCCACTGTTCGCTTACCTTTCTCTTACACTTGACCTGATAATGTAATACTCTGATATTAAGGAATTTCATTATAATTCATGAATCCCGGGGGTTTACATCTTTTAGATCAGTCCCTGCGCAACTTATATGGCATAAGCACATCCATTAACTCCCTTCCCTATATTCAGAAAACGATGTACACCAACTAAACATTTATACGTAAAAGCCAAACACTTTTATTTACTTAAACCAGATGGATATCATAGAGTACATATAGTTCATACATATCAAACATATCTCACCTTTCAATCATGCATAGTACATCAAAACAGCCATATATATATATAGGTCACCATGTCATGTGCATATACCACCAATGCACTTGTACATATAACATCATACAGTAATGCATACATGTCACCATACCATGTGCACATAGCACCATGCACTTATACATGTTACATCATACAGCCATGCATACATGTCACCATACCATGTGCACATACTACCATGCACTTATACATATTACATCATACAACCATGCATACATGTCACCACATGTCACCATACCATGTCCACATACCACCATGCACTTATACATGTTACATCATACAGCCATGCATACAAGTCTCCACACTATGCATGATTCAATTTCAGCTCTTGTTTTTCAATTGGATCGCCACATTTTTCTTTCCCGGGACCAGTAATTGCATCCCACATTTTATCGCTCGCACCCAACCTGGCATCACAAGGTATCCCCCAGCACACACCTCCGAGGCTTCCGGCACCCCCACATTCCGGGCATCTCAAAACTCTCGAGGACATCCGGCACACACACTCTGGGCATCCAGCACCCCCCATCCCGGGCATCTTGAAACTCCCAAGGCATTATCGGCTCACACCTCCGACAGTCTCATTATTTTCTCAAGTTATATCCACACATGTATCTCAATTTTCAACATGATATTCGATGCAATAATATCAAAGATCTCAACCAACCTTTCATGCCATATAACATACCATATGTCATCACATATGCAGCAAGATCAATCACTCAAAGTATTACATCACATGGATAATTTCATTCATTTTTCAAAACACATCAATGTTTCGGATAATCAGAATGCATTCCTCTAATTAAAACTCCAGAAAAAATTAGTAAATGACATTAATAAATTCTGAAAACTTGACACATTATATACGAGACCTAAAGGCAGATATTTCATGAAGAACACTACACCAAAAGATTCCCATATAATTCGGTATAGACCATGCATCACAACACTACTATTCTAACAGTTCAACTTGCACAGTTTTTGAAACATTTTTCGTTAAATAGGCAAATGAACTTCACAAATTACGAAATTTGAATATGTTGTAGGGAAGACATAAAGAGATATATTTCATGCAGAACACATTTCCTAAAGAACCTCATAAAAAATTATATGGTCCACACATTGCAACTTACAAAGTCCGAACACATCAGATTGCACCGTTTTAGAAACATTTCCGATTAAATACACAAATGACCTTAAAAAATTATGAAATTTTACTATATGATATCCAAGACCATAAGGTAAATACTTCATGAAGACATCGAAGTCAGATTCGTCCTACGTAATTAAATATAGGCGGTTAAAACTTCTGTTCCTAGTACTGAAATTTCCAGATCCAGTCTTTCCAAAGAATAACGATTTCACCCACTTATACTTGTTTTTTCTTTTTTCCCAAATTTTAGTATGTTATACTCCAAGTCATCCTTTACAACTTTCATTTAGAGGTCAAAGCCAAAATTCAACTAGAACATCACATGCAAGTCACTAGAACATCCAAGGTCGAGCTGTTTTTCTCAAGAACAGTACACTAGACTAGAGCACCACTTTTATAACTTCAATTTTTCACATTCTATACATCCGAAATTATTACGATTCGATTACACACACTAAGCACAGCATGCAAGAGTAGATCAAGGGATCCCACTTGCCTCTAGACCGAGCAACGGCGAGCACACGGCGGCGGCAGACAGCGATGCACGGGCCCTCCTCCTTCCTTTTTCCCTTCTTCCTTTCTTCCTTTCTTCCTTCTCTTTCTCTCCTCTCTCTCTCTCTCTCTCTCTCGGACGAACCCTCCTCTCTCTCTCCGTCTCCTGCCTTCATAAGAAACCCCCTTCCCCCTTTGTTTGTTCTTTTATTAATTAATTACCTCCATTTTGCATGTGGGAATTGAACAAAGGACAAGTGATCAAAGAGGAAGGACAAGTGTAGGTACAAGAAGGACAAGTGTTGGTGGTGAAAGGCATGCTCTCCCCCCCTCCCCTTTTGGTTTGTGCGACACCCTTGGGGTGTTTCTTGGGCCTGCTTGGGCCCGAAATCTTGGGCCCAAGAGTCCTTAAAATAAGGCCCTAATCCCTTTTATATAACTTAGCATTTTATTTTTATCAAATTTACTTAAATAACAAAAACTTAAATTGTCTTATACAACAAGTATATACACACATATATATACTCCAAATTCTTGCGGCCCGCTCAATATACTCAAGTTCTAATTCTCTAATTTTTTTTTTAGCGCATATAATTCATATGCAAGATCAAATCTCATCCTTTTGGTTCAAAGGATAAAATTGAAATACTATTCCAAATGAACAAATACAAATCGATGTCTATAAAATAAAAACAAAGTCATTGTTCAGTGATTGTCACCTATCCAAGGGTTGTCTAAAATTTTGGATGCCACAATTCTCCCCTCCTTAGAGAATTTCGTCCTTGAAATTGAATATTACTTAAATCTCATTAAACAAATGAGGGTACTTTTCCCCCCATCTCATTTTCACTCTCCCATGTGGCTTCCTCCACATTATGATGTCGCCATAATATATTAATCAAAGGAATCTTCTTAGTTCTAAGAACGTGCTCTCTTCGGCCTAGTATCTGCACAGGCTCTTCAATTTACCTCACTTTCTTGTCCACTTTGATGGCTTCATGATCGAGTATGTGACCAGGATCTGGCTGGTACTTTCTCAGCATTGACACATGAAACACATCATGTAAATTTCCCAGTTTTGGAGGTAGCGCCAAACAATAAGCTACATCTCCTATTCTTTCAAGTATCTCAAAAGGTCCAGCAAATCTAGGGCTCAGCTTACCCTTCATCCCAAATCGAGATATTCCTTTCATAGGGGATACTTTAAGGAACACATGATCTCCCACATCAAATTCTAAAGGTCTCCTACGCTTATCTGAGTAGTCTTTCTACCTACTCTGGGCTGTTTTAAGTCTTTTCCTAATAATTTCTACAGCCTTAGTGGTAATTTGTACCAACTCAGGTCCTGTCAATTTCCTTTCGCCTACATCACTCTAACAGACGAGAGTCCTACATTTTCTTCCATACAGTGCTTCATAGGGAGCCATGCCTACACTTTCTGAAAACTATTGCTATAAACAAATTCTACCCGGTATAATCTTTTCACCTCAACTCTCTTTAAAATCAATGATGCAAGCTCTTAACATGTCCTCAAATGCTTGGATCACTCTTTTCATTTGTCCATCCGTCTGTGGATGAAAAGCAGTACTAAATTGGGAACTTCGCCCTTAAGGCGGTTTGAAGAATTCGCCAAAGGTTGGAAGTAAATCTTGAGTCTTGATTCGACGTGATAATTATAGGAACCCCATGTAAGTGTACCACTTGGCTTACACATAAATCAGCAAATTTATCCATCGGATAATCTACGCGAACTACTAGGAAATGGGCAAACTTAGTCAAGCGATTTACTACCACCTAGATAGAGTCGTGGCCACTTGATGTCCTTGGTAATCCTTGCATGAAATCCATCATCACATGATCCCATTTCCATTCTGGTATATCTAACAGTTTCAATCTAACACACCATTTAGCCAAATTATTCCTATACCTTTGTCACCATCAATTCAAGCCTAGAACCATCAAAATCGACACCACCAATAACTCATTTGGTTCAGTCCAACAAAGACATTCACTACACTTTCACCACAACATAAATTCAAGCCTAAAATACAACACCATTCATTGGGTTCAAATATCGATAGTCCACCAAAGCTTATTCAATTCAAAGATTGACAATCCACCAAAATGAAACTTGTCTAGTTTCCATCGAGTATATCTCATGTCTCACCCTAAAGGATCATCACTTGGACTAATCATTCATCAAATCCACAACTTGAACTTTCACATTTTCACCTTGGAAAGACTATAACTACAATTGATCATATCCACTAATTCCACCAAACCTTTTCAAACTGAGATCATCACCAAAATTAAAAGTTGACCATCATCGATTAAACCTATTATTCCAACATATAAACCACAAATAATTTCATGTCTCATATGACCACTCAAACTCATGACTTCCAAGATCATTCTATACATACTAAATGCCTCCATGTAACGCATCAAGACTTCCAAAGAGATCCTCTAATAGGAAGTCATCACTTAGCTCAAATGATCATAACTTAATCCTCAAATTCATAACTTACTCTCCATAATTCACTTCTTAAGCCTTGCTTACAGCACTACGCTTAGATGCTACGCATGTTTTTCAGGTCCTTTAGAATATATCGGATATCATCAAATGAAAACAATCACAATCTGTTCCAAATAAGGCTTAAATATCCTATTCATTAAATCCATGAATGCAGCTAAGGCATTCGTCAATCCAAATAACATAACTAGGAACTCATAGTGTCCATAGCGAGTCCTAAATGCGGTCTTAGAAATGTCTTCTTTCTTAATCCTTAGTTGATGGTATCCTGTCCTCAAGTCAATTTTTTTATTTTATTTTATATAGAAAAGACTGAACTTCCTTGCAGTTGATCAAATAGGTCATCAATTCTAGGTAATGAGTACTTACTCTTAACAATTACATGATTCAATTGTCTATTATCAATGCACAAACGCATTGACCCATCCTTCTTTTTTCACAAACAAAAGTTCTACAAGCTTAACCGTGCTTCCGCTGCACCACTCTAATAAAATTACCACAGAAACACTGCCTTCTCGGTTCAGTTCATAGTTCGGTTCATTCTTGCCCCTCCTTTTGCCATCCTAGAAGCCTGCCAGGAGCCGCTCCTTGTTTAGGTCCTCTGACCTCGGCGTTCACTCCCCGCCCTCATCAGACCGGGTTGTTACAGGTACACCAGCTTTCGCCTAGTTCGAACCCAAACTACACATCCATTGGAGGGTCTCATTTCGATAGGGACTAACTTACAGAGATATTATCTGCTTTGGCCTATCCCATTCATAGCTTCACGGTTTTATCCTTAGCGCATGGGTAAGTACTATCTCAGGAGATCATCCATTCTAGTCCGTTACTTACGGAGCTAGTTCATTCTTACGATGAGGTCAAAGTTATACATAACTATCACTACCAAGTCCATCTCCAGATCTCGTTCCTTTAGGGTTATCTGACACATCTCACATGCTAACGTAGATAACAATATATCTTTCAGTGATGTGGATATACGAAGAGGCATATCTAAAGATTTGTTCCTATTTCTCACAATCATCTATATTTTTCAGACACAAATGAATGCGTGCCACTTATATCAAATAACGCATATACCTTCTTATCCATCTATCAAAATCATACCGGAAATAACATTTTCGGAAGCTTCTACTTCCTCTTGCGTGACCGCATACACCCTTCCTTGTGTTGGTGGCCTCTATGGATTCCTTGGTGGATTTGGTCCAGCAGTACGTTGTTGCACTTGTCGCACCGAGCTAGCATTCGGTTGCGACCCATCGTATGGACAATTTCTCTTAAAGTGTCCTATTTGCCCACATCCATTACACCTCAGTTGGCTATTACAAGATCCTAGCCCATGTTATCCACCACACCTTTGGCAATTATTATCCTGGTAGGGTGCTTTCCCAAAAGTCGGGCCACTCCAAGCTCTTCTAAAATTTCCAAAGTTACTCTTTTTCTTAGATTCCCAGGGCAGACCTTGTCCAGGATAAGGTCTCTTACCCCTTCGAACATCATTAAAGGTCATCTGCCTCTTAGATTCTAATTGCTCTTTCACTAACTCTTGCTCCACCAATTGTGCCCTCTCATAAATCTCATTATAATCCCTTATATTCAGAGGCACTAGTTGTTTTCTAATATCAGTCCTTAATCCTTTCAGGAATCTCTTAGCATTTTCCTCTCAATCCTTAACCAATCTAGGAGCATACCTAGACAGTTCAGAAAATTTTGTCTCATACTGATCCACTGTCAGCTCCATTTGTTCTAACTAAACAAATTCAGTGATTTTCTTATCCTTAGCACAATCAGAGAAATGCTTCCTATTGAAAGCTCTCACAAACTCTTCCCAATTCACATCAATACCTAGTGGAAAGTTTGTATCCTTCGAAGCTCTCCACCAAAACTTTGCATTTCCCTCCAACTGGTACTCTGCCAAAACTATTTTCTCAGCTTCACTGCAGTCCAACAACTGGAAAATTCGCTCCATTCATCAATCCAATACTCCGTCTCCTCAAGACTTCCTATTCCACTAAACTTAAGTGGTTTCAACTTCAGAAATTGTTCCACCAGTCCTTGAGGGCGACGTTCCATTCCAGGTTGTTGCTGCGCTTGCCTATCCATCAGATTTCCAATATTGGCCAATGCCTACAGGATGTCTTCCATTTGGGGTTCAGCCCTTGCAGCAAAGGCTTTAGCCCTCGATGGATGAGCACTTCCAGCTCGCACCATGACTTTCCTGCAGTTTTCCAAGCATTTGCCTCAAGAATAATTTGCAACCCGGTGTCACTAGTTAGATCATTAATTAAGGTTATTACTAAAGTCACATAAGAAGTGCTACTGACACACAAAAGCAATATCACACTAGTTACCAGGGATCTAAGAGTGAATACCCATCACCCGTTATTCAAAGTTACCCAACTATTCCAGTTAATATCCTATGGTGTGCATTGTCATCATATTCCTCACTTTCCAAATGAGGCTCCTTATCACTCCAACTATAACCATGGCTTTGATACCATAACAAATGTGGCACCCCTCGACGGCCCCCGAATCGTTAGGGTCACCACTGTTTGCTTACCTTTCTCTTGCACTTGACTTGATAATGTAATACTCTGATATCAAGGAATTTCATTATAACTCATGAATCCCGGGGGTTTACATCTTTTAGATCAGTCCCTGCGCAACTTATATGGCAGAAGCACATCCGTTAACTCCCTTCCCTATATTCAGAAAACGATGTACACCAACTAAACATTTATAGGTAAAAGCCAAACACTTTTATTTACTTAAACCAGATGGACATCATAGAGTACATATAGTTCATACATATCAAACATATCTCACCTTTCAGTCATGCATAGTACATCAAAACAGCCATATATATATATATATATATATAGGTCACCATGTCATGTGCATATACCACCAATGCACTTGTACATATAACATCATATAGTCATGCGTACATGTCACCATACCATGTGCACATAGCACCATGCACTTATACATGTTACATCATACAGCCATGCATACATGTCACCACACTATGCATGTTTCAATTTCAGCTCTTGTTTTTCAATTGGATTGCCACATTTTTCTTTCCCGGGACCAATAATTACATCCCACATTTTATCGTTCACACCCAACCTAGCATCGCGAGGAACCTCCGACACACACCTCCGGGCATCCGGCACCCCCACATTCTAGGCATCTCGTACCCCAACTGGCATCATGAGGTATCCCCCAACACACCTCCGAGGCTTCCGACACCCCCACATTCCACGCATCTCAAAACTCCCGAGGACATCCGGCACACACACTGGGCATCTGGCACCTCCCATCCCAGGCATCTCGAAACTCCCAAGGCATTTGTTGGAGAAATCTTTCCAGAATATTTTGAAGCTGACAAAACGTTTCTTTCAGTCTAGTTTGGATATCTGCAGATCGTCTAGTTTAAAGTTTGAAGACTTTCTGGTTACCAGACTCAAGATTCAAGACTCAAGATTCAAGACTTAAGACTCAAAACTCAAAACTATTCTCATTGACAGTCTTTCTGATCCAGTGACGAAGGAAATCCAGAGCCGAAGTATATGGTTGAGGGTTTAATCTTATCGTCTGGAGAAGATCTTTTTGGTTGGATAAATATAACGGATTCTTTTGTTCGTATCTAGATCAATTGAAGATCCGATGGTCGACGAAGTATTCTTGGAATGTTCTATTCTTGGAAACCAAGATCCTGATTGTATGGGCGAACAGGGCTATCGTCAGGTTCCTTTTATAGCTCGAATGATCTTCTTGATTGATTCCGTCCAATGGGTAGATTGGAGGAATTCCTTTGGAAAGTGCCAACAGGTATGATGGCATAAAGGAGTATAAAAAGGAAGACGTTCTAGTTGTTTAAGTACGTGATCGATAGAGAAATTCCAGAGTCTGAAGCACCTTGATTATTAGTCGATACAGTCTGAGCGAAATTGTATACACAGAGAGTGTCTATCCTTGGTGATACCTTGAGCGAGTGTGGTAGATCATCTACACCTAGAAATCAAGGAAGATCAACACTGTAACATCTCTTTGTTCATAGTGGAATCCAGCCAATTGGCTGTCAGTGCAGAAGAGTGGACGTAGGCTTGAATCAAGCCGAACCACTATAAACCGAGTGTTCATTTCTCTCTTTCCTTTACTTAGTCTTACATTGATTATTACTTATCGCAAATCCTTCAACTGTCTAAGTATTGCGCAATTATCAAGAAATTATCAAGAAAAATCTTTTATATACCTATTCACCCCCCTCTAGGTACTCGTACTAGCTATATCAGCATTATCGGCACACACCTCCGACAACTTTCATTTAGTGGTCAAAGCCAAAGTTCAACTAGATCATCACATGCAAGTCACTAGAACATCCAAGGTCGAGCTGTTTTTCTCAAGAACAGTACACTAGACTAGAGCGCCACTCTTATAACTTCAATTTTTCACATTCTATACATCCAAAATTATTACGATTCGATCACACACACTAAGCACAGCATGCAAGAGTTGATCAAGGGATCCCACTTGCCTCTAGACCGAGCAACGGCGAGCACACGGCGGCGACGGACGGCGATGCACGGCCCCTCCTCCTTCCTTTTTCCCTTCTTCATTTCTTCCTTTCTTCCTTCTCTTTCTCTCCTCTCTCTCTCTCTCTCGGACGAACCCTCCTCTCTCTCTCTCCCTCTCCTGCCTTCGTACGAAACCCCCTTCCCCCTTTGTTTGTTCTTTTATTAATTCATTACCTCCATTTTGCATGTGGGAAATTGAACAAAGGACAAGTGGTCAAAGAGGAAGGACAACTGTAGGTACAACAAGGACAAGTGTTGGTGGTGAAAGGCATGCTCTCCCCCCTCCCCTTTTGGTTCGTGCGACACCCTTGGGGTGTTTCTTGGGCCCAAGAGTCCTTAAAATAAGGCCCTAATCCCTTTTATATAACTTAGCATTTTATTTTTATCAAATTTACTTAAATAACAAAAACTTAAATTGTCTTATATATACAAGTATATACACACATATATATATATACTCCAAATTCTTGCGGCCCGCTCAATATCCTCAAGTTCTAATTCTCTAATTTTTTTTAACCATATAATTCATATGCAAGATCAAATCCCATCCTTTTGGTTCAAAGGATAAAATTGAAATACTATTCCAAATGAACAAATATAAATCAATGCCTATAAAAAAAAAAAAAGTCACTGTTCAATGATTGTCACCTATCTGAGGGTTGTCTAAAATTTTGAATGCCACAATATACTTGCATTTGGATAAGTCTTCTCTTCATCGGATAAATCTTTTTTTCGTCGGTCTGGAAACTATCAGTGAGGGTAAACTTTAAATCTTGAGTCTAGAGGTCTTTAGACTTTGATGATAGAGTCTGCAAGTCTTCAGACTAGACTGATGGAAACATATCAACTTCAAAACAAATAATGAAGTTTTCTCCAACAGTTAGAAATGGTAGTCAGTTAGTTTAATATGTGGCCTCGTGGTTAGAATGGTTAGAATAATTTAATTAGGCCAATATGTGGTTAGATTAACATTATTAGGCCTAAGTATATATTAATTGATTTAATGTGCATTTATTTAATTAATTTTATAATTAATTTAATTATTTAATATTTTTCGAAAATTATATCGAGATAGCCGGTGACCGGAATTTCGTGCTGATTGTAGTGGTGTGCTTAGTTTATGCAATTGAATGTTCATTTGTGCAAATTGAGTGATGATTGTGATTTTGAGTTATTACTTCAAAATTATGAAATTTTGGTATTTAATTAGAAAATACTGGGTGTCGCGTTTTGACACTGAAAATGATTTTTAAATACTATATCAAATAGTGGGATTTTAAAAGGAAATATATCAATTTTTAAAGTTTGATCTGACTGTGTACTCACACACAATTATTTTCATCAGGTGTTTTTAATACAAAGAAAATAGGCAAAGTGCATTATCTTAATTGAGACATTTGAGTGCAATGCACGGTGTCCTTGGCCGGAATTAGATGATCGTGTGATGGTTAAGAGAACCTATTCCCAATGTTTGTTAGGTGGACATTGCCCCTCTATGGGATGCTCTAGCAATGGATGTTGGATCGCGGTAGAGGCCGGACCGAAGCTCCTTCGGGAATGCAGTCCCTGATGTGTGTCGGGTGGACGTTTCCGTGCTCAAGGGATGAGGTGAAGCCTAGCTACGCCAAAGGACCGATGTGCATTGGGTAAAACTGCTTGTGCAGGTAGTAGTCAATTAGAACGCGTGATTGATTGAGATATACGCACCAGATTATGGGACAAAATTGTGTGGCACGAAATGTGACGTGTCATAACGATTTGGCCCTGTAATCAGGACCCCTGTGATTGATTAAGATTGAGTGAGACGTTCCAATTGATATGTGCATTTATTATATGCATCTGTGATATAAATTGTACTGACATGCAGAAAGGAACTGAGGCGAGGTGAGTTTTATGTGTTGTGTGGTTAGACTACCTCTAGACGTATTTTCTTCCTAGTCGAGGTTTAGGGGGTGAACTTGCTAAGACATTGTCTCACCCCGTCGTGGGCTTAATCTTTTCAGGTCCTTAGATGGCGGTCCCTCCAGTTCGTTTTGGACAGCCTCAGGGGGTTACTGAATGGTGTATAGATGTCTCTATCCCCAGGAATCACTAGAGCCATGAGCTTGTTGTAACCACTATTTGGGTCGATGAGGGCTTACCTCAGAGGGTGCCTCATCGATCTAGGGCATGGTTTCACCATGGGCTCAATGGGTATAGGGAAGGTCCCCTTCAGGGTTTTGATATCCCCGCTGTTGCGGTCAATGCCGCTCCAGGCGAGGGTGCAGCTGACCCTCCTGATGGGGTTGTGGAGGACCCGAAGCCCCCGGAGCTTGTGGAGGACCTGAAGCCCCAGGAGCCTGTGGAGGTGGAGTTCGAAGGATCAGTAAATGTGTTCGACTAGTAGGTCGTAGGACAACTTCTTTTCGAAAGCCGATCTTTTTGTATACAGACTAGTTTGTTTATGAAAATGTGGTTTTTAATGAAATTATGGTCCTGCTTTTCTATCACATATTTGTGTTGTCTGGGAATTTTTTTATTTGCTTCTGCATGTGCAATAAAATGAATGGGTTGGCGACGCGTCCTAGGACGTCGCAATTTTATCGATCATCGAGGGATGTACGCGCACTCGAGGTTTGGGGCGTGACACGTGCTCACCTGGTCAAGCAACTACAATGGTGGCTGAGCGATGGTGGCTGAGCGACGGCAGGCGAACGACAGTGGCCAAGCGGCGAAAGACAAAGAAACCATAATTTCAATCCCCATATGAGCTATATAGCATCATGTTTGTGAGGATATCCATATATGATGGCAATACTAGGGGTGAGCACGGTCTCAAGTAGAACCGAGAACCGAAGAACTGAATCGGAGGGTCTAGTGCGATTCCCGATTCTAAAGGGGCTAGGTCCGGTTCCCAGTTCCCTTTTTTTGGGAACCGGCGGTTCTTAGTTCCGACCCCTTTAGAACCGGTTAGGGTTCCTTAAAAGTTAAATCCCCAAGTCAACAATTCAGTCCTCCTCTCTCATTCTCTTATTCTGCCCCTTCATCGACGCCGCTCACCCTCAACGCCGCCGCCGGATGCTGCTCACCCTTAATGCCGCCATCGAATGCCGCTCGTCCCGTCGCTAGATGCCAGTTGCGCCCCGCTCACCCAGCCCTTTCCTCCCTTGACGATGTCAGCCCCCTCTCGCCCTGCAGCTTAGCTGTTGGACATCGCTTGCCCTTGACGCCGCTATTGGCTGCTGCTCATTCCCTCAGTGGACACCGCTTGCCACTCGCCCAATTGCCCCTGACGTCGCTCGCCGCTCACCCAGCCATCCCCGACACCTCTCGCCGCTCGCCTTTCGTGCCGGTAATCTCTGTCGCCCCCTCTCTCCGTCATTTTGCGAAGTGTCGCATAACTGAGCAAAGCCCTTTGCTGTCCTGCAAATTTCAGTTCTCCTTTAGTGTCATTTTTTCGCACGACCTGTGCATTTCGTTTGGAAGAGGAGTGTGACGGTGGGTATGTTCAGGGGAGCATTTACAGCATTCAATTAGGTCAAAAAGTTTGGGCAACGTAGAAATTGAAAGTGAGTTGAGACAATTCATTTGCTTATTAACAAAAAGTTGGCTTCTGTTGCAGTTCATGAGATGTTGTTGCTTTTCATTGATTTACTTTCTTGGAACCATTGTCTCATGGCGTATCTTGGCTCTGATCGGTAGTGTCTCAGTTCCCTTTTTTTATGTTATGTGATGAATGAGTTGGAAAATATCAAAAAGTCATTCTTGGTGATTTCATCTTTAGGATGCATTCCCTGTGTCATACAAATTTTGGGTTTGTTCTTTATTCCAGAGTTTCCTAGATGGCTGGTAAGTTGTTAGTGGAGTAGAGGCATAGGCATTAACATTTTAGTGGCAATCCACTTTGACACATAATCGAATTGGTGCAGATTGCCATTCTAAGTATATTCTAGTTGTGTAGAATCATAGAACTCAATGACAAAGCCAAGATTATGAACTTTTCGTTGTAAGAATAGCATAAAGTCATTCGCAGGTAAAAGTCCACCGAGAGAAGGAGTTTGAAGTAAAAAAATAACACTTTGATCGATTTTGCAAAATTGTAGTCTTTTAGTTGTCTCTTTGAGTTATTTGATTATGAAATTATTTGAAAATGTTTTGCTTTGTTTCTCTTTCTTGAATTGATATTTAGTTCTATTTTTTTGTAGCCATTTGGTTTATTATAATCGCATAACAACTTTTTTATGTGTTCTCTTATGCAGCCATCTGGTCAAGATCAATGTTATCAAGATTTTTTGGCATAGCACTTTTTGATGTTTGCTAGAATAAAGTCTTCTACTGGAACTATTGTTGCTGCTTCTGTAGCTACATCTGGGACAGGACACAACCTTCTCAAGGAATTCTTTTAGGCAAACAGAAACCCAAAGAAGAGACTCTTGATGTCTACGTGCATTGCTGATACATCAAGAAGCGTATATCTGAACAAGCTGAAATTATCCCCCCCTCCTCTGTATCTTTCTCAGTCGTGTAGATTCAAAGCTAATTATTATAATGATTTCCAGGTACATTGAGTTTGGGGGAGTAGTGCCTTATAGGCCAGCAGAGGATTTAACGTTCTCGGTCGCGAGGTTCATTCAGAACAGCGGTTCATTCATCAATTACTATATGGTAATCTTGACTTCCGTAGCATATATGGCTCTGTATCAATTACTTGATTTTGCCTTTCCGTAATGTTGCGAATTATAATCATTAGTTAACCTTCTTTTTTGTCTCCTTTTAAATGATTGCATACTTGCTTGTTCTTTGTATGGGTCTTGTTCGTTGTCTTTAGTATCACGGAGGAACCAACTTTGGCAGGACAGTTGGTGGTCCCTTCATTGCCACCAGCTATGATTACGATGCTCCTCTTGATGAATACAATATGTGACTTGGAATAGATTGTTCGTATCCTAGCGTGGGCAAGGCTAACTTTGCTCATGTGCCTCAATTTGTTTCACTTTGAGCATTCAATGGATCTAACAACTTTAAGACTGGAGTAATTCGTAACACCATCAGAAGTTTAACCGAGTGAAGGAAAATCTACATCTTGTTGCTTAAACATTAAACCTTTTTTAAACTAAGTCTAGAAGTAATTCATGACATCCTATCATGGCGATTACTAAGTCATCTTCCTGACATTAGAATTTGCATAAATGTTGCAGGTTTACTGAGGGAACCAAAGTGGAGTCACTTGAGAGATTTGCACAAAGCCATTAAGCAAAGTAAATGGGCTCTAGTTTCTGCTGATCCAGCAGTGCAGTCACTTGGAAGTAATCAAGAGGTTTGGTTTCTCAAGCCCTCTTAAAATGAATATGCATGAAGACACTCTCACAGCCTTGTGCATTGTTAATTAAACTTTTACCTATCAAATTCTATCTTTCTTAGGCTCACGTGTTCAAAGCTGGAAGCAGATGCGTGGCCTTCCTAGCAAACCACGACACGAAGTATTCTGTCAGAGTCAATATTGGAAACGGGCAATATAACTTGCTGACTTGGTCCATCAGCATTCTTCCAGACTGCAAAACTGCTGTTTACAACACTGCAATGGTAAGGCACATACTGTTTGGTGTCTCTTTGTGGAAGCTTTTTAATAAGTTTTGTCACAAATTTCCAAAGTAGGCCGATGATAAGTTGGCTGATTTTAGAGGATGCCTTGATATTATTCCATAGAAATGCTTTGAACTTGAGATTAGTGTTTTTGAATGTCAAATTTTTGTTAGTGCTTTTGCTGGACCTTGTTGTTTTGCCATTGCTGTTTTGCCATCGACAATGCTGTTGCTGTCGGACTTTGATGATGAGCAGCTCGCATGTCGACGAGCTGCCATGGAAAAAAGTCCCACGTGTCGCTGTTCAGTTTTATTTGTTTTGTACTCTCTCTCATAAGTGACAAGCTTGTTTATTACTGTTGCGTTCATTTTCGTTTTGTTTAACTAAAAATGAAAAAAAAAAAGGACCTGTTGGACCTTGGAACCGACCTTGGAACCTGTGACAATGTAGGTTCTAAGTTCCAAATTCTAATGGGTAGGTTCCAGGTTCCACAAAATGAGGAACCTATACCCGAGGCTAGGTTCTAGGTTCTAGGTGGAACTTGGAACTGCTCACCCCTAGGCAAAATGACGTCATTTCTTAAGGAGGATGGAAAACAATGTTGTTTAAAAGCCACTGCAACTTTTTTTTTTTAAATATAAAAGCCACGTAATTAATTTGGCTGGAATCTCTCTCTGGTGGCACCAAAGTGATCGTTTTTTCTCCAATTTGGCACTTAAGTGATCCAATGGAAACTTTTGGCACTAAAGTGAGCACCGTACACAACTTTTGGCACTTCTAGTGTACTTTTCCCGTCACGAAGAATAAAACAAGATTGGTTGCCAAAGGCTACTCCAAGAAGAAGGAATCAACTACGATGAAACTTGTGCGCTAGTAGCAAGGTTAGAAGCGATTGGACTTTTACTCGCTTACGTGTGTTTTCCTGATTTTAAACTTTTCTAGATGGATGTGAAGAGCGCTTTCTTGAATGAATTCATCAAGGAAAAAGTGTTTGTAGAACAACCTCCAAGTTTTTAAGACCATGAAAGCTTGATCACGTCTACAAGCTTAAGAAGGCTCTATATGGTCTAAAACAAGCCCCTTGTGCCTAGTATGAAAGGTTAACAACTTTCCTCATTCATAATGGTTTCGAGAAAGATAATGTTGACACTATTTTATTTATTCGGAGAGAAGATAGGGAAATTTATTAGTGCAAATTTATTTTGGTGACATTATATTTGGACCTCCTAATGAGAATCTCTACAAGAATTTTGCTAGGTTGATGCAAGATGAGTTTGAGATGAGCATAATCGAAAAATTAATTTTTTTTTCTTTGGATTGCAAATCAAGCAATGGAAGAAAACCTTTTTTTTCCAAGAAATCTATGCCAACGAGCTTATGAAGAAATTTCACATGGAAAATTTGAAGAAAATAGAAACTCCCATGTCTTCCTCATTAAAGCTCGACAAAGATGAAAATGGTAAAAATGTTGATCAAAAGCTTTACAGAGCATGATTGGCTCTCTGCTTTATCTCACCGCTTCAAGACCTGATATATTTTTTAGTGTATGCATGTGCGCTAGATTTTAATAAGACCCTAGGGAGTCTCATCTTTCTGCAGTAAAAAAAATTATTAAGTACATTAACACTTACTCTTCTCTAGGACTCTGGTATCCTAAGAGATTAGAGTTTGTTATTTAGGTATTTCGATACTGATTTTGCAAGATGTAAGATTGATAGGAAAATCTCGTCTAGAACATGTTAGTTGTTGGGCAACATGCTTGTAGCTTGGTTCTCCAAAAAGCAATCAATGGTAGTCTTATCATTTGTTGAAGCTGGGTACGTTGCTTTGGGCAACCGCTGCACTCAAATTCTCTAGATGAAGTAGCAATTGAAGGACTATGGAGTAGTGAACTCTAATATAATGATCGGATGCGACAATACAAGTGTCATGAATCTGACAAAAAATCCAATCTTACATTCTAGGGCCAATCACACAAAAATCAAGCACAATTTCATACACGATCATGTCAATAACGGTGAAGTAAACATTCAATTTGTTGATTTTCAAAATTAGTTGGCTGACATTTTTATAAAACCTTTTGACAAAATGGCTTTTGACTTTATTCGAGAAAAACTTGGTGTTATTAATCCATTTGCTTCAAGTGCCTAAAGATAGGGTACAATAGAAAATGATGAGTAGATCTGCTATTATATTTTCAAATTTTGGTGGTAAGAATATTTTAGGTATAATTTCTTCCTTAAATAAATTTATTGTCATATATTTTTATCTATATCGGAAATTGTTTATTTTATTTTTTTCTAAAACTTTTTGATATTTTTTCTCTAATTTTCCCTTAAAAGTTGGATCTCTTTTAAACCCTTTCAATATTGATGCTTGATATTCCATAAAAACTTCTCTTTTTCTTCTTCACTCTTCTAGACATTCCCGAGCTCACTCTCTACAAAACACTTCCCACATCCTCTTCTCTATTACATAAAGATCAAAACTTTTCTTTACTTTAGGAACCATGACACCAAAAATTGCCTGAACGTCGAAGCCTAGACCTTTTGGTTCACATTGATCAAATTGCATAGCGGGCTTGCAATCTAGAGTAAGAGGAAGCCCTGAATTTTTTGATCTGTCTGACTCTTCTGATAGCATTGAAGATACATAAACTTCTTCAGAATTTTAGTTAAGATTGACGATTGGAACCCTCAAGGCATTAGGAGATAGTGAGGATGTAATTTCTCGGTTGTTGGCTAAGTATGGTTTCGATAATGAAGAGGCATTATAGTTAATGTTTGTTAATCCCCTCAGAAGCATGCCTTTCACTAGTGTTGGTGATTTGAGTGCAACTAGATCAAAGAAAGTGAAGGAAAAGTATTTGAAACATCTGTCAGTAAGAAAATAATTGAGGATGATAGGCGAAGGGGTGATAATGATGAAAATCTGGATGCCAGTTTTAAAAGGAAAGTTATTGCATTTATGATTGATGTAAATCGTGTAGATAAACTAATTGAGCATCAACGACATTTCAAATCTCTGATGAATAGAGGAGTAATTAAACAGAGGATTGTGGATTTCGATTTTTTCGAGTTTACTAGTATTCATCTTAAGTAATTTTTTGATGATCGACTTCTGACTGATCTCTGTGTTACTGAATATCCTACATTCCCTGCCCTAATTGCATATTTCTATTCAACACTATCATTTTACTTAGTTAATCCTATTGATTTTACAGTGTTTGATAAGCCATATTTGATTCAAGCATGGGATTTGGCAAAGATTTTATGAGTTAGGTATTTTGAATTTGAAGCCATAGATGTTGCCTATAGACAACTCTAGAATTCCTAGTTTAAGCAAAGATGATAAGTCCCATGTGTCCCATAAGTTGTTTCCTTTGAGACCAATTATTCTTTATAAAATTATTATCAACTACTTGAGATCGAAAGGCTCTTCTACAACTGATATTTCTTGGTATGAAGTCTAGTTGATGTAGGCCATCTTGAATGGTCGCTCATTTTCCATTGCTCATCTTATTATACTGCATATGTATAGAACAATTCTGAAGAACAAGGGGCAATTGCCCTATGGATCTCTAATCATGAAGATTTTTCATGGATTGAACATTGAGATTCCAAGGAAATTGAGCAAGGTTCAACTGCCTCCACTGAAGATAGATGAGCAAATGATGCGAAAAATGAGTTTTAGTCACACTACTGAAGGTTGGAAAAACACAAAAAGGTAGATTATTAAAAGTAAGTGCAAATTAAGTGGTGCTCGACCCTATTGATAGACCCTACCAAGAGAAGACAAATTGCTGAGCAGAAACAAAGCACTCGAGCCTTCTCATAAAGGCTTAATGAAGAAATGTTGGAAGAATTTGAAGAGGATACAATTAATTTGGATGACATTATTGATGCCTATTAACCTGACACTGATGATGATATTAGTGATGAGAATGAAGCCGAAGAAGAAATAGGAACAGGGTCAGTCACTGATCAAGCAAAGGAAGTCATTGCTGAACAATAACATCAAAAGGATGTTGAAGATCAACTCAGAACAATAGATGATCAGGCAAGTATGGTGGATGTTGATCTAACTAATGATTAAGAGAGTGCTAATATTGGCGTTGAGCATTAGGAGCCTACCAGGGATTAGGACATTACTGAGCATCAAAGAACTTGCTCAGGATCAAACCATTGCTGGTGAGCAAGGTTTAGTATAAAATGTAGGCACTCCTGAAGTTGACTCTTCCCAAGTGGAAGCACCCATTCAGGGGGAGCCTCATAATACAAAAGATCTTATGGAACCTCTGCTTGAAAACTTTCTCATGGAATCCGATCATGTGGAAGATCCTAATGATGTCGATCAAGAAGCTATTGTTGATATAGGAGCCACTGATAGTGCTGATGTTGTTCAAGAGGGTCCAGAAATACTTGACAAAATGATTGGAGTTCTTTCTAATCTTCTAGTTACTCAGGAAGTTCATGCGAATACTCCTCTAGCTCAAGAACTTAATGTGGAAGATGCCCTTGCAGTTGAACTAACTTCCATCCCTACTGGGACTCCTAGCATTATTGGTGAGTAAATTGCTGATCTAGCTCATTCTTCTGACCTAGTTGTGCAAGATAAAAAGAAAGGAGTTGCAAGTGTTGAGGGGGAGTCTGAAGCTGCTAGACAAAGGCAGGAGGACATCGATATGGTGCTGAAACTTGGTTTAGAAACTAACCCTCAAGAATTTTTGTCATTGGTAGCACTGAAGACAGATTGTTTCTGCAGACTCTACTTCAAATGATAAAGCATAAGGATAGCATGGAGAGAGAAATGAAGAACTTAAATGTCTTCCTTCGAATTCAGGATGAAGCACTGGACACTAGAATAACAAACATGGAGCGTACTTTAGAAAATATGCAGTACCATGTTCTTATTCAACTACCTCTAGACCACAGAGTTCCATCTCTTACTCCAATTCCATTTCCAGCTCTCATTCCTGACCTTGACCCAAACCAACCATCCTTCTCCAAATAATGTTCTATGATTGCATTATTTCTCAAAGTTAGGATTGTTTTATCATTTGGTTTGTACTGATTGTGGATTGTCTTTTGTTAAACTAACTTTCATACTTTGGTTTGCTTATAATATTGTGCTTTATCTAGTATCTTTTTGAGTGTTAACAAAAAGGGGGAGAAGGTGGACCGGCATAACTCTAATTGCAAACTATACTGCAATAACACTTACTCTACAGGGTCTCTAAAGATTCTACGCATCGCAAAAGCTAAGGGGATTTGTTAAATTGTTCTTATCCCTTATTTTTAAATTTAGAGCATTAGCTATAAGAGTTTTGCTAAAATTCTTTCAATGCAAATAATTTTATAGTTTGTCTCGTGCCTTATTTCAAAATTGGCTTTATTCAAGAGCTATTTAAATTACACATTTTTTTTTTAAAATTTTTGCTTGTGCAATTTTTGTTATCATAAAAAGGGGGGAGATTGTTGAGAAAACATTTTCTAAGTGGTTTCAATGATTGACAAAACTTAGAGATTTTGTTTCTGATAAAAAGTATTTTTAGATAGAAAGTTTGATGGAATAGGATCAGACGATATCAATCAGAATCAGAGTCATGGTTTGTTTTTCCTTCCTTACATACTTTGTCAAATGGCTAGGAAGGAGTCAAATACACTCATGTAATGGCTAGTGGTGATTGGTTGGATTCCTTGCCATTTTTATGAGAAGTTTCAAAAGGAAAGTCTTCCTAATATCTATTGAAGATTCAAGATTCCTGGAATTTCTTATTAGAGGTGAAATATTCTTTCCATTTGTAAACACTCAATTTTTGGAAACTTGAACAACTATATGGGCGGTAGAACATATGGGAAGCTTCACCCTCGGTGATCTTGAGGCAATTGAATCTTCTCAACCAGATCTAGGACTAACATGTAGATTGACTGGATGATCATTCTGGAGATATGTCCAACGGTTAGCTTGGACTAGGAGGAATATAAGAGGAGGTCTCGAAACTGAAGAGATATAATTCGCATTTTACGAGAACTAAACTTTTTAATTCCAAAGTCTGAAAAGCGTTTTGTGATCTTACATGTTTGCCTTCACTAAACAATATTGTGTAAACCTTTTAGAGGCTGAGAATATGAGGAGTTCTTCACACAAGCTCGAGTGCTCAAAGCTCAAGACTTGTAACCTTTGATTGGTTTTTCTGGTAGATTCTAGCCAATAGGTTATAGCGCGGGAGAGTGAACGTAGGCTTGCAAAAGCCGAACCACTATAATCTTGAGTGTGCAATTCTCTATCTCTTACTCTTTTATTTTTGTGATCTGACCACTTCATTTGAATTTGTCTAGTTGCAATATTTATTTAAATTCTTTCATTTTTGCATAGTCGCCTATTCACCTCCCTCTAGGTGATAGATCTAGCCATAACAAGCACTATCAAGACGGGTGATTTCTTGGAAAGGTGAACCTTTAAGCCAGATGACAAAATGGTGATGTTCGATATGGAATGGTTCAAAGTGGATATATTGAGTGAATTAATTCAAGGATGTCATAGAAGCTACTAGATTTAGTTAGTCAATCCACCCATTAAGAACATTTTTTACTCTGAGAAATGTAATTGATTTAGTGGGGCTACTAGAGATGGTCCACATCTGACGCTGTAAGGCCAGTTTGGGGATGCCTTCCTCAGGCCATTTTAAATTCTTTGTGCATTGGATACAAGTTCTCTTCGTCTAAATTTTCTTTCTTTGGATTAATGTCTAGCCCCAGTTGCCCGATTCCATGAATCTCCGTTGCAGAACCGTAAATGCAGCTTCTTCCTAAGTCAAGGCATATGTCAACAAATCGAAAATAAGATCAAAACTACTGCGATCTCACTTCACCAGGCATACGGTGTGGTTTTGGGTCATGTTGCATCAACTTTGGACACAAGACCATCGCCATGCAAAGAGGGAAAGAAAATACGGGCCTGACCACTGGTGGGCTTCAACTCATCCTATGTTCAAGCTGATAGATTCCCACGGAGCAGAGCTAGCGACTAGTGGTGAGCCGTGACAAATTACTGGTAGATACGTTGTTGATATGCTAACCTTTCGGAATTACTTCAACCATTGATCTAGACTTGGAATAAATGAGTCGCGACAAACTACCGGTAGATAAAATGTTGATATGCTAACCTTTTGGAATTACTTCAAGCATTGACCAAACTTGGTTCGAGCGGAAATACCATTCATTTACAACGACTAAGTTACAATTATTTAATTTTTTAGAAACTGAAAAAAAAATTGTTAGGTTTTTTTCCAAGATTTGTTTTCACTTTGAACTGCCTTCAATAATTACTACCAAAATCACTTATACTAAAAGCAAAAGTAAACCAATTCATCATTTTGTCCTTCTATGACCAAAAAAGAAGAAGAAGAGTCTTTTGTATCTAGGAGTTTCGTTTTCGTAATTCCATATAAGATAAGTGGTGAATTAATGATTCCTCAATTTTTTAATCTATACTTGCTATTCTTTAATGCAATTGCAAAATTATTTTCTCATATAACATATGAAACTTTTTCGGTATGATAATATTGTTTTCACGCATGAAGTTCAATGCGTTTTCTACAAGGAAGTTTGACATGTTATTATAAACTTATCACGTGAATAAATTCCTAATAAAGTAATGCCTTTTGAACTTTTTATACTTAATTGCTTATTAATAAAGCTAATTTGTAACAATTTTAAACAGTTTTTAATCATCTAGATATTTCTAGGGGAATATTTTTCTTCTGAGTTATCTTATTTTCTATAGTTTTCATGAAGGCGGTCCCATCTTTCTTTTTAATTATGTTTCCTTACTTCTTGGGAGACGACTTTACTCAACGACCCCTCCCTCCCGGCAAGGGCAAAAGGATTTGGGCTTGACGATACAGAATCTGAGAAGGATGGTTACTGATACCACAGACTCAGATTTAACTCTCCCGTAAGCAGTGGCCCCGGACAACCAACTGGAATAATTCATAGTTTTTTGTCTGATTCATTAAAGTAGTGGCCTAGTGATCTCCGAAAGCAGATTCCTTCGCTGATTGCTAGGTACTCCTCGGTCTGGGTCTTCATCTGAATCGACGTCTGGTTGCCACGTATCTCCAGACCAGGTTTGCCATAATTTCATGGGTCCGATGAAAAGTTCATCGATTTTGACAAGTTCTGTCCATATTCTGTAAAAGGTTGATGAATCACATCTATGGTTCCTAAAAGTCTATTCATTCTAACTAATTTTGTCCTTCGATCCAGAAAACTAATTTTGTCCGTATTCTTTAAAACTTGATATATGACATCTCTAATAACATGATGCAAGAGTAATGTCATGATATCTCAAGAGCGTACCACATGACAGATTCATCTTAAGTGATATTTGACTGTTTGAAAGAGATTCACATGTGAGTCACGTTGATGCAAATTTCAAAAGACTTTTCTTGTTTTTTTTTTTTTTTTAAGAAGTTTTCTAACTAATCTCATTTCTTCATTTAATTCTTAGAATATTATTGATGAGTGTTATAGGACACTTATTAAGACAACAAAGAAGCTTTGTGGGTTTTATATAATGCAATGAACATTTTCCTTTATATGTAGTCACACTAGTATGACCTTTATTTATTACTGGAAATAGAGCAAACGTTTTGCATGTAAAAATGAATGTAATAAGTTATGTCGAAAATATATCTTGAGAATATATGGTTGTAGAGTTGGTCATTTAGAAAAATGTACATAAACTTTTGTAGAAGTAAGAAGGATTTTACTTACCAAAGATAACAAATATATAGATATAAATGCAAGAATTATCTATATACAAGAATTATGATGTGCTAGAGACTTAATTTACTGGTTAAAATTTTAGCCCCTATCTATTATTGTCCTATCGTGACTTTCTTAGTATAATTTGGGGGTTTTCCTCCGGAATTAATAGTAGAGGTACAAGAAATTTCTCTTGGGCTTTTATAATCATATAGAGAGATTTAAGACCGCAAGCATATGTGTGTTCAAATTTTTTTTTGAATGTGCGTGGGCGGAGAGAAAAATTATCTAATTATATGAATGGGTTTGCAAAAGATGTCTGAATAGTCGTATATTTATGATATTACGTAATGTTTTCTTAATTAATAAATTTGCAATTTTATTCCATTTTATGATACTATAGTCTATGGTGTCATAATAAATCTTTCCAAACGATATTGATAATTTGGCCACGCCACACCTGTCCATGTTTTGGATGATGTGAAAAGTTTGTCTAGCCGGGTTCATGGATTCGAACTTGCATTTGAAGATTATTTGCCTTCCGTCGAGGGTCTATTCTTCAATTAAACGATATTGAGTCGTGACAAACTACCGGTAGATACGTTGTTGATATGCTAACCTTTCGGAATTACTTCAAGCATTGATCTAGACTTGGAATAATTGAGTCACGACAAACTACCGGTAGATACGATGTTGATATGCTAACCTTTTGGAATTACTTCAAGCATTGACCTAGACTTGAGTCACAAGAGACCAAAGCTGGTATGATGTTGATGTGAAATAGATATAGCACATGATAGCATTTACTCTTGAAGGTGCCATAGGATGGATTGATTCTAAGCCACATTCGCCTTTTTTAGAGAGATTTACACGTGAGTCACGTTGATGCAGATCTCAAAGACTTGTCATGTGCTTTCAAGAATTTTTGTAACTAACCTCATTTCTTCATTTAGTTCCTAGAATTTTATTGATTAGTGCTCTAGGACACTTATGAAGAAACCAAAGAGGCTTTGTAGGTTTTATTTAATGCAACTACTTTATTGCTTTGTATGTAATCATTTTTTAAACATATCTTTATTAAGAATCCTCATCAAGTACTTCTAGAGGGGTCATTACTCAATCGTATGAGCTTTGTTTATGACTAGCAATACAGCAAACATTTTGGTTCGAGCGGAAATACCATTCATTTACAACGACTAAGTTACAATTATTTAATTTTTTAGAAAATGAAAAAAAATTGTTAGGTTTTTTTCCAAGATTTGTTTTCACTTTGAACTACCTTCAATAGTTACTACCAAAATCACTTATACTAAAAGCAAAAGTAAACCAATTCATCATTTTGTCCTTTTATGACCAAAAAAGAAGAAGAAGAGTCTTTTGTATTTAAGAGTTTCGTTTTCGTAATTCCATAAAAGATAAGTGGTGAATTAATGGGTCTAATGAAAAGTTCATCGATTTTGACAAGTTCTGTCCATATTCTTTAAAAGTTTGATGAATGACATCTATGGTTCCTAAGAGTACCGCACTGAGTGGCGCTGCTGGTTTCGGACTTTCTTCCCTCACAAAGGGGAGAAGTTCAAATCCCCATCACGTCCCAGTTGGACTTACCCGCTTCATGGGGGCGGAGGAACCCTCTGTGGGCCCTGGGTTTGCCCACCGGCTATCGCCATTACGGGTTCCTGCGTCATCAAAAAAAAAAAGAAAACATATCTGGTTTTTAAGGGTGTGTTTGGTAACGTTTCTGTTCAAAAATTGTTCCGGGAATAGAAATAGAAAAACTATTTCTATTCTAAGGAAATTTTTTTAAAAGAAGAACGCATTTGGTAAATTTGTTCCTCAAATAGAAAAAGAACATAAACAAGTTTTGTAAACTTGTACAATTTTTTAATATTTTTATTTTATTTTTCATTTTTTTCTTCCTTTTGGCTGGTCACTAGCCTCGGCTATGGCCAGCGACCAGCCGACGAGGGCCGGCGGCCTTATCAATCTGGGGGAGCTCGAGCTCACCTGGCTAAGGCGAGGTCAAGCCTCGCCAAGGGCCGGCGACACTCAACCTCGCTGAGGACCGGCAACCTGCGCTGGCCATGCCCGAGGCCAGCAACTGGCCAAAGAAAAAAAGAAGAAAAGAAAGAGAAGAAAAAAATATGAGAAAGAAAATTTTTTTCTCGAAAGTGTTCGAGGAACAAGAAAAAAGTTTTTCTTGTTTCTTGTTTTTGTTCCAAATTTGTTCCCGGAAACAAAAAAAATAGATTTGAAACAAAAACGTAAACAAACGCGTTTCTGTTCTTTTTTTGTTCCCTGGAACAAAAAAACACAAATTATGTTCATGACCAGAAAATAAGAACACAAACAAACAGGACCTAAAAGTCTATTGATTCTAACTAATTTTGTTCGTATTCTTTAAAACTTGATAATTGACATCTCTAATAACATGATGCAAGAGTAATGTCATGATATCTCAAGAGCGTACCATATGACAGATTCATCTTACGTGACATTTGACTGTTTGAAAGAGATTTACATGTGAGTCGCATTGATGCAGATTTCAAAAGACTTTTCTTTTTTTTTTTAAGAAGTTTTGTAACTAACCTCATTTCTTCATTTAATTCTTAGAATATTATTGATGAGTGTTATAGGACACTTATTAACACAACAAAGAAGCTTTGTGGGTTTTATATAATGCAATGAACATTTTCCTTTATATGTAGTCACACTAGTATGACCTCTATTTATTACTGGCAATAGAGCAAATGTTTTGCATGTAAAAAAGAATGTAATAAGTTATGTCGAAAATATATATTGAGAATATATGGTTGTAGAGTTGGTCATTTAGAAAAAATGTACATAAACTTTTGTAAAAGTAAGAAGGATTTTACTTACCAAAGATAACAAATATATAGATATAAATACAAGAATTATGATGTGCTAGAGACTTAATTTACTGGTTAAAATTTTAGCCCCTATCTATTATTGTACTATTGTGACTTTCTTAGTATAATTTGGGGTTTTCCTCCGGAATTAATAGTAGAGGTACAAGAAATTGCTCTTTGGCTTTTGTAATCATATAGAGAGATTTAAGACCGCTAGCATATGTGTGTTCAATTTTTTTTTTTTTTTTTTGAATGTGCTTGGGCGGAGAGAAAAATTATCTAATTATATGAATGGGTTTGCAAAAGATGTCTGAATAGTCGTATATTTATGATATTACGTAATGTTTTCTTAATTAATAAATTTGCAATTTTATTCCATTTTAAGATACTATAGTCTATGGTGTCATAATAAATCTTTGCAAAGGATATTGATAATTTGGCCACGCCACACCTGCCCATGTTTTGGATAATGTGAAAAGTTTGTCTAGCCGGGTTCATGGATTCGAACTTGCATTTGAAGATTATTTGCCTTCCGTCGAGGGTCTATTCTTCAATTAAAGAAAATGTTTTTGTTCCAGTGCTTCTCATGAGCACTAGAAATTTACCCGTGCTTCGTCCAGGAAATACAATTCATTTACAACCATCGAGTTACAATTATTTATTCTTTTGGTAACTTGGAAAAATCAGTTCTGTGCTTTTAAGAGATATTTTCTCTTTTCATTTGAAATGCATTCTATAATTACTGTCGCAATCACTTTTATGAAAATCAAAAGTAAATTAATTTATTATACTATGACAAAAAAATGTATTTTCTATTTGAGTGTCTCATTTTCATAATTTCATAAAAGATAAGTGGTAAATTAATGATTCCACGATTTCTCAATCTACATTTGCTATTATTGAATGCAATTGTAAAATAATTTTCTCATATGACATTTTCTCGTTGTCCCTAGCTTGTATCATAATGCAAATTTCAGCTTTTTTATTTCATTTTCCATAATATACTCTTTTTGCATCAATAGAAAGACATTCAAGATTAATCAAACAACAAGTAATAGATAATGGAAACTTATTTTCTAAAGAAACCAAGTTATGCTTGCTTAGGGATACCACCACCATGATAAGCGACCTTCTGGAAAAGTGTTTACCTGTACATCAAATGACAAAACTCAAAGGCTTAGTATAGTACAGACCAAAGTGGGTGTAGATAGTACCTCGAGTGAGTTAATAAAAGGATATCACATTAAAATCTCACAGCGGAACCTCCTCCAATAGGTTTGTGATTTGGGGACAAACCACGTGAAAGCTAGCGGCCTTTTAATGACCTAATCCGAGGAGGGCAAGGAGTGATCGCTGGAGCAACAAACGAGGTATGGCTCTCAACAACCTTCTACGATAGTCAAGGGGGCAAGATTGTGTCGAATTACACAAAGAACAAGAGGAGAGCATTCCCTGATTACATATTTACAACTTGAATAATCTAACCAGATGCATCTTTTCATGTAAAAACGATGCTCATGTCCATCAGAATCCAATATTAAACATGCTCAAGTGATAGTACTACCAAGATGGGTGATCTGTTGGAAAAGTGAACCTTTATGCCGAATGACAAAATGGTGATGCTCGATATGGAATGGGCCAAAGCGGATAAATTGAATGAATTAATTCAAGGATGTCGTAGAAGCTACTCAATTTGGTTATTTAATCGGCCCGTAAAGAACATTTATTACTCTGAGAAATGTAGGTGATTTAGCGGGGCTACTAGAGACGGTCCACATCTGACGCCGTAAGGCCAGTTTGGGGATGTCTTCCTGAGGCCGTTTTAAATTGTTTGTGCATTGGAAACAAGTTCTCTTCGTCTAAATTTTTTTTCTTTGGATTAATGTCCAGCCCCAGTTGCCCGATTCCATGAATCTCCGTTGCAGAATTGCAACTGCAGCTTCTTCCTGAGTCAAGGCATATGTCAACAAATCGAAAATAAGATCAAAACTACCGCGATCTCACTTCACCAGGCGTACGGTGTGGTGTTGGGTCATGTTGCATCAACTTTGGACACGACCATCGCCATGCAAAGAGGAAAAGAAAATACAGGCCTGACCACTGGTGGGCTTTCAACTCATTCTATGTTCAAGCTGATAGATTCCCACGGAGCAGAGCTAGCGACCAGTGGTGAGTCGTGACAAACTACCGGTAGATACATTGTTGATATGCTAACCTTTCGGAATTACTTCAAGCATTGATCTAGACTTGGAATAATTGAGTCACGACAAACTACCGGTAGATACGATGTTGATATGCTAACCTTTTGGAATTACTTCAAGCATTGACCTAGACTTGAGTCACAAGAGACCAAAGCTGGTATGATGTTGATGTGAAATAGATATAGCACATGATAGCATTTACTCTTGAAGGTGCCATAGGATGGATTGATTCTAAGCCACATTCGCCTTTTTTAGAGAGATTTACACGTGAGTCACGTTGATGCAGATCTCAAAGACTTGTCATGTGCTTTCAAGAATTTTTGTAACTAACCTCATTTCTTCATTTAGTTCCTAGAATTTTATTGATTAGTGCTCTAGGACACTTATGAAGAAACCAAAGAGGCTTTGTAGGTTTTATTTAATGCAACTACTTTATTGCTTTGTATGTAATCATTTTTTAAACATATCTTTATTAAGAATCCTCATCAAGTACTTCTAGAGGGGTCATTACTCACTCCTTTGAGCTTTGTTTATGACTAGCAATAGAGCAAACATTTTGGTTCGAGCGGAAATACCATTCATTTACAACGACTAAGTTACAATTATTTAATTTTTTTGAAAATGAAAAAAAAAATTTGTTAGGTTTTTTTCCAAGATTTGTTTTCACTTTGAACTGCCTTCAATAGTTACTACCAAAATCACTTATACTAAAAGCAAAAGTAAACCAATTCATCATTTTGTCCTTTTATGACCAAAAAAGAAGAAGAAGAGTCTTTTTGTATTTAAGAGTTTCGTTTTCGTAATTCCATAAAAGATAAGTGGTGAATTAATGGGTCTAATGAAAAGTTCATCGATTTTGACAAGTTCTGTCCATATTCTTTAAAAGTTTGATAAATGACATCTATGGTTCCTAAGAGTACCGCACTGAGTGGCGCTGCTGGTTTCAGACTTTCTTCCCTCACAAAGGGGAGAAGTTCAAATCCCCATCACGTCGCAGTTGGACTTACCCGCTTCATGGGGGCGGAGGAACCCTCTGTGGGCCCCAGGGTTTGCCCACCGGCTATCAGCTTACAGGTTTCCCTGCGTCATCAAAAAAAAAAAAGAAAACATATATGGTTTTTAAGGGTGTGTTTGGTAACGTTTCTGTTTAAAAATTGTTCCAGGGAATAGAAATAGAAAAACTATTTCTATTCTAAGGAAATTTTTTTAAAAGAAGAACGCATTTGGTAAATTTGTTCCTCAAATAGAAAAAGAACATAAACAAGTTTTGTAAACTTGTACAATTTTTTAATATTTTTATTTTATTTTTCATTTTTTCTTTCTTTTGGCTGGTCACTAGCCACGGCTATGGCCATCGACCAGCCAACGAGGGCCGGCGGCCTCACTGGATCCGGCGGAGCTCGACCTCGCCTGGCTAAGGCGAGGTCAAGCCTCGCCAAGGGCCGGCGACACTCAACCTCGCTGAGGACTGGCAACCTGCACTGGCCATGCCCGAGGCCAGCAACTGGCCAAAGAAAAAAAGAAGAAAAGAAAGAGAAGAAAAAAATATGAGAAAGAAAAATTGTTTCTCGAAAGTGTTCGAGGAACAAGAAAATTGTTTTTCTTGTTGCTTGTTTCTATTCCAAATTTGTTCCCGGAAACAAAAAAATAGATTTGAAACAAAAACGTAAACAAACGCGTTTCTGTTCTTTTTTTGTTCCCTGGAACAAAAAAACACAAATTATGTTCATGACCAGAAAATAAGAACACAAACAAACAGGACCTAAAAGTCTATTGATTCTAACTAATTTTGTTCGTATTCTTTAAAACTTGATAATTGACATCTCTAATAACATGATGCAAGAGTAATGTCATGATATCTCAAGAGCGTACCATATGACAGATTCATCTTACGTGACATTTGACTGTTTGAAAGAGATTTACATGTGAGTTGCATTGATGCAGATTTCAAAAGACTTTTCTTTTTTTTTTAAGAAGTTTTGTAACTAACCTCATTTCTTCATTTAATTCTTAGAATATTATTGATGAGTGTTATAGGACACTTATTAACACAACAAAGAAGCTTTGTGGGTTTTATATAATGCAATGAACATTTTCCTTTATATGTAGTCACACTAGTATGACCTCTATTTATTACTGGCAATAGAGCAAATGTTTTGCATGTAAAAAGGAATGTAATAAGTTATGTCGAAAATATATATTGAGAATATATGGTTGTAGAGTTGGTCATTTAGAAAAAATGTACATAAACTTTTGTAAAAGTAAGAAGGATTTTACTTACCAAAGATAACAAATATATAGATATAAATACAAGAATTATGATGTGCTAGAGACTTAATTTACTGGTTAAAATTTTAGCCCCTATCTATTATTGTACTATTGTGACTTTCTTAGTATAATTTGGGGGTTTTCCTCCGGAATTAATAGTAGAGGTACAAGAAATTTCTCTTGGGCTTTTATAATCATATAGAGAGATTTAAGACCGCTAGCATATGTGTGTTCAAATTTTTTTTTTTTTTTTTGAATGTGCTTGGGCGGAGAGAAAAATTATCTATTTATATGAATGGGTTTGCAAAAGATGTCTGAATAGTCGTATATTTATGATATTACGTAATGTTTTCTTAATTAATAAATTTGCAATTTTATTCCATTTTAAGATACTATAGTCTATGGTGTCATAATAAATCTTTGCAAAGGATATTGATAATTTGGCCACGCCACACCTGCCCATGTTTTGGATAATGTGAAAAGTTTGTCTAGCCGGGTTCATGGATTCGAACTTGCATTTGAAGATTATTTGCCTTCCGTCGAGGGTCTATTCTTCAATTAAAGAAAATGTTTTTGTTCCAGTGCTTCTCATGAGCACTAGAAATTTACCCGTGCTTCGTCCAGGAAATACAATTCATTTACAACCATCGAGTTACAATTATTTATTCTTTTGGTAACTTGGAAAAATCAGTTCGGTGCTTTTAAGAGATATTTTCTCTTTTCATTTGAAATGCCTTCTATAATTACCGTCGCAATCTCTTTTGTGAAAATCAAAAGTAAATTAATTTATTATACTATGACAAAAAAAATGTATTTTCTATTTGAGTCTCGTTTTCATAATTTCATAAAAGATAGGGCTAATACCCCGAAAAACCCCAAACTGGTACACTTGTGACAAATTTACCCCAAACTATTTTTTTGACCATGAAAAACTCCAAACTGGTAAATCTTTGACAAACCTACCTCGACTGACTATAAAAAACCCTAAACTGGTACATTTATAACAAATTTACCCCAAACTAATTTATTCGACTGCAAAAAACTCTAAACTGGTAAATTTGTGACAAATATACTCTCTGCTAAATTTGATTAATATCACAAAAAAATCACAAAAATTATAAACTGTGACAAACGGAGTGTAAAATCCTAAATTGGTATACTGGTTAACTGTCACGTGTCATTTAACTTAATAATTTAAGAATAAAATTTAACGAAAATTAACGTAGGGTAAATTTATCACAAGTGTACCAATTTAGGGTAAATTTGTCAAAAGTATACCAATTTGGGATTTTTGGTGGTCAAAAAAATAGTTTTGGGTAAATTTGTCACAAGTGTACCAGTTTGGGGTTTTTCAGGGTATTAACCCTAAAAGATAAGTGGTAAATTAATGATTCCATGATTTCTCAATCTACATTTGCCATTATTGAATGCAATTGTAAAATAATTTTCTCATGTGACATTTTCTCGTTGTCCGTAGCTTGTATCATAATGCAAATTCCAGCTTTTTTATTTCATTTTCCATAATATACTCTTTTTGCATCAATAGAAAGACATTCAAGATTAATCAAACAACGAGTAGTAGATAATGGAAACTTATTTTCTAAAGAAACCAAGTTATGCTTGCTTAGGGATACCACCACCATGATAAGCGACCTTCTGGAAAAGTGTTTACCTGTACATCAAATGACAAAACTCAAAGGCTTAGTATAGTACAGACCAAAGCGGGTGTAGATAGTACCTTGAGTGAGTTAATATAAGGATATCACATTAAAATCTCACAGTGGAACCTCCTCCAATAGGTTTGTGATTTGGGGACAAACCATGCGAAAGCTAGGGGTCTTTTAATGACCTAATCTGAGGAGGGCAAGGAGTGATCGCCGGTGTGACGAACGAGGTATGGCTCTCAACAACTTTCTACGATAGTGAGGAGGGCAAGATTGTATCGCATTACGCATTGAACAAGTGGAGAGCATTCCCTGATTACATATTTACAACTTGAATAATCTCACCAGATGCATCTTTTCATGTAACAACGATGCTCAGCTCCATCAGAATCCAATATTAAACATGCTCAAGTGATAGTACTACCAAGATGGGTGATCTCTTGGAAAAGTGAACCTTTATGCCAGATGACAAAATGGTGATGCTCGATATGGAATGGACCAAAGCAGATATATTGAATGAATTAATTCAAGGATGTCGTAGAAGCTACTCGATTTGGTTATTCAATCAGCCCGTAAAGAACATTTATTACTCTGAGAAATGTAGTTGATTTAGTGGGGCTACTAGAGACAGTCCACATCCGACGCTGTAAGGCCAGTATGGGGATGTTTCCTGAGGCCGTTTTCAATCGTTTGTTATTTATATACAAGTTCTCTTGGTCTAAGTTTTATTTCTTTGGATTAATGTCCAGCCCCCAGTTGCTAGATTCCATGAGTCTCCGTTGCAAAACCATAAATGCAACTTCTTCCCGAGTGAGGGCATATGTCGGCAAATTGAAGATAAGATCATAACTGGCGCGATCTCACTTCACTAGGCGCACGGTGTGGTGTCGGGCCATGATGCAATCAACTTTGGACACAAGACCATTGACCACTGGTAGGCTTCAACTCATTCTATGTTCGAGCTAATAGATCCTAGGGACCTGGGCTAGTAACTAGGGGTCAGTCGCGACAAACTATCGGTAGATACGATGTTGATATGCTAACCTTTTGGAATTACTTCAAGCATTGATCTAGAGTTGTAGTCAATGAGTCGCGAGATATACTGGTAGATACGATGTTGATATGCTAACCTTTTGAAATTACTTCAAGCATTGACCTCGATGTGGAATAAATGAGTCGTGACAAACTAAAACCGGTACAATGTTGATATGAAATAAATATAGTACATGATAGCATTTACTCTTGAAGGTACCATATGACGATTGATTCTAAATCACATTCGCCTTTTTGTGAGAGATTTACGTGTGAGTCACATGGATGCAGATTTTAAAGGCTTTGTCATGTTCTTTTAAGAATTTTTGTAACTAAACTCATTTCTTCATTTAGTTCTTAAAATTTTATTGATTTGTGATCTAGGACACTAATGACAAAACTCAAAGGCTTAGTATAGTACAAACCAAAGCAAGTGCGAATAGTACTTCGAGTGAGTTAATATAAGGATATCACATTATAATCTCACAACGGAACCTCCTCCAATAGGTTTGTGATTTGGGGACAAACCATGCGAAAGCTAGTGGTCTTTTAATGACCTAATCTGAGGAGGGCAAGGAGTGATCGCTAGAGTGACAAACGAGGTATGGCTCTCAACAACTTTCTACGATAGTGAAGGGGCCAAGATTGTATCGCATTACGCATGGAACAGGTGGAGAGCATTCCTTGATTACATATTTACAACTTGAATAATCTCACCAGATGCATCTTTTCATGTGAAAACGATGCTTAGCTCCATCACAATCCAATATTAAACATGCTCAAGTGATAGCACTACCAAGATGGGTGATCTCTTGGAAAAGTGAACCTTTAAGCCAGATGACAAAATGGTGATGCTCGATATGGAATGGGCCAAAGCGGATATATTGAATGAATTAATTCAAGGGTGTCGTAGAAGCTACTCAATTTGGTTATTCAATCGGCCCATAAAGAACATTTATTACTCTGAGAAATGTAGTTGATTTAGTGGGCTACTAGAGACGGTCCACATCCGACGCTGTAAGCTAGGTAGCACCGGCATGCAACACTAACAGGTGACACGACACGAAACGACACGTCAACACGTCATTTCTAAAAAATAGAGAATTCCGACACGTTGCAGCACTTTATATATTAAATGAATATTTTTATTTTTAATTAATTTGATTCAAATTCATAAATAAATAATTAATTAAAAAAGAGCCTATAATAAATTTACACTAATAAGAAATTTGAAAGATATATTCATAATTAATGCAAAACATGTTTTTAACTTTAACAAAAGTTAATGATGAAATTAATGACTAATAAGAAATTAGAATCAATTTATTTAAATAAATCCATAATTTTCTATAATGATCAAAATTTATCATTATTCAAAATTCAATACTTTTATTTTTGGAAATTATATTTTAATTTCATTTATTTAATTTTTCAATTGAAAAAAATCCCCAAAGGTCCACCCTTCTTTCCGTCGTCCTTTCCCTCCACCCCAAATTTTTTTACTTTTTTTCCCTCCCCACCACCTGACAGATAGCCTGTCATTTCCCCTCACCCTAAATTCAAAAGTCATGCATCTGCCCTCTTTTTTTTTTTTTTTACTTTTAGTTCCCTCAGCAAAAACCCTAGCCACCCTCCTTTTCCTCCTCCTTCTCACGGCTGGCCGCATGACCCCCTCTCCTTCCTCTCCTCTTCCTCTTCCTCTCGATCCTCCTCCTCCTCCTCATCACCGATCCATCGCAATAGTGGCGGCCCTCGCCTCAGTTTCTGCTCTCTCTCTCACCGTCTCTCACCATCGCGATAGTCCATTGCGTGGCTTTCTCTCTCTTCTTTCTCTCTGTTCGGCTCTTTCTCTGGCTGTCTCTTGCCGTCGCTCTCGGCCTATCTCTGCTCCCTCGGCCTCCCTCGCCTGAGTCGCCTCCACCCTCCATCGTCTCCCGGACACGCGTGTCGAAGCGTGTCGAGAAACGTTGACCGTGTGTCGGAAAATCGGACACGCGTTGACCGCGTGTCTGACCGTGTCCGAGCGTGTCGACATGTTCGACACGCTCTGACACGTGTCGGACACAACACGGAAGAACGGACAACATGTCCGTGCTACCTAGGCTATAAGGCCAGTTTGGGGATGTCTTCCTGAGGCCATTTTCAATCGTTTGTGCTTTAGATACAAGTTCTCTTGGTCTAAGTTTTATTTCTTTGGATTAATGTCCAGCCCCAGTTGCTCAATTCCATGAGTCTCCGTTGCAAAACTGTAAATGCAACTTCTTCCTGAATGAGGGCATATGTCGGCAAATTGAAGATAAGATCATAACTGGCGCGATCTCACTTCACCAGGCGCACAGTGTGGTGTCGGGCCATGATGCAATCAACTTTGGACACAAGACCATTGCCATGCAAAGAGGGAAAGAAAATACAGGTCCGACCACCGGTGGGCTTCAAATCATTCTATGTTCAAGCTGATAGGTTCCCGGGGACCTGGGCTAGTAACTAGTGGTGAGTCGCGACAAACTACCAGTAGATACGATGTTGATATACTAACCTTTCGGAATTACTTCAAGCATTGATCTAGAGTTGGAATAGATGAGTTGCGAGATATACCGGTAGATACAATGTTGATATGCTAACCTTTTGAAATTACTTCAAGCATTGACCTCAATTTGGAATAAATGAGTCGTGACAAACTAAAACCGGTCCAATGTTGATATGAAATAAATATAGCACATGATAGCATTTACTCTTGAAGGTACCATATGACACGATTGATTCTAAACCACATTCGCCTTTTTGTGAGGGATTTACATGTGAGTCACGTTGATGCATATTTTAAAGGCTTGTTATGTGCTTTTAAGAATTTTTGTAACTAAACTCATTTCTTCATTTAGTTCTTAGACTTTTATTGACTAGTGATCTGGGACTCTTATGAAGAAACCAAAGAGGCTTTTTAGGTTTTGTTTAATGCAATGAATTTTTCGCTTTATATGTAATCATTTTTAAAACATATCTTTATGAAGAATCCTCGTCAAGTACTTCTAGAGGGGTCGTTACACACTAGTAAGAGCTTTGTTTATTACTAGCAATAGAGCAAACGTTTTGGTTCGAGCAGAAATACAATTCATTTACAATGACTAAGTTACAATTATTTAATATTTTAGAAACTCAGAAAAATTTGTTTGGTGTTTTTCCAAGATTTGTTTTCATTTTGAACTACCTTCAATAATTACTACCAAAATCCGTGATGCTAAAAGCTAAAGTAAACCATTTCATCATTTCATCCTTCTATGACAAAAAAGAAAAGAGTCTTTTATATTTAAGAGTTTCATTTTGGTAATTCCATAACAAAAAAAAAAGTGGTGAATTAATGATTCCTCAATTTTTAATCTATACTTGCTTTTCTTTAATGCAATTGCAAAATAATTTTCTCATATAACATACGAAACCGTTTTGGTACGATAATATCGTTTTCACACATGAAGTTCAATGTGTTTTTTTATGGGGAAGCTCGATGTGTTTTTATAAACTTATCGAGTGAATAAATTTCTAACAAAGTAATACCTTTTGAACTTTTTTCAACTTAATTGCTTATTAATAAAGCTAATTTATAACAATTTAAATAGTTATTAATCATCTAGATATTTTTAGCGGAACTGCACAATGGGTTTCTACAATACATAGAGAAATCCATTGAAAGCTGATAGTTTGTGGGATAAATTTATAACAATTTAAATAGTTATTAATCATTCACACTAATTTGAAGTGACTATATACTTTCAAGTGGTTTTTATATTATTACTCATTGACATAGAAAGTAAAACGAAAAAGGTGACCCAGCGAGAATCGTTCCTCGAGAGACCATAAAACGCTCTGGGTGCTCTATTAGTGAATCTAGCACGTGTCGACTTCCTCCTATTGTGGAGGGAAGCCAAACTCAGGTGAGGGCTACCCTCACCAACGTCGGGCAAGGGTCGCTCTCGCTTGGGGGGACAAGGGTGGCCCTCACTTGTATCGGGTGACGGTTGCCCTCCTCAGACATAGGCGAGAGCGGCCCTTGCCAGATCCAAGGAGGGCAATCCTTGCTCGACACAGGCGAGGGCAGTCCTCGTCGGTGTTGGGTGATGGCACTTCTTGCCAGATTTGACCCAAGTGAGGGCTATCCTTGATTGACCTAGGCAAGGGTGACCCTCACTCGACACCGGCGAGGGCAGCCCTCGCTTGAGTCTAGCTATCCTCTGCCATGGCCAATGGAGAGGAGAGGAGAATAAAAAAAGGAAAAAAAAAAAAGGGAAAAGAATAAGACGAACATGTCATTGACTATAGAGTTTGGGATAAATGTGTCACGGTTGGCAAATTTTGGGTTTTTTTATATCACAAAAAAAAAAGTTCGGGGTAAATTTGTCACTCTCGACAAAGTTTAGGGTTTTTGGTGGCTTTTTCTCTTAAAAAAATGGTTAAGTCAAGATTAATAACTATCTCATCCCCGCACGTTCTAGGTTCTTGTTCCCCAAAATAATCTTGGATCGGCACTGACAAATAGGCACGTTGAATGGGTAAAACAAGTACACAACTCAACCGGTCGAAAGTCCTAAACCGGACTAGACGAATGCTGATCATGGTTTGCTTGTCAAGCCTTTCATGTTATTTTCTTCATTTCCTCGTGCCAATCTCCTTCCCTATAGAGACGTTAGGTATCGAGAGACTTCTTGGTCAAATGAGATTGCTGCATCGCCAACCCCTCGAAGAACCCAAACATTGATTTCAAATACCAACATGGATATCCATTCCCGCCACTTGTCTTAACTTAACAGGTCGATATGGGCGGTGATGGGATCGAAAAATAGGTTAAAATTTAAATTGGAGAAGAATATACCGCATGGGGCATCTGACATTATTCCGGAATTAAAGTAATATCAGGGAAGAAGTCAACGCCAATTTCTAGATAGGAGAAAGAGAGAGACATGGTTGGTGAACGTGCGCGACTTGGATTATTATGCAGGGATCGCAAGTACGACTATTCGCAGTGTAGTTTCTATACACCGTATGGAGGTGACATTATTCACGTGATTGCTTCAATTCAAACTTTGAGATCAAGAGACGTTACGAATAGAATTCATCTCCATCCCCGGTCCGTTCCTCACGCTCGAGGCAGATTGAGCTAAGATTGCCGTCCTGGGTCTCTTTAGATTGATAGAAAGTCGACACTGATGAAAAGCAAATGATAACTCATGCATTAGGCTTTCCAGATCATCTTGGCCATGTGAGATACAAGTCATGATGATTTTTTTTTGACTGAAATGGCTTTGTTTTGTTTGCGCATGAAGCGAAATCACGAGGCAAGATCGATGCAGAGGATGATTTGATTTTGAGGAGGTTGATTTTCGAGATGTACTTCTTGGCGGTCGTCACGTGCAATAAGGTTTGCTTCTATCCTTGCAGGTTTGGGAGTTCCGATGAAATTCGAGTTGCTTTCGCAAATGGACATCCACCCTCGGAACAATCCGAGTTGCGAACCCGCTCTATTCATCACTAGCATATTTTCATGCTTGTACACACATTATATGTCCTTATCTCATGCATCTAACGTATATATGGTTGTGCTTTTATCAGGTGCGAATTTAGGGTTTAGGACTGAGCAGAAGCGGAAGACATAGCCGAAATACGTTTTTGCTATCATCAATAGTAAACAGAACGATGAATCAAATGCATCATTTCTTAAGCATCATCCCTCATATTAAATTGGGAATATAACACAAATGACCTATGAACTTTGGTGAAATGCAAATGTAATCTCTAAATTTTTAATTTGCTTAATATAGTCTATAAACTTTTAAATTTTTCAATATAGTCCCGAACTTTAGATACATATTCGATTTAGTCTCTGAATTATATGAAAATGTTTAATATTGTCCCGGAACTTGTATTAATGGAAAGACAACATTGAACATTTTCATATAGTATAGGGACAAAATTGTGTACATATATCAAAAGTTCAAGAATTATATTGAACAAATTACAAAGTTATGGGACCACATTGCATATTGAGGTAAGGTTCAAGAACAACATTGAATAAATTATAAGTTCATGGACTACATTATATATTGAACTACAATTCAAGGATTAGTTGTATCATTACCCCTATTCAATTAGTCAAAATGCTTTAAAATGTTAAAAAGCGTTAGAATATAAAACGAATTGGAAGGGGTGGGTGTGAAAATAAAGAGAAGTGATGGAGCAACATTGTTTTTTCTTTGTTCAGCTAATGACTACCTATAATTTGTCGTTTCTCGAGTTTGGAATTGTCTAAATAAGGGATTAGTTGGCACTTTGACAGTGCTATAATCATATTCAAAGTGATAACAGTACGAAGGTTAGCTTCCACACATTAATCGTTCATTGATTGATTATATCTGATCTATGCGGATAGTTATTCGAGCGGGAAGGACCGATATTTCATGTCACCTTTTCTCTTATAACGCAGATGAATGGCCATAAATTCAACTATCTGAAAACTCATGGAACCTATTGTAAATTCTACAGACTCATTTAGTTTACATCCATGATTGAAAATGTCTCGCATGTGATTGGCGGGATTTGAATAGGCAACTTCTGTTTTCTGTTTGATATTTTGTGCCACTCTTGTATGGAAATGTTAGACTTAATTAGCTAACCATAATTAGTGACTGTTGACACCCAAAGTTGCCCTTACCATCACGTGCTGGTCACAAAGATAAAATATAATGACATGTCACGTGTTAGTCACGAGGGCAAAGGAAAAGTCAAGATACTCAAGGGAAGTTTGACCAAGTGTGGATGAGCCTGTGAATGGAAGCATATGGTTCGACAATAAAGGAATTACTACATGTCCAGCTATCGGAATAATGTCATGGGTACCAAATTTAAACAATATTGACATTGAAATAGGGAAGGATCTGCTGATGTTGTCTTGAATTCCACAAAATTCAATCGAGAAATCTAGGAAGACTTGAAGATTGCAGGCTATTTGTTTCCTAATATATTTCCTAGATTTGGGTTTCAAATTTGATAATATCTTTATGGTGGAATTCCTTTCCTACTAGGTTGAGGAAAGTGGGGATTTAAAGATCTATTTATTTCAGCATTGTACCTTGTACTCTTGACATACGCTCAAATAAGAAATCGTCTCTCTCTCTCCCGTGGACGTAGGAGGATCTTTCGCCGAACCACGTAAATCTATGTGTTCTTGATTATTCTTGTTTTCTTTCTCATCTAGTTAGGGTGTTCTTCCGGACAACAATTGATATTAGAGCAATCCAAGTTCTCTGCTCCTGTATTGCGACTTCTAACTAGATGGCTGGAAAATGTTCAACTGTTCGATTTGATATTGAACGATTCACCGGGAAGAATAGTTTTACACTATGGCGGAGAAGGATGAAGGATCTGTTGATTCAACAAGGTTTATCAAAGGTTCTTCTAGGAAGATCAAACAAGCCAAACACCATCACCGATGATGATTGGGCCGACATGGAGGAGAGGGCGTGCAACGCAATCCAATTGAATCTATCGGATGAGGCCCTTCAATAAGTAACCGAAATCAAATATGCTCCGAAGGTATGGCTCAAACTCGAAAGCATTTACATGACGAAATCTCTTATGAACAAGTTGTTCTTGAAGAAGAGATTGTATTCACTTTAGATGAGTGAAGGAGGAGATCTGTCGAAACACCTTAATGTGTTCAATAAGATGATTAGTGAATTTACAAACTTGGAGGTAAAGTTTGAGGATGAAGACATAGCGCTTCTACTACTATCGTTGCTGGATTCATTTGACCACTTGGTGACTATGCTTCTTTATGGCAAGGAAACCCTGGAGATCGGAGAGGTGACTGCTGCCCTAATTTCAAATGACACAAAAAAAGGGCAAGTAGTTCAAAATCTTTAGGAGATGGACTATTTGCAAAGGAGAAAAGCAATCAAGGAAGAGGAAAATCAACGGATCAAGGATCGAGCAGTAGGGGTTGATCAAAATCCAAGGGAAGGTTCAAAGGAAGACGCTACGGGTGCAATCAAGAAGGGCATACCAAGAGATTTTGTCCAAATAAGAACGAGAAAAAGAAGAAGAGCTCGGATGAGGCAAGTATAGCCAACAACGTTGAGACCAACGATGGGGATGTCTTGTCCATATCGTCGAGGAAGGACATCTTTGAAGTTTCGTGGATCATGGACTCCGGATGCACTTTTCACATGTCCTCATCGAGAAGCCTTCGATGAGTACAAGGCATATGATGGTGGTTCAGTTCTCATGGGGAATGATACTTTGTGCAAGATTGTGGGTGTTGGAACCGTGAAAATCAAGATGTTTGATGGCATGATTAGAACCTTGGTAGACGTGTGTCATGTTCCGGGTCTAAGGAAGAATTTGATCTCAGTGGGAGCATTTGAATCCAATGGATGCAAGTACACAGCTCAAGGTGGAGTCTTGAAGGTGATTAAGGGAGCTCTAGTTCTTCTTAAGGGACAGAGGCACGGGAACCTATATCGACTTATAGGAACCACAATGCAAGGTGGAGCATCTATGTCCATGGATGCTAGCATGGAGATAGATAACACTTATTTATGGCATATGCTTCTCGGGCATATGGGAGAAAGAGGATTGATGGAGCTTCACAAGAGGAATGCACTCAAAAGTATAAAAACATGCAAATTAGATTTCTGCAAATTTTGTGTGTTTGGAAAACAATGCAGTGTTTGGTTTAATGCTGCAACTCATACAAGCAAGGGCATGCTCGAGTATGTACACACGGATGTATGGGGTCCTTCACCAGTAAAGTCAAAAGGAGGGAAGGAATATTTCGTGACATTCATTGACGATTTCTCTCACAAAGTTTGGGTCTACTTCATGCGACACAAAAGTGAAGTCTTTGAAAAGTTCAAAGAATGGAAAGCTGAAGTTGAGACTTCAATGGGGAAGAAGGTTAAGTGCTTGAGATTGGACAATGGAGGAGAGTACAAATCGACACCATTCATGGAGCTTTGCAAGAATGAAGGGATTAAATGTCACTTCACAGTTCCCGATACGCCCCAACAGAATGGCGTAGCGGAAAGGATGAACCGGACCTTATTAGAGAGAGCTCAAAGCATGAGGCTACATGCGGGATTGAGCAAGGAGTTTTGGGCAAAAGCTGTCTACATGGCATGTTATCTTGTAAATCGGTCTCCATCAACTACAATTAAATGCAAAATTCCTGAAGAGGTATGGACTAGTAAAATTATCAATTATTCTAATTTAAGAATATTCGGTTGTCCTGCTTTTGTACATGTACAGAGCTCGAAGCGCTCGAAGTTGGATCCAAAATCAAAATAATGCATATTTCTCGGTTACAAGAAATGAGTGAAAGGCTACAAATTATGGGATCCAAGTGAGAAGAAAGTTCTGACGAGTAGGGATGTTATATTCGATGAATCTGCAATGTTAAAGTCAAGTTGCGTGCCACGCGCGGCTGCTGAAGAGGAGAGTGATAAATCTATTGTTAAGGTGGAGCTTGAAACTAGAGAATTTGCAAAGAATCACAAGTCATCCGATGAAGATCCGAAAGTCAAAGAAACGGTAGAAGTTCCTCGTACCATTGCAACGGGTCAACGAAGGCGCACTCCCAAAGCACCGGAGAGGTACGGTTTTGAGGATATGGTTGCTTATGCTCTTACTGTAGGCTCTGGCGATCCAGGCTCCTACCATGAAGCTTTGAAAAGTGATCACAAAGAAAAGTGGATGACCGCAATGATGGAGGAGATGGAGTTGTTACAAAAGAATGAGACATGGGAACTTGTGAAGAAGCTCGAGGATCGAAATGTCATTGGTTGCAAATGGGTTCTTCAAAGAAAGGGAGCAGCAACGGAGAAAGAGCAAGAGATATACAAGGCCCGACTTGTTGCTAAGGGCTATGCACAGAAGGAGGGGATTGATTACGACGAGATATTTTCCCCTGTTGTAAAACACACATCAATTTGTGTTTTACTAGCTATGGTAGCCATGTATGACTTGGAGCTTGAGCAGCTAGATGTGAAGACGGCATTCCTTCATGGTGACTTGAAGGAGAAAATTTATATGGAGTAGCCCGAAGGCTTCAAGGTGGAAGGGAAAGAGGATCATGTTTGTTTGCTCAAGAGATCACTTTACGGTTTGAAGCAATCTCCGAGGCAATGGAATAAAAGGTTTGATTCTTTTATGCTTCATATTGGCTACATGAGGAGTGTGCATGATTCTTGTGTCTACTACAAGGTTTTGGATGATAAGTCGATTATTCTGTTGATGCTCTATGTTGATGACATGTTGAGTGCTGCAAGAAAAATGAGAGACATTATTTCCCTAAAGTCTCAGTTAAGTAGTGAGTTTGATATGAAGGATCTTGGCACTGCAAAGAGGATCCTTGGCATGAAAATCTTTCAAGATAGACATAGACATGCAAGTAAGCTTTGGGTGAATTAAATAAAGTATGTTGAGAAGGTTTTGGAGCGGTTCAACATGGGTGAAGCTAAATCGGTTAGTACACCCTTAGCAAATCACTTCAAACTATCTGAGAAACAATGCCCTATTTCACATGAGGAAGTTGTAAAGATGTCTCCAGTACCCTATGCCAGCGCAGTAGGGAGCCTCATGTATGCTATGGTTTGTAGCAAACCGGATTTGGCTCATGCGGTGAGTCTCGTCAACCGATACATGAGCAATCCGGGTAAGGAGCATTGGGAACCTTTAAGTGGATCTTTCATTATTTGACTAGAACTGCCAAAATGGGGTTAATGTTCAATTCCAACAAAGGATCGATCGATTTAGCAGGCTATGTTGATTCAGACTTCACTGGTGATTTGGACAAGCAAAGGTCCATCACGGGATATGTCTTTACTCTTGGCGGTGGAGCTATTTCGTGGAAGGCAATGCTTCAACCTACTGTAGCATTGTCTACAACCGAAGCTGAGTATATGGTAGTAACTGAAGCTACGAAGGAGGGAATATGGCTGACTGGTTTGGTCACAGAGTTGGGCATAAAGCAAGAAAGTGTTACATTATATTGCGATAGTCAAAGCGCAATATGTCTCGCGAATAATCAAGTGTTCCATTCCAGAACGAAACACATTGAAGTTCGGTACCACAATCGAGAATTTGTGGAGAATGGTAGCATTGCTTTGAAGAAAATCCATACTAAAGATAATCCCGCAAATATGCTCACGAAGACGGTTACTACAGAGAAGTTCAAGTCCTGCTGGGACTTGATATCTCTCACTCATCATTGAAGTTGATGGAGGCCGCACCGATCCAGGTGCGAGCATACCTTTGCGAAGGTACGGTGGAGGGAGTGATATATTCATTTTCTTGGTTCAAGTGAAAGCTTGTGGTTTATTCAAGCCAAAGATGGAGATTTGCTGATGTTGTCTTGAATTCCACAAAATTCAATTGGGAAATCTAGGAAAACTTGAAGATTGCAGGCTATTTGTTTCCTAATATATTTCCTAGATTTGGGTTTCAAATTTGATAATATCTTTATGGTGGAATTCATTTCCTACTAGGTTTAGGAAAGTGGGGATTTAAAGATCTATTTATTTCAGCATTGTACCTTGTACTCTTGACATACGCTCAAATAAGAAATCGTCTCTCTCTCTCTCCCGTGGACATAGGCAGATCTTTCACCGAACCACGTAAATCTCCGTGTTCTTGATTATTCTTGTTTTCTTTCTCATCTAGTTAGGGTGTTCTTCCGCACAACAGGATCTAATAAGCAGAAAGAGAAATAAGAAGAAACACAAGAAGCCAAAGACAATGTATTTAGGGATCAAGAGGTACCATTAGCAGAATCTTCATTAGTCTTGGTGACCTCATCCTCTACAGTCCCTGACGTTCCTGATTTAAGAGGAACGTTACTTAAGGGAGAATCCAAGCATTGGGTTGAGATGTTGGCTGAGTCTCGAACTCTAGATATCTTCAACATAGTAGGGCCATACTGAGCATCATAGCTAACAATTTCTCCACCCTTGCCACAAGCTCCTTTTGATTCGAAGCCACGCTGCCTCACCTGACTGATTGCGGTTTTAGTCGCTTCCTCGAAAGGACTATCACAAGTTAATGAGAACCACCTAACCATCCATTCAGGGCTATAACCAGGAGAAGACCAAAATTCCTCCGTGATCCAAGGCATATCGAGGTATAAAAGCTGAAACATATCATTATATTTCGTTGCAGGAATAAAACCGGCGAAATAATGTCCTATTCTTTTGGTATTCTTTTTCCAATTGAATTTCTGCATTCTTAACACAAGATCCAAGTTCTAAGCTAGTTGCGCTGTAACTAATCCTCCAATATATAAAATATGCCGTTTCAATTTCCGTTGCTTAGTTTTGCTTTTTTGTGGTTTCAATACTTAAGAGCCCAATGCAACCTTTTGACTGGGGGAAAAATCAACAATAAAATAGATAAAAGTATATCAGAGTGCAAGTTACAAGGACACATTATTATAATGATAGACATTTTTTTTAGGGATAAGCACATTAGAAGTCCTAAAATTTGTCATGAAAATGCAATTAAATCCTAAGACTTTTAAAAAGTATAATTAAGTCATAAAACTTGTCACAAAGTATAATTAAGTCATAAAACTTTCAAAAAGTACAATCAAGTCCTAAAACTTGTTAAAGTGGTTCAATTTAAGTCCTTTCATTGATTACACTTTTTGAGACTTTCGAGACAAGTTTTAGAACTTTATTGAACATTTTGAAAGTTTTAGGACTTGATTGAACTTTTGTGACAAGTTTTAGGACTTAATTGTACTTTTTGAAAGTTTTAGGACTCAATTGCATTTTCATGATAAGTTTTAAGATTTCTAATGCACTTATCCATTTTTCGGTCATAATTAAAAGTAGTACCAATAATCTGACTGTCCTTTTCAGTATAATCAGTTTTGATCTGATTACATAGACTTTTTTTGGACAAACCCAGAAATCAAGGATTTTCAAACAAGGGTTTTCCATAACGCAATTGGAGGAAGCTGTACCTAGAGGTTCCTTCAATATTCTGCGTGGAGTTGGTATTTTCTTAATATTATCCATCAACTTTAGAAAACATAGTGACATGCATGAGAAAAGTGGCAAAATGACACTAGAAGTGCCATAAAATTGTGCATGATGTTCACTTTAGTATCAAAAAAAAAAAAAAAAAAATGGATCATTTAAGTGCCATTTTTTTTAAAATAATCACTTTAGTACCAAGCTTGATTTGAGTCGTCGGAAATTTAATGTGGTCATATTTTATTAATTTCTTGATCTTACGTGACTCACCGGCATGCCCAATTAGCATGTAACTCCTAAATGATGTCATGTAGCAAGTTAAAAAATGATCATTTCAATGCCGAATGGTTGTTAAAAAGTAATCACTTTAGTGCCGAATGATTGTTAAAAGGTGATCGCTTCAATGCCAAAAAAAGCCATTTCAGATAAATTTTTTTATTATAAACGCCACATAATTTCTCTAGTCAAAATTTCTCACCAGAAATATCCTTCTTCCGAAGAAAAGTCTAATTACTCTGCGTTGACAACTCTATATAATAGTGTCATTGATCTTTTGCTCAAGCACACTAACGAACTTTGGCCAATGGCTTCTCTTCCTTCACCAGCCACTGCAACCGCCGTTGGCACCACCACCTCCTCCTTCTCTTCCCCCGTTGCCATCTCCACATACGGTCCGTTCTTCCGCAAACGTGACCCAGCCTCCCTTTACTCGAAACATAGAAAACCCTCCATACGGCGATCGACCATTTCATGCAAGGCCCTGAGCAACGACGACTCTGAACAAAATCCTATGTCGGTGAAGCTCGACAGGAGGAATGTGCTCATTGGCCTCAGTGGCTTCTATGGGGCGGTCGGTCTCAGATCTGACCCATTCGCGCTTGCAGACCCGATATCTGCCCCGGATCTTACCCAGTGTGGCAAGGTCAAGCCCTGCGCGAAGGCCTGTTGCCCACCACCCACCACCGAGGTCCGAGACTTCAAGCTCCCATCCTCAAAATTGCCCACGCGCGTGAGGCCAGCTGCTCACTTGGCCGGTAAGGACTACATAGCCAAATACGCCGAGGCCATTAAGCTCATGAAGGCCTTACCGGCTGACGACCCGCGTAGCTTCATGCAGCAAGCCAATGTGCATTGCGCCTATTGCGAGGGGTTCTATAACCAAGTCGGGTTTCCCCATCTGGAACTCCAAGTCCACAGCTCTTGGCTATTCTTCCCATTCCACCGTTACTATCTCTACTTCTACGAGAAGATCTTGGGGAGCTTGATCGAAGACCCGACCTTCGCATTGCCCTATTGGAACTGGGATGCGCCCGACGGCATGAAGATGCCCACCATGTTCACTGATCCACAATCGCCGCTCTATGATGCCAACCGAAACCCAATGCATGCACCACCTACGCTTGTGGATCTCAACTACAACTGCGAGCGCCCGCCCCCATTGAATCTGGTGTCCAAAAACCTAAAAACCATGTACAGGTAATGAGTTTTGACAAGAACGAGAAACTTTAGGTTTGGTGAACATAGGTGTAGATCTAAATTGATTCCATTTAATTGGAAATGCGTAATCAAAAGTCAATGCTTCAGTTTGCGATGGGTAGATTCTCTTTTTGTCACCTTTGATTCTTTCTTTGTTTTAGTATAAAACTCTCCCATCAGTTTTCTACGTAAGCACTGATAATAGATGAATCCTATATATATTAGACTATGAGGATGCTATTCAGGACTTTATTATAAGTGTTGTAAAACGAGTCAAATTAATGCATCGCTAAAATTGGGTTATACAAGATTCTACAAAAAGAAAAATGTTTGATGCATTGAGATGGTAACTGCTTAATTCAATTGCCTTAGTAATAATAAAAAAACGACATAAACTGTGAACATGGGTAGTTTTATAGCCTGAATTATTGACCGGCTGTTAAAATCAATGATGAGGAATGTGGATTATGAGTGAAAAACTAGACGGACTTAAAATTGACTCAGAAAACCTTTTCTCTTATCATTTTAAGATATGATGAATTCGGTCTAAGCAGGCACATGGTGTCGGACGGGAAGACGGCAGAACTCTTCCTCGGCAATGCCTACCGGGCAGGCGATGATGCAAATCCAGGGGCTGGGTCGATCGAGCGCGTGCCGCACAATACAATCCACAATTGGTGTGGCGACTACAGGCAGCCCAACCTCGAGGACATGGGCCGTTTCTACTCTGCCGGCCGAGACCCGCTCTTCTTTGCCCACCACTCCAATGTCGACCGCATGTGGACCCTGTGGAAAACCCTAGGAGGCCCGAAGAGGACTGACTTCACGGACCCGGACTGGCTCAATGCCACCTTCCTGTTCTACGATGAGAACGCGCAGGCCATGCGTGTGAAGGTCAAAGATTGCTTAGAAACCACTAACTTAGGTTATGAGTACCAAGTTGTTCACATTCCATGGCTAAAATCTAAGCCAGTCCCACGCAAAATAGCCAAAAAGGTGGCCAAGACCTCTGGGGAAATTGCCGATGGGGCGGAGATACCACGGCCTATCGTTCACTTCCCTGTTAAACTAGACAAAGTTGTGAGCACTCTGGTCAAGAGGCCGAAGCAAAAGAGAAGCAAGAAAGAGAAGGAGGAGGAAGAGGAGGTGTTGGCGATCGAAGGGATCGAGCTCGAGAGTGACGCGTTCGTGAAGTTCGACGTCCACATCAACGACGAGGAGGACTCCCTGAGCAGCCCCGACAAGACCGAGTTTGCGGGCAGCTTCGTGAACGTGCCGCACAAGCACAAGCCCGGCAAGAAGATGAAGACCAAGCTGAGGCTGGGGATTACGGACTTGTTGGAGGACCTGATGTGCGAGGACGACGAGGAGGTCTTGGTGACTTTGGCCCCGAGGTACGGCGGTGAGGACGTCGCCATCAGCAACATCAAGATTGAATTCGTTAACTGAGGCCGACGGTGACGGAATTATTTTGTCGTGTTTCTCCTATTTCATATCTGAAGATTACTGGTCAAATCTTTATGTTAAAAATTAAACCAAATTCTTAAATGTTGTCATTCGAAGCTACCGATGAATTAACGAGTTACCGATGTCAATCGGTTAGCGCATTGCTGATATTCTAGACTTGATATCGAAGACTGCTAGGTATATGTATTGAAGAAGAGTCATTATTGTAGTGATACTTTTGAGAAGACTATTCGTATTTCTATGTTCTGTCTGTTTGTGTCTTGAGGTCTTCTGTAAGTTCCTAGGGCTTTATCTCCTCAGAATACTAGCAGTATTTATGATGATGAATAAAAGTCGTGTATTAAGTCAATAAATAGGGGAGTCTTTTAATCGATCTTGATAAGGTGGAATAAGGTGAATCAAACGAAAAGTCTATCTATCTCCTTCTCCTCTTTATGTGAGTTACGATTGTTTCACCTTCAAATTTCTCCCATCAAATTGGTATTGGAGCGCACAGTTTGTGACCATGGCCTCAACAAACACTCAACTTCCTCTTCAATACCCTTGTCTTACCAAAGAAAATTATGGTAACTTGGCCATTAGAATGAAAGCTGTACTCGGTGCCTACGGTGTATGGGAACTTGTCAACACCGGCTATGATGAGCCGTAGAATGAAGCCACCTTGAATCAGAACCAGAGGAATGCCTTGGAGAAGGTTCGGACAAAAATCAATATGCCCTATCAAACATCTATCAAGCTTTAGATGATTTCATGTTTGAAAAGGTTTCAATGCCACCACTGTTAAGGAGGCATGGGAGATTCTTCATAACACACATCAAAGAGTATATAAAGTTAAGAAGATTTTACCTTCAAACTTTGATAGGCGAATTTGAGGTAATTCATACGAGAGAATCTGAATCGATTGCTGATTATTTCATAAGAGTTTTAGCAATTGTCAATCAGATGGAAAGAAACGGAGAAGACGTTTTAGACGTTCGTGTTGTTGAAAAAAATACTTATATCCTTAAACAAGAAATACGAACACATTGGTGTTGCAATTGAAGAATAAAAGACTTGGACGCCATGACGATCTATGAGCTTCTAAGTTCATTACAATCTCATGAAGAAATGTTTAGAAGAAAAAAGAATGAACTGGTGGAGGAAGTTCTCCAAACGTGGCTAGCCATCCAAGATGAGGAGGAGCAAAGAGGAGATCCCAAGCAAAATCGTGGGACAAATCAAGATCGAGGTTGAGGCCGAGGTCACTTTCAAGGAAGAGATTGTGTACGAAGCAAAGGAGATTTGCTCAAAATGATGGTGGACACCATTATCAAAAAGGAGTTTGTGGAAGAGAAAAGAACTCGACAAGTCAATGATATGATAAATCTAAAATTCAATGTTATCATTGTAATAAACTTGGTCATTATACTTATGATCGTTGGAACAAAGAAAGAAGCGCAGCAGACAAAAAGTCAAAATTGGTGAATGATGCCGATCAAGTTCTTTTATTGGTATTCAAAGAAGATGAAGGAGGACAAAATGATACATAATATTTGGATACCAACACAAGCAACCACATGTGTGGGCAAAAGGAAATGTTTGCGGAGTTAGATGGGGAAAAGTACACCCCAAGTGTCAAAACTTGCACGAAGGAACACTTAAGTGCCAAAAGTTAGGAAAGCGCCACTTAAGTGCCGCTTTTTTTTTTTTTTTTTTAAAGTGGGACATTTAAGTGCCATCTTCGATGAACTCGCGTAAATCCTACATGGAAAATTTTTATTATTTTTCTCGCTATGTAGCTCGCCAAAGAGTTGATTCGACAAAGAAACGCAAAACGACCCAATTTTAGAGCGGATTCAAATTTTAATATAAAAATTAATTTAATTAAATTATAAAATAAATAAATAAATAAATTTAAAAAAAAAAGTGGGGGAGGGAGAAGGGACACGGCGAGGGCTGGGCCCTCCCCGCTATCGTTGGCCCTTCCTAGTGACGGTAAGGAGGTGGCGACGGTGGCGAGGGCTCAGCCCTCAATTGCATCCCTCCTCCCTCCCCACCTTTTAAAAAAATTAAATGTTTTAAATAAATTTAGTTTTAAATTTAATTTAATTAATTTTTATATTAATTATTTACCACGTCACAAACAAAACTACATTGTTTTTGCATTTATTTAGCCACATCAACATGTGAAATGATATCGTTTTGCACTTACCTTGCCGTAAAATTGTCACGTCAACATTTTGGCCGGATTGGCACTTAAGTGATTCATTTTGTTCCGATTTTAGCAATTAAGTGTCACTTTCCTAACTTTTGGCACTTAAGTGTCCCTCCGTGCCAAATTTTGACACTCCATGTGTTCGGCACTAAATTAGATGAGACAATTAAAGGGAAAGTCTCGTTCAGTGATGACTCCAAAATTCTTGTCAAAGGCAAAGGTACAACTCCTATTCATTTGAAGAATGGTGCATGTCAATTTATTATTAATGTTTATTATGTTCCAAAAATGTCAAGCAATATCTTGAGTTTGGGACAGCTTCTAGAGAAAGGCTATGCAATTCAAAAGAAAGATCTTAGCCTTGTGTTAAGAGACCGGAATAATAAACTGATTTTTGTCATGACCCGCCCTCCTACGACGACCATCTCGCTTGGGGAGTAAGGATGATTAAGGTATTTGATTACAAGTTCACACTCAGGGTCATGTTTGCCTAAGACGTCATCACCTCATCTTTGGTTTCAGCACATTGAGTTTGAGGTCTACATGAACGCAGGTTCTCTCAAACCTATACCCCACGCAACAGCGGAATTGTGTCGTGATTCGCTTTCACACGTATAGTACACCTTAAAGAGGAGATTGGGTGTGAAACATGGATTCATGAGTACTTTTACCACGGTAGCCTTTTCAACCATACTTTTACCCAAAATGATGACATCACTTCATCCTTTTGGACTAGTGCCACATCATGTCTACTAAACAACGGTGAGTCTCCATGAGACCTAAACCCCACATAACGGGTTCATTTTATTTTTAGTTGTATTAAACAACCTAAAATATAACTTTAAGAGTCGCCACTAGCCCTATTTTTGGGGGTCGGCTAGAAAATCCAATCAAGGATCGAGAGTGATTCCTCAATATCCACGCAATTAAAGATTCTAAAGTTCGGGGACTTGGGTTATATTAATATTTTTATCAATGCATTTTCGGTACCTAACAATTGTCATGTTTCCCAAGGTGTCCATTCGAGTCTTTTTACTTTTTAATGCAAAGAGAAATTAACAAGGTGATCATGAATGGATGATTAGTTTCATGCCATTTTACTTCTACTTAAAAGAAAAGGAAAGAAAGGAATCAATTGAAATTTAAAAGACAATGCGGTAAGTAAACACTCGAGACAATTTAAGACAAGCAATAAATCTAGCACACAATCCTAAGATAGAAGTAAAGAAAACAAAGCAAAGAAGAGCCCACAACTCGTCGGGTGTTTATACAATGCCAAAACAACCCGAAACATAAATCGAGGAAATGAATAGTACAAAAATAGGGTTGGATCGGATATCAACCATTCGTCGTCTTTGGGTCTTCAAGACAGCCACCTTCATGGGTCTATTCCAATTCTTTCATATGATTAAACTAGGATGTAAATTAAAAATGATTTTAAAGTCATTCATTGTAATCAAATAGGTAATTCATGGCAATCAACCAACATGTCATTTCACATCAAACATCCAAAGAGAAATACTCAAGCAATCAAGAATGTCCTCAAGGTTGGCCTTTGCATTCATGCAACAATCCTTTAGGACACCTATCCAATTCATTTAAAATGACTTGTAGCCATTAGCCACCATTTGTTTTCGCACGTGGCAACCAATGTTAAAAGTTCCTAAAGTGGGTTTTAAGTGATATCTCAAAACATCTCATGAGTACATGTATCGTACCTATGTATACATCTAAAAATCGCATGCATAGTTGAAAGTAAACATGCATGCAAGCCATTGTGCCTTGGTTCTCAATCAATCAAACAAATTTATGAGCTGACACCTGATCACTTATTTAGTCATCATGCTCCAATCATAATCACATGCGCTCTATAAAAGCAAGTACATCAAAAGCTAAAAGATTCTAGTGATGTCCAAAAATCATTTGATTTACAATCAAACAATGGGTTTTAAAGAAAACTGTCAATGACACGGCATAGTTATATCATGCCAATGGAACACATTTAGCCACTAAGGTTAACTTGGGTGCATCAATGGGCACATTGATTGAGCTTTGCAGGCATTCTAAATGTGGTCCAAACCCAGACAATATCAATACCAACTCGAAGACATATTTTGGAAGTTTGAATAAAGAATGCAATGTGAAAGCTTCTATGAAAGGAAGACATCATTTCATCATAGCTATGAGACACATTTAATTGCCAAGCCTAACTTGAGTGTATCAATGGGTGCACTGATCGAGCTTCCCAGGCATTTTAATATGACTCGAAATTAAACAAAATTCATGTGAAACCATTACTCAAACCATGCTAAAGCATTTTTAAGAATGAAAGTTTCTCACGTGGACATCACATGAATGAAAAATAGATTCAAATCAATCAAAACATAAAATTTCATATTATCTTCTGACATTTGAGGGGTTTGAAAAGCATGTCAAAATGCTTTTTCATTTTTTGATATTTTTTGTGTATGGAGTTCGGACCATGAAGATTAAAACTCATGAAGAATCGGTAACCAATTCTGTCACGACCCCAACTCCATCTCTAGGGTCACGAGCAACAAGGGTTATTTTCGCGATGTCTTAGGCTCGATACCATCCCGATTCTTTTTATCTCATTATCATGCACATCTGGAAACGTGAATAAACAACTCTCCGGACAAACAATAGCTAGAAGACCGGGATATACAACACACATAACACACTAATTTATATTATTGCTGCTTTTACAAGCCCTTTCTCTACGGGCCATCTTTTTATTTTACATCACAGTACAAGTTTTTCACATAGGCCAAGGGAAATCCTATATCCTCTAGCGTGACTGCAGCTCCCAAAATTGACGTGAGACTTCCATGCCTACAGACTGAAAGATGAGGGATGAGTTTTGGGGAAACTTAGTAAGTAGAATTCCTAGTTCTCTACTAGGAAAGCATCTCATCATCAAAGCTTAGCAAGTGCAGCACTCCCAAACAGTGTCGATGGCAGATCAATAGCCAACTTGTTGCTACCTTCAACTACATGTAGATGTGCATCGCAACATGCTTCAATATATACTTACCTTTGGCTTATCAATAAATATATCAACATATCATGCTTATGCATAACTAGCACTTGTGCAAATTTGTTTAGCGTCATCCTGATTCGACTAGGCCCTCCCGGCTTGACTGGGGCTTCCAGCTTCTTGCTGGGCTTCCTGGTTCAATCAGGGCATCTCAGCTCAACCGAGGCTTCTCACAGCTAGCTTCTCGAGGCTTCCGGGTTTTAAGACCCAAGCATCTTGGCTCAATTGAGGCATCCCATTCAATGAAAGAGGCATCACTGCCAACGCTGTGTGGTGATGAGCTTTTTTTCCTCTTTAAGTGCATGCACAAAGGCAATATACAAGCCAGTTCTTATCTTTTCTCTTAGTCAACACATGCATGGCCTAAAGGCCTACTCATTCATTCATGTGTGTCATGAGTTTCTTATACTTCACTAGCAAACATATCGGAAATGATCTTTGGTCCATAACTTGACTCAATCACTTAGCGGTGATCCCTACACCAGACAAGGCTTGGAAATGATACACCTCAATAGCGATCCAAGACCTTGAGGCTTAGGTACACCTCGCTTTAGTGATGATCCCAAGCTTGACGGACCTTGGCTCCAACCTGATGTGAATACACATGTATCAATAATGACCCTTGGCTCATGGTTTGATCCAACGCCAAGCACAAAGTCCCCACGTCCACTTGGACTATAGAAATCGGCATGCTTGGTGTCTTACCAAGACCTTGTGGATTTGGGTGATCCTCGTACCGGTCAAGGCATATAAATTTGACATGCCTCAATGTCGATTTAGGACCTTACAGCCTTGGGTGATTCCCGCACCAAGCAAGACTTGGACCTGGCATCCTATTTATGCCAAAACCAAGGCTTTATGGCTTGGGCGACTTTGTCTTGCGATGAATTCAACTCGAACGAACCTCGGCCTCATTCCAAGGGTGAACAACTCAAGTACAAGTTCAAGCACAAACATGAGCAAAACCATACAAAAGATCCAACATCCTATCCAAGGCTTGATAGGTGAGCACCTAACTAGACTCGATAATATAGACTACCGCCCTAGAGAAGACATAGGGATCTTACTTACATTGGCAAACCTCGAGGACCAACTTATATGGCTTGATGGATTAAGGATGCAAGGCCAAGAGAAAGGAGAAGGAGGAGGAGGAAATGGATGATAAGGTGAGGAAAATGAGGAAGCGCTCCTCCTATTTATATTACTTGGTGTGATCATTATCGAGCCAAGTGGTCCAATCTTAAGTTTCCAAGTGTCCCGCCTAAATTCCTTGAGTGGCAAGTCTACTTTGCCTCATAATTACACCTAGAAGATGAGTTGGCCAAGCTAAAAGATCGTAGTTAGCATTCTAGCCTCTAGGCATCATTGATGATGGCTCGCTTTTCGCTCTCCCATTGGTCCACCTATATGCCGGATTTAATGAACACTCAATGAAGTTTGACAATAATTGTACCATAGTTGCCAACTCAACAAAGAACCTTCGTGTATTGCTATTTAATTGGTCTACATATATGCTGCATTTTTCTAGAATATCCAAAGATATTTTGGCCACCATCATGACTTTTGACTATTCAAATAACAACTCACCCCTTCATTTAATGAGGGGTTTCCAGAAAGTTATTTATTTTTGTCTTTTTCTTCATTAATAAGGCGATCTAGAAAATTCTATCATCCAAGTTGGTTCCGAGGTCAAAGAAGGGATCATTAGGTGCACCTCAAAAAATCGAATCATGTACACCTGAGGTTCAGCCATTACGTTCCATATTCGTCCAAACCATTCCTTTGGATGATCGGTCGGCTATAGGGTCGATTGTCCTTTGATTGGTTCGAGACCAATTCTAAGACCACCCATGGCCTAGCACTAAGCCAAAGCACTCATGGACCTTAGAATTAGTGATGGAATAGCCGGGTCTATCCCTTGGCTCATTCTAGTTGACACCCAATCCACCAGTAGGGTTCATGGTCGGTGCATCACCGATCCATGATTGGATATCACCAATTCGAGATTCTGTTCCAATCACTAAGAATTAAATAAGTAATGATGCATTTTTGGTCGGAAGACGATCGCATTTGATCAATTCAGATCATCCGTGTATGGGTGCATAACCGGCGGAATCACTTGCGACCAAAAACTGTGACTGGTCGGATCGACCCATGACCATCCGCCATCCAAAATCATTCCGTAATCAATTCTTGTGATCAAAACGTCATCTTATGAGCTGGTGATCCAATCCCATCGGTATGGTCGGTAGAAAATTTGTGGTCGACACCTCGACCAATTCGTGACTGGTCAGTCGATCAGACGGTCGGACCATGACCAATCCGTGATTCCTTGCCGATCAAACCGATTGATCCATGGCCAATGGCCCATGATCGATCCTTTTAGGACCTTATGGCCAATCCTTATGGGGTCGGAATCGAGGATGTTACAAATTCAACATATGTATTTTCCTAAAAATGCTACAACAAAGACAAGTCATAAAAGAAAAAACAGAGCATGTCGAAATAGGGCATACAATATTCAAGCAATTGACATATGGTCCATGAACAATTGGTCCTAAGAAAATCACAGTACATCAAGAACTCAATAAGGAATAACTTCCATTAAGGAAGTTTCCTAAGATAAGCTACGCATGAATTTCTAAAAATATAAGAACACAAAACAACGCATTAGGAATAGTGCGGGGCAGCAAGATGTTCATGCATGTTAATAGCATTTTGTCCTAGCAAACGATGTTTAAAAATTCCTAAAAATTCACCACATCATAGTCTTATAAATAGCAAACAAATTCAATGAAGGACCTGACTTCAAAATCCTTAAGGAACAATTCACACAAAAATGACAAATGGTCTGGTTCAGTAAGGGCAGGACAAGCATTCTGAATTTTAGACTTGACATATTTTAGAGCAAACTTCACAAAAATGGAAAATGGGTCAAAAGGCATGCAATTGAGACAAAATTGGTGTCATTGGAAAGGTCAAGATGTGCCATAAGACTTTTTAAGAGACATCGAGTTCAATTAAGGTCAATTTCATGCATAAACAATGACAATCGCAAAAATGTGTAAATTATTAAAAAAAAATGGTAGAACATGATGCCTGAGAATAGGCTTGCTAAACCATCTAAATGATGCATGAAAATTGTGAAATTTAAACACGACATAGGGATAAATGCAATAAAAAAATTTGATGGACACATTTAACCCTATATCAATGCACAAAAGATCACCCAAGTTTATGAACATCAATAGGTAGACTATCACCAAACTCCATATATGGCAAAATACATAAAAATTTTAGAATTGATATATCAACATCACAAGTGGCTTTCATATAGAAAATGACCTTCATACGACACGTGCCATACACCGTTTCAAAGCTCATGACGTTTTCTAAGTATCTCTAAAAGGCATCATGTAAAAATTATGCTCTTAAGGACCTCAATGGAAGACATCTTCATAGAGACATAGATCATTCATTATTGCAGCAAGAATTGGATGATCTTCCTTGATCTAATGACATGATAAAAACCTACGAAAATTCATGCATATAGATTGAAATGTCCAAATCACTTCTCATGAAGGCATCAAAGTCCAATTTGGCTCATAAAAATCTATATGAAAATAGGAAAACAGAACAAAACTTCCAACATCACAGATTGCAGCAACCAAGCATAATTCCATGCAAGCAAATGACCTAGTTAATGACAACCGTTTGACATGATCTATATCTGCACTATGACTTTCCTGGAGGATGCAAATTCAACGGAGTATGTTTACTAGCTCATTTATAGACAAATACACATAGGGGTCAAACGGGACAAAACAATCTAAGGACAATTTATTAGAGATTTCCTTGACTAAATCTACTCCAAAAAATATGGAAAAATATATGTCGTGACCAGAGCAATTTCGACCAACTTTCATGAAATAATTAACCATAAAATCAGAGCACAAAAACCAGCAAAAAATCAACAAACAATGCAGACCGTGAATCAACAAAACAACATAACATTTGGTAGATTTTGGACTCGACTTTGAGTATATGAAAACTATATCAAAGGAGCCCTGCTTAGGGTGTTCTATGGCTTGTGGGAAAGATATTTAAATTGCTTCCGACTAGGCATCGAACACAGAAAAGCATGTTTGGAAGCTGATATTGAGTGGTTTCTCCAATTAGTCATCTAAACATCCGAAAATTGCAGAATCAACTCATCCAGTCAATCAAGCATACCTAAGCTAATCAAGCTCATCTTAAGCTATTCTAAGGCCATTCTAACATCTTAAACATGTTGAGATTGTAGAACTCAAACCCTAGGGTGAGCTCTAGCCTTGGTTGTCTAGAACAACCTTGCTTCATGGAGCTCAAAATTGAGAAGTTACCTTTGATACGATTTGAGCGATTTGAGCTCAATCGGACAACAATCAAGCCTTCATAGTAACTTAAGGATGTCAAGGGAGCTTCGTAGGACCTAAGGACTGCCAGAGGAGGGTCGAACGACGTCGAATCATTGCCAATCAGCAACTAATGGGTGATCGGCTAGGTTGAGGATCGTTGGTGAAGAATCAACCATTGGAGCTCGTCCGGTGGATATTCGGCAAGCCCCGACAACCACAAGGTCGGGGATTCACTAATGGACGTCGTTGGGATGATCAGAAGGGCTCGAGAGGTCGGCAGATCATCAATCAAGGTTAGAGGAACTAGCTAACTACCTTATCGGGTCGATCGCTGGTCTGCTTGACTCGCAGGAAAGAGAACGCCAAATGGGGAGATTAGGGACTGGCCAGAGGTTGGGCTAACCGCTAAGAGCTTGGGCGAGATGAGAACGTCGCCGAGAGGCTGGGTGGAGACCATAAAACTACCGACGTAAGGCCGGCAGGTGGCAAATGGCAAACCGGCAATAGGCCGATTTAAGAGAGAGAACGGGCGTGAAGTAGGAGAGATAAAGAGTTTTTATTAGAGAACTTTTTGGATTTTCAAATTTGGAATTTCATCAAATGAGGCCTCTCTCAAAATTTTGGAAAGAAAATTGTATATGTAATATTCCCCAAGATTGATCCTAGCTGTCAGTTCAATCTAACGGCTAAGATTTGATCTCAAAGCCTAACTAATTTACTTAGGGGCTAAGCAAGCTTAAAAATTGAACATGCGTTACTCGAACGATGGTGATGAGCCGAAATTGGCAATTCAAATTAAATTTGTGATTAAGCCTAATTATGGGCATTTTTGCAAAATTTGAAAGATTTGAGGGCATAGGAGAGAAGTACACACGACACGATGCTAAGAGGTGGTCGTCGGTTGCCAAGAATCAATCGGAGGAAGGCTGAACCTACCTCCTCCGTTGGCAACCGACCGAATCAAATTTGAACCGGTCCAAATCGATTCAACTAGTTCAGCCGCCCATTGGGCGATTTGGTTCTTGGGCTTTTGAATTTTACGCAGCTTTAGTCCCTAAATTGAAAGGAAATCTTGCCTAATTTGAGGAAAAAACGATTAATTTGAAGAGAAGTGATCCAATTTTGAAGAAATTAGGCCAATTAAACCATTTAGTTACAATTTGATAATTTCTATTGGCCTAAGTACCTAGCTGACATGAAAAATATTGGACTGGAATTTCTAGGCTAAGTTGGACAATTTTATGTAATTTCTTGCCCAAAAATGCAAATTAATTGAAATTGAATTCAATTAAAAGTACAAGGCATCTATTGAATTAATTGTCCATACCTCGGGTGACTTATTGCATTCAAATTGACTTGAAATAGATGATGCAACATTTATGCCAAAATTGAATTAATTTGGTTTTCTCATGTTCAAGAAGGTTAAATTCCTTAAATTGAGAAGTTCCCGAATGAATTTCCCAAGATCGATCCCAGATTTGGACTTATCTCACAAAAATGAGTGGAATAGAAGCGCTTGTTCACAAATTATGTAGAATTGATCCAAACCCCAAAATTAGGTTTCAAAATGAGAATCCAAATTGTGACACACCCGATCTCGAAATTGATTGAATGAGTAAATGAGTAATGATCTCTAGATCAAATGTCGTACAAGGAACTAAGCATAATTATGACTAGAATGAAAGTAATTTTATTTTTGGCGGATTTTGAACTTAAAACTAAAAAAGTCGGAAATCAAAGTTTTTAATCGATTTTCACAAAATTTTTTATGCTAAAGTCAAATTCGGACTGGAATGAAGTGAATTGTGAATTTTTATATCTTCCAAATTTTTGGTCAAATGTTCGATTAAAGTCAACCTTTTGATTGCCTTTTTCTAAAATATTGATTTAAGATCAAAATTTTAAAATTTTAAAAAACTAATGTGGTCCAAGTGCTATTAAGGATAAAAGAGAACTTTTTATGCAAAAAGTCAATTTTTGACTTGGGGTTAGCTTTTGGTTAAAGGAATGACCAAAAAATCAACTCAAAGTCAACTATTTGTATTTTCAGTTTATGATAAAAATGGGCAGGAAATTGCTCAACAATTATAAGAAAAAGAAAGAAACAGAAGCCGACACTCTTTGGTTCAAGGAACGGGCTCTATAGCAATCAGAACCCCAATCTTGAGTTTTTATTTTAATCAACGCGTCGATTAAAAATTAGGTGTCAACATTTGTAAATGTGAAGATATCGAAAAACATGATGTTTACTCTCACTATAAGGAAATATCTCGATGCTTGAAGTCATGCGTGGATGATCCTTCATGGTTGTCGCATTTGAGGTTTGACTATTTCAATTTTAGCGGACTCAATTTGTTTTCCTGCAAGAAGATGGTTTATGGCCTACTGCATATTGATTATCCCAATTAATTATGTTAAGGGTGTGTTAACGGTAAGAATTCTAGAAATAGTTTTCCGAAAGAAGCAACTTATCGAGCGAAGAAGCCACTTGAGTTGATTCATTATGATGTGTGTGCCTTAATCACTCTTCAATAATATAGTAATCATCAATATTTTGTTACATTTATTGATAATTTTACAAAAAAAAAAAAAAAAAACTTGGGTGTATTTTTTTTAGAGAAAAGACAAAATTGTTTAATACTTTCAAACAATTCAAAAACCTACCTAAAAAGAAGAGTGGTCATTTTATCAAAGTTATGAGCATTGATAATGACAGAGAATTCACTTTAGCTATATTCAACCAGTTCTGTGAGGTTCACAGTATTCTACATTTCTTGACGGCTCCATTTTCTCCTCAACAAAATGGCGCAGCTAAACGAAAAGACAGAACTATTCTCGATATGGTTCGAAGTATGTTGAATAGCAAAAATTTACACTATGAGCTTTGGCCTAAAGCCGTTTCATGTGCGGTCTATCTTCAAAATAGATGTCTCACATACAAACTTGAAGATGTAACTCCACAAGAAGCATGGACCGAGAGAAGACCGAGTGTTCACACTTGAGAATTTTGGGAGCATTGCCTATGCTCATGTGCCGAACCAGAAAGTGTGGTAGTTGAAAGACAAGAGCAAAATGCTCATCTTTATTGAGTATGACTCATCATCCAAAGTCTGTCGATTATTTGATCCTAATACTTTGAAAGTGCATATAAGTAGAGATGTCAAGTTTGATGAAGAAGGCACGTGGGAAAACAATCCAAAAGATGAAACAAATACTCGTGATGAGTCTGATCACACGAAGTTGAAGGATCATTCTACACCTTTTTCTCTAATATCTTCTTCAAATCCATCATTGCCAACTTCTTTAAATGGTGTTCATGAATTGCTAGTGCCAAGATCAAGGAAATTGTCTAACATTTATGAAACTATCGATGAGCTTTACCTCGTATGTCTTCTTGTAGATTGTGAACTGCTTGTCAATGATGATGCGGCCAAAGAAAAAAAAATGGAGAAAAGCCATGAATGAAGAAATTGAAGCCATTGGGAAGAGTCAAACATTGGAACTTGATAATCTCCCAAAGGACAAAAAATTGATTGGAGTCAAATGGATGTACAAGACTAAGAAGAATGTTAAATGAGAAGTGCCAAGATACAAGGCTAGATTAGTTGTAAAGGGATACAAGCAAAAGACTGGAATTGACTATGATGAAGTTTTTGCCCTTATCATTTGCATGGAAACAATTAGATTGATCATTTCCATATTTGCCCAAAATGATTGACGGACTTATCAAATGCATGTCAAATCAGCATTTCTGAATGGCATTCTTGAAGAAGAAATTTATGTTGAACAACCTTGGGAATTTTTTGTGAAAGGTCATAAAGACAAAGTGCTAAGGTTGAAGAAAGCTCTATATGGATTTAAACAAGCACCGAGAGTATGGAATTCAAGAATTGATACATATTTCAAGGTGAATGGATTCTCTCAATATTCATACAAGCATGCCACTTTATTTGAAGCAAGAAAAATGTGTGTTCTATCTACTCGCCTGTTTATGTGTCAATAACCTTGTATTTTCAAGAAATAATCCGACAATGATTAATGCTTTTGAGGCATCGATGGTGAAAGAATTCAAGATGCATGATAGTGGTCTCATGAATTATTTTCTTGGCATCGAAGTGAAGCAAAGTGCCAATAGGATTTTTATTTCCCAAAAAGGATATGCTGAAAATGTACTTGAAAAATTCAGCATGAAAAAGTGTACATCGATCAATACATCAATGGAGCGTAGATCCAAGCTCTCAAAGCTTGATGACAGTGTCATTGTTGATAAATTTCCTACTATTGTTTTGGCAAAAAATCCAGTCTTTCATGAACGAAGCAAACATATCGATGTTCGATAGTATTTCATTAGAGAACATGTAAGGGAAAGGGAAATTGAAGTGTTGCATATGATGAAGAGAGATTAAGTAGTACATATTTTTACTAAACCTCTTGAGCTAAATACTTTTTGGAAGTTCAAGAACCTACTTGGAATGATTGATTGAAGAGAATTTGGTTTAAGGAGGAGTGTTATATGTTGACACTTGATTTTTAATTAACATGTTAAAAAGGTAAAAAAATTGAGCTTTAGGTTTCCAACTACAAATGAGTTCGTTTCTCTATTAAAAAAAAAAAAAGTCACTTTTCATTTATTTCTTTTACATTGTTGTTTTTAATTATTTTCTTAGTCATTTCCAAGAAAAACCATAAAAGTCAAACTATTGACTTTCGAGTTGACTTTTTAGTCAACTATTTGACCAAGAGTCAACCCTGATCAAAAATTGACTTTTCATTCAAAAAGATGTCATTTAGTTTTAATTTTACTTTTCTCAAGTCAATTTTTTTGCAAAAATATAAAGATTTGATCAAAAAATCAACCTTTTAGAAAAAGTCAACTAAATAGTTGACTTTTGGTCAAATCTTTAATAACAAAAATTGAAAAAAAAATCAAAAACCACAAAACATTTATTTTTAGTGTTGATTTATGTGTCTAAATTTCATAAAATTCGATTAGTAACCTTGTTTTTAAAAATTTTCAATTTTAAGTTCTAAATCGTCCAAAATTAAAATTATTTTTATTTTAGCTATAATTAGGTATAGTCTTATTACGATATTTGATCTAGAGACTTTTCTAAATCCACTAGTTTATTCAATTTCGAGAATTGCTATATTGAAAGACAATTGTCATTTTAAGCCCTAATTAGGAGTCAAAATCGATTTTTCATGGTTTACAAATGGACAGTTGTTTGCCATTTATTTTCATAAGATAAGTCTAAATTTGGGATCAATTTTGGAAAATTCACATGAAAATTTCTCGATTTGAGTGATTTCACTTTCTTGAAGATAAGAAAACCAAGCTATTGAGCTTCAATCAAAGAAATTTAGGTTGACCTATTCAATACTAGGGTTCAATTGCATGAATTTAGGTCCAATTTTAATACTTGACCCCAATTCATTTTGGCCTAAGTTTTGGCATTTTACTTCAAGGTCAATTTAAATTCATTAGGAGATCCTATACATGGATAATTAGTTAAATACGTCTGTTGTAACATTAAATTAATTTGCAATTCAAATCATAATATTTCAAAATTACTCATTTTAGACCTTAAGGCTTGATTTCATGTACCTGACGTTTTTGGTTCGTTATTTTCACGGTAATCATTCAATTAAGTTAATCGAGAGGTCCATAGATTACATTTATCAAGTTTAATTGGTTTAATTGAATTAAAATCGGACAATTTCTCTTCAAATCGTGCAATTTTTCTTCAATTTGGTTCTTGAGGGATCAAATTGCATACCACAAATGCATGTACAAGTAAGAACTGGCTAGAACCGCCAAGAATTCTCGTGATTTCGTAGATTAGCCCTCTAATTTTATGAATTTGCAATTTGAACCCTAATTAGGCTCATTTTCAACTTGAATTTTCACAAATGGAACCTATCTAATCAATTGCTCGACACCTCCTATTGATGATTAAACCTTTAAAATTGTGTTTTGGACATTAAATTAAGATTTAGCTGTCGAATCGAACCAACGGCCGAGATCGGCCAATTTGGGGGTAATATAAATAGAATTTTTCCATCCAATTTTAGAGAGGGCCCATTTTTCAAAAATCTTATCCCACTAAATTCTCTTTCTCTCTCTTCTCTCTATTGTTTCTTGCTCTTTTTCCCTATCTCTCCTCCTCTTGTGTGGTGATCCATCACCGACGGTTTGGCCTCCTCACTGGCGCTTCCTTTGCCGACATCTGCCACTAGCACCTACCTCGCCATTTCTCCTCCTTAGTTTCAAGACCGAATCAGTGATCGGTGGTCGTTCCTTTGGCTACCGTTCATTCCCGATCTGGTCTCAAGAGAGTCCTAAACCATCCAAAGGTCGAAGACTAACCAGTTAGCCATTGGATTATCCACGGTGGCCGATCTGTTTTAAGAGGTGCAGAATTGGTTGGATTTAGACCGGTTTTTTACTCCACTTGAACTAGTTGATCGGTGGCCTTCTTAGGTGGTTCCACCACCATGAATTAGTAGCCAGGTGATTTCCAGACTAGCGGGTGTTCAAGACATGGTCGGATGGTCACTAGAACTCACCGGTGACCCCATCCTTTCTCGGTGCTTGAAGACCAATCCATTTTGGACCAGTTTCTATTGCAACTACAAATCAATGGTGTCACGCCCCGATCCTTTGAGCACATGCCCATCCTTCACCTTGGTTGATTATAGCGACGTCCCAGGACGCATCGCCAGCCCTTTTATTTTAATACGCATGTGGAAGCATATAAAGTAATCCCCAGACAATAAAACAATGGGATATGAAAGTAGAGTCAATTTTTCCACAACCTTTCGAACCTAAACAAACCTTTTATAGCTAATAGGTTTATTCACGACATTAGGTCACTTACCAAAATATCAGCTTAACCAAAAAGTAACTATCCTATGACTAACTAGCCAAATAGGTTTGCCGATTCTGTTTCTTCCACCTTCCCAAACTTCGGGACTTCCGGCTCTCCACAACCGTCATCTAGGGACTTGAAAATGGTTATACAATAACCAGTGAAACAATGTCTCAGCAAGTTCTACCCCCTAAGACACGATTAGAAAGCCAATACACTTTAGAGGCTGCCTAAGCACAACACGAGTCAAAGTACTTACTTTGGTCTCGCCCCATCCTGCAAATCAATGTCATTTATAGATGCCTCAAATCACAACAATCAATCGATTCACAGCATCAGATCAAATCATTGATCAATCGACCTAATCGATTACATGTCACCACGACCTTCTCATGGTCGGCCCATTCAATACTATTTATAAGTCCACCATAATAGGATATGCTCGCTCTAAGCTAATATATAGATAGTATAACTCACACTAAGCTGATAAAATAATGTAGTGCTCTTAATCTAAGTTGACATATCGAACCATTGAGTTGATATAGTACATTAATAATGCTCCATCTAAGCTGATAAAGTATACTGCTCGCAATTTAAGCTGATATATCAGAGCCCGTAGGATGATATAGTATATTGTTAATGCTCTCTCTAAGCTGATAAGGTATATTGCTCGCAATCTAAACTGACACATCGCCAGTTGGCTGATAAAGTATACCATCTCGACCATTCAATCAATTCCATCTTTTATCATTCTCGATAAAAATAGCCGTATGTGGGAACACGGTTGGCCTTAGTCAAAATATCATAATTTCACATTTTGAACAACCCACCGGCTTCAATAACCCATTACATATTTTTGGTGCTATAAACCGACGCCTGGCAATTTTCTCATTAATTACCAAAATTAATTAATTTAGGAACAAAATCCTAACATTAGAATTAAATCAATTCAGCATGATTTAGCACTCAAATAAATAAACAAACTAAACTGCAATAATCAGCATAAAATTCGGGTCATCACTATCCCAGCCTAATTTCAGAAAAATAAATAAATAATTAAATAATTACGGAAAATATTAAATAAATGCAATAAATCCAATTTAGGGCCGTAATGCCTAATTGGAAGCCGAAACGGACCCGGAAAATTTTCGAGACTCGTTTAATAAATAATAACAAAAGTCTACTTGTTAATATCACTAACCATTTACCTAACATATATTGATAAGGTATTAATTCAATTACTCTACTATAATATATCCACCTAATCACACTTAATTAAATCTAAATAACCCTTAAGCATCATTAACAGACTAATAAGGGATTAGTGAGGAAAACTCACTTGATTAATGAACAGGTCTAATCAAACTGACAAGAACGTCGCGGGGGTCGACTTTCCCCAAGATGGGCCTAGCAACTGAGACTCGCGATCACGTCAAAATGGGCCTTGAAGGTGGCTGGATACCCACAAACTCAACCTCTGTTTTGAGCTGCAAAAACAAGGAAACAAGGTTGGTTAGGCTTCTATTTCTATTTGCTAGACTGCGGAGGAAATCAGTGGCTTCAATGGCAAAACGGGCCGAATGGAGCTCCCAAGGAAGGGGTAGTCGGCAACCGATGGCTCCCAAGGTCAAGGGGGGATGTGTTGGTGGTTGGAACTGGCAAAGGAAGGGTTGGAATTGAGAGAAACTCGTGAAAAATGCGATACAGTGTAGGCGGGCAGGGGATGACAGACTGGCGACTGGCACCTTGTAGCAGCCGTACAGAACTGCCGGCGGCTCCTTTTGAGGTGAGGTCAGGCTCGTTGGGACGGGCTGTCTTTCCTAGTCACAGTGATGGGTGGATCATTGGCTGGTTTACACGGGAAGACCACTTTGAACTCAGATCTTTGGCGAAAGGTCAGCTGGAGCAGAAACTGGCAGAAGTGAAAATAGAGGGGAAAACGGTCTGAAGAGTGTGCGACGATTCTTGGCCGGCTGCTGGCTTCCACCGGCTTCTCTGTTGGCTGCTGGTGTGCTGAGCAAGGCAAGGAGGAGAGAGAAGTGGGTGGACGGCAAAGGGAAAGAGAGAGGAAAGAGTGAGGGGCAAGTTTGGCTTTGGTGGGGTCTCTTTGGCCAATTCTTCCAATGCCTTGTCCCTTGACCAACCATGGCCACCAGCTACTCCTTGGTTGTCTTGAGGCCATTAAAGCACCCCTTTGCAACCTTGAATTGGTCCAAAATGGTAGTGGATGGGGGGAGTTACGAATTTGCTAAATTTCTCCTTCAATTGGACTTGGTTTCATTCTTGATTCGATTCCATTTGGCCTCAATAATTTTTGTTGTTGAGTCTTTGATCCAATCGATATTTTTCATCACCAATAGATCCATCTTGCATCCTAATTTCACGATCAAAAACAATCCCCAGCCTTTTCTGAACAAAAAACGGCCTTATGACGACTTTTTCCCAAAAGTCTCGGGTTTCGGAAAATCTTCTGAGACTGGGTCGACGCTCCTAGAATTTATTGTGACATGACAGAATCTTCAATTTTTGAAATTGAACTTGAATTTGCAATTCATTTCCATTTGACGTGTTTTTAGCGTGACCTAAGCTACCGGGTAATTTTCAGAGATTTTTAGTGCAAATGACCTATGGTCGATTTTTTTCAAGCCACTATGAACCCACTCGACACATTGGCGACTCTCGGTTGTCATGAAAATCTCGAGACTTCAAATATAGACACAGGGTACTAAAACGACAGAAGAATCAATTTAGGGCCGGTCGACAAGAATTTTCCAATTTAGTGGTGTCACCCACGATTAGCCACACATCTCAGTCGAACTGATCTATTTTTGATTTCAAATCAATTTTATACTGTACCGTAATAGCCTCTAAAGATGAGCACGGTTGAAAAGTAGATTCCTGGTTGAATTCTCAAGTTTATTGCCTTAAAATTCCTTAATTGCTTCCTTGGATAGTTTAGTTATCTCGATAGTGGTCAGCTCTGAGAATAGTCCTATAGGCACGTCCATGAAATGCCCGATTTATTCAATAGAAAACATAACTGAAAATGTAGGATGTCATAAGTGGTCCAACCAGCCTTAAGGTGATCCAAGGTGTCCCGATTCATCCATCTGAAGTTAGAGCAAGGTTCAATTAAGTTTCGACGAGAACAATTCATCCGATTACATCAAAATCGACAAATTCTCGCAAAAGGTACAATCTCGAACTTGAATCCAATGAAGCGGGGATAGAATAGCTAACTGGGGTTATCATTTACACTCAGGACTTTATGAAATGCTTAGATAGGTTGTCGATAGGCTTAATCATCGATTTGCTGAGATTGAATGGAGATTGAAGATGATTTGTGGTGGGCCGTGTGATTTTGGTGCAAATCTACAATTTTCGGATCTTTGTGACATGATTGCTAAGAAGGCATTAGTTGACATTATTTGGACTTAAGACCTCTTAGACTTAGAAAGTGCATTATGAGACCTTCGATTTGATAGGTCGGATGGTCCAAACAATCCAACTTTTGACTCCTAAAAATGCCTCGCAATCTGCTTGATTCTACAGATTTTCAATGTGTTTTAAGTTTTGTTCTTAGTCCACCTTAGAATTTTACCATTTTTGTGATTGTTTTTGAACAAAAATGTTTTCATGAAATTTGTTCGAAATTGTCTTGAGAATTTCCTGTATTATATATATATTGGACAAGTTTTGGTAGGTCAAAACCACTTAAATCTAAGTATAGGTCAATTGGCCCTATGCTATTCCAAGACACATTTTGGCAAAATGAAGCATGTAGATGAGTTTGTTTGACCTTAAGATCTCATGAAGATTGAAATACATATTGAATGCTTTCTATCGGTGCATGATTTGCATGATTTCATAGCAATTTGATATGTCAAATGCATGTGAAAATGCGTATAGGTTCTGCTACAGTTAGGATGTTTAGTAATATGCATCTATTTTGCCATTTTCGTCATAGTCCATATGATCACAATTAGGCTTTGAGTTATCAATGGAAAATGCTTACCATCATTCATTCTATGTGTCAAATTTTTTGTTAGATTAAGCATGCTTTGTGATTCTAATATTGGATTGATACCTTGTCATATGCATGTTTTCTCATGCTCGTTTGGGTCTCTTAGAGACCAAATCTCTTGTTGGTGCCTCCTTGATTATTAAACTATGCTTTCCAAGTTTCATGTGCATATATGGTCGATCGTGATTGAATGTCATTTCGTATGTGAAAATCATGCCACAATTATGCTAGTTACATTTAGAAATTCTCAAATATGGCATTGACATCGACTTGTATAACATTTTCACATGTCGACTTAGGGTTAGATGTTTACCCTAATCACTTGTCATATATGACTCTTGGTTGTGTGTGATTTTCATGCTATTTGTGCATTACGTAAATGATTTAAAGACTTAAAAATGCATATTTGCATTCTAGTTTCTTAATTGCATTCTGGTTTTTTAATGGCTGATGCCCACACTTTCACAAACCTCGACTTTAGAGCACCGAGTTGGCCTTGATCGAGCCTAGGTCTTTCTAGGAAGTCATATAGCACACCTAGACCTTTCAAATGATATTGGTTTCATACAGTTTGCTCATTGTTAGACCCATTTTCTATTTTTCCTAAGTTAGATTAGAATTCTGACCTAGGATTAAATTTGGATCCCTATTTTTGCCCTTATTTAGATAGATCTTTGCCATTTTTGTACCAATTTTTCGGTAAAAATTCTTGAGTTGGACCTTCAATAAAATTTGTTTCTTGCCCCTTTATCTATGTTGTGGTAAAATTTTATGATTTTTAGACTTTGTTTGGTAGGGTAAATCTTGGTTGCAATGACTTAATGTCCTACTAATTTGGCAATTTCCTACTGCATTGTTGCTCATTGTTAAATTTTTATAAAATCATACTTAGCTCTTTTATGGAAATTTTCTTCGTGAAAGTTGTTCCACATCATGTCATGCATGTTTAAAAAAATTTCAAAGTTATATCATCAATGGGTGCCACCCAATTTTGCTGATTTGCTGTCCTTGGTCTGAAAATTCCTATTATAGGCTTTTTGTTGTGATTGCTTAGCTAGATCTTTTAGATTAGTTTGTGCATGGAATTAGGACATGTCATCTTCATGAAACTTATTTCAAATCCTTTAATCTTCATTATCAAATGGTTCTCAATGAATTGAGTTTTAATCACAGTTTAAAATGGCTTTGGTACTTGTAATGTTTCCAAAAGCAAACCTTTAGAACCTCTTTTCAATACTTGATTTGACTTTGGAAAAATCGTGATTTGGACCATATTTAAAATGTCTGCGATGTCTGTGAGTGTATTTATGCAAGCCCCAAACTAGTCTTGGAAATTAAATACGTTCCATAACCTAGATATTCCTTAGTCTAAAATCTCTTCAAATCTCTTTGAACTTTGATTTGGCATTGTGATAGTCATGATTTGGACTGTATTTAAAGGGTGCGAATGGTAACGTTTCTGTTCTTTTTTGTTCCGGGAACAAACAAAAAAGTGTTTCTCGTTCCGGAACAATTTTTGAACAAAAGAACGCGTTTGGTAACGTTTGGTCCGGGAATAAAAAATGAACAGAAACACGTTTGGTAAATTTTATTCTTTTTTTGTTTCTTTTAATTTTTTAAACATTTTTTTCCTTTCTTTTTATTTTTTCTTTTTTCCAGCCGATCCCGGCCTCCAGCGACCGGCCGATGGGGCCGGCAGCCTCGCCCGGCCACGGCGAGGCTCGCCGGCCCTCGGCGAGGCCGAGCCTCGCCGTGGTTGGGCGAGGCTCGGCCTCGCCCGCGCCGGCGACGCCGAGCCTCGACGGCCGGTCGACGGCCGGTCGCCGGCCATGGCCGAGGCCGGCGACCGGTGAAAGAAAAAAGAAGGAAAAAAAAGAAGAAGAAAAGAAAAAGAGAAGAAGAAGAGAGGGAGAAATGTTTCTTCAAGAAACGTTTCTGGAGCAAGAAACAACAAATTGTTGTTTCTTTTTTCTGTTCTTATTTCGTTCCAGAAACAAAAAAACAAAAAAAGAACAGAAACGCAACCAAACGCGTTTCTGTTCTTTTTTTGTTCCCGGGAACACTTTCCGTACAGAAGTGTGCCGGAAACGTTTCTAAGAAACGTTTCCATGCACGCCCAAAATGTCTGTGGTGCCTGTGAGAACATTTATGCGAGCCCTGGGCTAGCCTTGGCAATTAAATGAGTTCAATAACTAAGACATCACTTTGTCTCAAAAACCTTACTTTCCATTATCGATAATTTCAAATCCATTTTTCGAAACATCACATGTACCCCTTTCATGCATATAATCACATCATTCTTTAGAAATGTTTGTGTTCATGATCGGCGCTTGATGGTTCACTCACTTGGTTGATTGATTGAGAAGTAAGGCTCAAAAGGCCTGCATGTGTATTTAATTCATGCAATGCATGTGAATTCTAGATGTATGTTAGGTGTGATGCGTGATATCGAGAGAAAATCTTGGGAAGTCATTTAGAACGCCTTTTTAGGGACCTATGGGTGTTATTAGCCATACAAGAATACAAATGATCAATAATGGCTTTAAGTCATAAAATGAATTGGACAGTTCTAGGGGGACCTATGCATTAATTGTAAAGGCCAACCCTAAGGCCCAAATTTGGTTGATTTTAAACCTTACTTCACTTTATTGGTTGATCTTGGCCTTATGTCATGCTTTTGATTGTTTTCACAAGCATGATTATTTCCTTCTATTATATTTACCTAGCCATAGTTCTTAGAATAAGATTAGATTAGTATCTTGAAGATGGAGCGGACACAAAGATGGTGGAAGGTCGATGTCCATTATGATCACAATTTTGTATCATTTATGCCCGACATATGTCTTGAGTTTTCTTATTTGTATAAATACCTGACAAGTTGTGGGTTCCTTTCGTTCATTTTTCTTTCATGTTATTTTCCTTTTTACCCTTTTTAAGGATTGCATGATAGATTTACTGTTTTACTCGATTGTTTACTTACCGTTTCACACTTTCAATTTAATTGAGTGCTTTCTTTTATCTTTCTTAGAAATTGAATGGCATGAAAATGATTCTCCATGCATAATTGCTTAGTTTAGGATAAACAATCCTAAAAAGGTAAAAAGAAATACATAAATACCTTAGGTAATGTGACACACTGTTAGGTATTGAAATGACTTTAATATAAATATTTGTTAGTGCTAGTATGAACACCTAGAGGGGGTGAATAGGTGTGAAAACAATTTTTTGCAAAGAACAGTGAAAATATTTTACTTTAGAAACTGAGTCTGAAGAATAACAAACTTTGAGCTAATTTAGACTTTGGCAGTAACATAAAGCTACGAGCAAAATAAAGAAGTTCAGGGAAGAGGATATGAACATAGAATTTATAGTAGTTCGGCTTAGATCAAGCTTACATCCACTCTCCCACGCTGACAGCCTTTTGGCTGGATTTCACTATGAATCAAAAGAGAATTTACAATCTTGTGATCTCAACTTCACAGTGAGGAGTATCTATTGCTCTCTCATTAAGTCACTCTGTAATTTTCTCTCTTTTGAGTACAGTTTAAAGCACAGAGTAAGAAGTAACAAGATACTGAGAAGTTTCAGACTTTGGAATTTCTCTTTCACGCACTATTTCGAACAACAGGAGAGTCCTCCTTAAATACCCCTTCATGCCTTCTCGACCGTTGGCACTTTCCAAAGGAATTATTCCAATCAACCCGTTGGACAAAATCAATCAAGGAGATCTCAAGCCGTTTGATGATTGTGATGAAAGCCCGTTAATTATGTTCGCCCATACGATCAGGATCTTGATTTCCATAAGTAGATTCTTTCCAAAAATACTTGCCCTTAAAAAAGATTTGATGAATCTAAATTGATTCTAATGAAGATTTCCAATCTCATAGATGTTTTCCAACTAGAAGTCCATATATAATCCATACGAATCAATCCTTTGAAGAAAGAATGATAATACCTTATCTGGAAACGTCTTCATCCTTCACTTTCATTCAATTTGGAATTTATCAGAGTGAGCAGACTTTGATATAAAGTCTGGGAGTCTTCAAACTTTGACACAGAGTTTGGGCGTTTTCAGACTTTGATACAAAATTTTGGAATTCTTCATAATAGACTTAGGATAAGTTTTGTCGGCTTCAAAACCTCAAAGGAGTTTTCTCTAACAATATTAGCATAACCCACATTCTTGAACCTGGATATCTAGTTACATAGGAATCGAGAGAATACTTCTAGCCCTTGATCGGGTTTTCTAGTTCGCCCCAAAAATAAGGCCAGTGGTGATTTTTGTCTTATATCTAGATTATCTTAAACAACTAGATGTTTAATAAACTTGTCGTGAGGGTATGAACCTTCGGAAAAAGGTTCACGAATACGATTTAGCATGAAGTGATGACATATTTGGTGGATGTACATTTTGAGAGGGCTTTCATAATCGTAAAAATACCCTTAAACTCACATTTATTTCTGATTTCCTTTTAACCTTAGACCATCGATTAAGACATGCCGTAATGTTAGGGTAGGGTCACGATACCTTTCGCTGTTACACAAAAAACGAGCTTGGGAGAGCTTGCGACTGCGATCATATGAACTCACAAGAGGGTCACTTGGGAGGCGAGGTGATGACACCTTTATGGATGAGAACCGTGAGGGAGCTCTCGTGATCAAATATCCTTGAATTCGACCCCTCCCCCCTTCCTTTCCCCTAAGGCTGGGTGGTGGAGAGATTGGGTCGCAACATTAGAAATTAAACCAAATTCGTAATTTTTGTCGTTTGTTAAGGCTAACGATGAATTACTAACTTACTGATGTCAATTCGTCAACATGTTGCCAATATTATAAACTTGATATCGAAAACTGCCCGGTATACACATTGTAGAAGAGTGATTATTGTAGCATTACTTTTGAGAAGACTATTCGTATTTTTATGTTCTGTCTATTTGTGTCTTGACGTCTTTTGTAAGTTCCTAGGACTTTATCTCCTCAGAACACTAGCTGTATTTATGAGGGAGAGTAAAAGTTGTGTAAAAAGTCCATAAGTAAAGGAGTCTTGTAATCGTTTTTATTAAGGTGAAATAAGGTGAAGTAAATGAAAAGTCTATCTATCTCCTTCTCTTCTTTATGTTAGTTGCGACCTTCAACTTTTTCCCATCACTTTCTGGTTAACTTACGTGTAAACTTTTCGTTATCTTTCCTCGTGACTTTTCTTGCTTCTCTTAGTTTCTATATCATGCGTGTTTGAATAAAATGCTTGCTGCGCTGCATATTGTAGGCTCTTGTAAACCCTAAATGGCTACGATTGATTTAATTAAATGGTACAGTTGTTTCTTGTAATCCGTAGAGATCTCTGCGCTTACTCTAATCAATGGTGCTATTAAATGAAAAAGCATATTCCCTTTTGGAACCAATCGTGTTTGCGCCACTCACTGTCAAATAACTTAACCTATTCACCAACCCATCTCATTAAAAAACTCAAGAATCTCGCCATGTCTCCACTATTTTTGGTGAGAATGAGGAGAGATCGAGATCCAATGTGAACTATTGCATGTCCATTGTCGCGATCTCATTTTTTCGGTGCCCGATTAGGGGGTGCCTGCGAAGGCTAATGGTTTGGTTAGGTCTATTAGGCTTAGCCCGGACTCTCCTAAATTCACCAATTCACGACTTAGTGATTTTATATTTTAACCTATGAATTAATTTTAAAATGAGTCGCCACTAATCTATTTAGAGTAAGTCGATTAGAACTCAAGCAAAATATTTGGAGAAATATTCGCTCCTGCACAACCAGAGAAATTAAGTTTGGGGACTTGATTACACTAGTTAATTACGAATGCCCATTCGGTATCTAATCTTGTTTAAACTCTAAGACTTTTTGGATTTTTCGGGGATTTTCCACATATTTTGTGGAGGAAAAACATTTTTTGAGTCTTTTTTTAAAAAAAAAAAAAAAAAATTTGAACATAGAAAGCATTTTTTTATTTTTTGATCTTTTTACGAAAATATTAATCATTTTTTGCTTTTTTTATTTTTTTTGGGAAATTATGAAAACATGGGATATTTTTCGATTTTTTTTGGAAAATAAATCATTTTTTATTTTTATTTTATTTTATTAAATTAATATTATTATATATTTAAAAAGGCCTGGGTCGGATCCCCGGGTTGGAGAAAATATTCAATGGTTCGTGCGCGCCACGTCATTCGCTGATGTGTCGCGCACAAACCACTTAGATACCAACACCTGTCCCGAGTGAGACCCCCTTGAAAATGAGAAAAAGGCTAGTTTTTGGTCGGCTCGGCTCGACTCGAAAGGACGGTTAGCGTATTCCTCCCGCTCAAAATTTTTCTCTCACCTCACTTTGAATGGGCGGGTTCTCTCTCTCTCCTCTCCTTGTAAAAGAAAAAAGAACGCTAAGAGCCTTCTTTCCTTCTTCGCGCATCCCACCTCGTCCCCCTCCATCTCCGCCTCCGCCTCTGCCTCCGCCTGCCCAAAAGCATCGCTGCTCATCTGCCTCTGGCATCTCGGTCTCGTTCCCGAGTGGCACCAGGCTCCCCGCGGCTGATCGAACGCTATCCCTGACGCTGGCCCACTCAGTCGCGAGGGAGATCTCGGCAGACTTGGGCGGGGTCCACGGCATGGCAAAGAAGGAGAGGCCTGCTGCACTGCACTTTTTCTTCCTGCTTCTGCCTCTCTCTTCCTCAAGCACTCCTCTCCTCTCTGTCCCGAGCCCTCTCACTCACCCCAAGCGCCCCCCTCCTCTCTGTCTCGAGCCCTCTCACTCACCCTAAGCGCTTCCCTTCTCACCTCTGTCCTCGTCGCCGTCATCGACTTTCCAGCTGCGGCTCCAGAAATTGCCGGTCGCCGACTGGCCTCTCGAGCTTCTTTGTCTTCTACCCCTTATTTGGTCCCAATTTCGGGCTCGAGTACGTAGCCAAGGATTTTGAAGCAAAAGAGGTTTGCGAGATTAATCTAGTGGCGGGATAAGTTTTGGGGTTTCGCCGCGACCAGTGAACTTCCAAGATCACGGTCGAGCACCAGCACCGGCACATCGAAGAATTTACTTCTGGGTTCCAACTCTTTTCTAACACTTCCTCCGGACATGAATTCGCCGACCGTTTTCATCTCCGTCGTTGCATTGGTCCTGCTGTTGAACGGTTCTCTCCGCGTGTTGTCCTCGACTTCGCAGCCTAAAGACCCGTTTCTCGGGATAGCTCCTAAAGGTTCGAGCCCGTCGCTTTCTTTTGGGTGCCTCATTTGTAAAGTGTTTTTTATTGGATAGAGCTCGTTGTAGTGGGTGGGGTGGTGTGGGGTGGGGTGGGGTGGGGTGAGGGGTTTTGACTTTTTGAGGCTTTGGTTGGGTGATCGATGACAGTCTGCGTGATACCCGGATGTGAAATATTACAGTTCATCGAACAAGATCAAGTGTAAGGATGGGTCAAAGAAATTCAACAGAGCCCAGGTCAATGACGATTACCCAGATGGGACAGATGTGCTTGGTCCTTTTTGAGCCATTTTTTTGATTAATTAGTTTGCTGTTGTCCTTGAATTTATTGGTTGTTCTCACGTCTTGCATTGTGTTTAGATGGATGAGTTGATGCAACGGAAGGGAAATAAAGACGGAGATTATGAATAGGATAAATAATGGAAATAGTAAAATAAATATTTCTTTTTGGGCTATAGACCACCCTGGGGCAAAACGGGAGGAGATAGAAGTAAATTCATGAATCACTTTGTCACCCTTCTTTTCATTGATGTCTGTCTTGTTCATTTGATGAGATGCATATGAAGAACTCCCAGTTTTCTTTCTTGCCGAACGAAGCAGACGAATTGTTACCTTAAGCAATTTCACCAGATATTACGAACTTGGCTGGTATATTATGAGGACATAATATTTTCCTTGGTAATTGTCATGAATAATCGGTTTTGCATCATAGATCAACAAAACTGCAGATTGCTTTATTTGATATAAATGCTTTTGAAGAGCAAAGAAGTGTATTCAGTTTATATGGGATGGTCTGGCCAACTTCCATAAACTGGCATAGTTGAGCGATGCTCTCCATTGATATATTAGTAATGATGGTTCATCAAGAAGCTCAGCTGGACTCATGTTAGTTCAGTTGTATTGTGCTTATCACAAACCATGGGTTTCTTTTTGTTAGGCTTGTACTGGTTTTAGATATTACTTATCCATAAAAGACTGTTAATAATCCTAGGCTTTATTTCTTCTTATAGAACATAGTATGTGTGGAAACACCTAGTAGTGTCCATATCTGGACTTGCTTTAATGTTTAGACTATTCTAAATGACACTGTTACTTTCACCCGGCTTTGTTTCCTCCTTTAGAACATCTCATGTATGTCTGCAGATTTCTTGTAGTGTTCACCACTAGAGCTACGTACTTTTCTAATCGTAACTTCACTTTCTCTGACTCGATAATGCAGGAACATCAGCATGCCCAAATGGAAAATTTTATTGTCGGAATGCAGGACATGTTCCTGTCATTATATTTTCTTCGAGAGTAAATGATGGCATTTGTGGTAAGTAGTCCATCGGGACTTTTTCTCCATGGTCTTGGCCTTTCCAAGCATTCATTTTCCTGTGTTGATTGTGGACCTCATTCTCCCTTCTGATCATCTGTACATAACACATGCATGTAAGTTCATGTACCATCAAACAAGATCCTGCTGCATTTGAATTGCCCAACAAGGTTGCAATTCCTTCTTAGACATAAGAATATCAGATATGATATTATGAAAGGCCAGGGCTAGAAGTCCTCTTTGTAGATTTTAATTGCTTCAATGTCAAGGATATCTCTAATATTCACTGCAATGAGATGTTCCACACTTTAGTGTCATGGGGCACTGATTAATCATAATTGTGCAACAACAGATTTATTTACCTACTTTAGCAACTTCATGTCCTGGATTGTCTTCCTCACCAACAAACATCACTGTTAAAATAATAATTTACAGACTATTTAATGAACCCTAATACCATGAAGACAAGTAAACAAGGGTATATTTCAAGTGATGAACAAATTTGAGACTACTTTTTAGGAACTCTCCAACTTTTGAGGACAAGGACATTGATTGTGAGATATATGTATATGGGAAATGAAAGGAAACTTTTTTTCTGGCTTTACATCTTAAGGATTGTTTCAAAAGCTAGACAAGAGTGGCTTCTTCAATTGAGAACAGTTTGCATGCTTGGTCTGGTTCAATCCAGTGAAAAGAAAGTGGTCGAAACTAGGTGAGATGGAGAACTGGTTTAGTTCGGATTGATCTTTTCCTTAACGCTCATCAATGAACAGTGTTTCTGAGAATACAAGAAAAATTGCAGGAAGGGGGAAAGGTTGGAGAGAAAACAAAAGGTGCATTTTTGAATGAAATCTACGTGCTTATCGTCATATGCAGGGATCTGCAGAGTGATCAATTGTTAGTAAAATGGATTATGAATGTGTGGATTAAGTAACATCATAATATTGTGATAAGATACTAATTAATGCTTAGATTAATTTTCCCTTTTCATTGTTTAGGATTTTTGTGAATTGGACAATTACTAAATGCTAAGGTCCTATAAAAGATTTATATGTTGACATCATCGACCTCAATAGGTTGACGGAATTACTAGATCGTTCTGGTTCTTGTAACAACGATTTTAGCATCCATTTGGACAAAGGTTAACTAGCAGGTGGTCATTCTTTTTCTGCCTCCTCTTAATGTTTCCTCCTAACATATGTTCTTTGCCTGCTCCATGATACTTAGACTGCTGTGATGGGAGTGACGAATACAGTGATAAAGTGAAGTGCCTGAATACATGTCGGGAAGCTGGAAAAGCAGCACGAGATGAGCTGAAATGAAGGTCAGTTTGGTGGTTGACATGAAAGAAATTCTCTCCAACTTTATTTTTACTGCCTTTAGTGATAATGTATCTGAGAGTGCTAGTATGAACAAAATAAATGAGTTAGGGAAGAGAATAAGAACACAAGATTTATAGTGGTTCGGCTTAATCCAAGCCTACGTCCACTCTCCCACGCTAACAGCCTTCTTGGCTGGATTCCACTATGCAATCAACAAGAGATTACAACTTCGAGTGCAAACACTTAGTAGTAGATCACACTATCTCACTAAGTCACTCTTTTGGTATTTCTCTCACGATTACAAACGTTTAAGCTCTCCAAAGACAAGTGTATGATCGAAGGTCGCTCAGACTTTGGAATTATAAATTCTACGCTCCGTCTCTTACTTGCTCATCGGTCCATGATCTCCTTAAATACTCCTCCACTTCCAAACTACCCGTTGGACAGCATCCCGGAGAATCGTCTTCCAATATACCCATTGGACAGCTCTGTATCTAGAAGATTTGGTAGCCGTTGAGTGACAAAGGTAAAATCCCAAATTGATTCCGATCGCCCATACAAACGAAATCTTGGTTTCCATAAGTAAAGCTTCTTCGTATAGAAAGTTCTTGTCTTCAAGATCCAATCGTCAATCAATTAGATTGAATCAATCAAATCAATCTTGATGTGGAATCCAAACCAGATCACTAGCCGTTGTATGATTGGGCTTGAGTTACGATTCATTGAATCTGGATGTAAAGTCTGAGTCTGTAGACTTTACAATATGAGTATGTAGACTTTACAATCTGAGTCTGAACATATCTACTTCCGAACAGATTTAGCTTTAAGGTCTGTACCCAGTTCAACTTCAGCATAGAGTCTGTCTTCTGGTTCATCATTCACGTTCAGTCTGGAATTTGTCAGAGCGAGTAGGCTTCTTATGTAGAACGGACTTTGACACTAAAGTTTGGCAGTCTTCAGACTTTGAGTCTTGAGTCTGGCAGTCTTCAGACTTTGACACAGAAGTCTAGAAATCTTCAAAATATACTCTGGACATATGTTACGTTCAGTCGTCTGGTCGTCTTCTAACTTTGATAAAATCATTTACATGTTCTATCATCTGCATGGTCTATTACTCAACCATCAAATATGTTAGTAGCCTTTGATTTATTTTGTCATCTTCAAAACATCATAAGGGATTTCCCTAACAATCTCCCCCTTTTTGATGATGACAAAACAATCTCTGAATATGCAGATTTGTAAACATACTTTTAAATCAAAGGATATCAGAAGATAACAAATAGATTGAGCATAAGAATATATAGAAAAATAATTGCAGCTCAATTTTATGCAATAAATAATATGAACTAATCAACACATATGCATATTCATATCTTCTCCCCCTTTTTGTCATAATCAAAAAGCGATAACAATAGATTCACGTAGAGAATAATAATCAATATCTTGCATGAATCACAATTTCCAAAAATCAGCTTTTTTATCGACTATTAAAGATGTGCAATATAGCTCACTTCGATTATATCAGCAAATATCCAATAAAAATCACGGATGCATCATAAAATTCATTTATCATTTTTGTCATAATAAAATGATAATATCAACAAAAGATTTATCAATGACAAAAAGTAATAAAAGATGCACTAACCGGATTTTTTAGATCTTAACAATTCTGACACATTTACCTTCCTTCTTTTCATAACAAGATCACGATCAATCAAAAAGATTTTTCCATAATTGATCAATGCTTCCCCTCAATTTGTTGCCTTTTTGAGATGATCACGATTCTTTTCCTTTTCTTTTGGATTTGCTTTCTCCCCCTCCAAAAGATAGTATAGAATATCAATGATTTTCTGATTGAGCTTTCCAAAATCCATATGGAAGATTCTTTTGTGACCAATTGTCGCAGGAGATATTTTCAGATTGCACGAAAATTTGCGTAGATTCGCAATCATCCTTCCTTTAAAGAATTTCCTGCAATCAACTTATTTCCCTTTTCGGTATCCATCAATTTGGATCCTTCCTTGACGTTAGAGTAAATGAAAATCTCCATAACCAAATATTCTTTCTTAATTCATCGTAACAAAGTATTCAAAGAAAGAATATTATGCACTATGATATTTTGAAAAATATATTCTCACTTAGTCATAGTACGATAAAAACAAAGAGAATAAAATCTTTGAATATCTAAGAATATCTTGCATCATCACGTAAAACAGATTTTCACTTTGCAAAATATGATTAGATCTGAGAGTATAAAATTAGACAAAATAATCTGAATTATCTCAAATAATCACACGTGTTAAATCAAATTTGAGAGTATAAAATTAAACCAAATAAATTCTTTTGTCTTTAAGCATGATATCAAAAATGATCACACGTATCAAAATAAATTTCGAATCACAAAAACAAATCATGCGATTCTTTCTTCAATAAAACAAAATATGATCATTATAAAATCTGAATCAATCAATGATATATCGAATATCAAGCATAATGAGAATTAATGTCCTAATCAAATTGAGAATAAAAAATTCCTTACCAAATCCCCTTTCTTCTTTCTTCTTTATATCCTGCAAAAATAACTTATCTTTTCTTTGGTACCCATTTTTTCTTGGGTCCATGAGAGTTAGCAGAATATGTTGCTTTTATCCAATTTTTCTTAATAGGTCTCGAGACTTGAGAAAGATCTTGTTGCCTAAGTCGAGAATTCTCCTTTTTAAGTTCGAAAATCCTTTTAAGATAAGATTTGAGATTTGAACAAAGCTCATTTATATACTTTGAAACTTTGAGAGGAATTTTTGAATTGCTTACCTCGATTTCCTCATCGGATTAAGTACGTGTCCGAGTCGGACTTTGATTACGAGTCTCGTAATCGAATCAGACTTTGATTTTGAGTCTCGTATGCGAATCGGACTCAGATTTTGAATTTGCCATCAAGCATATATTTTCTTGATCATCATCTTCTTTCATGATTTTTTTATGGCCATTATGCTTGTATTGACTTCTTCCATCGAATTTCCTTCCTTTTCTACTAAGCTTTTTAAATTTCTTGACCATAAAGGCAAGTTCTTCATCGTCCATGTCATTTTCTGAGTCTGTTTCATCAAAAACAGCATTAGATATTAAAGCAATGGACTTCTTACCTTCGGGATCTTCATCGTTGATTTGTTCCACTTCATAGGATTGAAGAGTGCCAATCAATTCATCAACAGAGAGTGGCATAATCCTCTGAGTCTCCCGGATTGAGGTCTTGACATGATTCCAATCTTTTGAGAGACCTCGCAAGAGTTTGTTGACCTTCATCGGGGTAGAAATTTGCTGACCTTGATATGCTAAACCATTTACAATTTCTGTAAAACGGCTGAACATATCTCCAATTGACTCTCCTTGCTTCATCTTGAATGATTCATATTGGCCAAGCAAGAAGTTTACTTTTGTCTCTTTTACACGATTGGTCCCTTCATATGTAATATGAAGTCTATCCCAAACTTCTTTTGCTGTTTCACATGAAGAGATTCTGTTATACTCAACAAGAGACAAAGCACAATATAAAGAATAAATGGCTTTTGCATCAAGCGCTTCTCTTTTGGACATCTCCATCCGAGACATATGAGCGGGGGGTTTGGTTTCTTTGTCTTTGCCATTCTTATTTGATGTGGACGTAGCAATGGGGTTGATTCCTCTTTCCACAACATCCCATTGTAAGAGATCTCTGGATCTTAGGAATGCTTTCATTTTGTTCTTCCATACGTCGTATTCCTTTCCATCAAAATATGGTGGCCTTGTGTTGCTTTGCGCTTCCATAAGTCCTGGTGCTAACATACTAGCCATAAAGAATCTTTAGCTCAAAAGTAAAAACACTTTTATAAACCGAGCACTTGGCTCTGATACCAATTGAGAGTGCTAGTATGAACAAAATAAATGAGTTAGGGAAGAGAATAAGAACACAAGATTTATAATGGTTCGGCTTAATCCAAGCCTACGTCCACTCTCCCACGCTAACAGCCTTCTTGGCTGGATTCCACTATGCAATCAACAAGAGATTACAACTTCGAGTGCAAACACTTAGTAGTAGATCACACTATCTCACTAAGTCACTCTTTTGGTATTTCTCTCACGATTACAAACGTTTAAGCTCTCCAAAGACAAGTGTATGATCGAAGGTCGCTCAGACTTTGGAATTATAAATTCTACGCTCCGTCTCTTACTTGCTCATCGGTCTATGATCTCCTTAAATACTCCTCCACTTCTAAACTACCCGTTGGACAGCATCCCGGAGAATCGTCTTCCAATATACCCATTGGACAGCTCTGTATCTAGAAGATTTGGTAGCCGTTGAGTGACAAAGGTAAAATCCCAAATTGATTCCGATCGCCCATACAAACGAAATCTTGGTTTCCATAAGTAAAGCTTCTTCGTATAGAAAGTTCTTGTCTTCAAGATCCAATCGTCAATCAATTAGATTGAATCAATCAAATCAATCTTGATGCGGAATCCAAACAAGATCACTAGCCGTTGTATGATTGGGCTTGAGTTACGATTCATTGAATGCGGATGTAAAGTCGAATCGTAGACTTTACAATATGAGTATGTAGACTTTACAATCTGAGTTTGAACATATCTACTTCCGAACAGATTTAGCTTTAAGGTACGTACCCGGTTCAGCTTCAAGATAGAGTCTGTCTTCTGGTTCATCATTCACATTCAGTCTGGAATTTGTCAGAGCGAGTAGGCTTCTTATGTAGAACGGACTTTGACACTAAAGTTTGGCAGTCTTCAGACTTTGAGTCTTGAGTCTGGCAGTCTTCAGCCTTTGACACAGAAGTCTAGAAATCTTCAAAATATACTCTGGACATATGTTACGTTCGTCTTACGGTCGTCTTCTAACTTTGATAAAATCATTTACATGTTCTATCATCTGCATGGTCTATTACTCAACCATCAAACATGTTAGTAGCCTTTGATTTATTTTGTCATCTTCAAAACATCATAAGGGATTTCCCTAACAGTATCAGTATGAGAGTGCAATAGAAGTCTCATGTGATCTGGTGGGAATTTCCCCTATCCATCATGCTCACAAGAGGAAGCATAAAAGGAATGCGGTTATTTCAAGCCGGTCATTTTATATGCAGAAAATTGGTTAGATCATTGATGTTGTTAGAGTGTTTTGGTTGCTTAGGAAAATCTACATGGCATTATTAAGTATCATTTCAACTTTGAGCTGTAAGTGTGAGTCTAGTTATTAGTTTTTTAGCTGCAATTCTCCATATTGCGACATATTTCATGTTTTCTATCGGTTCATTTATATCTTCCATTCTAATTGTTTTGGCTGAATTTTAATCTATAGCTCCCTCCTCATACAATTCATATTTGACCGTCGATGATCAAGGTTGAAAAGGACCTGAAGCTTTCAGATATCGGGACCGTTGATGCACTCAAAATAGTACAAACAAGGTACAACCAACATATTTTGCCAGCAGGCTATCATTGTTTTAATTAATTCTCTTGAGGTTCTTATGGTACCTCTGACCCCTAGTAGTGATCACAGTGTTATCTGTGGGTTTGTTGCTTGGCTATGCTATTGATTTGTTGATCATTGTGTTAAGATTTTCCTTTGGAGTTAGCTGGTTAAAAGACATTACATAAACAGACTGAAAAGTTAGCGGCTTTCTTGTCTTTCAGCAGTTTAATTTGAACATGGGACATGTTTTTCTTGTGAAATACTAAATCCCATTGCTTTTTGTTTGGAGCATTTTCTGCCATCAAATTTTACCTTTTCGAAAGAAGCTGATTAGACCTTGGTCCTCATTGATGCGATAATAAACCAATGCCTGCATATCTTTCAAAGATTTTGATTGAACTTTTGAGCTATGGCGGGGTCCCTAATGAATTTCTTTTGGACATGGTGGAGAATGCTCTGGGAGATGCAAATAGTCTCTTCTCTAGTAAATGAGAAGCTCTAACGATTAGTATCTTCATTACGATCCATTAGAGTATTCTGTTTTATAGGTCTTTTGTCTTATAAGGCAACTGATTAAAAGATTTGCTATTGTTCATGTTTCCAAATAAAATCATGTTTTATGGTTTAAGTAAAAGGTCAGTCTTCACAACTATTAGATACGCATAGTTTTTTTTATTTTATTTTAATTGTTCAAATAATCATCATCTTATCCTACTTTTCTAATGCCATTTGTAAGTGCTTTTGCTTATCCATTTAATCAGCTTGCCAATTAATAACTGTAGCTATGCTTGTCTGGGGCTTAGATGTTTAATTTAGTTACATGCCTCCATATCTGGTCCTTGGATTTGGACATCAATGGTGTTATATTGCTTTGATGACATCCCATCTCTGGTTCTGTTCTTGTTAACCCATGTTTGAGTTTGATAGTCACAACTTTGGGGAAACTGTGTAATTACCTATTGGGCTTTGATGTTATAATGCTGTTTCGGGTGTCTTTACTATTTAATAGTTTGCTTGAATCATCAATGCAATGACAGTGGACAAATTTCAGGGAAGGTATTAGTATACCGCAATCCTGGTTTGCACTTCGGAGATATACATGTTTTGAACGCTACATATGTGGAAGCTCTGGAAACAAAAGTTGGAAATTCAAAGTATGCTATATTTTTCCCTACTAGTGGACCGTGCTCCTTGGCCGATGAAATAGCTGGTGGGGATTTCGATGGGGATATGTATTGGAAACGGAACCCTCAGGTTGGTGTTTATATGAGATTCGCTCATTCTTGTTAGATGTCTTGTATTACATTTGGTTGATGTCCTTTGCTAGCTAATGATGATACAACCTTCGACCCCCTTCCCCTTTGTTAAAGTTCATAAAAACAACAATCAAAGCAGAAAATTTCTGTTGTTTGACAGAGAGAGAAGATTAAAAAAAAAAAAACAGAGCATAGCTCTTCATATGTCTTGTGCTTAAGAAAAAAAATGTCGAGTACCACAACTAAATACAAAGCAAAAACTGCTCACGTACAAGCAACACATAACTGCACACAAACGTGCTATTAACTTCCTAGAAAATAGCAAAAACACTAAATACATAACTAAATGAACTTGGCTGTTTTTTAATATAAAAACAGAGGAAAACAGAGGAAAAAAAGACAGAAAACAACAGCCCTGAGACATTATAATTCAACAAACTCCTCCTTTAGATCAGTTACTGCTGCATACTCTAATTTTCTTTCTTAATACTTCAAATCTTCCAATTTGAAGTGGTTTTGTGAACATGTCTGCAAGTTGATCTTCAAATCTGCAATAAACCAGTTTAACTTCACCATTTTGTTGCACCTCACGTAGAAAGAAGAACTTAACCTTGAAATGCTTAGTTTTGCCATGAAAAACTGGATTCTCGAGATATTGCTAGAGCAGCTTGATTATCCACATTAATTTCGATACAGCCACCACTGGAATTCAGCCATAAATCTTTCATTATCTTCTTCAGCCACAAAGCTTGATTTGCGATTCATGATAGGCTGCTATAAACTCAGCCTCTGATGGGATCGAGCTACAATCTCTTGTGTTTTAGAACACTAGGAGAAACAAGCAGAACCAAAACTGAAACAATATCCAAACGTACTCTTCATGTTATCTACTGAACCAGCCCAGTCACTATCAGAAAATCCTTGCAAATTAAACTTCGACCTTTCTTAAACTTCACACCAAAGAACAATGTTCCTTTGAGATATCTCAATACCCTTTTTGCTGCAATCAAATGTAAGCCGACTAAGACTACTCATAAACCGGATAAAACACTCACGACAAATAGAATATCCGGTGCCGTTGCTTTGTAAGATACATGAGACACCCAATCGAGACTTCTATACATAGAAGCATCTCATCTGTTCCATCATTCTTCGGCTTCTCTTTAGCAACCATAGGAGTGCTTACACTTCGACAATCTTCCATTTGAAACTTCTTTAGAATTTCCTTCATGTATTTTTCTGACAAATGAAGATCTCATATGAAGCATATTTAACTTCCAGACCCAAAAAATAAGACATCTTTCCCAAGTCTGACATCTCAAAAACTGCAAATAGATCTTGTTTCACCTTCTCTATCAATTCCATATCATTCCCCGTCACTAATAGATCATCTACATAAAGTAACAAAATTACAACACTATGATTCACCTTCTTGACATAAAGAGTGAACTCACTTAAGCTTTTTACAAAGCCAAAATCCTGCAAATATCAATCTATCTTCTTATACCAAGCTCTTGGAGCCTGCTTCAATCTATATAGAGCTTTCTTCAACCTGTGTACACTCTCTTCTTGCCCTTTGATACTAAATCCTTCAGGTTGTTCAACAAAAATCTCCTCCCCAAGCTCTCCATTTAGAAATGCAGACTTGACATCTAACTGAAATGTAGGCCACCCCTTCTCTGCTGCAATAGCTAACAGTAACCTTATTGTATCAAGTCGTGCAATAGGAGCAAATGTTTCAGAATAGTCTACTCCCCATATTTATGCATAGCCTTTCACAACCAGTCTAGCTTCGTGTTTATTAATAGAACCATCAGGATTAAGTTTTGTTCTAAACACCCACTTAACCCCAATCACATTCTTATCGAGATGGTCTTTCAACAAGCTCCCATGTGTGGTTTTTACGGATCATTGCAATCTCCTCCTACATTGCTGCAATCCACCTCGATCCTCCTTAGCTTCCACAAAGTTAGATGATTCGAGCATTGCCACATTGCTTCTTTCATAGATTTCAGCAAATGGCCTTGTGCCTCTTACTGGTAAATCATCCACACTGTCTTTCAATCCATCTATAAATTCATCAACCTCTACATCTGTTGCAGGTTTTTTTTTTGAACTGTTGCTATTCTGCACTCTTTCCTTCCATCTAATTCCACTCATCTTCCTCTAGAAAAACAACATCTTTGCTTATAGTCACCTTCTTTGTCATAGGGTGAAAAATTCTATAAGCCTTTGATGGGAGAGTGTACCCAATGAAGATTTCAAGCTCTGCTTTCTTATCCAACTTGTCCCTCTTGACCTCGGGGAACATGAGTGTAACAAAAACACCCAAAAACCTTCAAAATTTTCACGAAGGTTTAACACCATACTAGACTTCAAAAGGTGTTGACCTCACTAAGGCCTTTGTAGGCAATCTGTTCAACAAAAACACTGCAGTATTAGCTGCTTCAACCCAGAACTTCTTAGGTAAATTCTTCTCCTGTATCATACATCTGGCCATCTCCATAATGCTTCTGTTTTTCCTCTCATTGACCTCATTCTATTGAGGTGAATAGGGAGCAGTGAACTGTTGCATAATTCCTGCTTGCTCACAATTCAACTTAAAGTTGTGAGCAGTATACTCATAACCATTATCAGACCTAAGCATTTTAATTTTCTTCCCACTCTGATTCTCAACTAAGGCTTTAAACTTCACAAACACATCAGCAACTTCAGACTTGGTTCGCAGAAAATAAATCCAACTCATCCTAGTCATATCATTAGTGAAGGTAATGAAATACCTGCTACCATTGAGAGAAGACTGAGACATAGGTCCACATAGATCTGTGTGGACTAATTACAGCTTCTCACATGCTCTCCGGCCTCCTTCTTTGAAAGGAAATCTGGCTTGCTTGCCAAGAAGACAAGTTTTGTACTATGGAAATTCCTCCTCCAAACTTGGCAAGTCATCTGCCAAGCTATTTCTCTGCATAAACGACATGCTCTTCCTGTGAACATGCCCAAGTCTTTTATGCCATATCTCTGCATTTTCTTCTTTGCACTTTAGAGCCATTTGTTGCATCTCTTGTGGCTTGAACATGAAACTCTTGTCCTCCATTGGAATTCTTAATACTTCTTTGCTATCTGCATTATTAATAAGACATTCATCCCCTTCGAACTCCACTTTATAGCCCTTCTCAACTAATTGACCAACACTTAACAGATTATGGTCAATATTTGGCACAAAGAGAACATCAACGATCAACTTCACCTCCTGATTTCCTTCAATAGCCATTGTACCCTTCCCTTGCACTTCGATATACTTCCGTTGCCAATTCGACTCCGGACTGACTGTCTAGACTCTTAAACAGCTTCGAATTGCCAGTCATATGATTGATACAGCCACTATCCACCAGCCATGCATCATTCCCAACAAAAGATTCAAAAAAAGAAGCTACAAACAAGTGCTCTTCCTCAGTTTCAATCACGCTACTTGTGCTTTTCACCTTTTGGTAATTTTTTTCTTTGCGAGATGGCTTCCATGTGACCTAAGTTGTGACATCTTACGCATCTAGCATCGAGCTTTCTCCAACATCTAAAAAACTAATGATTAGTTCCACCACGGTATTGACAAAGCTTTTTGTTCATCTTCCATTTGCTAGACAGCTACAAACTTGGAGTCACCGGTATTTTCTCTAGACTGAATCCATTTCTTCCCTTTGCCTCCATCATTTGATTCACTCTAGCTTGCAGCGCACCCTCTACAAACTCTTCTCTTCTCATCAGTCTTCTGTGCTCCTGTGCCTGCAGAGCATTTAACAATTCTGCAAGCTTTATATCAGCTAAGTCTCTTGTATTTTCCAAAGATGCTATGGTGGCTTCGAACTTCTCTAGAAGAGACACTAAGATCTTCTGAACAAGCCTTTCATCATTCAAGTCAATCCCTAAAACTCTGATTTTTTCAGCTATCCCAACCAACCTATCAGAGTACTCCTTCACTGACTCTGAATCTTTCATCTGCTGTCTCTCAAACTCCCTCAACAGATTCAGCACCTTCATGCCTTTTATCTTCTCATCTCCCTCGTATTCATCCTTCAAGAAATCCCATATTGCCTTTGCAGAATCACATCTCATAATCCTTGTGAAGATAGTGGGTGAAATAGCAGCATATAGGCATGACTTTGCCTTGGCCTTCCTTGTGATTCTCTCTTTATGGTACTTTATCTGATTCAAGGTCAGATTGTCTGGAAGTGGAACAACCTCATAATCATTCTCCACAGCCTCCCACAAATCATGACCCTCCAAGAATGCCGTCATCTTGACAGCCCAAGCCTGATAATTTTCCCCAGTAAAGACTGGAGTTGCCATTGCAGAGAATCCACTCGATCCTGCCTCCATTAGCTTTTTCTTTGCAAATCGGAAGCAATCTTCACTCAATTACCCCCTCTTCACAGTCCCTTAAGATCCCACAAACGCTATGATACCGATGTTAAAGTTCATAAAAACAACAATCAAAGCAGAAAATTTCTGTTGTTTGAGAGAGAGAGAAGATAAAAAGAAACAGAGCATAGCACTTCATACGTCTTGTGCTTAAGAAAAAAACTGTCGAGTACCATAACTAAATACAAAGCAAAAACTGCTCACGTACGTGCAACACATAACTGCACACAAACGTGCTATTAACTTCCTAGAAAATAGCAAAAACACTAAATACATAACTAAATGAACTTGGCTGTTTTTTAATAAAAAACAGAGGAAAACAGAGGAAAAAAAAGACAGAAAACAGCAGCCCCAAGACATTATAATCCAACATCCTTCCCCCATAACAGGAATTAGTCTTTTTATTTTTCTTTTTGCAGTTTCATAATCCTTTCATGATTTTCCTCTTTCTAGTGAGGTTTTGGTAGTTGGATGGTATTTTTCACCATCCTTTTTCTCATTAGACAATTTTTCTGCAGTTTCAATTATTCTGTTCCTGTAAATGTCTCATGCAATATAGCATTGGAATTCTGTGTGGCACCTCACGACTGTAGAGCAAGATCCTTATTTTCTTTGTGCCTTTAAAATTCTCTACTACATGTAACATATCTCTTATTGTGCATACATTGAGAAGGGCTCAAACCAATATTGCTATTCCTCTGCTTGAGGCTTGTCTTAGTAGGTTTACGTAAGGTATTATCTAGGCTGCAGTTTGAAAATTGATTATCTCCTGAAATATTTGGTGAATCTCTATCTCAATTATGTGACTTTTTTCAATTTGACCACATTGCTGATAGATGTGGATATACTTATCCTTCAATTCTTCTGGTTCTTGCAGGCAAGGTGGAGGATACAAGTAAAGTTTAGACGCTGCTCTTTAGCGCTACTTTATTGGGTGAAAGGTCTATGTAACTCATATGTAAGTCAATCTGGCAAAATTGTTTTGTTGTTTTGAATTTGTATCTTGGTTGTCAATGTTTTCTTATAGTTGTTCAATAGATTTGTGTATGATTCAAAAAATCGTGCTGTTTGTGGTTAGAGGAAAAACAATTGTGATGTCATTAGTTGCTGGACTGGTGTTGTATGTCCATGCCAAGGCATATATGCCTTGCCTTCTTTTCGTTGCTTAAACAAAGCCTTGTTGATGATGTGCAGTTGAATGCTCTCTTCATTAATCCTATTCATAATTTGCTTTGGAGATTGTTTTTCACTTGCAAGAGTTCACAATTGAATATTGCTTTCTAGATTATTTCAATTAGCCGTAAAATGGTAGGGAACTCAGCTTTGACGGTGTCATGTCACCATAACATAAATGAATGTCATATGGGCAACTTTCTGCTTTCAAATGTTCAGCCCAACTTCGATATCTAACTCGGTTGATGATGATTTCCAACAGATTTTTCCCTTCTCTCGGGTCCACCGGTGAACGAACTAAAATCCAATTAAGCGAGAGAACATTTTTCCACACCTAAAATGCATTGATTGTCATTGGGTGAGCTAGATTACACCATATTCCACACAAAATTTTGAGACCCACAAATACTACACAATTCAGAATGCTAGAGGAAGGCTAATGATGAAAAACTACCCTTTATCCTCAAAATGCTCTCCAAAAGAGTATTGGGAAGATCGGATAAAAGACTCTTTGTGATGAAGTCACCAATTTATAGTGAGCCAAATGAACAAAGGACACATTGCTTGACCTTTTATGCCATATTGGTTTACAGAAATTCAGTAGTTGGTGACCTTTCTAATTCATGAACCTTCAATCGACAGATCCAAAGTTAGGCTTAATCTGCTAGTAATTGATACCGATAACTCTCGAAGATGAAAGGCATCTTATTGTGTATTGTAATACCAATTAAGTTGTTGAGAACCATTCCTCGGTAGGCTTGCTTTCCCAATCATAGAACCACACCGTATAGTGGAGGAGATATAGAACTGAAACAGAAAAAGAAAAATTGATGACGGTTTTTAAGAAGAATGACTTCTACCCCTTTAGAAAATAATTATGTCCCCATTGCAAGAATCTTTAGTGTTCTACAGGTTCTCAAAATCATGCAAGCGCAGCTGTATACAAGCAGGACATGCACAGACCTAACCACATTCACACACAAGCAAGCATGCCCTATATATAGCAACAAATCAAAGCAAAGGTGTTCACGCCCCCCATATAGCAACTAATAAAAGCAAGGTTTACACCGATGGCCATTATCTCTCCATAAACACGTATAGAGCATTTCACTTCCTTAGTCGTTTGTCTAACAACAAGAGTAGCATCTGTGAAATAGCCACCTGCGAATCACATAATCTGTACAACCATCTCTATGAACAGTAACAATGTAGAAGATCACTAATAAAGGTGCCATTCAATTATCGGCCAACAAAGAATTCTAAAAAATTGCCGCTTGTCTTGTTGGCATTACAGGTCTAATTACATCATCAAAAGCAACAAGAGCATCTATATTTTGATCTTCATAGCTGATAAAGCTAAAAGGTATATAGAATAGTGTAATGTGGAGCTGCAATCGACGCCCGAGCACTGAAGTTTCTTCTATCCCCCGATAGCAAGTTGCTCGAACTCAACAAATAATAGAAGACTCGTCAATAACACTTCAAGTTTTCGGCTTCTTTGGTGCTCCCAAGTTAGTAGGCTTAGGCTTCTGCTTTATCCTCAAGAAATGCTCAACCTAGAATACAGCCGAACATCAGACTTACATGAGACTGTATCCTTAAAGAGAATTTATTTTGCTGCCAAATTTAATACTGCAAGCAGAGAAAGGAATTACAACTAGGAATGCAAACAGTGTGGATATGTTATCAGTCCCTAAATGAACATATATATGGTTCTTTTTTAGACAACCTACATTAATGGATATCCTGGACAAGGAAACATGATCATCTCCCCGACTTGCATTGCAGATTTACTATGCATCTTGAACAAGGAATTGAATTGCTGGCGAAATTGATACTACAAGCAGGCAACAAGAGAAGGCACAAATCAAAATGCATGAAACTAAAAGGCTATACTTTGATTCACTGTAGAGTGCATCAGCAACTAGAAATGAATATGCCTTAAAGCAACTAAGCGACAACAATAGCAATTGCCAGTCGTGAGCTTAAATGGATCTAATGGATACTCGCATTCTATTTTACAGTGAATTATACTGTATGACATCCTCTAGCACATATAGTACAAAATCTTCTCAATGCATAATGACGGGAAACAAGTGACAATTCTCCTGCATATAAGTTCACAAGTTACTCTTGCATACATCACAGTGCATACTATCAAAGACAACTGTTCAACTTGTTAGCCGACATTCTTGAATGCCGATTAGCTATCTATAATCAAGACCGATATCTCGACCATACTTAGTTCATTTGGGCGACCTAGCTTCTTACATCATAAAAGTGCACATGCAGAATCCTAAGCACTACACACTGAGCAAGATTTTACACCATAAGTTGCCCCACTGGTACTGAAACTAATTCCTTTACTGGACTTGGGTAACAACAAAACATTCCGAAGAAACACCAAATAACATCATTCGACAGCAATCTTACCACTTTCGTCCTAGTTGGCACATCCATGAAGGATGCGCCAGCAAGCATTTCTCTGATATCGATCCCCTAAAGTTGGAGTCGCTAATGAATATGCTCTTCGAGTCAAATCGAGAATATAACCACAATGAGATTATAAGTTAAGCTTACGAACTTGAAGGGGAGCTGCTTTGGAAGTAGACCAATTGCGGACATTTCAGATGTTCGCCACCCACCTAGTCAAACATTAGAAATCTAACAAACTGGGAAAAATAGTGATCAATGCAATATCTGCAAAATTGATGGTGCCAAAATTTCACTTAAGCAAACAACTGAAAAGATTTATTTTGATATAACTTCATCCAAGTGCACCATCGAGTGACATATAGATGAAGACATCCGAGTTACCCAAGATTTTGTTAAACATCACAAGCAATAACTTTTTCATGCAAGACTAACAAACTGACTAAGCCTCATTAGCAACAATGACTTTAAAAAGCCACTAAACGGGATACTCCTAATTATAAATTACATGCACCAAAATGGAGTTCAACCCGAGACATCGGAAGCTTGCCCTAAACAAAATGCTCAACCAGAAAAGAAATCAACATGGTGTTGGATTTATTTATTTATTTTGGATTTAGTTGATGTGCAACAACAATAGAAAGGCCATGGAACCTACTCTGTCAAAACATGAGCACATCAACCAAGATCAACTAAATTCTTTGCAATAAAAAGGTTAGGTCTAACATTCAATTGCTTATAGCCCTTGAGCGTCATGAGAAGCTAATAATTAGTTGTCAAAATGAGAAGCTAATAATTAGTTGTCAACTCTGCTCTAGTTAGTATCTTTAAAAAGAACATGAAACTCAACGACTTGTCGTGAAACTTCTATAGGCGGGGAAAAAAACTAGGACCAAAACCTGCTTTGCAAGATTCACCTCACTAGTCCAATTAATTTAACAACATATATAATCGTCATGAACCATGCCAAAGAACTGAAGCAAGATTCACCTCACTAGTCACTGTTATCCCCATTAGTTTAGTAAGTGATACATGAACGACAGAAAGATGAGCAAAGCTAGACATGAAGTAAGACAACTCCAACAAATCAAGCCCTGAAAATCAGCTTTTGTATGGAAGCATTGAATATGCACCATGTAAGAGAACAACAATGGGATGAAGTAGCCGGTAAAAAATTAAAAGATTTCAGCAGCTTATCATGGGCAATGGAAGAATCTTTATTGGAAATGACTATAAAAGGATGGCATCAAAGTCCATTTCATCTAGAAACTTATTCCATGGAAGATGGCAAATCAGAAGCAATACCATTGTGTTCAGCAAACAAAAGAAAGCATAGGGTCCTATAAAAATCAAGAGATGCACCACTGATTGTGAAGAACCATTAGCATGATTATTCTCCATAGTTGGCTCATTTTCACGTACAGAAGCCACAACTGGAGAGTAATCATCCACAGTAGTGCCATTATATTGTACTGCTCCCCAAAGAAGAAGTCCAAGCTTAGCTGCATAGCTGGTAATGACCCTGTCTCCAAGCTTCCAACACAAAGGTGCAACTTTCTAAATCACATTAGACACCTTATTAGAAACTATAGCAAACAGAAACCACTACGGAATGGCAAAAAGAACAAGACAATTACCTCATTTTCTTTTAGAACACTAGCAAGGAGAGGACTAGAAGCCTCAAGGAGATATCCTCACTTTCACCGAGGATGTCCGTGATGATTTGCTCCACAGCCCACAATGTCATCTGAGGGATTCAACCTTGACCAAGAAGAGATCATCAAAAAACAAGAAATAGGAGAAAAGATAGAACAACGTCAAGAGCTACAATTTTATCAAAGAAGAGATCATCAACGAAATTAATTGATGAGAAAACCATTCAATACCAACAAGGCTGATCTTTACTTTGGAATGAATAGTGTTGGCCACATCAAAATAGCCATTATAAATTAGGAAAACAGATGTTGCACCTTCATTTGGTCATCATTGAACATTTCTTGAGGTGCACTTATCCTCAAAAGCTCGGTGAGGTAACATGTTACAGAAACTCTTATACCCTCAACAGAATGTTTCAAAAGAGAATTAGAAATTAGTGCCTTCATGACTGGAAGAAAGGAATCTAGCGGAGGTTCGATGCTCCTTGCTCCATGTTAGCCAACAAATCCTCCACCTCCTGAAATGCGGTGGAACATGTACGTGAAAGCAAACTGTTGGTTTTTTTTTAAGTAGAGCAACAACATCAGCTGACAAGAGATATCGTATGTAGCCAGAAAGGTAATTAAATGAGCTTAAAGCAGAAATCTTGGAGGAAAAGGACAATCTACAAAACCGGTTGTAATTCAGCACAAATAATGCACAGCACCAAGCAACTATCGGACACCATCAAGCTTTGGGCAACGTGTTGGAGTCAACACCTAATATAAAAACAAGAAGTCCATTATGCATGAAGTCTGGACGTGGGCAGCAAGTGTACGCATGAAGGAATGAATGGGCACATATTAAAATATTATTATAATGGCTGCTGGAGTCTTCAAGAGAGCACGAAGGAAGGTGAACTTGCGGTTGCCAACTTGGACGTGAAGGAAAAGTAGCCCACAATTATTGACTCCTTAGCCAAGAAGAAAAGTTCAACTTCAACTCTTGCACGTTGAAGATAATGGCGGTGGAGTTCAGGCGGTGAAGTCCGGGCGGTGAAGATGCTTATAAATATAGGGTTACATTAGTTTATTTAGAGAGAGAGAGATAGCTAGAGAGAGTTTTAAGCTTAGCAAAGCTTGTGTGTGTACTCCATTAAGCCTTTGAAGGCATATTGTGTAATACATTCTCTCTGTGTGTTTGTACTCTCTCCCTCCAAGTCCTTTTGGTTCCAACAAAGTCGAGGACGACACGCGGAGAGAACCATTGGACAGCAGGACCAATGCGACGATAGAAATGAAAACGATCGGCGAATTCACATCTGGGTATCACGCAGACTGTCATCAGTCACTAGGGGTGAGCGATTCCAGGTTCCGGTTCGGTTCCGTCTGGAACCTGGAACCTACCCTCGGGTACAGGTTCCTCAAAATGAGGAACCTGGAACCTACCCATGGGAACCGAGAACCTAGAACCTACCCACGGGTTCCGGGTCGGTTCCGGTTCCAACGGTTCCTTTTTTTTTTTTGTTATTTTCAGATTTGAACTATAACATATGCGCACGTTACCCAAAAAAAACTATAACGTACGCGCACGTTACCAAAAAAACTACAACGTACGCGCACGTTACCAAAAAAAAAAAAAAAAAAAAAAAAAACTATAACATATGCGCACGTTACCAAAAAAAATATAACGTATGCGCACATTACTTAAAAAAAAAAAAATATAACGTATCATACGTTACCAAAAAAAAACTATAATGTACTTGTATACTACACGGTAACTTCCCATTGACATGTTATCTTGATACATTAACTTCGCACTGCACAACAATAATAGAATATAATTAGAAATTTCAAAACAAATAGCAAACTAGAAAGTAGAAATAAAACACCACTAGAACAAGAATGTCTAGAGGTATAAGTTTTGAAAACAATTTCGATTAAACCCTTAAATGAACTCAGAAAATTCTGAAATTTGGACACGTTGTATTTAAGACCTAGAGGTACAAGTTTCATGAAGAAATCGTAGTCCAATTCGTTCTGGATTAAAAGAAAAAATCGATTTACTTTTCATATTCTCTACTTGCATAGTTTTTGAAATTTTTTTGGTTAAATAGGCAAATGAACTACAAAAATTACTAAATTTAAATATGTTGTAGGGAAGACATGAAGAGAGATATTTCATGCAGAACACATTTCCAAAAGAACCTCATACAAAATGATATAGTCCACGCATTGCAACTTACAAGATCCGAGCACATCAGATTGCACAGTTTTAGAAACATTTCCGATTAAATACCCAAATGACCTTCAAAAATTATGAAATTCGACTATGTGATAGCCAAGACCATAAGGTAGATACTTCATGAAAAATCGAAGTCAAATTCGTCCTAGTTAATTAAATATGGACGGTTAAAATCCCTGTTCGTAGTACCGTAATTCCAGATCTAATCATCTCCAAAGGACCATGATTTCACCTACCTATTATTGTTTTTTTCTCTAAATTTTTGATATGTGGTACCTCAGGATGTCCTTTACAACTTTTGTTAAGAAACCGAAGTGAAATTTCGACAAAAAGGTTGCCTTACAGTCCATGCATTCATCAAGGGTCGGTCCCAAAATCTCCAGATCCAGTCTTTCCAAAGAATAACGATTTCACCCACTTATACTTGTTTTTTTTGTCCCAAATTTGAGTATGTTATACTCCAAGAAGTCCTTTACAACTTTCATTTAGAGGCCGAAGCCAAACTTCAACTAGAACATCACATACAAGTCACTAGAACATCCAAGGTCGAGCTTTTTCTACCCTAAGTAACCGGTTTCGGTTCTGGTTCCGAAATAGGTTCCGGTTCCGAAACAGGTTCCGGTTCCGAAACCGGTTCCGGTTCCTAGAAAAAAGGAACCGGAACCGGAACCGGTCCCCCTTGGAACCGGGAACCGAACCGGACCCTCCTCTGGTTCGGTTCCGGTTCCCGGGTTACCCGGGAACCGCACTCAGCCCTATCGTCACCCAACCACGTCCTCAAAAAGTCAAAACCCCTCACCCCCACTCCACCCCACCCCACCCCACCCCACCCCACCCACTATAGCGAGCTCTGTCCAATAAAAAACACTTTACAAACGAGGCACCCAAAAGAAAGCGACGGGCTCCAACCTTCGGGAGCTATCCCGAGAAACGGGTCTTTGGGCAGCGAAGTCAAGGACGACACGGGAGAGAACCGTTGGACAGCGGGACCAATGCGACGACGGAGATGAAAACGGTCGGCGAATTCAAGTCCGAAGGAAGCATTAGAAAAGAGCTGGAACCCAAAAGTAAATTCTTCGATGTGTCGTGCCGGTGCTCAACCGTGATCTTGGAAGTTCACTAGTGGCGGCAAAACCCCAAAACTTATCGCCACCACCGCATAGCCTCGCAAACCTCTTTTGCTTCAAAATCCTTGGCTACGTACTCGAGCCCGAAATTGGGACCGAATAAGGAGTAGAAGACAAATAAGCTCGAGAGGCCAGTCGGCGGCCAACAATTTCTGGAGCCGCAGCTGGAAAGTCGATGACGGCAACAAGGACAGAGGTGAGGAGGGAAGTGCTTAGGGTGAGTGAGAGGGCTCAAGACAGAGAGAAGGGGGGCGCTTGGGGTGAGTGAGAGGGCTCGAGACAGAGAGGAGAGGAGTGCTTGAGGGAGAGAGAGGCAGAAGCGGAAGAAAAAGTGCAGTGCAGTAGGCCTCTCCTTCTTCGCCGCGCCGTCAACCCCGCCCAAGTCCGCCGAGATCTCCCTCGCGACCGAGTGGGCCAGCTTCAGGGACAGCGCTCGATCAACAGCGGGGAGCCTGGTGCCACTCGGGAACGAGACCGAGATGCCAGAGGCAGATGACCAGCGATGCTTTTGGGCAGGCAGAGGCGGAGGCGGAGGCGGAGATGGAGGGGGACGAGGTGGGATGCGCGAAGAAGGAAAGAAGGCTCTTAACGTTCTTTTTTCTTTTACGAGGAGAGAAGAGAGAGAACCCGCCCATTCAAAGTGAGGTGAGAGAAAAATTTTGAGTGGGAGGAATACGCTAACCGTCCTTTCGAGCCAAGCCGAGCCGACCAAAAACCAGCCCTTTTCTCATTTTCGAGGGGGTCTCGCTCGGGATAGGTGTTGGTATCTGAGTGGTTTGTGCGCGCCACATCAGCGGATGATGTGGCGCGCACGAACCATTGAATATTTTCTCCTTAGGTTGGGTCCGACTCGAAGGGCCAACCGCCGCCCCCGCACGGGCGAGGCATGGGCCCGGCCCAGAATTTTTAATCAAAGCCCAAAACAAAGGCTATGCATCTCTGAGCCCACGCACGATCGAGCTCGGTTGGCCCAAACTGACCAAAACCCTACCCGGTTATGACCCGAGTCCGACGTACGACTCGGTTCCTAAAAACCCTACCCCCATCCGACCCGCTTCTCCTTCGCCAACCCGACTTTTCCGTAGCCCTCGAGATCTGGCGATCCGCGACAACTGACTTGGTGCTGAAGTGGACGGTGGTGGCACGATTTGAGGTGACTGGCTTGACGTTGGGTCACAGTGACGGCGTTGGGGTAGGGAACGGTAGCAACGGCCGGCTAGGGCTACGGCAGAGCTCGATCGACTCCCAGATCTAATCAATGACAATCAAATCTGGCCTCTGCTGTCCCTCGCCCTCGGATCTGGGTCTCCGAACCTCCTCCAATCTCCTCCTCTCTCCGAATCCGACCCTCCTCACCGGCCGATCTCGAATCTCAGCCTGCTCGTCCTTGGGCCTCCCCTGAAATCTCTCAGGGGAGGTTATCGAAGTTGGCAGTCCGTCACCCTCTTCTGGCATGTCCCCTTTGGCCTTCCCCTACTCCCTATTTATTTATAGATGAGGGAAGGCCGGTCGCGCAGGTTCGGCGATCGGTCCTCGCACGCCGACCGGGCCACAGGTGCGGCCGAACCGGCGTCTCTTCCAAGCCACCCACTTGCACGTCCCATCTGTTGCCGGTCTACCCTTCCTCCCTCCGTCGTAGGTCGTCCTCGAGCGCGTCGTTGTCGCTAACGTGCGAGATGCGGTGCCGGGGAAGAGAGAAGGAGAATGAGGAAGAAGAGAGAAGCGGGGCCGGGCCGGGTCGCGCTGGTCGGGCCGTGGGGGCCCGCATGAGAGACAAGAGAAAGAGGAGCTAGGCTTGTTTTTATTTTTTATTTTTGTTGTTTTTATTATTTTTATTTATTACTATCCGAAAAAAGTAGAAAAAAGGAAAATAAAAGCTAAGCCTTAAAAAAAAAAACCTAGGCGAAATTTAGGTGTCAACATCCATTAGTCTCCACGATTGGGATTATTCTAGAAAGCTTGAATAATGAAAGCTAAACAATCTCACAACGCGCAAATTCAACCCACACGTTGTGATAACGTATCCAGAGATTGAGACAAAAGAACAGTCAGGATTTCAAGATTACCATAGCCACTGTCCTAAAGATTAGCAGCTTAACCAACAAATCACACATAAAAACATACGTTACATAAGTAAGTATACGCATATATACATTCTTATATGTATGTGCACGCATGTATGGTAGTTGACTTATTTGAGATGCCTCGCAATCAAGGGTCATGCACAACTCATATCCGCCGAAGAACACATCTGGATGCGTGTGCATGTGAAGGAAAAGCCTGGAGCAATGCGAACAAGCTAGCACAACCGATTATCTGTAGGGTATCTCTGCGTCTTCCGGCGTGTACATCGCCTTTTCCGTTGCAGCTCTCATGAGTTGGGAAATTCCAGAGAAAAGCACAAATGGTTCACCGATCATCTCTCTCTCTCTCTCTCTCTCTCTCTCTCTCTCTCTCTCTCTCTCTCTCGCTCGCTCGCTCGCTCGCTCTGTGTGGTGTCTTGACCTTTGCATACTGACGGGCTGATGAAAAATTCTTAACTTAATTACCAACAGTCCTCTCAAGATGATGAAGTACAAGAGAAACTCCATACCCTTTGAGTAGTACAAACATTCTCCTGCAGTACAAAGCTGCTTGGGGATGCATGATTTCTTGAATTAATAATAATGACTATGGTTCTACTCAACATCTGGAAATAACCTCGAATAGGATTGGATTATATTGGATTAATAATAATGACTACGTAAATATTTGGTATCCCTATCTTCATCAATGATTTCTCCGCCAATTTATTCCTCTCGCATTAAATTTGAATTCCAAGATACATCAATTTTTGTGTTGTTTCCCACATATGTCCATATTTTCTTCTATCATATTGTTTATTCTAAAAAGTTCCAGACACGAGTTTTTGATAGAGAAATCAAGATTTCCCCTATGAAATATCTAGCATACCTAGTATATGGTTAAATAGAAATTGAAAATTAATAAAATAAATTAATATTAAAAGCTTACTTCCGCGTGGGAGAAAGCTCTTGCTCTTTAAGATCGCCTTCAATGCTCAATAGCTACCCTTCCCACATGAAAGGGGGGCGGGGTTCGAATCCCCACCTTCTCAAGGAGGAGTTAGGGCTGGGAGCGAATTAGTTCCAGAAATGGGTTTCGACTCCCACACCGTACAAGAAGGCAGGGCAAAAGTCTGAGCGCGAGAGTTAGAATAAGAGTAGAGTAAGACCGCTAAAAAAAAAATCACCTTCAACTTTTAACTTAATTAATTTGAATTAACTTACATTATTAATTCCGAGATATATCGCTATAAATAAAATAAATATAACTGCAAATATCTTCTCAAATCCCATCTAGATTTATTACTTAATTACTAGGCTTGTAAAAAAATTCTCGAAGCCACTGACAACGCCGGTCAACGATTTGTTAAGAAATGCCAAGGCCTCGTGGGTGGGTCTCTATTGCCAAACTAAAAGTCCGCCGAAGTGCATCATTCTCATGCTACCATTCTACGCTGATAGTTGGATGGAGAAATTTTTGGATTAATCAGTTAATTAAGGTTAAATGTAAACGAAAGCAGATAAGCGCTTAGCTTATAAAATAACAACCCCATTATGTACTAGTTTCATCTAATCTTAATATCTTAATACACATATGTACCAAATTCTGTCTTTATCCACCCCAACATATTCGTGAAATTCCAGAGATGTAGAACATATATTATTGAAGATATTTCTCGAGTTTGACCTCGGAAAGCAAACCTAACCAGTATACATTTATTAGTTTTAGTAGGTTTCGTAATTTTGAGTGGTTTTGTAGTTTGAATAGGTTTTTCCTAGACTGGAACCAAATATTATATATACAAGAGGTGAATGTCAATTTTGGCCTATTAGTGGTGATCAAAAGAGCTTTCGGTCATTACAATTGATTGTGCAATATGCTTGTGATTTTTTTTTTTTGGTCAGAAGTATGAATATTTCATTAAGTACGCAAAGATAAGAGGCCCGGTAAATGGGCATCATTACATAATAGTTCAAACAAAGTTTGGGGAGGGGATGAGACATAATTCAAAGGTAAGTGATTTTTCTTATGGGCTTTAACAACCCAATGTCGTAACCATATTGGCCTCTCTATAGCAGCAGGCTATATGAAAATTTGTGAAGGCCCGCAGTTTTCCTTGCATTTATTGATAATAGGTTGAATTTCCCAACTTAGCTGATCTGATCCGTTCATGGTTTGGACAAGTTGCAAACTGTCGACTCAAAGATAAGAGCTTCGTGTCTTTTAGGGTAGAAAATATGCTTGTGAATTACATCATGAAGGAATTTCAAGTGCTTCAAGCTAATGAGTTTTGTGGTAAGATCTGTGAATTCCTTTGTGAGATTGTCTTATGGAAAATTGTAAGGGTTGAGCACTGTGTGGGTTACTTGGTGTCATTGGGGATTGAGAAATAGGAAGAGTGTTTAAATTACTTGAGTGTGATTGTAACATTTTTGTATCGATTGATTTATAATGGAAACACATACTGCTTCTTGTGGAGTAGGTCAAATCAACCAAATCATGTAAATTTGGTGTTCGATTTATTTCCTTGTTACATTTACTATTGTGCTCAATTGCTTGTTTTTTCATAGCAATTGGTACCAAAGTTGAACTCAATTGACTTGAGGTAAATCGATGATGATAGAAGAAGGAAAAACGAAATCGACGTTTGATGGGAAAGATTTCAATTTCTAAAAGATGCAAATTGAGAAATCCTCGTACTCGATGAACCTACACTTATCTTGTGGAGGGAGAATGTCACGCCCGATCTTCGGGCACGCACATATCCTTCTCAATTGGTCGATTTTATAATGCGATATCCCAGGATTATGTATCGCCGTCCCGCTCAAGTATTAAGCACATGCGGAAGCGGATTAAAATCCCTAGACAATAAAACGATGGGATAGAAAAGCGGGGCCATATTTTTCATATTGAAATTTATAATCAAACTTTTATACAAAACACAAACCACTTCATAACTATTCACTTCAAATGGAATTCTCAAAAGAAGATAGACTCTCGATCCATCCGGCCGTACTCAAGGCCCCTCTCAAGATTATCTTCTTCTTCCAAAATCCTTCTCCTTAGGTTTTACCTCCGAGTTCTCCTTCCCAAACTTCTCCTCCTCAACTTCTCATCGGGGTCCTGAAATGTTTTCCCCAAACTGGGATGGGACTATGTCTCAGCAAGTTCTACCCCACTAAGGCCCGATTAGTAAACTATTATACTATAGGCTGCCTAAACACGCACAGGGTAGAGGACTTACATTGGCCTCAGATTCCACCTGCATGTTAGCACAGTTCAATAGGTACCCAAGCAATCACATCACAGGTCAATATCTCGATCCATCGACCTAGTCGATTTCATGTCAATTCAACCATTCCCCAAATCGTTTCCCTTATTCAGTTTCAAATCGTACCCATGACTTCACAAGCATAGACTACCAAATCTTGACAACAAATTACAGTCCGAAGGACACGACCTATCTTTAGGTAGCCAATTACGGCCCAATAATGGGCGCGACCTTTAATAGGTGGCGAATTACGGCCTTATCGGGCGCGACTCGTATCAAGTGGCAAATTACGGCCTTAACGGCGCAACCCATATCGTGGCGGGATTACGGCCTTATCGGGCGCGACCCATATCGAGTGTATGCGTTACGGCCTTATCGAAGCGACCCATATCGGAGTTGGCGGTGCTTTATCGGGCGCGACCACTCCAAGTTCGGTGGCAAATCTCGCCCAAGCGGCATAGCCATACTTTGGCGGCTTCCAGGTTCAACTCACAACCTCTCACGATCAAATTCTAATTGAATGCCGACGATCAATCTTGGGATGAATCCCCTCATACTCATCAACTCACTCAATTTTCACACTATATTAACATACCTGTGCCAAGAGTATATTCAAATCACTCTCACAATTCTACTCACTTTACAACTCAACAAAGCACTATAAATGCTGAATAAACATACTTGGCCATTTACCAATCAATAATTCAATCTCAATCAATTCCAATCAATTTGGGGTAAATCCTAAAATATCACAATTTATTTAATTCCATGCAACGTAGAGCTCAATTAAATAAGCGGACTATGCCACCCGCGACAATCGGCACGATTTCAGTCGTCAGCCATCACAATCTTAATTTCCGAAAAATAAATAAATAATTAATTAATTAATTTCGAAAATTAATTAATAATTACTGAAAATTCAATTTAGCACAAAATAAAGCCCAATTAAATAAATGGACTTCACCACAGTCATCAGCATAAAATTCCGGTCCCGCCATCTCGGTTGAATTTTCAGAAAATAAATAATTATTTAATTTAATTCCTAAAATTAATATTTAAATACTAAAAATTCCACTTAGGCCCGAAAAGCCTAATTGAGGCCCACTAAGGGTCGGGGAAAATCCCGAGACACTTCCAATAAATAGTAGACCCGTCTACTTGCTAATTGCACAATCAATGTCTAATTTGCATCACAATTAACTAATAATTGCTAATTTATTCTATTCTAACAACCTAAACATAATTAATTAAAACTAAACCAACCTTAAGCATAATTAGCCAACTAATCCGGGATTAGTGAGATTACTCACCGGAATCGCACGCAGTCGACCAATCCGACGGACGATGCAAGGAACGATAAACTCCAAAGCACGGTTAGGGCTCGGGGCCCCGGAAACGGCCCAAAAGCGGGCCGGAAGTCGCTGGAAACCCACTCGCGGGTTTGCGGACTTGGGCTCGCGGAGCTGCTCCGGTGGCCAAGACGACGAGGGAAGGCCGGTGGAGGGTGAGGGGGACGCGGGAGGTTTGGCGGGGTCGAACGGCGGTCGGAGGTGGCCGAATGGGGGCTAGACGAAGCTAGGTAGCGGCTGGACCACGTGGGGGCACGCACGCCCGGGCGCAAGGGACGACCGGCGGAACGCGCCGCGTTGCGCGGCGGGGGCATCGCGAGTGCGGGTGGCGAGATGGGTGGCGGCGGCCGGTGAGCTGCTGCTCGGCTTCTTCCGCTTCCTCGGTTCGCTAGTTGCACGAAGAAAAAAGAAAGGAGGGGCTCGGTCATGTGGGGGAGAAGAGAGAGGAGAGAGAAGAGATAAGAGAGAGAAGAGATAAGGATTGACCGATCAAAAGAAAAGAGAGAGAGAAGGTGGGGGGGGGCTGTCCACACGAAGGGGAAGGGAGAGGAGAGAGAAGAGAGAGAGAAAAAGAGAGAAAAGGGAGAGAGAAAAGAAATTAAATAATAACATTATTCTTATTTTCTTTTTCTCTTTCCCTTTCTATTTTCTTTTTGGTCTTCGCTTTTTCCTCCGATAATATATTTCTCGAAATTTCGGACTCATCAATAATTTGACAGACATGAAAACAGGATCCTAAAAATGAATTGTGACACGCTCAAATATTCAATTCCCGAAACCAAATTAAATTTCATGGTTAGAATAAATCAAACGATTTTAGTCCAATCCAACCAATTAAGTAGCTTTTAGAGATTTTACTATAGATACATCCCTTAACGGCTTCACCCAATAGGTTAGTTAACTGCGTGAGTGATCGGCTCGAGAGAAAAGGACCATAGATACGTTGACGACATGCCCATTTCACTTTATTAAAAAACGCGGGTCGATTTTCAGGATATCACAGAGAAGCCAAGTTGATGAAGCAAGCTAATTGTGATTCGCTAGATGGATAGTCATTGGGTGTTTAGCTAATGTTAGATCGTAATGTCATTTTTACCAAATTGTTGTGAATAATATGCATTGCAGAAGACCGAATATCAAAAAAACAATATAAGAATGTAAGGACAAAAAGGGACCAATGCAACATCATATTATTAGACAAATTTATTCATGATTTGATTATTGAGGACATCAACAAGGGTTTGTTTCCACACATTGAGTAACTAGGGATTTGAAGCTAATTGGGGTTCAACATCAACATTAGAAGAAACAGTTAATTTGCTACCAATGCATGAGCATTGGCGAGTCGTGAGATTGCAAAGTGCCCACCTGGCCCTCGGACATTACCAGCTGCAATCAACATCTCGTTGACATGATGCGTTGACTCTTGTCACCATCCATGGCTCACCTGAAAAAGGGAAAAAGGTGTTTGTTTTATGGTTACTATCTTTTGGTAGATATTTATTTTGAAATAGCATGTGCCATGCACACAAAGGAAACAATTAAAAATAATTAGGCAAACGGTTGTATTCCTTGCATTTCCTTAGCCTTGCTTTAGATTGGGAAAAAAAATGTTATTACAAGTTAGAGTCACCAAGAGGAAGACCAACATCAACTTGAAGGCATGCTTCATGATTCCTTTGGGTTTAGGTTTTGATGGAGTGATGAATGATCGATGGTTTGGTTATGCTAAATAGAGATTGCTTTGGTAAAAAAACTCTATCTGCACTAGTCCATATTTATAGGCTTGACATATTTTTGTGCTGTTAAATGCATTTGATTAATAATGGTATGCCTAGATTTCTTTCTTACTATGGTAATTTCATCACTAGGATACTTTCATGAGATACTTCTATTATATTTGGCAGATTCTAGCAATTAATTTTCTTAACTTCTGTTCTTACTTGAAGATATATGCATGACCTATTTCTCTCTTACACATAAATAATCACATCTGCATGTCATCCACAACAATATGGTATGACGATGACTTAGAATTTTCATTATGAACCATCGATCCATTATGCAAATGCTAACATGTTCTTTCATTTAACATTTATATGTTGGCTATGTTATGAATGCGTTTTGTTGATAAGGAAAATACTTGTTTAGCTTAAATAATAAAAATTAACCTAGTGCCTATCTTCCTAGAGAAATAACACAATTGTGCCAAAAAAATGTGCAAATAATTTGGACTCTACTATAACAGGTATCGATCTATAATTCACAACCCATTCGGTTCAATGTTGCATCCCTCGAAACAAACTGGTGGCCTAGACATCACCGTTCGGCTTCCCAAGAGTGTCGTCCCTCGCGACGTCCTTAAGCACTCAGCTCGTTGAAACGTCTGATTTTTCTCTGGCAATTATTTTACCATGTTCCTGATATGTGATTGATTGATCTTGCATTCAATACATCACCAGATGCTGCATTCGACTGCCGTTGTAATTGTAGATATAGACCCTTCTGATTCATGTTGCAAATGCTGTCTAGTCCTAGTTACTCGAAGAGCAGAGTGATTTTGCTTCTCGGTGTCCTGAGCTTTCATGCGTAGGGTTTGCAATTTTTTTGTTCAGATCAAGTTCGTCCATCTTTTTCTCCTCAGGATGCCTGTTTGAAGACATGATCGCAAATTTGCAGAGGAACTGCCACACTGAAAGATGCATTTTTGACTGTTCTACTTTTAGAATACCCAGAGAACAGCTCTGTGAAATGGTCAAATTTCTTTTGAGGTTTTGTTGATTAGGTTTTAACTTAGCCTCTGCCTCATTCATTAATGATGCACAAAATGAACGGTATATAAGACAGATAGTCGATCCAAAAGTAGACCTGTCATTCGTAATTCGCGTGTTGTCCTCTACGTGCCCACTCTTTTCTTTCACAGGCATGTTCGCATTACATTCCCAAGTTCTTAATCTTAACGTAGATGAGGCTCTTTTTTTTTTTTGTCTCTGTTCCTACCTTTAAATGCCTAAACGTGACATACCCCAATTTGGGCTGTATCTACCACAACAAATCACCAGACAGCAATTCTATTTCATAATTAAAGAACAAACTTGAGTGGGAAAGCAACTAGTTACTAAATGCCGCATCAAACACTCGAATATAATAATACTTGTTTATATATTTTATCCAACATGGAGCAAACCTTAAGTCTAGCTTGTGAGGGATTATATATAAGCCACGAAAAAAGGACTCTCCAATAAGATACACTGAGTAGCCTCAAACTTGTCATTTAATTGGCTAAATATAGATTGACAGGTTCACTGGTGCTGCGGATCAGACTCGATCTCATGAGCCAGCTCTCTAGTGAGCTTGTCGGCACGGTTGTCATGGCCACCAGCAAATGTGTACACACGGAACGCGAACTGAAAAGCCCTCCAGAGCATTTTTGTGCATGCCTGTCCTCGTTTGTCCGCTTCTGTTCCAGCATTTAAATCCTCATTCGCCTTGGCGTCCCCTTCTCCTGCATCAAGAGAAGGGGTGAGTTAAAGAAACACAAGACTGCGTTAAAGGTTAAAAAAAAAAAAAAAAAAGAAACACCAGACTTATAAGATTAAACTCAAGATCTGGATTGTCCATTTGCATTTATAGTCTGATGAACTAATAGAACTCGTGCTTCAATAATTCTCTTTATGTGATACCTTAAGTGCCAGTTCCATGCAGCTTGAAGAGACATCCACCATTGCTTCCTTGATCCTTACAGGTATATCGAGGTCGAACTGGATGTCACAGGCTGAGAATTTCTTGGCCTCTTCATCTTTTGTGCACTCGAGTTTGTCGAGTTCTCCTTTGATCTATTTGCAGTTCAATTTGGCAAAAACCGTGAGCAATGAAGTTCAAGCAAAGATTCATGGCAAAGCCTCTTGATATCTTGAGGGCAAACGATCGATATTCAGTTTACCTTGTTGAAGTAACACTCGACCTTGTCGAGGAGCTTCCCCAAGGGAGGCACGATTTTATAGTTGTGCAACTCGACGATAATAGAGTTTAACTTCGAGTACAGTGCTGCGGCTGTTCGTAATGATTCCAACTTCTTTGTGGGGAATCCTTCGAACCTCGCCAAGACCTGCGATTCCAAGATTCGAGCGTTAGGATCTTGAGCTGATGGTAATGCTTAGATCGACTGTCAGAAAATAACATGGAATAATCTATTAATTGTAAACCTGTGCTTCATCAGTCAACTTTTTGAGGTGAGGCTCCACATGGTTGTGGAACTTGAGCTGCTCAGCCATGTCCTTGGTTTTGAAAGAAATGATGGTACCCTTCAACTCTTTTATAATTGTCGCATAGTTTTGGACGTCTTCCTCGATTTGTTGGAAGTATGCCGATCTGAGATATAGAATTTTGGCAAATTACATGAAAGATAAGATTAGTTTTCTAACATAATCTTTTCTTGTAAATACCGTTAGGATTTTTGGTACGTTCAAGAGTTATCTCTGTCATTTCCGTTAGCGCATCGGCCATTCCTTGTTTTCCACCACACGAGGCGCCGACCTTGCTTTTCTTCCCATTGGCACATCTACCATTTAAGCTCGACCCTTCAACAATTCCCTTGAGCAGACGATATAAATTGCCGATTTGGGTTGATCTTTTCAGCTTTGTGGCCGATTTCTTGGGCCGCAAAATGTGGTCGCACTGAGTGGAGGGGGGGGGGGGCGGAGTAGCTCCTCCTTTTCCAAATGGTGGGGGAGGTAATGGTGGAGGTGTGGATCCTTTTGAAGGTGTCCGAAGCGGAGGTGGTGGTGGAGGAGGCACCGCATTCCCTTGCACCTTTGGTGCTGGCGGCGGTGGCGGCGGGGAGGTGGTGGGTACTGAACTGTAACATTTTGTGAATTGACTGATGAAGAAGGTAGAGGTGGTGGAGGCGGTGGGGGTGCTTGTGCTACAATGTTTGGCTGGACTTCTATAGGTGAGATCCTGTGAGCCAATGGTGGTGGCGGCGGTGGAGGTGGCAACAAAGGCGATGGCAATCCACTGGACAACACCTTAAGTGGCTGTACTATTCCTTGCAAGCCCTCCTCTATTGGTGAGATCCTCTTGCAAGGCAGTGGTGGTGGCGGTGGCTGTGAAATCCGAAATTTGGTCCCTATTTCGAATATATGAAATTGTTATTTCATCAATGCGCTTATGGTTGTTTACTCGAACTAATTATTTACAAGTTAACTAATTTATTAGGTAAGGCCGTTAAGGGATAAAAACGCGACAGACTAGATAATTCGATCAAAAATCGACCGCTCGACCATAATAATCGGCAAGGGTCAATATGACACCATTATAAATCGATTAGCGAATGGATATAAGCCGATTGGATGTAACTATGTAGTCAAATGTGGGTGGTTCTGCATGATTACGTTATTCACGTCGAATGGCAATAACCCGATTTTCTATTGATATTATATTTGGGACATGTAATTGAACCATTACATTACATGACAACCGAGGGTCGTCTACGATTCAAAGATGCACAAACGTGGATCGAAAATTATCGACAACAAGTCAAACGCACTAAAACCTCTAAAAGCTATCGATAGATTAAGTCGTACTAAAATCGCGTTTGATTGATTTTAACCATGAAATTTAATTCGGTTTCGGGAATCGAATGTTTGAGCGTGTCATGATTTATTTAGTAATATAATCTTAAAAAAAAAGAATAAGTTTTCCTAAATTTGGTTAAATATGAAAATATTTTATTAATATGGGTCGGGTCGGGTATGGGTCGGGTATGAGTCGGGTCGGGTATGGGTCTAAAAATTTACATTAGACATAAATGGGTCATAAATGGGTTAATGGGTCAATTTACATCGACCCAACCCGACCCGACCCACCTGTTTAACAACTCTACCAGAATTCCACTACACCACCACTAGAACTCCACCGCACCACCACCAGCTTACCCCATCACCATCGTCCGGATCCCACGCCACCGGGCCCGCGGCTCGAGCCTCTCCCCCTTGGCCAAGAGCTTGTAGGGCTGTCACTACCGCCGTTGAGCCCCATTCGATCCACGAGTGGCACATCATCGATGCCGTTGCGGCCGTCACAGCGAGCCCGCCGTTGTAAAAAACCCGTGAGTTAACTTCCTAATCTTTGATTAGGCTGTTAATTTCATTTAGGGGTGGTTAGATTAGTGCTAATGAGGGTTAGTCTTAGTTAAGCCTAGTTTAGTCTTAATTGAGATTAAGAATGGTTTATGTTAAATTTAATTACGATTAGAGTAAGTAATTTTGATTAGATTAATGAATTTTGATTTAATTAATTAATCGCAATTAGCATAATTTATGACAGATTAATCGTTACATAGAATTTTACGCTCGTTTTCTTGGATGAAATTATGCATGAATTTGAGTATTTGCACGTACGATATAATGTGATTAGTGGTTCTATGATAATTATCTATTATTATTGCAAAAGATGGTTTAATGGACAATTAAATAGGAAAATGTGAGGTGTTGGGTTTGGACACCAAAAATTATGTGCTAGATAAAACGATGGAGTTTTAAAATAGAAGCATGCAAATTTTGACGGATTGACTTTGAAAATGTGACCACGTATGATTATTTTATCGAATTTTAAATGTAAAGATTTTCCGAGGTTTGATTTTTAAGCACGAACTTTTTACAGTGGGCTAATTGACGGAAGATAAAAATTGGCTTGAGTGTTGACGTGCTTGTGTGGTCGAAATGGAATTCGTCACCGACGAGAGTTGGGGGCGATGCTTGATTTTATCGGATGCCCGGGAGGGGCGCAAGCCGAGTCGCAGTTGAGGCCAGATTGATGCTCCTTTATGGAATGCCGTCCAGGCGGGGTTCTAGACGTTGCCGTATCGATGGGGCGGGATGATGCCGGTTATGCCGGAAGACTGCCGACTCTTGTGTTGGCTATGGCCCGATGGGTCGTAATAATCGGAACATGTGTGAATGACTGTGATGCATTGCGCTTGATTATGGGGTAAACTGTTAGGTATGGTATGGGACGTGCGGTAGCGGTTCTGCCTTATAATCGGGACTCGTGTGAATGTTTGAAGAGTGAGAACTTTGTGTTCCGGTTGTTGATTATGCTTATGGTATTGATAATGGCATGTGTGACATGCTAACATGCAGGGCTGTGTCGAGGCGAGGTGAGTTTATTTGTGGTGTGTGCCTAGGCTGCCTCCGAGACGAATTTGCATCATAATCGAGATTTAGGTTGTTAACTCACTGAGATTTATCTCACCCCGTTGTTGTTAACCATTTTCAAGGTCGTAGCGTGGAGAACTGTCAGGTGCGGTTGTGGTGGACGCGAGATGCGACACCTTTTTTGCTGGCCCTACCATTTGTGAAGTTTAGGTTAACCATAATCCCTAAGGATTTATGAGAGAGTCGACAAAAGTGGCCGTAGAAAGGCTTGTAACTATTAAACTTCCTAGGGGTAACAATGGATAAATAAATATGTTGTTTCTGGCAACATTTGTTGTGCTTTACTATCCCCATTTTTGTTTATTGACCGGGTGTTTATTTAATTCGCTTCCGCATACGTTTAATTGAAAGATAAAAAGAAAAAGGATCGGCGACGCGTTCTGAGATGTCACATTTTTGTCGACCGTTGAGGATGTTCGTGCTCGGGTTCGGGGTGTGATAGTGGCAGTGGCAGTGGCAATGGCGGCCACATAGGCGATGGCGATCCACTGGACAACACCTTAGGTGGCTGTACTGTTTCTTGCAAAGCCTCCTCTTTTGCAAGTTCTTGTTTCACATCCTCAGTGTTGCTAGCTTCCTCTTTTTTTCACAAGTTGCATTTGCAGTACTGCCGGTTTGTGCTGTAACATTAGGAAACGTGTACAGCGAAAGGCGCTTCATGTCGATCGGGTTCAATTTCCCCACAGCCCTAACACGGAGAGGAAACAGCAGTGGTGGCGTGTAGGTGACCCCTGCGAATTTCGTGGCCTTGAGTTGTTCTAGAAGGACTGAATTCGACTAAAAGGCGAGCCGCAGGGGCTTTGGATGTCGAGACACCCCATGAAGTTCTTCTCGAACTGGCGCTGATCTTTGTCCTCATTATCTACAGTCCATCAGGTTGAATTTCTCTCTAACTAGTTTTATCAGGCCTTCGAGTATTGCCAGTACTATTCTCACTGCATTGGCAGAATAAGATCACTGGGTTTTGAATTACAAGAGAAACTCAACTTTTACTTTAAGCCAACTACATTTTGAGCATACCAATTTTCTCCAAATCGTTTGCGCTCCATATTAGCAATCTCGTCGATGGTGGTCTTATCAATCCACGCATTGTTCATCTTCCATGAATCTCCGATAGATATTAAGGCAGTGCAAAAGTAACTCGATTCCTGCTTCAAAAATGTTAGGTTAATTCAGCAGAAAGTCTTTTTAAAGTCTCAAATCTGCATTCACCTAACCCATATTTGGCTCTGCAAAGCGAAATAGCGTACCTGATTTATTGCTGCTGTCTTCATTTCTGCGACTTGCATCTTTGATATGATTTCGGGGTAAAGCTTTTGGAGATCTTTCATTGTCTCTATTTTCAGCTGCAAGAGGAGATTCAAGGTATTTGAATTTGAAGTTGATATCAGAAAGGTCTATTCAAGTAGGATTTTAGGGGGATGAGAAACATTCTGTTTGACCATGGCTTAAAATTGTTTGACCATGGCTTATTCTTCTTTCTTCTTTCGCCAGGATAACATTGTCTACCTACAATTTCTCACGAAAACAAAATTCGTCCTTTCGTGAGATATGGCCCTGAAGGAATGCTAGATCTGAGCTCTCGTCTGCATCAATGTCGGAGGGCAGTTGATTTATTTTTCTCTATTTATGTGTGCAAACGTCAATTAATTATATATAGCACATGATCTCACCCTCTCCTTTCAATCTTCTACTCGAGCTTCAATTTCATTAGAGCTTGAAATCGACCATAGCTTCTTTTTCTTCCTCAAACCACCACGACAATATCATCTACTCATCACGCAATTTCAATGAAACAACAAAATTCATCCTCCCATGCGATGCAGCCCATCTTCGTTTCGTCCTCAAAGGAATGCTAAACCTAACTTGCAGCATCGTCCGCATCATTGTGGGATGGCAGTCGATTTTATTATTCTCTATTTCTTCTGCAAACATCGATTATATATAGCACACACCACCATTTCGAAAAAGGCATTACAAAGGAGGTCTCACCTTATGCCTCGTTAAATTTGAAAACTTATGTAATTGTAATCCTCAAATTAATGGTGAATAAGATTATTTGCAGAAGATTTCCTCTACGGTGTGTTATTATATTTCCAAACATGTGTGCGTATGGTGGAATAAGTTTTATGTTCAATTAAGTGATGATCCCCCAAAGCCAAAGGCAATCGATTTGCTCGAAAGCAATTGAGAGAAAGACCAAACGTAGGCTTAGTGCCCGGATCCATAGAACTTGGACGGGTCAGGCTTGAATAACCGACCCATAAGTTCTCACAGCCTATACGCTCCATGAGACACCCCCGGACTAAGTGCCATTTTCTCCGAGCGATGCCGAGGCGTTCCGACAAAATGGTCGCCGCAGCCAGCGCATTCTCCGACCGCATCGATCTCCCGGCAGTTCACTGCGTTCTAGTGAGGCATCGCCTTCCTCCGCTGCGCCGCCATCCCTGATTGCACATTGGTTTGCCGTTTCGCTTTTTGACCTCAAAATGCACGAGATCCTACATGTAGACAATTTTACTCGAGCCCCCTCGCATAGGTCGAAGACCTGCTACGCTTAGCAGATTTATTGTGATTGCAGGATGTTTATAGATCTCCAGATAATTATTCACCTGGATTGTCAAAGAGACAATAGTCCAGAAATATTTATATGAAAGACACGTGCTTATAAGCGAGGAATTTGTATTTCTGCACCGTTTTAACCGATAAAATATGCACAGTGAAATCATAATGAGTAAATAGAAAGCCCCAATTTCATCTAGCTCCTGAAATTGTAGCATGCACATCCAGCTAGTCAGCAATTTTCTTATCAGCGTGAGCTCGTGGTGCCAATTAAGTTATACGCGATTTCAAGAATTATGTCAAATTTTAAGCATAATCCGAATACAGGACATGAAAGCTATATGGCATGTGAGTTGTGAAGGGTCAAATTGAATGAAGTTTAAGTTTTAGTGGGTTCAAAGGTTAAAAGAAAAAGAAAAGAGGGCAAAATATAAAATAAAATTTAATGGGAGAAAACACAACAGCTAAATAAAAAGAAGTCTTGCCCCAACTAAGAACAGTCCCGCACCGTCCTTGACCATCAACAGGGTTGGTTGGACTGGGTAAGCCTTACGCTTATGTGGTTTTGGAGCCTCTATGATTATAAGTTCGAATCTCTCTATTGCTTCTCTATCCTAAAAAGAAAAACTCTCAATTTGGCTGTGGCGAAAGAAGGGGATCCCAGGCTGTCAAATGAACTGCTCGGACCGAACATTCAGACCATAATGCAAAATTTCTGTGACGACGTCCATAGTTGATTGTTGACGATGGTCGCTCCTTCTGATCCGTTCCATTTATTAAAAAAAAAAAATTGTCGGTTTTCTGTGTTAGTTTTTTTTTGGTCGGTAATTGTCTGTGTTAATTGAAGCATTCCAATCTTTAGGACTTTGATAGGAAAAAATGCCATTTTCTATTCGATTAATATTTAGAATTTGAAGATTTTTCATACTAACAACCTCATTGAATATTAATGATTTGATGTTGCTGATGTATTGTTTGGTGACTCCTCCTGCTTATTTCTTCAGTCATATGACTTTAATAATGCAATGAGAAATATACTTTATAAGATTTTATGTTGAACTACTTAAGTTAATGCGTAATCTCGACTTAAGATGGTTTTTTACTATAGTTTAAAATGTGCTAAATTATTGAGGTCAAGACATCGCTAAAGTTACAAATCTCAAAATCATTGTCGCCTATTTTTGCTTTGTTATACTTATCGGTTTTCTTGGCCAAACAAAAAATAATCAATACCTTTTTTGTTTTAGTTTATTAAATGTCAACTAATTATTATTTGGTGAAAATGAACGATTTGAAAAATATTTTCCCTAAAAAATACGCTTTGTATTGCATTAAATAATTAATCAATTAACAATGTTTTCATTATTGAAGATAATTTGTATCTAAACATTTTTATAGATGATGAAAATATTTTTTATTTATTTTTATAGCGGTTAAGTGATTATTTTTAGGAAAATATTTTCCAAATTATTCATTTTTCCTTAAATAAATAGAGCTTGAGTTAGATTTCATTCCATTTTTTTCTTTTTCCAGAAACAAACCTAATGAGATGCATTAATAGCTCAAATATTTATGTATAAAGGTTTACCATAGGCTTTATTTACATTGAAGAAGTAAAGTGCTGATACAATCTTCTGGAGTAAAATAAATGTTTTACATGAAAAAAATTTAAGTAGTTTTTTGTTCGTTGGACTTACAGCTATTATTTAATATGAGGGACAAGATTGAATAGAAAACTTTGATGGACCACCGATAATTAGACAGGGAAGCCAACTTTTGGTTGCATGTCATCTGGGAATCAAATTGGATCAAAGCGAAGGCATTTCTTAATTTAGGTTTTCTTGGGTTTTGAACTTGGGCCGCCCTTAATGGGCTTGACCTAAACACAACCCATTTGCATTTCGAAGTTTCAAAATGTTGATCTAGCAGCAGCGATTTGAACATGTTTCTTCCGGTTGAGAATGATTGTTGCCTTCGAGGAAAGCACCTAAGGGGAGATTCGAGTAATGAAAGGAAGATCAATCTGTGTTTGCATTGGTACATGTATTCATCGACCGATTACTCATGTCTACTTAAGTGGTTATGATTTGATTGTGAATATGCGAAAGAATCAAGCATGTTTTTTAATGGATCAAAGGTGCTTGGACTGGTGTAATGAATTGAGTCGTGGTATGAAGAAATTGTTTACAGTGATTTCTACTAAATTTATTGCATGGTAAGCTCAATGCAGTTTATGCTCGTTAGTTGCGTGATCAACATGCTCTTTAAATTGATCATTTATGACCTTTTCTTGCATACGATAGATATTATATTTATATTAGATACATGAATATGGAGTGTCGCGACTTTCCTAGATGCACTACCTAAGGATTAGTTTATGGATTATCTAGTCTAAACTTAACTCAAACTCTCCCAAGGCCATAATAATTCTAATTTTGGTTCAAGTTGTTAACATGCAAATGATTTTTATCTAAGAGTCACAATTAATCAATTTTTGGTGGGTTAACTAGATACTCAAGTAAAGCGTTGTTGACACCTAAATGTTTGTTATCATATTGGGTCATTTATTGCATAAGAAAATTAGAGGTGGGTTCGACCCTTAAACAAAAATATACTGGCATGATTTATATTTGCACCACACGTGGATCACATGGCCCAAGCATGGAGTGTTATCAAGTAGGGTGTAAAGGTTTAGTTTGGTTTGATTTTTTGAAAAACCGAACCAAACCAAACCGATAAAGAAATTTATTGAACCGAATCGAAATCAATCTAAATTGAAACCGAATAGGATGAAAATCTCGACTTGGTTCGGTTTAGTTGATTCGGCTTTTGGTTTTTACTTTTGTTTTGTTTTTTTCCCTACATGCACCCCTTTTCAATTTTTTTCTTTTAAAAAAAAAAATGAATTTTTAATTATTTTTTCTTCTTTTCTTCTTCATTGCTAGTTGTTGACTATAGTGGTGGCTGGTGATCGGCTAGAGGCAAGTTGGAGCCTCATCACAGCCGGCGAGGCTTTGCCTTGTTTGATTAGAGCAAGGCTAAGCTCGCTGATGCCGACAAGCTCGAGCTCGTTGATGTTGACGAGCTTGAGCTCGCCAGATCTAATGAGTTAGAGCAAGGCTCGAGGCTCGTCGGCTATTGTTGAAGCCTCGCTAAAGGTTGTCGGAGCCTCGCGAAGAAGGTTGTTGGAGCCTCGTTGACGTCTCGGAGACCTTCAATGAGGCTCGAGCCTTGCACACAAGTGGGCTGGACGGTGGGGCTCAAACTCGGCCTCGCTGGACCAAGCGAGGTGAAGCCTCACCACGGGTTAGCAAGGCTCGACCATCGCTAGGGCTCCGGCTAAACTCTGGCTGGGTCATTGGCCACGGGTCACCAACTCCGCACCATGGCCACGATAAGCTAATGAAGAAGAAAAAGAAAATATAAAAGAAAAATAAAAAAAAGATTTTTAAAAAATTGAAAAAAAATTTAGATTTTTTGTTTGGTTGACTGAACTAATTAAAAACCGAACTGCTTAATTTTTTTTTCGTTTAATGGCCGAACCAAGAAAATCAAATGTTTCCGGTTCGCTTTAGTTGATTTTCGGTTCGGTTTTCGACACCCCTATTATTATGGACCGTAGTGTGTGTGATTGGAGGGACTTCTTAAAGATGTGATCGGCCACAAGTTTTAACTCCGCACTCAACTCCTCGATAAAATTTGGGCGATGAACCCAAAAACTTCCGCAGGCCTCTGCAATGCCTTGTCTGCTTCAGTCCATTGTCACCGCCACACCTCAAGCGACCTTCACTGTGTTTCCGGTCGTAGAGATGCTCCCAGCAACGCTCACCAGTATAATCCGGTTTCTCCAGCACACACCTGCAAGCTTCCGATGACGTCCTTGGCCTTTCACAATCATAACATAGTCCAGCCCGACGACAATGGTAATCTCCCGTAATCTACAGTCCTTCACGCTTTCACTTCCTCATCGTGTTACTTGCCATCCTCGCACGATGCTGCCGCACTTCCTATCGCCAAGTACGATGTCCTGACGAAACTATAATTTTCCAGTGATTTTCTTGTAGGTTTTCCAGCGGTAACTACCCCCCACAGCACTCTAACGCCATCTCCAGCCATTCTTGCATTGAGCTGATGCTGCATCACTGCGTCAGAGCACCCTCACCGAAGGTCCTTGCCTTGCCACCGGGTCCTTGACCGTGATCATCGCCAACACACAGTGCACCATCGGCTAGTTGTGAGCCGCCTCATCCCCAATTTGAGCCAATTCCAATTTGGGTTACGCGTTCAAATCCTTATCCAATTCGATTTGAATATTTTACTGCCTAATTTGGATATATCCAAGTAAGGCCTATTGTCAAAACTCGATTAACAACTTGACATTGGAGAATTGTTGTGCTTAAAAACTGTGATAATATTTTATTTAACCCGTGAGATGATGAGTTATGTTTTAGATTATCTCAATCTTTTATTTAAAATTTTTAGCGGTTGCACATGCGAATTAGATGAGATTTTATCTTTAATTTAGATAACTACCATGTTTTAAAAAATTACAAAAGGATTGCATTGCATATCATGTCGATTAGAATTGATTTTCTAGTAAGGAATGCATCATAGAATTGAATAGATATTTTTCTTATTTAAATTGAATGCATGTTTAGATGAAATCTATGTTAGATAATGTCTTGAAATTAAATTGCATGTTGATAAGTATACAAGGTTAAAGATGGGATTTAGGTTAGTCAGTTTCCAAACGTTAAATAGAGAATATTTTACTTTGGTAGATTTTGACCTTTATTTAAGTTTAATTACAAATTTTAATAAAAAATCCAAAAAATATTATGTGCATATCATATAGATTAATTGCATCATATCCATATCATATAGTTTAGGTCATGTTATTAATGCATGTCATATATGCACATCATTTAGTGATTATATGTTAAGGGCCATTTAATTAAAGTTGCATGTTATATTAGAATTAGGTCACGTAAAAATAATTTAGGATTAAATTCACATGTTTGCATATTACTCTTTCATAAATGAACCCCCCCACCCAAACAAAAAAAAAAAATCATGCTATGTTAGACATTACATGCATGTTTTTAATTAATAATTTGTAAAATTGGAAATTAGGTTAATCTGCTAGGTAGCACCAAGGTATTTAATCTTTTCCTTTTCCTAATTATTATTTTCTTTATTGAGTGTTATTTTAATGCTTGTGTGCCCGCATGATCACCTCATATATTAGTAGATAAGTTAAAATCAATTCAAGTTGCTTGACAAACATTTTTTTGAAATAAAAGAAATACCAAAAGGGCATTCGAAAAATTTAGTGTAATTAAGTTCTTGAATACACAATCTCTAGTTTGTAGAAGTATAACAACTCTTTCACACTTTACTTCATTTCTAATCGACCCATTAAAAAATTGATTAGTGGTGACTCCTAGTTAAAAATCATTTGCATAGTAAAAACTTAAATCTAAGTTGAGAATTGCTATGGGATTGGGAGAGCCCAAACTAAGTTGGGGCTTAAAAATCCATTAGCCAACCCTAGGTGGCCCATCAGTTTGGGAGGTCGCGACAAGTGTGGAAGAATTGCTTTACTTCTATAAATAAGATATTATGAACTTGGTTATGCTAAATTGTTCCAACGCTCTTTTGGTACTTTTCTTTTTATTTAAAAAAATGTTTGCAGGTAACTTGAATTGATTTTAATTTATCCACTAATTTGATGTTCATACGGATCCGTAAATATTAAAGTAATTCTCAATAAAGAATGCAATAAATAAATTGTAAGGAAAAGGAAATGATTATATACCTAGTCTATTTTCCAACTTTGCAAGTTATTTATTAAAATATGCATGCGATATCTAGCATGGTTTTTTTAAGGGTTTTTCTATTTATGAAAGATTAAACTATATGCAACGCATGACGCGTGCATGTAATCCTAAATTATATTTACATAACCTAATTCTAGTATAACATGCAACTTTGATTAAATGGCCCTAAACATGTGATCATTAAATGACGTGCATTAATGACATGACCTAAACTATGACATGGCATATGAAATGGATGTGATGCAATTAACCTCTATGATATGCACATGATATTTTTGGATATTAAAATTTGGAATAAAAAATTAATGAAAATAAAAATCTGCCTAAAGTGAGATACTATCTCATTTAATTTAGAAAATAGACTAACCTAAATCCTATCTTATTTTAGAAACCTCTTTTAGCATGCAATTCTCTCAAGAAAAATTATCCAACCTATATATTATCTAAACATGCAATTTGAATTCAACTAAGAAAATATGAAAATCTAATATGTGATCATATATAGAAAATCAATCCTAATCTACATGACATGCAATCTTTTTGTTTGTTTGTTTTGTTTTTTTTTTTTTGAAGCGTGGAACTTATCCAAATTAAAGATAGAACCTTACTTGATCCACATGTGCAATCCATGAAGATTTTAAATAAAAGATTGAAACAATCTAAAAGATAACCCCCGGTCTCATGGATTAAATTAACGATTATCGCAATCTTTAGGCACGGCAATTATGTAATTTTTAGGCACGGCAATTATGTAATTTTAAGTCAAGAGAATTTAAAAAATGATCCAAAATTTTTACGGATTAAATTAGTAATTAAATCGACTATTATCAATGAACCCTAATTAGATAATGCCTAAAATCATAAAAATATCATAGTTGGATTAGATTGTTACTTAATTTGAACGCGAGTAATTCAAATCGCAATTGAACTTGGATTGCAGATGAGGTTCATGGCCAGCCGATGTACATTGGCTCACAGGAAAACTCACGGCGTTGGAATGGATGTCCATGATTGGAAATGATCATGGCCCGTGGAGAAAAGGGCTTGGCAAACTTGCAGTCGAGTGCGGCCATTGGTGGCTTTCGGCCAAAATTGCTCACGGCGATTCATTGAGAACCTGCCAAAAAAAAAAAAAAAAAACCGAAAGTTTTTTCGGTTGCGATGATTTACGAGGATACAGCCACCAGTAGGTCACGGAGGAACGGCTCAGGTTGTCACCGAGTGGGAGGAGCAGTAGCAAGGCAGCGGGGATTGTGGCTTTGTCACGGGTCTGGGTGTTGCGGCGTCAATAGTAGGCCATCAGAGGCTTCACAGGACGTCCTGGGTAGGAGTAATAGGCAGCGACGAGCGGCAGTAGTTCCGTAGGGAGGCGGCAACTTCTTTACTTGAGGTACCTTCGCAGCACAACAAGATCATCACCGGCGTGAAGCGAGCCTCGTGATGTCTCGGCCAAAGGAAGCAGCAATCTTCACTTGTCGTTGTTGGGGAGCAGCGTGGTGCGACTAAAGCCAGGATGGACGGCGAAGCAGCAGGGTCGATGGGGCTGATGCAACACTGGTGGGGCTTTGGCCACGAGGATGTGTCGGCCGAAGCGCTCTCTCTCTCTCGTGAGAGATACCAACCTTGTATTATGAGGCATAGATGTATATTTACAATGCTAACCTAGGTTTAATTCACTCTTGTATTAAGCTTAAATTAGTCCAATTAAGGCCTTCCCACTCGATGAATTTAGGCCACCATGCTCCATATGGGTTGGCCGAATTCCTCCTTCCTTGTGGGCTCAGTTTGTTCAAGTAAATGCAATTATTAGAAATATGATCCAATGATCATGTGCTATTTAATCATATTATTTTTGTTTGGGGACATAAAATGATCTCTAACATTTAATGCAATAAATGTCCAAATGGGATGTCAAAATTAAGGTGCTAATATGGAAATATATGAGGGAAAAAAGGACAGTGATCTCCAATCAAGTTTTGCGTGGGCATATTTGATTGTGGACATTTGAGTGCTATGAAAGTGTGATTACACTTCCTATCGAAGCTGTTGGCAGACGACCTTACTCAGCAACCCCTCCCTCCCGACAAGAGCAAAAAGATTTGGGCTTGACAATGTAGACTCTGAAAAGGATGGTTACGGACCATACAGACTCAGATTTAACTTAGACAATAACTCTCACTTAAGCAGTGGGCCCCCCACAACCAACTTGAATAATTCATAGTTTTTTGTCCAATTCATTAAAGTAGTGGCCTCATGATCTTCGAGAACAAATTCCTTCGTTGATTGCTGGGTGCTCCTCGGTCTGGGTCTTAATCTGAATTGAGGTCTAGTTGCCACGTATCTCCAAACCAGGTTTGCCATAATCTGATGGGTCCCATAAGAAGTTTATCGAATCTGACAAGTTTCCATCCGTATTCTTTCAAGTTTGATGAATGATATCTCTCGTTTTAAAGAGTATTGATTTTGACTAATTTTACTTATATTCTTTAAAACTTGATAAATGACATCTCTAATATCGTGATGCACATATAAGAGTAATGTCATGATATCTCAAAAGCGTACCATGTGGCATAGTGATCTTAAGTGACATTTGCCTGTTTGAAAGAGATCTACATGTGAGTCACTTTGATGCATATCTCAAAGACTTCTCTTGTATTTTTAAGAAGTTTTGTAACTAACCTCATTACTTCATTTAATTCTTAGAATATTATTGATGACTGTTATAGGACACTTATTAAGACACTTTAGATATAAATTCAAGAATTATGATGTGTTAGATATTTAATTTACTGGTTTAAACTTTAGCCCCTATCTATTGTTGTACTATTATGACTTTCTTAGTATAATTTGGGGGTTTTCCTCCTGAATTAATAGTATAGGTACAAACAATTTCTTGAGTTTTTATAATCTTATAGAGATTTAAGAGCACAAGCATATGCATGTTCAAAAGTTTTGAATGTGCGTGGGTGGAAAGAAAATTATCTAAAGAAATGAATTGGTTCGCAAAAGATGACTGACTAGTCGTATATTTATGATATTAGGTAATGTTTTCTTAATTAACAAATTTGCAATTTTATTTCATTTTATGATACTATAGTCTATAGTGTCATAATACATCTTTGCAAAGGATATTTATATTTTGGCCACGCCACCCCTGTCCATGTTTTGATGATGTGAGAAGTTTGTCTAGCCAGGTTCATGTATTCGAACTTGCATTTGAAGATTATTTGCCTTTTGTTTAGGGTCTATTCTTCAATTAAAGAGCATGTTCCAGTGCTTCTCATGAGCACTGGAAATTTACCCATGCTTCGTCCAGAATTACAATTCGTTTACAACAAAAAGTTACAATTATTTATTCTTTTAGTAACTCGGAAAAATCAGTTCAGTGCTTTTCAGATGTATATATATATCTCTATATATTTTCATTTGAAATGCTTCTATAATTACTATCGCAATCACTTTTATTAATATCAAAAAAGTAAACAATCCATTATCCCAAACTATAGGGAATTTTTTGTCTTTTACTTGTTGATTTTTTTCTTTTTTTGCTCCTTTTCTTCTTTCTCTTCCCCTCACCGGCCATGGTGGAGGGAAGCCAGAGGAGGGCTACCCCTCACCAACATTGGGCAAGGTCGCTTTCGCTTGGGGGGGCAAGGGTGGCCTCGCCCGACGTGATGGTTGCCCTCCTAGACACATGCGAAAAAGCCCTCGCCAAGTCTAGGGAGGGCAATCCTGCTCGACATAGGCGAGGGGTGGCTCCACGTCGCGCCGGGTGAGGGCACTCCCTGCCAAATTTGGCCCGTGTGAGGGCTATCCTTGATCGACCTAGGTGAGGACGACCCCGCCGACACTAGTGAGGGCGGCCCGCTTGAGTTTGGCTATCCCCCTTCCTCGCCATGGCCGATGGAGAGAAGAGAGGAGAAGAAAAAAAAAACAAAAGAAAACAAAAAGGGAAAGAATAAGATGAAAATGTCATTGATTATAGAGTTTAGAATAATTGTGTCAATGGCAAGTTTGGGATTTTTTATATCACAAAAAAAAGTTCGGAGCAAATTTGTCACTCTTGGCAAAATTTAGGATTTTTGGTGGTTTTTTCTTTAAAAAAAGGATTAAGTCAAGATTAATAACTATCGCATCCTCGCACGTTCTAGGTTCTTGTTCCTCAAAAAATAATCTTGATCTACACTGACATATAGGCACGTTGAATGGATAAAACAAGTACACAACTCCACTGGCCGAAAGTCCTAAACCGGACTAGACGATTGCTAATCATGGTTTGCTTGTCAAGCCTTTCATGTTATTTTCGTGCCAATCTCCTTCCTATAGAGACGTTAGGTATCGAGAGACTTCTTGGTCAAATGAGATTGCTTCATCCCTAACCCCTCGAAGAACCCAAACATTGATTTCAATGCCGTCATCGATATCCATTCCCGCCACTTGTCTTGACTTAACAGGTCGATATGGGCGGTGATGGGATCGAAAAATAGGTTAAAATTTAAAATGGAGAAGAATATACCGCATGGCATCCAACATTATTCCGGAATTAAAGTAATATCAGGGAAGAAGTCAACGCGAATTTCTAGATAGGAGAAAGAGAGACAAGGTTGGTGAACGTGCGCAACGTGGATTATTATGCATGAAGTTCAATGCGTTTTTTTACGGGGAAGTTCGACGTGTTATTATAAACTTATCGAGTGAATAAATTCCTAACAAAATAATGCCTTTTCAACTTTTTCGACTTATTTGCTTATTAATAAAGCTAATTTAAATTTACCTATCCACGCATGGCTGCGTTGATGGGGGTGATCTTCTGCATTATGTGCACTGAACGGTCAGGAATGCGAAGCCCCAAGGTACGCTCCGTGATTTAAGCCGGGGCCCCCACGGTAGGTTGTTAGGACTATGCCCATAGCCAAAATACGTTTTTGCTATCATCAATATTAAACACGATCATGACCAAAAAAAAAAAAAAAATATTAAACAGACGATTAATCAAATGCATCATTTTCTACATCATTCCCCTATTAAATTGGGAATATAACAAACCTAATCTATGTACTTTGGCTTAAAATGCGATCGTGATATCTAAATTTTTAATTTGCTTATATAGTCAATGAACTTTATTCCAATGTCATTTGTGAACTTTTAAATATTTCAATATAGTCTCCGAACTTTTGGTAGGTATATATTCTAATTATCCATGAATTATATGAAAATGTTTAATATTGTCCCGGAACTTGTATTAATGGAAGACAACATTGACCATTTTCATATAATTTAGGGACAAAATCGTGTGTGCGTGTGTGTATCAAAAGTTTAAGAATTATATTGAACAAATTACAAAGTTAGGGGACCACATTGTACCTCGAGGTAAGGTTCAAGAACAACATTGAACAAATTATAAGTTCATGGACTACATTATACATTGAGCTACTATTCAAGGATTTGTTGTATCATTACAACTAGTAAATCAGTCAAAATGCTTTAAAATCTTAAAAAGCGTTAGAATATGAAATGAATTGGAACGGGTGAGTGTTAAAATAAAGAGAAGTGATGGAGCAACATTGTTTTTTCTTTCAGCTCATGACTACTTATAAGTTGTCGTTTCTCGAGTTTGAATTATCTAAATAAGGGATTAGTTGGCACTTTGACAGTGCTATAATCATAGTCAAAGTGATAACAGTACGAAGGTTAGCTTCCACACATTAATTGTTTGTTGATTGATTATTGCTGATCTATGCGGATGGTCATTTGAGCGGGAAGACCGATATTTCATGTCACCTTTTCTTTATAACGCAGATGCATGGGCATAAATTCATCTATCTGAAAACTCATGGAACCTATTGTAAATTCTACGGACTGATTTAGTCTACATCCATGATTGAAAATGTCTTGGTATGTGATTGGCGGGATTTGAATAGGCAACTTCTGTTTTCTGTTTGATATTTTGTGCTGTTCTTGTATGGAAATGTTAAGACTTAATTAGCTAACCATAATTAGTGATTGCTGACACCCAAAGTTGGGGTAAGTACACTAGAAGTGCCAAAAGTTGTGTACGGCGCCACTTTGGTGCCAAAAGTTTATTTTGGATCACTTAAGTGCCAACAAATTTGAAAAACGACTATTTGAGTGCCAACTCCGATCTAATTAGTCGGAAATCTGATGGCACTTTTTTATTAATTTTTGAAGTTGATGTGGCTCGTAAGAGAGTAAATTTCGCATTCAAATAACAAAAACGATGTTGTATGGCGCTTTTCCCTAAATAAGAACCCTAAATCCCCAAATTGAGAGAGAGAGAGAGAGAGAGAGAGAGAGAGAGAGAGAGAGAGAGAGAGAGAGAGAGAGAAAGAGAGAGAGAAGGCATGGGCTTCCTCCTCGTCTTCTTCCCCCCGAAGAACAACACTAGCAAAGGGCACCGGCAGCAACACCAGCAATCTGCATTGACCCCCCTTCCTCCTCCTCCTCCGCCCTTGCCTCCTATTCTTCCCGCCACTTCTTGCCTAAGTAACAACCTCAACCTTTCCTCACTCACTTGATCGAGCAACTACGATGGTGGCCGAAAGATGGTGGCCGAGTTACGGCGTCCAGAACGATGGTGACTAAGTGATAGCACCGGTGTTGGGTGAGGATCGACAAAAACCCCTAATTTTAGTCCCCACATGAGTTATACGGTCGTTTTTGTGAGGTTGTCCACGTATGATGGCAAAACAATGTCGCTTCTTAAGGAGGATGGAAAACGATGTCATGAAGCCACCACAAACTTTTTTTTTTTTATAAATATAAAAGCCACATAATTAATTTGGCCGGAATTTCCCACCGGTGGTACCAAAGTGAGCGCGTCGTACACAACTTTTGGCACTTTCTAGTGTACTTTCCTCCAAAGTTGCCCTTACCATCACATGCCGGCACAAGGATAAAAATAATGACATGTCATGTGTTAGCCAATGCAGGGTAAAGGAAAAGTCAAGATACTCAAGGGAAGTTTGACCAAGTGTCGATGAGCCAGTGAATGGAAGCATATGGTTTGACAATAAGGGAAGGAATTACTACGTGTCCAGTTACCGGTAAATGTTATGGGTACCAAATTCAAACAATATTGACATTGAAATTTGAGTGTGAATCATTAGATGTGCAAAGAACCGTGCAAAGCCGTTATGAACGGTTATTACTCGAAGACCAAGTCATGTAACTACTCGCCGACTAACCGGGAGCAAGATAGATATTGATCGAGGTGGTTATGAAAGATAGCAAGAAGGCAAAGGAACATGTGAGGAGATCAGGACGGTTACCAAAGAAGAAATAATTGTTCGATGGTTAGCATATTGCTCTATAAATATCTCGAGACATCCAACGAAGAGCCCCTCCAAACAACATTAAAGACCTTTATTTTATCTTTACTTTATCATGTTTTAGTTTATAGCAGTAGCTTCAAATTCCTGTTGTTGATTAAATTCTAGTGAGTGTCTACACCTGGTGCAGGGTTGTTGATTAAATTCTAGTGTCGTACCACAAGTTCATCATTGTTCATTAAATTCCGACATTGAGTTGTTACCTTGGGGCAGAGTTGTTGATTAAATTCCAGCTTTGCACCAAACTATCCCTAAGCTGTGTTGTTAAATAAAATTTGGCATAGGTTAGAACTAGAGGTGAAAGTTAGCAAGTCATCGATCCGTTAGTGTTATACTTCAAAGATAGGAAACAATATTTGCATTTTGATATCCTTTGTTTGGATTCGGCATGGGACATGAGTCTCCTTTAACAAAAGCCAATACATATCGTTTGGTGAAAGATATTTTGTTGTGAGAACAAAACTAACGAAACATATTTTGGCACGATTTGTGGGACCTTCGTGTTGAATTGAGAGGGTATCATGCCACGTATCGTAGGTTGAACTAATCTAGACAACATTACCAATGAACTGTTACCTTCGATGGCTGAAGATACTGCATGCATTGAGTCATCATTAGCACAACCTCCTTTCAATTAGATCCCAAATTAGGGTCAAGAGGAGGATTTTGACATTTTTCGTTAGTGTATTGAAGAAATGAGGCAACTAGAAGTTACTCCAATTATGTTGACATCAATGAGGCGAACAATTGAGGAAACTCAGAATGAGTTTGCTAATTATATAGTGACGCGAATGACTGATGTTGTCAAGGCACTAATCATTAATACTTATGACAAGTGTGCTCAAGGAAAGCGTGGAGTACCTATAGGACATGCTCAACCACAACCTGTTCTCACCTCATTCGCATGTTCCTTTATTGTCCACCCCTCCAATAACTTTTGGCACTATAGGATAGGATATGCCTGGTCTAGCACCTATTTAGACCTTGCTAAGGGGAGAGACCACGGTAGCAACCCAAACTATCAGGTTTGTTGATACTAGTGCTTAGTGTAACATCCTGATTTTTGACCTTATGAGAAATGGCTATAAGTTCGTGTGCCAATGATAAGAATTGGTCATGGACCGTTTTGAGAATTGACCATGGACCAATTGGCTCAACTAGAAGGGAGGCAAAGGATTGGCCATGGATTGATTATTGGACAGCTGTGAACCAATCCACTAACCATGCAAGTAGACCCAAGCCATTTGGCTATGGAACACAGTGTAATTTGGGGTTGGGAAACACCGAGAGTGTGTTTGAGTGCTCGAGTGATTGTAATCTCGGTATATCGCTTGTTTCTATAATGTAGTTCTATATTGCTCTCCCCGTAGACGTATGTTCCAACATTTGGACCGAACCATATAAATCCGTGTCCGATTTCCTTTCATTCCTTATGATTATTTAATCTGATTCATTTGTCCATATTTCACAACAAGTGGTATCGAGCCCGATTTGGCTGATTTGAAGCGAATTGGTAAAGATGGAAGAAGGAAAGTTGAGAATCGACCGATTTGATCGAAAATATTTTGCTTTCTAGAAGATGCAAATTGAAGATTGTATGTACCGGAGAAATTTGCACTTGCCCTTATCTGGTGAGAAACTAGACTCGATGAAAGATGCCTAGTGGGAATTGTTGGATAGACAAGCGATCGGTGTTATTTGGCTGACGTTGGCTCGTAACATCACATTTAACACCGTGAAGGAGAAAACCACCACGGGACTGATGAAAGCCCTATCAAATATGTATGAGAAACCCTCTGCAATCAATAAAGTTTATTTGATGCGACATCTATTTCACTTAAAAATGGGCGAAGGTACATCGGTAGTTGAACATATCAACAAATTCAATAAAAGTCATCAACCAATTGAGTTCGATTGAGATTAACTTTGAAAATGAGGTACGTGTGTTGATTCTATTATCCTCATTACCTGATAGTTGGAATACTACTGTTACTGTTGTTAGTAATTCTTCTGAGTCAAGAAGTTTGACGTTTGATGAGGTTCGCGATTTGATTATGAGTGAAGACATTCATAGGAAAGAATATGTTGAACCCGTATTTGCTACTTTAGTAGGTGAAAGTAGAGGAAGAACTAGCACACGTGTTAGCAGGAACATGAACGAACGAAGTCAGTCTAGGATTGGTAATGTTGTCTCGTTGGAATTGTGGCGTAGTGGGCATCATAGAAGAGACTATTTTAAGCTGAAAAATGAAAATGGGTAAGAAAATTAGAGTTGAGTCTACAGATAATGTTGCAACCGTAGTTGAGAATGATTCGATGGTGTCAATTGTGTCTTGTCTCTGGTTACTAAAGATTCGTCATTTGACGGATGGATAATGGATTCTAGTTGTTCAT